>CM033650.1:63207063-63807063 GCA_019512145.1 Engystomops pustulosus
ATGCCATCATGTCAATATGGACCAAAATCTCTGAGGAATGCTTCCAGCACCTTGTTGAATCTATGCCATGAAGAATTGAGGCAGTTCTGAAGGCAAAAGGGGGTCCAACCCGTTACTAGCATGGTGTACCTAATAAAGTGGCCGGTGAGTGTATATATATATATATAAAAAAGTTAGACAGTCTGGAATTAAGTTGAGATCATGTGCAAATTGCTACTTATATACATTTTTCACAGTTTCAACAGTTTTCTATGTTTGTTTTGATACATTATACGTGTCTCCGGTATAATGTAAAAACAATGAACACTACAAATAAAGGAAAAAATGCACAATACATTTGTATAGATTTACATATATATGTGGATTGATTTTACACAGGTAGTTAAAGGCATAGTTGGAAATGTGAGCTGCAGATATAGATACAGTTTCCACCTATTTCTTCAACTCTCTGTATATCTGGTTTTGTAGCACACAGAACCAATAGCTTGATGCTATCTGAAAGGTGAGATTCTTATCTTTAATATGACACCAAAAGCATCAAAGGTACTATAGAACCGAAGATAGGAGTGTTTGTAGTGATGTTCTTTCTGCAGCCTCTAAATCTTTACTCATCTCACTCAAAATTTGACTCTTCTTAGCAGATTGTCACATGACTTTGGAGGAGATTTTTTTTTAGGCAAACAGGTGAAATATCTTACCATTTCATACCCAATGAAATGAGGGGGGCAATGGGGCAAAATCTGGCAAAATCCCTTTTAGTACATTCTGCATAGTGCTTTATAGTTTCCAACCTGCTCATCCGTTTTTGCACCTCTGACGTACATTTATACTCTTGTGGGTTTGAAGCCCAGAACAATTCACAAATAATTTATGTAATTTATGCCATGTGGTCCACAACAACTTAAAAGAATTTGCCCACTAATAACATGTACAGTATCGACTATATTAAAGGATATGTACCAAATAATTGCTTAAGTCTTATTTGGCTCTTATCTAATTAAGAATGAAATATTTGCATGAGGTTAAAACAAAAATGTAGTCTATTAAAAGTAAAAAAAAATAATTATATGCCATCCATCATGAGTTTTTGGTTTTTTAATTATATGTACTATAATATCAAAATCAGATATTTACTATGTTTCATTGTTTTTTTGTTGGGATGCATAATTACGGTATGTTGTTTGAAAAAATATTGCATATTCAAATAAAAAAAAAAACTAAAAACTAGATTAAAAAAATATAATTATTAACCATAGCAAATTGACAGTATGTAATATACAGGGAGGAATGAAGAGGCAATGGACCTGTGTGACATCATCACTCTTAGAAAATGTCCCCAGTCTTAGTGACATTTGTGGATAACCATAGTAACTCCTAGCGATGTTCAGCATTTCCTGGTCATTAGTGAGTGCTTCTGTCACAAAAACACCTTGCCCGAATCCGTCTGCAAAGTGTTCCATTCTCCTATAATGCCGGAGAAAATAATGAACTTCTACAGCATTGACTTGGTTTATTCAGAGCAGATTGTGTTGTAATGCGCTATTGTCCAATGAAAGATATATGGATGTTCATTCTATTAGGAAGCGGTCCCTGTCTGCAAACCCCTCCGTATAACCCCTGATTAAAGCCCACAGCAGAAGATATACAAAGGATAGGTACTACTTTATCGGAAAATGTGACATTCTATATAGCTAGCCAACAATATATCTCACCCCTGCTGTAGAAGTTAAAATAAAGATAAAAATAAAGATTTTTTCAATGAAAAAAAATGATCAAAATGGGATCCACTATTCAAGCTTTTCGGGATATTTTGCCCAAAGAATGAATGAACTGAGCAGCAGATTCAATTATAACCTTCATGGATAAAGTACTAATTTATATAGAAAATTCCTTTGTTCACTATGAAAAATGTGTATAGACACCCCTCTGGGAAATTTGGCAAAATTTGGGGCAGGTGGTGTGACTCCCCTTTAACTCCTTACTCGATATCGACCCTCTCCTACTCACTTGGCAATTTTTCTTAACACTATGTCATATTATATTGTCATATTGTCTTGTTACTTTGGCTTAATATTATACCCACACTGTGCTGATTAAGCGACATGACTATGCTATGTATACATTTTGTAATGTTTTCTGTTTAAGTATTATATTCCTTGACATTTAGCACGTTGTTCCTTTTTCATTGTATACATGTACTTTGCTACTTCAATAAACAAAGAATTAAAATACAAAATTTATATACAAAAATAGCTTCAAAATACCAAATGATTGAAATATGCTATTGCTGACTCTTAAAGGGGTATTCCCATCTGGGCATTTAAATTTATTTTCATTCATTTGCCATATATAAACATGTCTTCAATTGGATGTTATTAAAAAAAATGTTCCTGTGTGAAGAGAATTTCTCATAAATGTAGACATGTTGTCCCTTAGAAACGAGATGTCTTCCTTGGATATGACCACCTCACATTTTGTCAGCGGTGGCCAGACATGCGCTACTGAGCCCTGTCTGACCACCTGGCTTCAGCATTCATTACTACAGGACGGCTGTGTGACCTGCAGTAACTCCCGGACATTTTATATACAAAAACCTTTTGTTTCTTTTTGCAATCCCTTCATCAGAGGTGGCCGTATCCAGGGACACAGTCTTGTTTCTAAGGGACCAGATCACTACATTTATGAGAAATTATCTTCACCCAGGTAATTTTTTTTTTATGACATCTAATTGAAGAAATGTTTATATATGGAAGATTAATGAATCTGGATGTGAATGCCCAAACGAGAAAACCCCTTTAACTAGGGGTGTAACTAGGAGAGACAGGAGCTCATAACAGATTTATGAATGGGGCCCAGCCTCCACTTTTGAAATACAGGCAGTTCCCAGGTTACGTACAAGATAGGTTTGTAGGTTTGTTCTTAAGTTGAGTTTGTATGTAAGTCGGAACTGTATATTTTATAATTGAAGCTCCAGGCAATTTTTTTTTGGACAATTGGATTTTAAAAAATGTTGGATTGTCATAAGAACCAGGATTAACAATAAAGTTTAATAGCAGACACCTTAAATAACTTTTGTAGGTGTTATTGTAGCCTAGGACTAAGGTCAGTAAATTGCCAACATCCAGCAGGGCCGTTTGTATCTAGGGGTCTCTCTTAGTCGGGTGTTCTTAAGTAGGGGACCGCCTGTATTCACATTTACACTCTCACATGTGAGTTACATTAACACACCTTTATGTAATCATATATAAACACACAGTTCTTCACATTTATACAATATCACACATATACACACATTATACACTCATGTACTGTCATGTACAATTGCAGCATTACATGATATTGGGCACATCCTCCCATTCTTTTGTGTGTCAGGTCAGCCCCTTGAACTGTGGGCCCCATAGCATCTGCTATGGTGTACCCCTTAGTTACGCCCCTGATGTAACTTAAAGGAAACCTGTCATGGAACCTCTTTGTAGGCCAGGTACAAATGTACTGGTCCTACAGTTTGCAAGTATGCTTTTATAGTTTTTCAAGTTTGTAGCATGCATGTAAAAGTAATTTTATAAATCCTCTCTCCTCACTAAGATGAGTGAATGAGATAGAGAAGCAGTCAAGCAACTGACGGCTGTTTTCACTCCCCACCCTTCTATTCTCAACATCATTCTCAGCAAGGTCTTCGCATGCACAACTGCATTGCTCGCAACGTTAAAGGCTTCATATGCACACTACTACACCAACACAGACTCCACTCAGCTAGCCGTGCCATAATAGGGGCCAGGTTATGTGACAAGTTGTTTGCGAAAGGTGTTTTTATAGTTTTCAATGTTGTAGCGCGCATGTAAAAGTACTTTTATTCATCCCCTCCCTCGCTTGTGGTGGTGGCCAAGTATATGATGGGTTGTCGTAGAGATCAGAGTAGCAATGGTGGATGCGCAAGCACTCTGGCGAGCATGAGAGTGACTTGACAATAGGGAGTGAAACAGCGTCAGGAGGCGGGGTTACTTAACTACTCCCCCCCACCTCATTGACTGTAAGGGGAAACTGTCATGTCCGCAACCCTGAAACAAAAAACTTGCAGTTTTAACGAGGAGATGGATGACTAAAGGTACCATTTACAGACTGCTACATTGCTACATTTTAATGCTTTTGATCAATGTTGTAGCAGCTACAACATTGAAGTCAACAAAGCATTCACCTTTTGTTGACTTACACACTGCAGGACGATGTACTATTTGTGGTTCTGTAGGGAAGCAGAGGTGACAGGTTTCCTTTAACCACAGGATAAGTGTTTTATTGACTCTTGGATCCTAACATAGGACCCGACTATGTCCCCTGTTTGAATGGCAGGATACTCTTGTATATGTACTTCCAGTTTTTTGCTGTATTTGACTATTCCTTCTCAAGTGTCAGTAACCAAGTTGACCCTCATGGGTTTCCACTGGTAATCTGTAAATATTCATGAAATGTTGAAGCTTAAAAAATTAAGCAATAATTTAATTCTCTTAGTTTACACTCCCTGACATTAGGGGCTGGCAAAAAAAAAAAAAAATGGATCCGACTATAAATTGCTGACCATAAAAGCCACTTGCCATAGTTGGTAATCTCTGGCAGTCGGGGACAAATTAATAGTGTAAAATGAGTCTTGGAGGATACATGGGAGGGATTGGTTATGTATATTGGGATTGTTATTGTATTGATTCGTAGATATTTTAGAAAAATGGTGGAAGTAATAATTTTGGTATTGTAACCCCTTAGCGCTCTGCGCCCGTAGACTGTACTGCGCTGAGTCCCGCGATTAGCGCTCAGCGCAGTACAGCTACTGCGCAGAGCCGATGCCGGTTTCAGGCTACATAGCAGCCAACTGGCATCGTTAGCCGCGGGATTTCAGCAGGTAATCTACCGCTGACATCCCCGGCAACACCCGCGGTCGGAGTGGGCTCCGATCGGGGTGTTAACCCTTAAATGCCGTGGTCACGCGACCGCGCATTTACATGCCTTCTGGGGGTCTTACCCCCGATCGGCCCCCCCGCACCGTTTTCTGGGGGGGGGGGCGATCGCTGTTTTTGGCTCCTCTGGGGTCCGATCGGGACCCCAGAAAAGCCTGGAGGGTTTACCTTTAAGATGGCGCTGTGACGTCTCTTAAAGGCAAAGTGTCGCCTATGCATCATGCATAATGATAGATGCAGATAGACGGCGATGCAAAATGATAGATTTTTCCCCACATTAGGGTTTTATTTGGCAAAATTTACTAAACTAAAGAAAAAATATTCATGTCTGGTATCCCCGTAATCGTATCGACCCATAGAATAAAGATAACATGATTATTAGTCTATACGGTGAACACGAAAAAAAAAAAAGTAAAAAATCCAGTACAGAATTGATGCTTTTTCTACTCATGACCTCAAAAAAAGTTCCAAAATTTCCAATAGGTGATACCAACCCCAAATGGTAACACTGGAAAAAGCATCTCGTCCCGCAAAAAAAATGCCGTCACTGGCCCAAATAACGGAAAAGCGAAAATTTTATAGTCTCAAAAGGGGCACCAGAAAACTAAAATCCGGCAGCTGCAGGGTGCTCCTTCCCTTCTGCCCTCGCTGTGCCCCCATAACACAGTAACGGCCACGTGTGGGGGTCGCTGCACTCAGGAGAAATTGTAGAACAATTTTATGGTGAGTTTTCTCTTTTTATCTTTTGGGAATGTGTAAATTTTAGGGCTACTAAATGAACGTATAACCGACAAATTTGACATTCTAAATTCCACCGCCATTTTGATTCAATTACTATGAAGATCTCAAGGGGTTAAAATCTTTGTAAATGCTGTTTCTGATAGTTTGAGGGGTGCAGATTTGAAAATGGTTGGTTATATAGGGGGTTTTGTTGCTAAATATGCAAATTCATACATATTTATGTATTTATGTTAATCCTGGTTCTTATGACAATCCAACATTTTTAAAATCCAATTGTCCAAAAAAAAATTGCCTGGAGCTTCAATTATAAAATATACAGTTCCGACTTACATACAAACTCAACTTAAGAACAAACCTACAAACCTATCTTGTACGTAACCTGGGAACTGCCTGTATTTCAAAAGTGGAGGCTGGGCCCCATTCATAAATCTGTTATGAGCTCCTGTCTCTCCTAGTTACACCCCTAGTTAAAGGGGTTTTCTCGTCTGGGCATTCACATCCAGATTCATTAATCTTCCATATATAAACATTTCTTCAATTAGATGTCATTAAAAAAAATTACCTGGGTGAAGATAATTTCTCATAAATTATGAAAATGTAAAGTAGACAAATGGGAAATGTTATTCTGCAAGTTATTTAGGTGGTAAATCGATCTGCCTGAAAACGCGGTGATTTTGAATTTCGAAAATGGCTAATTTTTCTAAAAATTCATCATTTTTTTCTTTTTTTTGTAAATAAACGCAAAACTTATCAGCCAAAATTTACCACTAAAATGAAGTACAACATGTGGGGAAAAAACAATCTCAGAATCGCTTTGATAAGTAACAGTGTTCAAAAGATATTACCACAGGAAGAGACACTGGTCAAATTTCAAAAAAAAGTTGCGAGCCTTAACCTGCAAACAGGCTGCGTCCTTAAGGGGTTAAACAAATTATTGTTTGTTAGTTTATATCATGCTAGGCTCTTCTAAACACCAGCCTCCATTTTTGAGGATTTAATTTAAAGGTTTTTCTTCAAATTTGTGCGTATCTCTGTAAAATTGAATACAATTAAATACATTTTCTATGTCAGTATCTACAGTATATTTACAAAACAATCCTTCTATTTTAACTATGGCCTTAGCTTAAAGGGAACCTATCATCTCAAAGCTCATGACATAACATATTTATGCCCTACCTATCCCTGTGTCTGGAAAATTTTGTGGAAGCACATCATGTACCTGTGTTTTTTACCTCACTCTGGAAATCTCTTTACACCTGGAATACCCAAAATGCTGCATAGAAAATATAAAACCCAACCTTACGGCAGCACAAATCGACAAGGTCAATTTGATCAATGTTACTGCTCAACAGTGGGCCATGTGTTATTTTTTCCTTCCTACTCACTATTCATATGTAGCAGTCACCTTCTACTCAAAGGGCTTGTATATACCCAGATATGTTACTCACACACATCATATGTACTAAGGGCATAATCAGGATAAGGTGGATCAGAGGTGTTGCTGAATGACATAAAAAATATTTTTCACATTTTTTAAAACTATTGTTAGTAGGTTATATCTTTATCACATAAGCACTTTATTATATATATACATTTCACATATAGGTCACTTTTCATTTTGGCCTTTGTCACTGAAATGAGATATTCAATGAAAAAATATCATCGCATTAATATGTCATTGTGTGGGATTTCAGTTTAGAACTGCTATTAGTAGGAACTGACAGCCACTTAAAAAGGATAGGCTCCACTATTGACAGCTTGGCCTTGTATCATCATTTATCACATTGTCTGTTGTTGGTCTTGCCAACATATGGAAAATAACCAGTGATGGAAATAGACATGCACTATTTTTATTAGAATGAGAAATGACAATTTTGTTGCATTCATACATGTATGGGGCTGTTGTTCACATTAAGCAAAGGTCATGGTGGCATCTGACTAAATTCTACACACAATCTCCAGAGCCAATTAAATACTATATTGGGGAGATTTATTAACAAGTTCCTGGTGTAAAATTGTTTTAGTTGCCCATGGAAACCAATCAGAGCTAAGCTTTCATTTTATAAACAGCTGTGGAAAAATGAAAGCTGAGCTTTGATTGGTTGCGATGAGTAACTTAAACAGTTCTGTTCTAAGAGCCTGGAAGGATATGTGTAGGGTTAAAGCGTAGCAATCTTTTCACCTATTATTCAAAATCATAAATTAAGGTCCATAAAACACACACCAAAACTAGATATTATATTTCCTAAAATCCTATCCATGGTGACTGTCTGTAGTATCAAAATATGCCAATGGCAAGATTCATTAATAAGTAAATAATGTGGACTTTACAAGAGCAACAAAAATGGTAAACATATTTATGGGCTATGAGATTTATAGTTTTAATAGGGAATTTTTTTAATGATATGCATCCTATGTCCCAGATTACACATGCATGTGCATTGTCCACTTGACCTTACCACTCGAGAACGGGTTAAGTGTGCCTAGCAGCGAGCCTCTCAGTGTATTTAATTAAAGCGATTACTTTGTGTTTATTTTCCCAATTTAAATTCTTTACAATGCTCTTCATGATTAAATTAACCAGTGTCCCTCCTCGATCACATCACTGTCCGGCTTCCCTGAACTAATTATGTTAACCAGGAGTTGGATTTACCTCATTAGAGCCGCAGACATGCAACCTGGGCACTCCGAGGCTGCACCCGGCTTATTAACACCAATAAAGTCTGGTCATTACGCACTTGGTATGTCTCCACATTAGAAGTAATGTAAATACTGGATGGGACTATAGCCAAGTGTGTACACTAGCAGCATTGGGCAGGTATACAAGTAACGATTATCGTTAACGACTTGACCACAAAAGGTGATCATTGCTAATTATGAAATAATCCTATATAATCCTAAATAATTAAATAATCCTATAGGTCAAAAGAGAATACACATTTTGGGGGTGTAGCCCATCACACAAAAATAAAATTAGGATCAGTAAACCACAGAAGAAAAAAAACATCTAAAAGTGTCAAATCCTTAGGGCCATTTCCGGCCTGGTGAATAAAGAGTTATGCTTATGCACTGTGGGGCAGATTTATCAAGTGTCTGAAAAATCAGAATACTTCCAGTTGCCCATGGCAACCAATCACAGCTCCCCTTTAAAATATTCATGAGCACTGCTAAAATGAAAGCTGAGCTGTGATTGGTTGCCACGGGCAACTGGAAATATTCTGACTTTCAGACACTTGATAAATCTGCCCCTGTGTATTTTCATCTGAAACTTTCCAAGGCTGGGGGCAGCGTCAGTGTTGATAACCTCAGCTGGTTCTGACCCTGATTGTAATTTGCCTGCCCCAACTCTGAATTATACCCTGGATTCTGTCCATTTGTTGCCTGTCCCTGAAATTTGGCTAGGTATTTGGATTCTGCAGGATTGTCGTCTGTCCTGAAATAAGGTCTGTCTGTCCCCTGACCCACCTAGGCCAGCTGCTATCCACAATGGTACCACCACAAGAGGTATCGATCTAGCGATCCATTTACAGCAACGTCCAGATCCCTTTATAGATAGTGGCCAAAAGTCAAACTGGTGGGATAGCCCAGTGGGTGCACAACTTGATGTTTGTTATAGCAAAACATTTACTCAAGTATTTCTTTAACCTTCTACTACCAACATCCTGTTTCTTTGTCAAGAGACTCAAAGGGACTTGACATTTAAATTTAATCCACCCAAAATAAATACTTCATAATAAACTGTGATTAAAAAGAATTGCCCCTATCCTTAAATGGTTCCTTTCCATGGCTGCAATGTTGGGTAGGGAATAAAACCTAGGCATCACCCTCTAAAGTAGACCCTGGTGTTCTGTGTGTGTATCTTCACCGCACCTCAGGTGGGGCTTACCTCAGGGATGTTTGTGATGTCACCTTATAGTTATCCCCTCTAGGGGCTGTCCATCGGTCTACTGTGTGTGCTCAATCTGAGGCACATAAGGTTTGTTCGTAGAAAACCGCCAGGAGAAATTGACTGGAAACAGCGCCCAGGCATAATGGGTGGTATGGAAGTGGTCCACAAGATTGATTTGTTGCTTAAAACGTATTTTATTAATTCGGATGACGCGTTTCAGAGGTCATCTACTCATTATCCCTGGGCGCCTTTTCATGTTAATTTCCCCTGCATATTAAATTCTACTTGCATTGTCCCGCCTCCTTGTTCCTGATTGATAGGTCTCACTGCCAGGACATGCTACTGTATGGAACTGGTGCTTAGGGACTGTCTTCCAAAATTCAACCACAGACATATACAACTTTGTTTACTTATTATTAGAGGTAGGTAGAAAATACAGTATTTTCAAAACGGCAAAATAATGAATTTTTTCCCCCAGAATACCCATTCATTCACTGTATGTGATTTGTGTTCGATACAAATGATCTCTTACAGATTATGGATTCAAGGAACTATATAAAAATATATCCTCCTGCCATGATAGTTGGATGAGATAAAGGTGCTGAGGACGATGACAAGTTGCGGACACAATCTTTCTTCCTGCGTAACGTGTCCAGTGAGTCGGTTTAAGGTGAAGCCAAATTGAAGGTCTTGTTTAATGGGGGTAATTTAGTAAGACCGGCATTAAAAACTGATGTAATATTCCCCCCCTCTGGTGCATGGCATTTCAGATCTACTAAGAGGCCAGAGCCATCCGTACAACACACCAGAATAAATCTCTACCAGGTCTTGCAGAGAATTCAGCTATAAGTTTCTACTGTTGGAGAGACAGTAAATATGGAGGACCAATCTTTTTTTTCTTTATCAGGGACTATACAGGAGACACTGTGGTAGATGATCACTTTTTCTGAAGGCTTCACCATGATTTAAAAGTATAAACTCTTAAAATTTAGATTTTTTTTTAATTTATAAAATATCCATAAGGCATGCTATATTTTCAAAAATTACGTAGTAGCACCACAGTCAAAACTCCATAAAAAAATGTGAGCCAGCTCCTTATAGTGGTTTTGGCTACTATACTTTGTGAATAATATTCAAAGAAGAATGGCAGCACTCCAGATTAAGTGAAATAAAAAAACCCATCAACTTTATTCACCCAAGTGCTAAGTTTCTAAACCTATTATGAATCCTTTCTCAAATTTGCTATAAATGGCTGATACGTCATAGTTTATACGGTTGAAAAAAGACACATGTCCATCAAGTTCAACCAAGGAAGGGAAGGGATTGGATGAGGAAGGAATTTAGGGTAAATAATTCTATATAACATAACCATCAATGTTATTTAGGTGTAAAAAGGAATCTAGACCCTTCTTGAAGCTCTCTGCTGTCCCTGCTGTGACCAGCGCCTGAGACAGGCTATTCCACAGATTGACAGTTCTCATAGTAAAAAAGCCCGGTCGCCTCTAGTGAGTAAACCTTGATTTCTCCAGACGGAGACAGTGCCCCCTCGTCTTTTGATTTGATTTAATCTGAAACAACTTACCACCATATTTTTTGTATGGACCATTCATATATTTAAATAAATTAATCATGTCCCCTCGTAGTCGTCTCTTTTCCAGACTAAATAAATCTAGTTATTTTCCACATAACTGAGACCCTCCATATCCTTATCATTTTTGTGGCTCTACGTTGAACCCTCTCCAGCTCCAGGGCCTTCTTTTTATGGACCAGTGCCCAGAACTGGACAGCATATTCCAGGTGAGGCCGAACCATTGCCTTGTACAGTGTTAATATTACATCCCTATCTCTAGAGTCCATAACACTTTTGATACATGACAAGATCCTACTGGCTTTAGAGGCAGATGATTGGCAATGCATGCTGTTATTTAATTTATGATCTACAGGTCCTTCTCAACAAGGTACTCTCCCAGATTTACTCCCCCAGGGACATATTTTGCCTTTGGATTATTAGCCCCCAAGTGCATAACCTTACATTTATCCACATTGAACTTCATTTGCCAAGTGGATGACCAAACACCCAGTTTGTCCAAGTCATGTCCAAGAGTGTAAAACCTTGAATATTAACACCCCAATCATGTGATGCCTCGAGCCATGTCTCAGCTACACCAAAACATCTAACTGTTCCTCTAATACCAGAGCTTCATGCTTGACCATTTTGCCTGTGATACTTCTGGCATTTGTGAACATACACTTTAATTTTCCACAGTTATTTTTCCGATTTAAAGTAATTTTACTGGCACATATATCCTTACTACTGTTTTGTAACTTGTGGATCTCCTTATCCACTGCCTTAGTCCCCCATACGCCGCCCACTAGACCAACCACCAACATAACCTGCCCCCTCTCTGATCCGTCTACCCCTTTTGGGTCTTCCTTTTCCCCCTCCCCCGATCCTAAGTAAAATACTCCACCACCCCTGCATATATCTTTCAGTTATGTCATATCAACAAGATATGCCATAGATGTCTAAAAAGTGAATACTGTGAGTAAGATACACTACATATAGGAAAACTGTGAGGTTTAAGTAGTTGTTAGGACTAAGTCTCAGGGGATGGGATTTAGTCATCATCATCCCCACGGTATCTACCTTCTAATATCAAATCATGTGCTAGTTAATACTTTGCTTCCTATAGAAAAAATGTATGTGTGTCAGGTTCGCTGGAGAGAATGCTGGTACTTCTGGTTCTTCTGGTGGTGCTAGCAGCGTTCTCCAACCTCCAGCGCGTATCCGCGCAAACTCCTCCTCTCGTCTCGGGCAGCGGCTGCTAAGATCTCGCGCTGTCTAGGAGTTGTGTTCTGAACTGCTGAGACTTGTGGTACCTCTGCATGGTGCCTGCTATTGTGCTTGGTTATTCTGCACCATGAGGGGTTAATTCTCAGTAGTTGTCCAGCTCCTATCAGGTTCTGGAGGTGGAGTTCTGGCTGCATAAATTGCAGCCTCACTAGTCACCTGTACCAGTGTTTGAAATCCCTTCATCACTCGCTCGCTGCATTAGGTTGTATTGCTCTGTATCTGTATCTGAATCGTTGTGACCTCGGCTAGTTTTTGACATTGACGTTTTGCCTTCTGACTTTGTTATTGACGTACCCTCTCGTTGTGACTCCGGCTAGTTTACCATTCTTTTGTGTTTTATGTTTGTCAGTCTGCTTGTGTTTCCCTTCCCACACTTATCCAGTGTATTTCGAGTCTTCAAGTAGTCGCCCCATGGTTTAGCGTGGGGGGGCTATAGGAAGGGACAGAGGTTGGGGCAAGCTCAGGGCACACTATCCCCTGTCTTCTGTGTTACCCAAACCTAACAATGTGTTTATACACTTTTCCTAAAAAAATGTGAATTGTTTTTATTATAGATAGTTTCAGACTGGCACACCAGAGGTACCAGAGGATCCTCCGGTGGGCCCTGGCTCAACCTAATACTGGACCCTAGAGGTCCATCGGAAAACACCACAATTTGGTGGCTGCTAGAGTATATTTCCTAGGCCAGTGGTGGCTAACCTATGGCACAGGGGCCAGAGGTGGCACTCAGAGCCCTTTCTGTGGGCACCCAGGCCATCACCAGAGATGACTCCAGGTATCTTCCTACAGTCCCAGACAGCGCAGGAATTGCTGTACATAGAGCTATTTTAACGTGGCAGCGCTACCTTGGACTACTGGAGGAGTGGGAAGGTGTGGACAGATCTGGATTATCATTGTAGCTCCTGCTCCAGCCCTGACAATTCTTCCTGTTTATTGGACCCTGGAGAAAAGATACAATGATCATCCAAATTTCTTCTATTTTCTGCTTTGTTGGTGTCCTTAGGATGCTGATATGAATGAAAGCTGTGACAGAGAAGGGAGTATAAATCACTACTTACATTTCTGTGTTGGCACTTTGGGATAAATAAGTGGGTCTTGGTTGTAGTTTGGGCACTCGGTCTCTGAAAGGTTTGCCATCACTGTCCTAGGGGATAATGAAGAGTGGGCCCCAAAATTGATTTTCTCTTGTGGGCCTAAGGAAACCCAGTCCAACACTGATTATAGCTCACAAGTTGAAGCTTCTTTATTTACTCTTGGTATGCACATGGATTACGGTATGTATTGTTTGTCTTTTGTGCTTTACATACTATACCAATGCAAAATATATTTTAGTTGGAAATGAGAAATGTACCTTAAGCCTGCTGCATCATATATATAAAACACAGAATTAAGAGACTTTATAAGGTCAGCTTAGCATGTAGCAAATCTGTTTTACAGATATTTAATAGTGATGTAGAAGCAATTAAAAAATATTCTTAAGCTTCCAATTTAATTCCGCATTCTCATGCCAAAGATTTCTTTACTCTGACCTTTAATGAGAATCTGGTTGGAAGGTTATGTTTTATACCAGCATCAGATCAATTATTTTTATTTAGAGATCTCCCTAATTAACTGCGACACTCACTGCATCCTCCACGAGGGCAAAATAAGGAAAATATAAATGAAGTTCAGCGATAGGAAATTGGCCCATGAATAATAACTATATTTTGCCTTTTCTGTACTAATAGTATAAAGACTTCATCATTGATGATGTTTTATGTATTTTTAAGCATTAGACAAATAAATTTAATAGTTTTCAATAAACATTTAAATATACATGACTATATTAATCAAAATAAACAAAAACAGAACTTATTTAACATCTCTTGTTAATTGGTCCCTCACGCAGATACTTGCAGAATATTACACCTCCTGACTTGCAAATAGCCTGCTATCGTCCTGCAGTGTAATGACCGGTTGAAGATGCCAACATGGCGTTGAAACGCATTGTTATCATGTTTTTAGTAATAAATGTTTGATGACAAACAATCTCATCCATGTGTTCACATTCACCTTGAGGCGCACCTACAATCCTGCACTTTTTTGCCTATAAATATGAATGTTCAGGCTAACATCTGAATCCAGGGAGGTAGCTGCATCCGATAGGTGAACCGGCCAAGTAGGCCAACTTTCATTATGATCCCCTCTTTAATTTTTATAATAAGTTTATCTGCACCAAGTGGCACCCACCCTTTTTGTTCTCCATTTCTACAGCAATCCTGTTATACTACACATGAGAAGGTGCAGCATTGGGGAGATGTTAAAAATAGAAGTACCACCATCTATTGAGATAGCTATTTTAGGTTTGTTGGATACTAAATATGCTAAGGTAGAGTTTCCTACTTCAATATTAAGTCTGTTGACACTTGCTAAGGTATGCATTGCCAGAGAATAGGGTAAAAAGGGACTGGCATAATTTGTCCTTGAAAATTTGCTAATTGTCAGGATTCAGGGGTAGTGGACCCACTGAACCACCATGGACGGAGTCTACGTGGTACCCGGTCTTCACCAGAATCCTGTCTGTAGTGATGGCTAAGGCGAGGTACAGAATCTAAAGGCTGAAATGGAGTCGTGGACAGGCAGGATGTCAAAGTTGGGGACACAGAGGAAGGTCAGGACAGGTGACAAAGAATTATGGTCATGAACGTAGCAGAAGGAATCACTAAATTGCAGCTATAGAAGCAGGAAGCTTTCTCTCAGGCACGAGGCTTAAAGATCCAGCACAAGACACAGGAAGAGGGCGGGAATTTATCTGGAAAGCCGTTTGGCCAGCACCAATCAGTGGTGCACTAGCCCGCGGTGGCAGCCAAGGTCGAGGTACGGCAGACAGTCTCATGGTCAGAAGCAGGCAAATGTTCAGGGCAGGCAGTAGCGGTGCAGAGTCAGGAACGGAGCAACAGATCAAATCTGGCAGAACAGGAGCAAAGTCAGCGTCAGGTCCGGGGTCACAACAGGAGATCAATGCAGAAGAGGGAACGGGAACAATGACAGGAACAACCAATGCTAGGGAAGCTTTCTCTATGGCGGGGGTTGATGAGAACAGCCAACCTTTATGGAACACCCTGAAGTGCCAGCGCCATTCAGCAGTGTGCTGGCCCTTTAAATCTTCAAAAGCCGATGCGCACACCCTAGGGAGCTGACCAGACGAGGAGGAAGCAGGAGCGCGGAGAGTTAAGTGAGGGCAAGGGGTAGCGCTGCCACAGAGAGATGTGGATTGCAGGGACACCCGTGATAGTCCCATCCTGAAAAATGTATTTGCATATTTCCCAGAATCAATTAAAATCCCATAGTGGAGCATCAATGGCTATAAGTCTCCACATGCCTGCAAGTCAACCTTAATCGGCAAAGTCTCCATAAGGAAAACTCTTACTACCTAAAGCTGTGAGGGAGCTTGACTGTATTCATGCGTTCCCCGCCTCCTTGACTTTACGTCTTTTAGGAGAGAGGAGACATAATAATTTATTTTACTGCAATGGTGGAATGCAGAGGACTCATACAAGCAGCAAATGTACACATGTTCAATAAAGAATGAGATACTGTTTGCAGTTTATGACATGTCCCCTTTAAAAGGACCTAGTGATAATAATAATAATAATAATAATAATAATAATAATAATAGTACCCACCTATTCTTTGTGTACACATGAATAAATAATGTTTTTTTAATGATTTAATTATATATTATCAATTGCCTTTTTTGTCTCTTACCATTACCTTAGCATTTTGAGATTTGATTGCAGTTTGCTCATATATATAAAAAAAATTCTGGAAGAGAGAACATTCAAAATAAAAAAAGAGTAAATCATTCCAAAGAAAACCAGACTGGTACCAGCTCTCTTTGTCTGCATTTACCTCAAAGGATAATTATATTTCTCTGTGAAAGTAGAACATATTGTTATAGTAGAATATTGTTGATGCCAATAAAATGCTCACTAGTAAAATAGGCGTCTCATTTTTTTTCTGTGCCTTACATCCAGCTGCCATTGTCTCTGCATGGTTAGCTCTGTGTCTGTGTGCTTTAGTGTTGTTATATATTTTACAATGTTTTTTATATCTTATAAATGACACGTCAATCATTCTGTAGTCAGTACAAAAAAGATCAGTATATGTTGTTTGTCACTCAGACAGTAGATAAGGAATTGCTTGTGGAAGTGTGGTTAAATATATTCTACTGATCCTGTCTCTTGTGACAGCCAGGGTGGTTGTTTTGGAATTTGCAGAACTTGATCGGAGGCAACTGTTGATAGGTGAGAAGCCATATTTAACCAGAGAAGCAGTGATGGGAGTGTGTGACAGATGCCAAGGTTACTCACATCTTACTTGCAACAGGAGATCCGAAGGCTACACATGCGTTAAATAGCAATACATCTTATGACAGACATATAGATGGTAGGCTATAGACTAAGGTTTTTCTTTGCTATTACAGTGACAAAAATAATCTTATGCGCTACTATTAAAAAAAATTCTAATAAAAAAGTAAATCTGCGGTTCCCAAGATTAAGAATAGGACCGAAAAATAGTGTTATTTAAGTTGGGGGAGTATTCTTAAAGGGGTTTACCATACACAAATATGCTAAACAGCAGCACAATTACAGTGATTCTCTTCTGTAGTGAAGAAGGGACTCCTTGCATCATTTTCTACTATGATGGATGCAATGCGGTTGGTCTGTGAAATTCGGGCAGCACACAGTGGGGCACATTTACTTACCCGTCCTGTCCGACGAGGATTCGGAGCTGCCGCGATTTACTTACAGCGTGCTCCCGATTTCTTGAATGTGTCGCTTCCCCGCTGAGGTCTGCCGGAGTTTACCATCTTCTTTATGTGAGTGCTGATCTTGCGACACAATTTGAATTTTAAATTTCACGGTTTGTCCGAATCAGTCGGGTTGTCCGGCGTCCACGCCCCCGATTTGTGTTGCATGAAAGCCGGCGCCGATGCGCCAAAATCCAATCGCGTGCACCAAAAACCCGGGGCAATTCAGGGAAAATATTCGGGAAACCCGACGGAAATGCGTCCGACGGACCCTTAGTAAATGTGCCCCAGTGTTTTTTTTTTTTTTACGGACCATCCACTGTTGTGTGTCGACAACCTAAAAGATAAGTGCTGAATGGAGCCTAGAGACTACAGCTAAAATCTTTGTCAGGTCTAACCTGCTCAATACTCCATTCTTAATAAATTCCCCCAGTGGCTTAATCAAAACACATATTAAAACCAATTGTACACTACCGTATATCAGAGACGATGATTTGCACAGAGAATGTCTCTATAGGAAAAAGTTGCACAGTCCAACAGAAGTGTGCGTTCAACCCTTAGTAAATAAGCCCCAATGGGTGAGATGTATCAATCTGTCTAGGCCTGAATACTGGAGTAATTTGAACCTGAAATGCCAAGCACCACATTTATTTATTTATTTATAGGTTTTAGACTTTCCTAGGCAGTTTCGGACTCATCCGAAAAATGGACATGTTCTTGGTCAAAATAGGGCGTGACCTTGCAGAAAATTCGATCTGAGTGCTAGAAAATTCAATATTGCGGTGCAAAAAACTAGACCAACTAATTGGAGGTGCAATGTACAAATCTCCAGTCTAATTCTGCACCAGACACATGGAGCAGCAGAGATCTGTCTAGTTTTACTCTGCACTGGTCCAAAGACCAACACATTAATACACTCCCCCGCTATCTCGGGGTTCCTCAATTACATTCTGAATCAACCTGGGGGATCCCCTTCTAGATGAAATCTGCTCACAGACATACTGAAATTTGATTAAAAGGTTTCCAATAGTGTTCCTATGTAGTATCTATTACTAGGGCACAAAATATAAACATAAACTACAAAAGTAGAGTAAATGTTGTATGGGTCCTTAAAGGGATTGGCCATTTTTTCAACATAAATTGCCCATATGCCTTTACTGCCTTAAAGAGGACCTGTCACCCAATTTATCGGCACTAGGAGCTGCTTACTAAAGTAAGCAGCTCCTAGTGCTTGATCAAACGCCGCAGGGTTATAGTGATAGTTTTACCACAAACCTCCGGTAACACTATCAAACCCTGTGGCGGGGTACAATGTAATTGTCCGGACAGCTCAAAAAGCTTTCCGACGTATTCATGAGGGGCGGGTGGGGCGTGACTAGGGGCGTGACTGCCGCTTACGCGCGGCAGTCCACTGCCAAGCCTATGGAATGAGGGTGCGGGTCCGGGAAGATAGACCCTAGGACCGCCCCCTCATGAATACATCGACAAACTTTGCAAGCATCCGATATGACATTATACCCAACCCCCAATCGCGCAGTGTTTGATATCACTCTAACACTGCGGCGTTTGATCAGCACTAGGAGCTGCTTACTTTAGTAAGCAGCCCTAGTGCCGAAAATTTAGGTGACAGGTCCTCTTTAATAATCCCCTGATCAGGGTCCCTATTCCCCAATCATCAGTGATTTAGGCACCGCTCGCTGCTTCTTACATTTGTGCTGTCTGAAGACTCTCCTTGACTTATTGTTTACAGTGTGAGCTCTGATGAATAGCAGATCGTCCTGCAGCAGGAGATTATGACTCATCCTGCTCTCTCTTCCTATGTCGTGTCACGGGACGGCCTGGTTTAGAGATATACCATGGGAAACCATGAGGATGGGCTTGGTGCCATTGAATTGATGTTGTATACATATCATTGGTCAGTATGGTGAAACAGGAAAAACTGAACTCTCAAAGAGGCAATACACAGTTCATGTCTATAGAGATTAGTGATAAGTGATCGACCCCTCATTTAGGAATATTCCCACCAAAGTAAGTGATTTAGCAGCTAGGTTAAACCTAAAATCTCCTACTGGAGCACAAAAATGATCCCTGTTTAAGGGTACAACAACAGGAAACTGAGTCTTCTGTGGGAAGGTCGGAGGGAGCAGTCTGTGGGCCAGTGGGCCCCTCTGGACCACGTGTGGAGGACGAAGATGGTGCTAATCCGGTAACTGGGAACCGAGATCTAGTACTAGTGACACCTGGTCTTCACCAGAGCCCTCTGCAAAGCGGGATGTCTTGCTGCGGTGGGGTGTCATCAACGGGTGTGACTAGGCCCGCGGGTGACAGGGGTAGCAGGACCAGTCTGTCTGAGCCTGGGATGACAGCAGGAGTACGTCTTGGAAGATGAGCTGGACTACACGCAGGCACCAGGCAGGAGCTGGCACAATGACTCAGGCAGACATGAACGGAGAGGTACTTGAAGAAACAAAGGAAACACGAGGCGTCTGGAAACGCTGAAGACACAGAGTCGCACTGGAACGCTGAAGACACAACTGGAGTGTATGGGAACGCTGAAGCACGTAAAAGACACAGAGTGCGTCTGGAAACGCTGAGACATCACTGAAGCATTGGGAATGCTGAGACACCAGAGCTTATGGGAACGCTGAAATATCTCACTCGCCAGAACAGGAAAGCCTCAGTAGAAGCTTGGTTACGGAACCATGGGTAGTCTTTTAGGCACGGAAGATGGGCTTTCACGTTACAGGATGAATGCTGAAGAAACAATGCTGAAATCATGTAAGATCCGGCTGGCCCTTAAGTCTAGGAGGGCCGACGCGCCAGAGAGGAGAGTATGCGGCCTACGGCGGGAAGGGGCCCAGGAGCATTGAGAGGTAGTCCGGCCCTAGGGGTTGACAGGCCACACCAAGGGGCATGGGTTGGTGCCCACGATCCGTATGGGATTGCGGGTACGGCCGTAGACACACCTGTATTGCGAGTTCAAAACCTCCTTTTAACTAGATGGTTTCTGATAGTTTTACTTATTCTAAACTAATATCGATCTCATTACTACATAGCATACTGTTGGGTCTATGCCACCTGTAAGGGTGATGGCTCGCATTGTGTCAATGAATACACAAAATATTAAAAGCTAAAGCACAAAACTGTATCCTTTTTCTATTTCTGGGATCGGTCAGTGGGGCACATTTACCTGACGCTAATCCCATCACGGACTGTCCGCCGGAGGATGAAGTCCAGCGTGATTAACCAAGATTGTGCGCGCAATATCATGCTTTGGCGCCAAAATCCAATCGTGTGCGCCAAAAAACCTGTTAAATGCAGCGCAATGCGGAAATAAGTTGTCGGGAACCCCGACGGAAATGCGATCCGCGGACACTAGTAAATGTACCCCAATGTGGCAGATATATTCTCCTCCACTTGGATTTAAATGGCTTTACTCGTTCATTATTGTATCCCTGAGGATAATATGTAACAGCATTATCGTTGTTTTCATCAACTATTATTATATATGCTGATTGGTATAATGGCTTTTTAATGTTGGGTAATCGGCTAAAACCCAATAGTTTGTGCACTCCATGAAGTCTTATATTAATTTTTTGAGAGGATGAGGTTCTGCCATCCATCAAGACAGGGGTCATCCTCTACACTAGAGGAGGGAGGCGTGTCCAGTCTCAATCTCAGGGGAATAGACAGTGGACTCCCTGGACCACCGCGGGGGATAACAACCTTACCGCAACCGGGAGCAAAGTCGAAGTGAACTCCTGCGCTTTGCCAGAGCCCGCCGCAAGTGGGATGGTTTTGCGGCTGGCGGGAATCACCCAGGTCGCTCTACGGGTAGACCTATGAGCCCCCCCGGTGGCAGTCCAATTAGGTGACAGACAGCTGCTGACCACGGAGAAGCGGCAGGACCACGGAAGCTGGATTTGACTCGGATGGATTGGCAGAAGCTCGGATGGCTGGCAGGATACCATGACGCACCAGGATACCAGTGCCCCACAGATACCAGGACACCGGACCACCCCCACGATACAGGACCGCCACAGGACACAGGACTGCCACCAGGACACAGGATCGCCCACATGGACACACGGAACAAGGGAACACGAAACACAGGAAAACTGGAACAAGGGAACACAGGAACTCAGAGGCGTCTGGAAACACTCAGGAGTCTTTCTCCTCAGAAAATGAGCTGAAGATCCGGCAGGGGATGCTGGGAGTAGCCAGGCTATATAGCAAGCCAGGTTATGCAGCGCCAATAAGGAGGACGCTGCCACCTTTAAATTCTTAGAGAGTAGCCTGCAGCCTGGACGGGACCACGTGGAGCCAACGACCGGGACAGGTAAGTACTGACCGAGGGGAACAGAGCCAGTGGCCGAGCACCTGTGACAGAACCCCCCCTGTTAGGGCCCCTCTTTCTCTTCTTCTTCACCTGCTGTTCTTCCTTCTTCCGCCTCCCAATTCTTCTGGTGATAAGACACTTAGGGGGAGAGCAGGCCCCGAGAAGACTGAAGCCGCAGGTGGGTCGCTACTTGGCACACTGGGGCGGCCTCAGGGTAGGACGGGGAGACTCTGGAGCGGCCTCAGGGGAGGCCGGAAAGCTGAGAACTGAGACAACTGGGGAAGCTGTGCAAGCTGAGGAGACACGGGGGCAGCTGCAGGAAGCGTGCAGGGACACTGGGGCAGCTGCGGGAAGTGCGAGACACTGGGGCAGCTGGGGGAGTGCAGAGACATGGGCAGCATGGGAAGCTGCAGAGACACTGGGGACAGCTGCGGGACAACTGGGCTGGCGGGCAGCTGGTGGAGCTGCGGAGCCACTTGGGGTGAGCTGCGGACCTCGGAGCACTGGAAGGGTAGCTGGGATACACTACTGGCAGCGCGGTAAGCTTAGAGACACTGGGGCAGCTGCGGAAGCTGCGGAGGACACTGGGCAGCTGCAGGAGCTGCGGAATACTGGACAGCTCTTGGAAGCGTGCGACTGCTTGGGTACCGCTGGAGCCGCTCTGGGAAGCTGCAGAGGCTTGGCGCCGCTGGAGCAGCTCTGGGAAGCTGCGGAGTCTTGGGGCCCGCTGGAGCAGGTCTTGGAAGCTGCGAGGCTGGGCACCGCTGAAGCAGCTCTGGAAGCTGCGGAGGCTTGGGCGCCGCTGAAGCAGCTTGGGAAGCTGCGGAGGTCTTGGGCGTCGCTGGAGCAGCTCTGGGAAGCTGCGGAGGGCTGGGCGTCGGCGAGCAGCTCTGGGAAGCTGCGGAGGCTTGGGCGCCGTGGAGCAGCTCTGGGAAGCTGCAGAGGCTTGGGCGCTGCTCAGTGTCGACTGGAGTACGTTGGGCCCACCAAGAAAATTTTTGGGAAGCCCACCCTTCATGTAATACCTGACTACTCCTAATTGCAAAAGTGCAAATCGTAGATTACCTTCAACAGTGTTAAACCCAATTGGCAGACAATTTAAAAGGATCTAACTATACAGTGCAGTGTACTATATAATACAGTGCCAGAACCATCTCCGTACATAACTGCAGCACCCAGCATTTATGCATTTATGTTGCCGAGTAGTATGGAGCATAATTTGGTGCTGTATTTATGTAATGAGGCCCCCTTACCCTTAAACACTACATGCAATTTACACACACCATTTACACAACCACAATTATTTTTACATGTATACACTTCCTACATTTATACACACATAAGTCTATACACATCACATTTAGAAATATACAACAACAATTTACAACAACATAAAGATAAACAGCATTATATATATATTATATAATATATAATTATTAATATATATATATATATATATATATACAACATCCAGAATATACACATACAACAAATATATACACAATATAACCAATATATACACAGAATATACACGCATATATACACAGCCACATATACACATATATAAACAATACATACAGCATATATACAGCATATATACATACAGAATACATTATATATACACAACAAATACAGCACATATACACAGCACATTACACTATACACACACCGGGCACTTTATTAGGTAACCCTGTCCAACTGCTCGTTAACACTTATTTCTAATCACCAATCACATGGCGGTAACTCAGTGACTTTAGGCAGTAAGACATGGTCAAGAACGATTTCCTGCAGTTCAAACCGAGCATCAGTATGGGGAAGAAGTTGATTTGAGTGCCTTTGAACGTGGCATGGTTGTTGGTGCCAGAAGGCTGGTCTGAGTATTTCAGAACTACTGCTGATCTACTGGGATTTTCATCACGCACACCCTCTCTAGGGTTTACAGAGAATGTCCAAAAAAGAAAAAACACCCAGTGAGCGGCAGTTCTGTGGGTGGAAATGCCTTGTTGATGCCAAGTCAGAGGAAATGGGCAACGGTTCGCCTGATAGAAAGGCAACATTGACTCAAATCGCCACCCGTTACAACCAAGGTAGGCAGAAGAGCATCTCTGAACGCACAGCGTCGAACTTTGAGGCAGATGCTACAGCAGCAGAAGACCAACCCGGTGCCACTCCTTTCAGCTAAGAAAAGAAACGGAGGCTACAATTTGCACAAGCTCATCGAAATTGGACATAGAAGATTGGAAAAATGTTGCCTGGTTCTGAGAGTCTCGATTTCTGCTGCACATTCGGATGGTAGGGTCAGAATTTGGCGTCAACACATGAATGCATGTATCCATCCTGCCTTGTATCAACGTTTCAGGCTGGTGGTGGTGGTGTCATGGTGTGGGAATATTTTCTTGGCACTCTTTGGGCCCCTTGGTACCAATTGAGCATCGTTGCAACGCCACAGCCTACCTGAGTATTGTTGCTGACCATGTCCATCCCTTTATGACCACAATGTACCCAACTCTGATGGCTACTTTCAGCAGATAATGCGCCATGTCAATAGCTAGAATCATCTCAGACTGGTTTCTTGAACATGACATGAGTTTACTGTACTCAAATGGCCTCCACAGTCACCAGATCTCAATCCAATAGAGCATCTTTGGGATGTGGTGGAACAGGAGATTCGCATCATGGATGTGCAGCCGACAAATCTGCGGCAACTGTGTGATGCCATCATGTCAATATGGACCAAAATCTCTGAGGAATGCTTCCAGCACCTGTTGAATCTATGCCACGAAGAATGAGGCAGTTCTGAGGCAAAAGGGGGTCCAACCCCTTACTAGCATGGTGTACCTAATAAAGTGGCCGGTGAGTGTATAAACAGATATATACAGCATATATACACTCACCGGCCACTTTATTAGGTACACCATGCTAGTAACGGGTTGGACCCCCTTTTGCCTCAGAACTGACCAATTCTTCGTGGCATAGATCAACAAGGTGCTGGAAGCATTCCTCAGAATTTTGGTCCATATTGACATGATGGCATCACACAGTTGCCGCAGATTTGTCGCTGCACATCCATGATGCGAATCTCCCTTCCACCACATCCCAAAGATGCCTATTGGATTGAGATCTGGTGACTGTGGAGGCCATTTGAGTACAGTAAACTCATTGTCATGTTCAAGAAACCAGTCTGAGATGATTCCAGCTTTATGACATGGCGCATTATCCTGCTGAAAGTAGCCATCAGATGTTGGGTACATTGTGGTCATAAAGGGATGGACATGGTCAGCAACAATACTCAGATAGCTGTGGCTTTTGCAACGATGCTCAATTGGTACCAAGGAGCCCAAAGAGTGCCAAGAAAATATTCCCCACACCATGACACCACCACCACCAGCCTGAACCGTTGATACAAGGCAGGATGGATCCATGCTTTGATGTTGTTGACGCCAAATTCTGATCCTACCATCCGAATGTCGCAGCAGAAATCGAGACTCATCAGACCAGGCAACGTTTTTCCAATCTTCTATGTCCAATTTTGATGAGCTTGTGCAAATTGTAGCCTTAGTTTCCTGTTCTTAGCTGAAAGGAGTGGCACCCGGTGTGGTCTTCTGCTGCTGTAGCCCATCTGCCTCAAAGTTCGACGTACTGTGCATTCAGAGATGCTCTTCTGACTACTTTGGTTGTAACGGGTGGCGATTTGAGTCACTGTTGCCTTTCTATCAGCTCAAACCAGTCTGCCCATTCTCCTCTGACCTCTGGCATCAACAAGGCATTTCCACCCACAGAACTGCCGCTCACTGGATGTTTTTTCTTTTTCGGACCATTCTCTGTAAACCCTAGAGATGGTTGTGCGTGAAAATCCCAGTAGATCAGCAGTTTCTGAAATACTCAGACCAGCCCTTCTGGCACCAACAACCATGCCATGTTCAAAGGCACTCAAATCACCTTTCTTCCCCATACTGATGCTCGGTTTGAACTGCAGGACCACTGTCTTGACCATGTCTACATGCCTAAATGCACTGAGTTGCCGCCATGTGATTGGCTGATTAGAAATTAAGTGTTAACGAGCAGTTGGACAGGTGTACCTAATAAAGTGGCCAGTGAGTGTACATAGACAGCATATATACACACAGATAAACACCATACATACACAGCAGATATACACAGCAGATATACAGCACATATACCTGAATTTACATAAGTAGTCATAATACTTACCCACGTTCAGCTGGATGTTACCTCGGTTGGGAAGCGGTGAGGAGTTCAGCACGGAGGCAGTGTAGGAGACGACGGACAGGCCTGTGAGGAGCGCGGTCCGGGGCAGAAGTGAGGAGCGTGTCCCAGGCCAGACGTGAGGAGGGCAGCCCGTGAGTGAGGCGCCAGGGCCGGGTGGGCGGGGCGGGATGCAGTGGGATGGACCGGCCATGCTCATTTAGCAGCAGTCAGTAGACTCTGCTACTAAGTAGAGGGACGGGCCGGGAGTGGATGGACATCAGAATTATACTTTTTAATGATGTGCCCCACGGGCCCGCCCCACTACCTCTCAGCCCTACTCATATGTGGCCTGCAGTCAGGGGAGGTAGTTGGACGGCCCCGGGGACGACACATTATCAAAGTATAATTCGTCTGTGCAGCCCACTTAGTCAGTATAACTTAATGTCGGGACTCGGGACCCACCGGAGGCTTCTCCGGTACTCCGGTGGGCCAGTCCGACACTGGCGCCGCTGGAGCAGCTCCGGGAAGCTGTGGAGGCTTGGGCACCGCTGGAGCAGCTCTGGGAAGCTGCAGAGGCTTGGGCGCCGCTGGAGCAGCTGTGGGAGGCAGTGGAGACACCGGGGACACCAGGACCAAGCTGGACAGGTGAGTTAGCCGAACTTGAGGTGGTTCAAACCCGGACCAGATTTTTGCCAGGAACTTGGTATGGGAGACCATGTCCGGGACACCACTATCCAATAGAGGGGTAGCCCAGGCTAGGGCCTCTCCAGAGAGGAGACAGTAGATGAACGCCACCTTAGAGCATTCGGTGGGGAACTGGGAGGATAACAGTTTAAGGTGCTGCGAGCACTGGGAAATAAATCCCCGGCACAATTTGGGGTTGCCATCAAATTTGTCCGGCAAAAATTTTTGGGTACAGTCTCTACTGCCAAAAAACATTGCGGGGTGACTGAAGCAACGGGAGGAGTCGTGGGAGCCTGCTGCTGGGAGGCAATCATCCGAAGAGTGGCAGCGAGTTTGTCCAAGAGTTCCTTTTGGGCAGCAATCTCTTGGGAGTGCCGGGCGATGGTGCTAGGGAGGTCACCCAGTAGTAGGTACGGATCCTCAACACAGTCCATGGCTTTTGCAGGATACAGGACCTTGGCGGAGCCCGCCGCAAAGCTGGATGGTCTTGCTGCAGCGGGAAGTCACCAGGTCGCTCCACGGGTGCGACTAGGCCCGCGGTGGCAGCCAAGGTAGGGACACAGGGCTGGCAGGACCACGGAAGGCTGGCAGGACCTCGGGTGGCTGGCAGGACCTCGTATGGCCACAGGATACCAGGACCGCCACAGGATACTAGGACTGCCACAGAATACAAGGACCGCCACAGGATACCCGGACCGCCACAGGACAACAGGACCGCCACAGGACAACACGGAACAAGGGAACACCACGAAACACAGGAAAATGGGAACACAGCAACTCAGAGGCTTCTGGAAACGCTCAGGAAGGCTTTCTCCTCAGAAGAATGAGCTAAAGATCCGGCAGGGGATGCTGGGAGTAGCCAGGCTATATAGCAGAGCCAGGTATGCCAGCGCCAATAAGGAGGACGCTGGCCCTTTAAATTCTTAGCGAGTAGGCGTTGGCGCCCTAGCAGCGGGAGCGCGCGGCCTACACAGGAGACGGGACCGCGATGGAGCCAACAGGAGCCGGGACAGGTAAGTACTGACCCGAGGGGAACGGGGCAGCGGCAGCAGAGCACGGGTGCCCCTGCGATCCGAGACATGGATCGTGGGGACACCTGTGATAGGCGGTTCTACCATCACCATAGACAGTGGCATGTTCTACACCTAAAATAGAGGACATTCTACCATCTCCATAGACAGGAGGCATCCTCTACACCTAGAGGAGAGGCAATTCTACCATCACCATAGACAGGAGGCATCCTCTACACCTAGAGGAGAGGCAATTCTACCATCACCATAGACAGGGGGAATCCTCTACACCTAGAGGAGAGGAGTTTCTAGCATTACCTTAGACAGGGTGCATCCTCTACACCTAGAGGAGAGGCGGTTCTACCATCACCTTAGCCAGGGGGCCTCCTCTACACCTAGAGGAGAGGCAGTTCTACCATCACCATAGACAGGGGGCATCCTCTACACCTAGAGGAGAGGTGGTTCTACCATCAACATAGACTGGTGGCATCCTCTACACCTAGAGGAGAGGAGGTTCTACCATCACCATATACAGGGGGCCTCCTCTACACCTAGAGGAGAGGGGGGTCTACCATCACCATAGACAGGGGCATGCTTTACACCTAAAGGAGAGGCAGTTCTACTATAACCAGACACAGACACGCATCCCGTAATTTCCATCACATGGAAGCCAGCACAGCTGCACTAAAGAAATTGTTGCGCGCGTCAAAATCGCAGAGCAGACGCCTGTTAAATACTTGTCTAAGCCATGCAAACCCCCAAAAAAGTGTACAGCCCAACGAAAGTGAGCAGCACGACCCTTAGTAAATAAGCCCCATTGCACTTGCATGTTTCCATAGACTCTATAGACGTGTATGGTGCCTTTTTTATGTGCGTGACTTTCAAAACTAGCATGCTGAGGTTTAAACTTGTGTGTATCTGTGAAAAGAAATGTGGGCCATAACTGAATACAACGGGGATTATTTACTAAGGGTCCCGGATCGCACTTTTGTTGAATTGTTCATGGTTTTCGGGATTTGCGCAGCTAAGACAGATACTTAACAGGGGTTTGCACTGGGATTGTGTCCCACACGATCGAATTGTGGCGCAGTGGTGGCGACTTCCATGCGACAGAAATCAGGGGGCGGGCCGTCAGATGATCCAACTGATTCGGACTGAGTGCGGGATTTAAGATTCAAATTGTGTCACAAGACAATCATTTAAAGAAGAAGAAGGAGAACTCGGGCGGACTTGAGTGGGGAAGCAACACATGCAGGATATCGGGCGCACGATCTTAGTGAATCGCACCAGAATGCATGACCGTCAGACACTCCGTGCCTTGTGAACTCCAGCGGCCGGGTAAATAAATGTGCCCCAATGGGTCAGAGGGCATCACAAGTTCTACACGTCAAATACACATGCAGAACACGCGTGTGAAAAACGCAAGTGTGAAAGGGGCCTAAGTCAAAACTTAATATTCAACAAAACTTCATAGCATCTTCTAAATATCCTCTTGAAAACTTTTAGTACATGTTATAGACTAATACAATGTAAACCTTCCCTGGCAGCAGGAACAGGTCTGCAGCCTTTCCCCCATAGTTCAATTTTTGGTGTGAAAGCAGGCAACATTTTTGAGAATCCTTCCTAACTAGAGCAAAATATAGACCAGTTCGGAAGCATTGTAATACTTCAAAAGCTCAAGCACTAATGGTTTAACCAACTATTGACGTACAAAATATAGCCAGGACCTGCCAAAGAACGGACTGTGAAAAAGGCAGGAGCTTGTTACAGGTGAGGAAAAGGTTTTCATGACCCTCAAGCTGCCACTTAATACATGCTGCAAAATGGGCACAGACGGGCAGCCTGCCAAAGTAAGAGAAGAGGTGGGACTGAATTGTAACAAAATTGTTCTAGCAATGGCACAGATGATCAGAGCAGCGTTACACGTCTGAAATATACTGTAACAATGGTAAAATCTGTTATTTCGCTAACACTTATAGAAGCTGGGAAAGTTTTGCAGATGTAATTAGATGGTAAAAAGCAAAAATGTAGTAGACATATTTATTTGTATTTTTTTGTAATCTTATTTTCATTCTTGGACATACTTCAGCTCTCTAGCGTCACCATGTGAAACATGGCAATGTCATTGGCAAATACAACCAGCGCGGATTAATATACTGTGAATTCATTTGCATCTCCTATATCAAGAAATTACTGCCTGTAACATTTCTTGAAGACTTCTTGTTAGAACTTTCATGAATTTCATGTATATTTTTAATTCTATGCACATTGTTTTGCTACTAAAGATACTGCCCCATTCCAATACATTGCTAAGTATCAGTAAACCAAATAGAGAAGACCCCCAGGAGATGTTTGACTGCATTATTATATTCATAACTAAGACTAAAGTATCATTACTAATCAACATTATCAATTTTTCATTCATCTTTTGTCAAACATAGTATACTGTACGTCAATATGCGTTAAGCAATTTTAAAAACTTTGTAATAATTCTTATCACTTCACCACTCCGTCCTAAATTGATATTAATTCTCAAATCTCTGTTATTCATTCTTATTGGCAGGAGGGTGTGCAGCTCCCAGAAGTATCAGGTTATATGGAGCCTATGGGGAAAGAGGGGGTAAAAAACACAGGAGCTCAATGAGAGGAGAGTTGCACACACAAGAGATACAAAATAGTAAGTTTTTATCTCACCCCCAGGGCCGGTTTTAGACAAAGTAGGCTAAACTAGTGAGGCCCCAAAATAAAACAATTTTATGAACACAGTCAGTAAGACGCTCCTTCAACCCTGTACAATAATAACACTTTGGGGCGCATTTACTTACCCGGTCCCTGCACGATCCCCGAGGTGCATTGTCTGACGAGGATGAAGTCTGCTGCTATTCACTAAGATCGTGCGCCCGATATCCTGCATGTCGCTTCCCCACTGAGGTCTGCCGGAGTTCACCTTCTTCTTCCCGGTGTATGTGAGTGCATTGTGATGCGACACAACTTGAATTTTAAATCCTGCGCGTACTCCGAAACCGTTGGGTTGTCCGACGGCCACGCCCCCTGATTTCTGTTGCATGAAAGTTGCACCAAAATCCTATCGCATGCGCCAAAAAACGCTGTTAAATGCGGTGCAAATCGGAAATTGTTGGGAAACCCTGACGAAAATGCGGCCCGCGGACCCTTAGTAAATGAGCCCCAATGTGTACTATGGGACTGTAGGAGAATGGTATAGGAGATAGACAGGTGATAGGTAGATTGATGATAGAAAACAAATATGAAACATGATATAGATTTATAGATGCAGAAAAATAATAGATTATATCTGGATAGCTAGATAGAGGATAGAAGATAGATACAGTAGAAGAGAGATAGAAGATTGATAGATGAATAGATAATAGATAGGAGGTTAAAATAGCGATACATCATCTGCCCACAAAAGTCCACATGCAGGGGTTTCCTTTAGGACAGGGGGTCCTGGGCAAATGCCCAGTTTGCCGTCCCCTAACACCAGCCCTGCTCACCCCAAATGCTTCATTCACATTTGTGCTGTTTCTTACTTTCCTTTAATGCCCTATATGATTCAGTTGAAAGATAGATAAACCAATTCTCCTCTACCTCCTTTATGCTATGCTCGTGAGCCAAGCATGCATTCAGTCGGTGTGGCGTGTTCTGTGTTGAATGTAACGTGGACACCCAAGAGTGATCACACGCGTCAGTACTATAATACTGGGGGAACAGAGGTAGGTAAGTAAATTTTCAATTTCTTTTACACAATATGGAGTTTTATAAGGGTGAGGGAATAATACAAAGGGCTACTATACAAGATGTCTAATAATAGACATATATATAATGGGGTTATTTATAAAGGGGGCAGTGTATAAGTGGGACTGTAATAAAATATGCAATATGGTACTATAAAAAGGGCATTAAACAAGGGAAAATAATGCACTATATGTAGGGTATTATATTATAAGGGGACATTATATAAAGATCATTATAATACAATAGGACACTATACAAGGGGCATTATATAAAGGGTATTATAACATGCTGTCTATGCTATGTATAGGAGATATCATGAGTGTCAGAATTCACCCAACAGTTCAAATGACTAAAGTTGCCGAAAACAATGCATAATGTATAGTAGTTTTGTTCCACATATACATATACTATACAAGTTTTTCATTGCACAAAGTTTGTTGAAAGGTTAGGTACACCATTTCTGAGTATACAGCACCTGTATATCTATATGTTATCATAACAGATAGCGTACTAACTATCTGCAATGTGATCTTCCAGTCATAACCCGGTTTGTCTTTCCTCTATTTCTTTCTACTTGCATGGTAGAAAGAAGTTAGAGGATGTAAAATAAATATTTATGACATGAAATGTGGCTACACATGGCTTGTTTGTAGTCTGTTACCTAGGAAACATGTTTATTCAGCTTTATTTGCAAAACAGTAATGTTCTTATCATTTATAAATACATCCAGCTCTTTTATGCACGGAGTTGAAAAGTCGGATTCAAAACTTTTTGTTCAAGCTATGAGATACAGGCGGTCCCCTACTTAAGGACACCCGACTTACAGACAACCCATAGTTACAGACAGACCCCTCTGACCTCTGGTGAAGCTTTCTGAATGCTTTACTATAGTCCCAGGCTGCAATGATCAGCTGTAAGGTGTCTGTAATGAAGCTTTATTGATAATCCTTGGTCCCATTAAAGCAAAAAATGTTTAAACTCCAATTGTCACTGGGGCCAAAATTTTTTTTGTCTTGATCTACAATTATAAAATATACAGTTTTGACTTACATACAAATTCAACTTAAGAACAAACCTCCAGACCCTATCTTGTACGTAACCCGGGGACTGCCTGTACTCTGCTCTTTTCGATAAAATACTGCTAATTGAGTTTCTAAGCTTCTTGAGATACGTGGAAGTGTTACCTTTATTTCTAATAAAGATGTGCTTCACAGCTCCATAGCAAAGGTGTATAGCAGCAGACTTGTGCTTAACATGGCTTAGCCACCTGTTATCTTGCCACGAGCCTTATGGAAGACTTTGTAAGTCATTCTTAAAACTATGATATCACAGTGTAAATGAAATCTAAATCATGATGTGAAACATTTGGAAGTAGAATATGCATCATGGATTACGAGGGAATCAAGAAAAATTGCAGTGGTGCCAATGGTGTCGCACAGCAGCCTGGAGGCATAAGTAAATAATAGTGTTAAAAAAGTTGTTAAAAAACACCACACACATAAAAATAGCCCCTCTTTAAAAAATGTAAAAACACACAAATTATGTACCTCCACTCCTGTATGAAACTATAAGACTATACCAGTATTTTTCCTGTACAACAAAAAACTTTAAAGAAAAAAGAAAAACAATGACATATTTTAATCACCATCACATAACAAAATGATATTAATTGCAACAAAAAAATTTATGAACCCCAAATGTGTACAAATAAAATTGACAGAACGTTTAGCAAAAAAAATAAGGCCTCAAATAGAAACAGTCTTCTCTTCATGCTAGATTTGGAGATCACCTACATCCTGGAGAGCGTTGGTCACTTGGTTGGCTGTTGTGAAGGGGTTTCTCTTCACCATGGAAATTATTCTGTGATCATCCACCGCTGTTGTCTACCTTGGGTGTCCAGGTCTTTTTCCATTGATGATTTCACCAGTGATGTCTTTCTTTCTCAGGATGTACCATACTGTAGATTTTGCCACTCCTAACATCGTAGAAATTTCTCGGATGGATTTTTTTTCTATTTTTTCTGTGGCTTGTCTCACCTGCATGTTTTCTTTGCAGCAAAATCTTCCAAACGCAAGCGCCACACCTCAAATCAACTCCAGGTCCTTTCCTGCTTAATAGAGAATGACATAATGAAGGAATTCCCCACACATGCCCATGTTTGTAACAGCCTTTTTTGGGTCACTTGACTAATTACTTTTGGTCCCTTTGAAAAAATGGTAGCGCATTTTGAGGAGCTGAAGCTTCTAAATGCTGCATCCAACTTGGATACCCTCAAATGAAAGCTGAAAGCCTGGATATTTTGTCAATGTGCATTAAATTACTACAACTTTATATGTTTTAGTAAAAGTTAAAAAGATCATGATTTTTGGCAGTGTCCAAATATTTATGGACCTAATTGTATGTAATATATAATGCAAAATCCTTTATACATAGTGCTTGTAGGTTAATTCTGTTTTATGTTGTTTTTTAGACAATGGGGCAGATTTATCAATCAGTCTGAAAGTCAGAATATTTCCAGTTGCCCATGGCAACCAATCACAGCTCAGCTTTCATTTTACCAGTGCTCATGAATATTTTAAAGGGGAGCTGTGATTGGTTGCCATGGGCAACTAGAAGTATTCTGACTTTCAGACAGTTTGATAAATCTGCCCCAATTTGTATAATACCGCACCAAAAGTGCATTGACCGGAGATAATGGGGCACATGGACCGCGATTCCGTCGGGTTTTCCAGAAAAAAATTCCGTTTTGCATCGAATTGCCCCGTGTTTTTGGTGCACGCAATTGGATTGTGGCGCATCGGCGCCAGCTTGCATGCGACAGAAATGGGGGGGGGGTGGCCATCGGGCAACCCGACGGATTCGGAAAAAACGCGGAATTTAAAAAATGAAAAGTGTTGCAAAATCAAGCACTCACACGCACCAGGAAGATGAAGGTGAACTCCAGAGGACCCCGGCGCAGCAGCGACACCTGCAGGAAATTGGACGCACGACCTTAGTGAACCGGGTAAGTAAATGTGCCCCAATGCATTCTGCCACAATTCACTAAGATCGTGTGCCTGATATCCTGCATATGTCGCTTCCCCGCTGAGGTCCGCCGGAGTTCACCATCTTCTTCCTGGTGTATGTACCGTATTTTCCGGACTATAAGGCGCACTTAAAAGCCTTGGATTTCCTTGGAAATCCAAAGTGCGTCTTATAGTCCGGTGCGCCCTATATGAGGGCAGCGGACCCTACTTACATAGGTCCCCGCTACCGGAGACAGCAGATCTCCAGCGGGAACTGCAGACCACGCGGCACGAAAAAACTTCTGCAGCGTGGTCTGCAGTTCCCGCTGGAGATCTGCTGTCTCCGGTAGCGGGGACCTATGTAAGTATGGTCCGCTGCCATCCTCCACCTCCTGCTCACCTTCCCCGCTCACGTCGCCGTGTCTCGTCGGGTCTCGTCTCCGTGTCTCGTCGGGTCTCGTCTCCGCTCCTCCCCCGGACCTCCGCCACGCCCCCGACCCTGCGCCTTATAGTCCGATGCGCCTTATATATGGAATTATTACATATATAAGGCGCATCGGACTGTTGCGCCTTATATTCCGGTGCGCCTAATGGCCTGGAAAATACGGTAACTGCATTGTCTTGTGACACAATTTGAAAGTTAAATCCCGCGCTCAGTCCGAATCAGTCTGATCGTCCGACGGCCATGCCCCCAATTTCTTGGAAGCCAGCGCAGCTGTGCCACAATCTGCTCATGTGTGACACAATCCCAGCACAAACCCCTGTTAAATACCTGTCAAAGCTGCGTAAATCTCGAAACCAGCAAACATTCCAATGAAAGTGCGATCCGCGACCCTTAGTAAATAAGCCCCTATGTTTACACCTGCTATTTGCTGCTTTGCCGTATTAGACTTTTTTATTTTACTAAATGTGGAGTCCAGTTAGGACAATCTCTTTAATAAGAGGGTTCCTCAATGATAAGCTGTGTCTTACTTCTAGGACCTTCAGAGATCAGGTGTAATCTGTGCAGAAACTTGTCAGAAAGTGATTGATTTGTATGCAACTCCTTCACAGGGAAAAATAAGCAATGGGTTATGGCCCATGGAGCAACTATGTTGCAGAATTTACATCAAAATCAGTGTATATTGGGTGCTCTTGCTGCAGATTTCCTACATATTTGTATATGAACCCCCGCTAAGGATTGGCAGAGCAAACTCACTTATGTTTAACCTTCTGAAGAGTCCAAACTGGTAAAGTCATCCAAAACTAAGGCAAAGAACCAGGAATCCCATTTAAGGGAACATGATGCTTGACCTGCCGTCAGTTGGAGAGCAGAAGGAGCTGAATAGATTGATAGATATTTTTGTTGGAAAAGTAAAAAAATTTAATTTTTTAAATTTGGTCTGGGGAGTCCTCTAGCTGTTCCAATTTAACTATTGACAGTCATCATGCTCATAAAGGTTGCTGCAGGAGAGGGAATCAGTGTCATATTGATTATGGTGTGATACCAGGAGCCTATAGCGCTCAGCTGTTTTAGTATCTAGCGTAAGAGACTGTACTCTTGACCTCGAAGCAAAGGTTTTGTGCAGGGTACAGTGGCGGCACTAAGTAAAATATAGGAGCTGAGCTGCATTTTCCCGCTGCTGCCATAGGTTAGAAGGGGACTGGAACAGCAGGGCAGTGAGCGATTCCGCTGTCTTACTTATAACCTTGCAGGTCATCAGTGTTACAATATGCATATTTAGCTAGACAATCCCTTGAAGCTTACAAAAACAGGGTTTTTTTTTCTGGTTACATACAATTTTTTTGTACCATAAGGTTATATATCAATCTACAAACTTATCTTGCTCTATAACATGCTGCCATCAATAGAATAAATATTTACGTTCTTGCACAATACTACATTTCCTAAAATATTAATAAGTAATTTTTTTTTTTTTATTTCAAAAAAAGTGTCCAAAATTCAGTATTTTCCTGTATTGCCTTCTCTTTACATCATTGCATCAGCTAGCTACCTCCTAGCTGTTACATATGTCATATTTTATAAATGACCCTCATTGTCTGGGGTTTTTGCTCTATTTTGGTGACCTTTTAAGAGGTCATATCAGTTTACAGAGCTCGGTCTTCAATATTTCAAATATGTTGTTACAGTTTCCCCTTTGCAGGACACAAACGAGCCCTCTGGAGTCAGGGAGATTTAGTTGGAGCATTGAGTCTTTCTTCTTAGAGATACATCATTTGTACTGAGTGCTGAATAGACCATAAGAGTCCTGAAATCCTGTCTTATCCTGACAGATAGTGTGCAATGTTCTGAGGTGGAAGGGTTAAGTAAATGAGGTTGTTAGGTGACAATCTGCTGATTTGTTTTCCTGCTTTTGACATCCTTCCTCAGCACATGGTGCATGTGTCAGAGGAGTAGGACAGGTGGCTGATACGTTTCGGATTTTTTAACCTCCTCATGACCTAACCCCTGCTGAGAATGGAAAAAAAAGCACTTAGATTCTCCCAAACCTCCTGCTTGGATTGAATAAGGATATATCAGGGGCCTGGAGTCCTATGGATGAAATTTAATGTGAGGTTGTCATGTGAATGTAACAATACTGTCGGTGTGTATATGAAGTGTGGGAAGCAAATGATAATATCATAAGATTAGTAAGAATCAGAATCCCAAAATATGGGCAACGGGATAATATGTAGACACTAATAGAATAATTCCAGTAAAGAGACAGATCACTATAATACTATAACCCTGCCGATGCCGCTGGCGCCATTTAAAAGAGTTAAAAAATGTAATTAAAAATTCAAATCAATTCCTTTTCCCTGGAACTGATATAAAACGTAATAATCAGTAAAAATCACAAACATGTTAGGCAGGGGCGGACTGGGAATTTAAAGTGGCGTCATGGTCTGTGCGAAGCCGGCCCGTACGGAGCTGTCACCGCGGCCAGAGTGGATCAAGCAGGGGCGCAGCGTCGGGGCGTCGGAGAGGTGAGTTTCATGTGTTTTTATTTTTTTCACCGGCCCCACCAGTACAGGACCGGCCCCGGACCGGCCCTAAACCAATCGGCCAGTCCGCCCCTGATTTTAGATATCTCCGCATCTCAACATGCCCGCTCTATCAAAGTATTAAAACGGCTATTGCCAGCTGTGAACCCCATAACGGAAAATAGCGGCCAAATGTCCGAAACTCTACTTTTGCACTATTTTACATCACATAAAGAATTTAAAAAAAGTAATCAAAAGGTTGCATAGTCCTCAATGAAAATGTAAGCTCATTTTGCACAAAAATGACATATGACCAAGCTCCTTATGCCATAGTATGAAAAAGTTATTAGCGTCAGAAGATGGCGAAACTTTACATTTTTCATACATATTTGTTTCATTTTTGAAAATGTATTAAAACACGAATAAAACTCAGTGGTTAGCACTACAACCTTGCAGCGCTGGGGTCCTGGGTTCAAATCCCACCCAGGTCAATATCTACAAAGAGTTTGTATGTTCTCTCTCTATTTGCATGGGTTTCTTCTGGGTTCCCCGATTTTCTCCCACTTTCCAAAACATACTGGTAGTTTGATTAGATTGTGAGCTTCATTGGGGACAGGGACCAATTTGGCAAACTCTTTGCAGCGCTGCGTAATCTGTGTGCGATATATAAATAAAGAATTATTATACCATAATATTATTAATAATTTTAGTATTATTGTTTTTAGTTTCAAATATTTTTTTTGGAAGGAAAACACAATGGTGCCTTACAATAGGTCACGGCCAAACACATACCCCTCGCAGGGAGAATTCACAGAGTTTGGTATAACACATAGCCAGCTACCGTATCAATCAAAAAAGAGTGAAAACAGTTCTATTGTTTTTGACTCACATTGGTAAAAATAGGAATGTAGCATTTTATATAGTAGAATCGGTGACATTTTTAAATTTTTCTTTGCATTTTCTGTTTGCAAAAAATAAAATAACTCCCTGTGCTATGGTAAAAGCAGTCATTTTACTTGTTACTGTGCAGTTGACAGAAGTTGTCAAATATGAGCTACAAATCACAGAGTCATTGCACTTTGCCGCTATGAGTCATGCAACACTGACCGTATAATCACTTGATAGGAATATATTTTCCATGTTGTTTCTACAGCCCGGAATAATTTCCCTCTTCTGTTTTGGCACCACATACAATCATTCTATTTGTCATTATAAACCCAAGTAAACAGATCCTGATGAATATTTCAATTAAAATATGTTATACACTTTATATGGAAACGAAATGACTATAGGAGAACCTGTCAACAATCATAATATTGTAAGACAAAAACAAAAAAGACCCATGGTGCACCCTAAAGGCTGAAGCAAGAAAATACAACCCCAAACTTACCTTTGTGCCCACTGTGACTGTGTACATCAGCCCCAGGGTGTATTGGTCAACATAAGCGTTATCAAAGCTGTCTGCAATGAAGCTTTATTGTTAATCCTTGTTTCAAAGAAAATCCTATTGTCACAGGGACAGAAAATACTGTATATACTCGACTATAAGTCGACCCGAGTATAAGCCGACCCCTAATTTTGACACAAAAAACTGGAAAAACCTATTGACACGAGTATAAGCCGAGGGTGGGAAATGCATTTGCAACATCCCCCACCGGGGCCTAGCCTTTTCTTGGGGCCTGGAGTCAGCCGGGGCCCGCAGTACCTGAGTGGCTGGCGGTTGCGGCCTAGGCACGCTAGTGTCACGGTGCTTGGTATGGGGGAACCGGAGGGCTGTCCTACAGCCTGGCAGGTCTCCAGCAGGGTGGTGTTGGCAAGAAATGATGAGGGAGAGGCTGCTATAGCGGATCTCCCTGGGGCAACCCTTTGGTGTCTAGAGTATGAGTCTCTGTGTGGTGGACAGGGTGCCTGTGATGATGGCAGCTGTAGTAGCAGGGACCAGACGGAGGCAGAGGTTGAACAAAAACAACTTACAGTTCTTTATTGGAACCGACAGGAACCGCAGCAACGTGCCTTTAACAGAGTAGTGGATTGCTGAGATGTACTTGGAGGGAGCCACAGGAGGTAGATCGTCAGCCTGGATGCAGAGGGCAGGCTGGGAGGTAGCTGTGTCCTAATAGGAAGCTCCAGCTTGTCCTGGAGTGCTTCAGGTATCACCCTTGAAGGTAGGATGATACCCCTTTCCTCACTATACTAGCTATTAGCTCCACTCTTCAGGCAGGGGCTAGGCTCACCTGCTTTTGGTCTGGTGTGCTAGCTGCACAGACTCTTCAGAGTCTCTTACTGAATTAATTCCAGTCTGCTTCTGAGCTACTGCTCAGCTAACTACTCTCTGCTCTCTTCTGAGAGAGAACTCACCTGCTTCTGGAAGTTTCCTGACAGGGTCTTGTTACTCCCCTGGTCAGGTGGTGGCTGCTCCTCCAATTACCTCTCAGCTCACATCTCAGCTCACAGAGACAAAGTATAACACCTGTGATTGGCTGACACATATGACATCACATAAAACAATAAACTCCTGCCTTACCAGGCAGGATCTACCACTGCCCTGTTCCCCTGTGTCCTATAAGGACTATGTAGTGTGATGTAGTGACATGCTGTGGGGCTGACTAGACCCTACACAGGCTGCAAGCTACATGGTGGGACGTATTCGCAACCACTCCTCTGCCTTGCATCGGCGAGGGTGTTGCACATTGATCACAGCCCCCCCAGTATATAGCCTGCCAGCCCCCTGGGGTATGTAACCAGCCAGCCCCGTGGAGCATATAGCCAGCCAGCCTGCCCCCTCGAGTATATAGACTGCCTGCCCCCTCGAGGATATAGCCTGCCTGCCCCCTCGAGTATATAGCCTGCCAGCCCCTCCCGGTCCGTCGCAGGCACCATGACTACAGCCGCAAGCTGTGTGCCGATGCGGCTGGCGTCACGAAGACTTTGATGGACCAGGAACCGATGTCGGAGCTGCGATGGATACCGGGGAGCGTCAGAAGGTGAGTTCACTTTTTGTATTTTTCCTTGATTCGAGTATAAGCTGAGTTAGGGTTTTTCAGCACATTTTTTGTACTAGGCTTATACTCGAGTATATATGATAATTCTTTGTCTGAAGTTACACTTACAAAATATACCAGTTTTTACTTACTACGGTACATATTTAACTTAGTGAAACTAAACTACTTGTTTTGAGAACATCTTCCTCAGGTTTACTCTTCAGTTCACAACACCCTTTCTATGTATTTTACCTTTTAAAATATCTGAAAATTTTTGAAGTGCCTTTTTGCAGTTGTTTTTGTTGATATGTTTTGTTATGTTTATGTAAGATGATATTTGCCATTAGACACTTTAGAGGACTGTTCCTACAGCAGTGATGGTGAACGTTTTAGAAACCCAGTATCCAACTTATTTATTGCAAAGTACCAACACGATTCAAGCAGTAACTTATTGAACTCCCTGCTCTACCACAGCTTTCAACGGTCCAGGAGATGCCAGTTGTGTTCACAGAAGGAGAAATTTGGATTGCCATTGTAGCTTCCCTCGAGAGCCCCTTAACAAGAAATATCATGGGGACCAGAGCAGGAGCTCTAAATCTTCCTGCATTCACAGGCCAGTATGCTTCACTTTGAAATAATGATGAACATAGCATATCCTGGGCTACCTGGGACTCTAGGAAGATCCCTTTAGACCTGTCTGGTGGACACTGAGAGGGCTTTGATTGCCACACCTGGCCCCTTTGCCATAAATTCACCACCAATGGTCGAGGGAATCCAGTTAAGGAGGGACATGATTACTGCCATAGACTGGAGGTATCATAAACTAAAGGAAAAGTGGACCAAAAACTCTTTTGGAGTGGGGCAGAGGGGTGTTATAATGTATAGGAAGAGGGGAGAATGGTAGTCTATAGAAGTGTGTATAGATAGGTTATTGGTCTACTGGAGGACACAGGGGTGTTGTTATACATGAGAATGGAGGCACAGAGGGCTTATAGTATAGTGTAGGGCAGCACATACTGGTAGGTTGTTTAGATTGTTAGCCCCATTGGGGACAGGGGCCAATTTGGCACGCTCTTTGTAGCCATAAGTAATCTGTGTGCGCTATATAAATAAAGGAATTATTAGAGGTCTGGGGACACAGGTGGTAGTTCTACTGAAGTTGTGGGGATTCCAGTCTAGTTTTATAATGTATCTTAATAATATATTATTATATCATTATAGAAACAAGAAAATGAAACCAATTGTTGGGTATTAATGGGCCCGTGATGGTGGCATGTCTTTCTTATGGGTGGAGCGACAAGGGGTCCAACGGAGTTACGTGTTCTCGTGATCTGTGGGGGTCTCATCATGAAGGAGGAAGAGGCGCTACTTGTACCCTAAGGAAGTTGAAGCATGACCAGACATGGCAGCTGAAGGTAAACCTGCAGCGGGAAACGCGACAAAGGTTGGAACCTTTCACCAGCATTCTAGCACAGTTCAACATAAAATTTTCCCATGTTTTTCTAGAAAGAAGACAGCACAGGGAAAAGTGTCGCTATATAGGAAAAACTTTAAGGGTATGAAAAAACCCCATCAAGCCATTTTAGGTATATTTTAGTGTATGAACATCAAACTTACAAGCAACCATGAAAAAATATATTTAATTTTAAGGCAATACTAGAACAATATCATTGCTTATTGTTTCTTAACATATTTAAATATTTGGATGTATTTTGTTTTTTTGGCAATTTAAATTCAGTATTTTTAGTCACCATGTGAATTATAAAGTTATATGTTTATATTGTATATCATGTGATCGCTTATAATTTCAATGTGTCTTCATATAAAACTGATTTATCCTACACATTAGTTCCCAGTGACTATAATATTCCTTCCATTTACACAGCCCATAAATGCACATTCATTGATATGTTGCTCATATTCAGGGCTGTAATTCTGCTTTGGAAAAATAAAATAAATGAAAAAAAAAAAAAAGAAAAAAAAAAACCCTCTTCATGTTTAGTCCTATTCAATCTGTTCTTGCATCTTTTTCAAGCACGGTGAGCATCCCTCAGCATTGTGTTCTTGCGATGATCCTTATGTCTTTATTTCTCATCGGTGCATTGTAAAGAGATGCTCACATCACAAACCAACAGGTCCAGTGTGGGATCTATCATTCTGAAGATGACAAGCAAAGCTTTCCTTTTATTAGACCTTGTGAACTAACTGCACAATACACTAAAGACTGCATTATTTAGACCAGACATCTCAGAAATCTGCTTTTAACAAACAGGAAAAAAAAAAATAAGGCATTTTCTGTTTTGTACAACAGATGTCCACCATCTGATTCCTTATATTCACACTGCTAGAACTTCTATATTACACAATGGATTGTTGTTTCGATTAATATGTACATCTTGGAGAAGTGAAAAGAGTGACTTTCCCTGAACCGGGATGTTAAAAATAGAAAAGGAAAAAGAAGATTTGCAAAAATGAATGAACTCTTTTGCACCTGACAATGGTAAATCTGTTCCATGAAAATTGTATTAATACATTTTTTTTGCTGTATATTTATCTTTTTTTTAGGATATTTTTGCAATTTGTGCATAGAAGAGATTTTTAAAAATTATTTTCTATTTGCATTTTTAATATAAATTGAATACCCAGTAATAAGCATAATCCTATGCTAAAAATACATAAACCAGCAATATCGGACATATCAATAAGCATTTACACTACGAGAGCAAACACATACACAGTAGGGCACATTTACTAAGGGCTGTGCACCTGTTTTCTGTCGTTCTTTTCACGTTCTTTTAGGTGCAAACTGCTTGCACAGGTATTTAAGAAGTGTCCGAGACAAATTAGGGGGCGATCCGGTGCTCAGTCGGACCGTGCGCCACATTTATCATGTAAAGTCCAAAAAACGTGTGGCGCACACCCTGGGGGGGATTTACCAATTGTAGCTCAAGCACGTCTGTCGGCATCGGAGATCAGTATCTGCAAAGCACAGCCCGATGTATTTAAGTGGGGCAAGGCTGTTAGTAATTAATTGGCAGACGGAACTGATCAGTCGGGCGCCATAAAACATCAATGAGATGTGCGCCAAAATCTTACATGGACTGCACCTTAATTTTGCTATCTGACCATTTTTTTCCTAGTCTATCGTGCGCCAAAAATTCCACCTAAAAATGCAGACAAAATACACAAAAATTTGGAGGATAATGAGGGAACGTTAGTCCACGCCCACTTGCACCAAAAAAAAGACGGAGGAGTCGGGATAGTCGGAAACATCTGTCCTTTCTGGCGCAAACTCATTATAAATGATCCACAAATGTATTATCGCATCTGCGCCAAAAAAATGCCGGGATTTTAATCTTTTTTTTGGCGCAGATGCGATAATACATGTGTCCCCCTATGTTAAAGGGGCAGTTCAGGGAGCACCAGATTCATGAAGACCATGTGCCAGAAATCCTGAATCCCGCGCACTCTGCATTTTACACAAACAGCACTTAGTGTAGTTTGTCCTGTTCTTAGTAAATGTGCTCGAGTGTACAAGAAAATGCGGAGGAGGAATTTGCTGATAGTGGACAACCCCTTTAAGGCTACCATGAGTATATGAAGTGTATGGCTACCCCAACAATACAAAGCTTTCAAATGATCTGATGCTTTTTCAAAAACTATGGTACGAAAACCAGTCTAACTACATAAAAACATTTCTAAATCCAGGTTTACTACATAGATACAGTAGCTTATTATAAACTTATTACATAGATATGATACCAGTGTCAAGCTTATTAAGTAGATACAGAACTAAAGCCAAACCTAATCTATATACTGGTGGACCCCTACTTAAGGACACCTGATTTACAGATGACCTCTACTTATAGACTGACCTCTCTGCCCCCTATGACCTTTGGTGAAGCTCTCTAGATGCTTCACTATAGTCCCAGATTGCAATGATCAGCTGTAAGGTGTATGTAAGGAGGTTTTATTGATAATCCTTGGTCCCATTACAGCAAAAAATTGTGAAACTCCAATTGTCACTGGGGAAATTTTTTTTTTTGTCTGCAGCTACAATTATAAAATAAACAGTTTCAACTTACATACAAATTCAACTTAAGAACAAACCTATGGAACCTGTACATAACCCAGGGACTGCTTGGATATATACCAGAAATAAACTTTGTTTATAGAAACAGAACCATGCTTACTATATAGATACAGCACCAGAACAAAGTTAAATGTATAATACTTGCCCGGCATAAGTGTGTATAAGCACACTAGTTATATACGGAGATTTGATATCTTGGTAGATAAAACATCTACAAAGGGGGATCGTTTGTAAGTATCTATTTATGTACCTAGGTTTTGTACCCAGGGTTGGGGTTTAGAATGATATCTATTAAAGCTCACAATAGAATCTATTTTATCTAATCTTTTAGAAGTTCACAATCAAAATAAATGTAAGTGGTTAAAACATACATGAAAATTCTAAGTGATGACATAAAAATGGAAGGATTATGCCTTCACACACATTAATACAAAATGTATTTCTATTTCAAATGGAAAAATGTTTAATATTAAATCTTACATTAACACCACTCAGGCAGTGTACCTAGTGTCATGTGCACCTAGTGTCATGTCCATAAACAAAATACGGGATGTACAACAGGATAAGTAAGCATTTGTCTGATGTAAGTAGTACTACCGTATATACCCGAGTATAAGCCGAGTTTTTCAGCACAAAAGATATGCTGAAAAGCCCTAATTTGGCTTATACTCAAGTCTATGGAAAAACCAACACTCTACTCACCTTTCCGACGCCCCCGAGCAGGTCCTCTTTTGTCTTCTGATGGTCTGATGTGCCATCGGCACACACTTTGATGTCCGCATGCGGCTAATGTCATGGTATACACGATGGCAGTGCTCGGGGACCCGGAACGGGAGCATCAGAAGACACAAGAGGATCTGCTCAGAGGTGTTGTAAAGATGAGTACAGTTTTTTTAATAGGCTGCGCATACACAGCGCAGGGGGCTGCTGGCTATATACTAGGGTGCAGTTCCTGGCTATATACTAGGGGGCAGGCTATGTACTAAAAGGCAGGGGCCCGCTATATACTAGGTGGCTGCTGGATATATACCGGGGGGGCATGGGCTACTGGCTATATACCAGGGGATAGGCACGGGCTATATAACAGGGGGCAGGGGCTGGCTATATACTAGGGGGCTTCTGGCTATATACTGGGGGACATGGGTTGCTGGCTATATACTAGGGGGCATGGGTTACTGGCAATATACTGGGGGCAGGGGCTGGCTATATACTTGGGGTAGGTGATGACTGGCTATATACTGGGGGCTGGCGATATACTCGGTGGAGGCTGTGACCAGTGCATTTCCCATCCTCGGCTTATACTCGAGTCAATAGGTTTTCCCTATTTTTAATGGGAAAATTAGCTTATACTCAGCTTATACTCGGGTCGGCTTATACTCGAGTGTACATGGTAATAGGTATGTCTACTCACTTTCTAAACACTTTAGAGATGTTCACAAAATGATCTAATACATGGTTGCTAGGGGTGATTAAATGCTTGTAATATTCATTATATCTCTGTTTTATCCCCCCTGGCATTGAAATAAAAAGTAATCAAAAGGCCTTACAGTTGTCCAAATGGTATCATTGAAAACATCCTCTCACCCTGCAAAAAAATACAACCTTGCCCACCTCCATAGACCAAAGTAAGAAAAAGTTTTTTTTTTAAATGCTGAGTTTAAAAAAAAAAAAATTAAGGTAAGGCGGTCCTTGACTTAAGGGCACCCGACCTACAGACGACCCCTTGTTACAAACGGACCTCTCTATCCAATGTGACCTCTGGTAAAGTCTCTGAATGCTTTCCTTTAGGCCCAGACTGCAATGATTAGCTGTAAGGTGTCTGTAATGAAGTTTTATTGATAATTTTTGAAATTCCAATTGTCACTTGAACAAAAAAATTTTGTCTGTAGCTACAACCATAAAATATACCTGTTCCAACTTACATGCAAATCAAACTTAAGAACATACCTAGAGAACCTATATTTTACATAACCAGGGGATATATTAAGACATAACCAAACTATATAAAGTTTGCATCTGCTAATGTCAAAAATACCTTGTGCCACATTTATTAAGGCTTTTAGACCATTTTCTTACACTCTCCTGACTAGTACGGTCTTGTGTAAAAAGCCAAAATTAAGACGAGCTAGACCAACTATTAAAAGATGCAAATTAGGTCATGACAGTTTAACACAGCACCAGGTTTATTAACACAGTGATAAATCGGGTGCAGCAGAAGACTAGTTTTAGCAATAAATTCCCCCTGAAATTGTCCCAAAGAACCAGCTTTGTAAACTGAAAAATCAAAAAGATACGGCTTGTGGAAGGTGGGAAGTAAAAAAGGAATGCAGAAACCTATAATTTTTAATTCTTTGTGTAGTTTAGGACTATGATTAACCCCTTAGTGCTCAGTGCCGTACGGCACGGGCACCCGCAATTCACACTCAGCGCAGTACTAGGATGGCGCTAAGCCGATGTCGGTTTGGCTCTGCATCGGAGCCGAGCCGGCATTGGGAGTCACGGGTGTCAGCAGTAATCTACAACTGACATCCCCGAGTAACACCCTCAGTTGGAGTGGTCTCCGATCGCTTGTATTTAACTTTAACCGGTTAAATGACGCGGTCAGCGCGACGATGGCATTTAAACTCCCTTCTGGGGATTTCTGTCCCATGATCGCCCCTTCTCCCCCCGCGCCGTCTTCATGGGGCGACGATCGTTCTTATGGCAGCCCTGAGGTCCAATACGTCTATGACATCATCTCAAAGGCACAGTGTCAGCCCATGCAAGTGCATAAACTGACACAGCTAATAACCTGCAATACATCAGTATTGCAGGATATTATCATGAACAAGCAATCAGGTGATTGCTTGTTGATGTCCCATGGTGGAACTAATAAAAAAAATGTTATTCAATAAAAAATAAATTATTAAATTAATAAAAATGCCCATAAATAATTAAAATGCCTAAAAATAAATTATCCAGACATTTCAAAAATTATGAAAATGTAAAGTAGAAATATGGAAAATATTATTCAGCAACTTATCTTCCACTTTATTTAGCTGAAAGCGCAATGATTTAGAATTTCGAAAATAGCTAATTTTTTCTTAAATTTTTTATTTTTTGTAAATAAACGCGAAACTTATCAGCCAAAATTTACCACTAATATTAAGTACAACATGTGGGTAAAAAATAATCTCAGAATCGCTTTGATAAGTAAAAGTGTTCAAAAGTTATAACCATATAAAGCGACGCAAGTCAGATTCCAAAAATTGGGACTGAGCCTTAAGCTCTAAACTAATCCTTAAGGGGTTAAAGCACACAAAAGGCTGGGTTCCCTCACCCCCAGTCCAAAAACAAAAAAAGCTATACAACATATGAAATGGGAAACCCGGAAAGTATAGTTTAAAAAAAGATTTTTGTGATTTTTATGATTTGTTTTGCTCTCCAGCTTTTTGTTAATAGAGGACATATTAGTCGAGTCTACCACACGTTAAACGGGTATTCCTATGAAGTTTCTTATATGTACTCAGGATAACAAAATAACCCATTCCCTAATTCACTGTTATTAACAAAAATGCAGCATTTCACAGATATAAGACCAACCTGTCTCTATCAGTCCTGGTGTACACAATTTCAGTTTCCCATGGACACGGCCCTGTAACTTCTCTTAGGGTCGGCAGCCATTTTGGAGATTGTGGAGCTGAGATTTCTGTCTGTCTCTTCTGTTTGTCTGTAGCCACGCCCCTTGCACGGAGCTCAGAGACACTCACTGATTCACAGCCTGTCAGCACATGGTGAGTAGAGAGAGTGGCTGCAAACTACATGCTACAAGGAGATAAGTGATCCAGGGGAAAGGGAATGCATTCACATAGCTGTGATATGTAGCAGAGCTCACAGTGCAACAGTGTAATGGTCTATCAACCTCTGTGTAATCTCATGCATCTCTGATCTGTCTCATCTGTCCTTCTATGTGTCAGTGTGTTAGTACAATGTCAGGAGCCAGATGAATATACACCTTGTACCCTTATAATCTAACCCCATTGTCACCCCACAAAGCTAGATAGATAATACAGTAACGCGTCCGCTCAGAGAGTCCCCGCCCACACCCTGCATAGAGAGTGATAGGTGCTAAAACAGCAATAAAACTGAGTAAAATTGTAAAGTAAGGGCTTAAAATGACTTTATTGTGTTAACAATCATTAGGGGATTGAAATGCGAGAATTTTCTGTTTCGTAGGAAAACCCCTTTAAGGTTTTAGTTTTAGTAACAAAAATTACGTAAAAAATATGCAGCTGAATGTATGTTTGCATCTGAATTCCTTTAAAAATGCATAGCAAATACTAAAAATGTGATGTTAATAGAGATGAGCGAACACTAAAATGCTCGGGTACTCGTTATTCGAGACGAACTTTTCCCGATGCTCGAGTGCTCGTCTCGAATAACGAACCCCATTGAAGTCAATGGGAGACTCGAGCATTTTCAAGGGGACCAGGACTCTGCACAGGGGAAGCTTGGCCAACACCTGGGAACCTCAGAAAGGATGGAAAACACACGGAATGGCACAGGAACAGCGGGGCAGCATGCATGGATGCCTCTGAGGCTGCTTAAAACGACCATTATGCCAAAAATATGGGCAACAGCATGGCCATGACCAGGTGACCGAATGAAGCTAGATAGTATCTAAAACATGCAATAATTGACCGACACTATAGGGGACGGCATGCAGAGGCGCGGGCAGCAGGCTAGAGAGTGTCTGGCGACACATACCCCTAAATGGACTCAGGATTCAACCAATGGGTGGCAGAGAAGGAACCAAAGAGGGCGGTGAGCAAGAAGTGCTCAAATAATATCGGACATGATAAAAGTTTGCCAGTTATTTTGGGTGTACACAGCAGGGTGGCGGACAAGTTAACATGGAAGCCATGAAAACAACCCAAAATTCTGCCTGACACAGCGTTTGATAAGGGGACCATGTATGGAGGCAGTGATAGTAGTAGATTAAAGGTGCTGCGTAAAAAACTATGTCAGTTGGATTTGGCATGGAGCTTGCGCTCGCTGCCAGACAGCTTTCGCCACCAGCCCCGTCCTTAGGCTACTCCCCAAACAGCACTTTTGTATAAGATCAAGTGTAGTAGCGTTCTAGAAGTTTGGATTATGCGGGTGAGGGGAAGTAAACAGATGCGCAAGAAGCGCATGATGCGCATGGAGCTGGCGCTCCGTGCCAGGCGAGCTTCCAAATCCAAAGCCCTGTCTCTAGGCTACTCCCAAAAACAGCACTTTTGTATAAGACAAGTTGTAGTAGCGTCTTTAATTTAGGAATGGCGGGTGAGGGGAATGTAAACAGATGCGCAAGAAGCGCTGAAATAATATCCCTAAATGGTAAAAGTTTGCAAGTATATTTTGTGGATTACACAGCAGGGTGGCGACAAAGTTAACAACTTTGATGTGGAATGCCCTGTAATAGCTCTTGGGCGGTGTGCCTTTTATCGCCTAGGCTCAGCAGTTTCAGCACCGCCTGCTGTCGCTTAGCGACGGCACTGCTGCTGTGCCTAGAGCTACCGACTGATGGCGCCATGCCCACGGATGGTAATTCGGAGGAGGAGGAGGTGGAGGAGGGGTGGGAGGAGGTATAGTAGGCCTTTGAGACCTGGACCGAGGTAGGCCCCGCAATTCTCTGCGTCGGCAGTATATGACCAGCCCCAGGGTCAGACTCGGTCCCAGCCTGCACCAAGTTAAGTGTAGTAGCGTTCTTATAAGTTTGGGATATGGCGGGTTAGGGGAATGTAAACAGATGCGCAAGAAGCGCATGATGCGCATGGAGCTGGCGTTCCGCTGCCAGGCGAGCTTTCGCCAATCCAAGCCCCTGTCTAAAAAAAAAAAAAGTATAACGTTATTGTAGCCCTAAGAAGGGCTGTTGGGTTCTTGGAGAATCACTCCTGCCTAACAGTAAGCTAATAGAACACCCTAACGCTTTCCCTGACCAGCAGCAGCTCTCTCCCTAGCGGCATCCAGAGACAGAATGATCCGAGCAGCGCGGCCAGCGGCTAGTCTATCCCAGGGTCACCTGATCTGGCCAGCCAACCACTGCTATCGACGTGTAAGGGTACCACGTCATGCTGGGTGGAGTGCAGAGTCTCCTGGCTTGTGATTGGCTCTGTTTCTGGCCGCCAAAAAGCAAAACGGCGGGAGCTGCCATTTTCTCGAGCGGGCGAAGTATTCGTCCGAGTAACGAGCAGTTTCGAGTACCCTAATGCTCGACCGAGCATCAAGCTCGGACGAGCATGTTCGCTCATCTCTAGATGTTAACATACACTAAAATACCAATACTAGATGTCTGTGGGAGTCTCTGAAGTGCAGGTTCAAAGTCTTCAAGATTTTTATGTCTTCCTCAGTGTCCTGCAGCATAATTAAATGGTGGAGACACTTCATGTCTGATGCAGATGTCTTTCATGAGTAAATTCTTCTCATAAATGAGTGAACATCAGCTGCCAAAACCTTAGTTTTCTCAACCACTACAGTTTAGCATTAACTAGATATAAGGCTTCAACGAGATCTGAAGGCCTCAAGCCACAAGATGAGAGGCACTGTTTACATTTTTGCTGTATAGCTCAGACTAATTTTTGGATGCCAAAATAGCAAACAGCTATGCATTTTTTTCAAGCTGGTTGGTGAACTAATTGATGATAAGGTCTACCCATAAAAATTCTGAAAGGAAATCTACATCAGCATCAAGCATGATAAACCAGGGTCACTTACTCATAGATCCAGGCACCGTGACTGTGGTAATCTTCTTATATTTGTCATCCTTGACCTCCTATCTTCTAAAAAACACATTTAAAATAAGTGATAAGTGATCCTGGGGCATTACCAGAGCCCCTCTGTGCTGTAGCTTCATAGACTATTAACCTGTGAAGGAACACTTCCACTCTCCCACTGTGTGCTAAAACTCCCTGCTGCCATTACATTACATCAGGCAGCTGGAGAGGGAAGTGCTCAGGGAGCAGGAGGGAGGGTGAGACATGCTCCTGCACAGTGTAACAGTCTGTGAAGCCAGAGCACGGAGGAGCACTGGTAATGCTGCTCCTATCACTTCTGGTTCACTAGCATAATATTGAAGAATGATTTTAGAAGGAAGGAGGCCATAGATAACAAATATAAGAAGATTACCGCAGTCACTGTGTCTGGATCTATGGGTAAGTGCCACTGGTTTTTATGCTTAATTTTGATGGTAGATTTCCTTTAAAGTGGTTGTTTTATGGAGCCCATTTCTCACAAGTGAGTAATTTTAAAGATTGCTTAATTTTGGAACAATGAAAATTGAGATCCTTAGTGGTTGATACTTTTTATTGATATGTGGGAAGGAGTATATGGAGGAGGGGATACAGGCTGAGTCCTCTCCATAATCAAGGGTGTTTGCAGCAAACACCCACCATTTACATCTGCAATCGCTGTCATTCACACCCCTTGCATGGTACGTGGCTGTGATCCTGGCTGTGATCCTAGCTTCCCATGACTTCATCAAATAGAGATGATCCATCTCCATGCCAGCCTCAGGTCTTTATAAGAGCTGGGGACATGTAATTTCAGTAGGTCTGTTACAATGTGTCAATGATGTGTAAAAATCATGTGTAAGAATATGTTTGGATTAATCAAGCCACCTAGGGTAAAAGTACCCTAGGGGGTCTAAAAAATAGGAGAAAAGAATTAAAAAAGGGAAAAAAAAATGAAAGGTCAAATCATCCCCCTTTTCACTGAACTGATATACAAATAAATAATAAATAAAATCTGAAAGACAGATATTTTTGGCAGTGAATTCTGTAACAGAAAATAGCACACAACTGTCCAAAACGTCTCTTTTTTTGTCATTTTGCAATAAATAAAAAAAGTAATAAAAAGTGATCAAAAGGTCATACAGTTCCCAAAATGGGTAGAAATTAAAACGTCATTACGTCCCATAGAGGGTGACACCTTACACAGGTCCATATGCCAAAGTAGTAAAAACTTGACACTGTAGCAAGAGTGATCCACATATACGCCGGGCGTTGTCCAATGTCAAGTAAAATTTATTTGGTTAAAAAGATATATAACTACGCTCTGAACAGGAGCCTTCAGTAGATTAAATAATTATAAAAATATGAAATGAAAGCAGACATAAAATGTTTAGGTTTCTTTAAAAACCTATTAAAACCTAGATAAATTGGGTATACATATAATCACCAAGACCCAAAGACTAAAGTAGAGGTGTCATTTGGAGTGAACATTGTCATGTTCACTGCATTTGGAATTTTTTTTCCCACTTCCCGGTACATATCAGGGAAAATGAAATACTGCACCTATGAAGTACAATTTGTGACGCAGAAAACAAACCCTCATAAAACTATGTTTCTGTTTACAAAATATGGAAAGTATTCATGCCCCTTTAAATTTTTACTTTGTACATTAATGAGCACTCTGCACCCCATCTTGAGAGAAAAAAAACTGAAAAGTAGATATTTTTGCTAATTTATTAAACAAGAAAAACTGAAATACCACATGGTCATGAGTATTCAAACCCTTTGCTGTGACACTTATACTTAACTCACTTGCTGTCTATTTCCTTCTGATCCTCCTTCAGATGGTTCTACTCCTTCACTGGAGTCGAGCTGTGTTTAATTAAAGTGTTTGGACTTGATTAGGAAAGGCACACACCGTCTATATAAGACCTCAAAGTGCATGTCAGAGCACATAAGAATCATGAGGTCTAAGAAACAGAATTGACACAGGAGACAGAATTGTGGCAAGGCAAAGATCTGGCCAAGGTTACAAAAGAATTTCTGTAGCACTCAAGGTTCCTAAGAGCACAATGGCCTATATAATGCTTAAAAAGAAGAAGTTTGGGTTGACCTCAACTTCCTTGATCTGGCCATCCACCCAAATTAAGCAATTGAGGGGGAAGAGCGTTGGTGACAGAGGTAAAGAAGAAACCCAAGATCAATGTGGCTGAGCGTCAGAGATGCAGTACGGAGATGGGAGGAGGCTCCACAAAGTCAACTATCACTGCAGCCTCCACCGGTCTGGATTCTCTGGTCTGATGAGTCAAAGATTGAACTTTTTGGTTTTAATTCTAAGAGATATGTGTGGAGAAAACCAGGAGGAGATCTGCAGGGAACAATGGCAGAGGATCTCCAAATTCAGGTGTGAAAAACTAGTTGCATCATTCACAAGAAGACTCCTGGCTGCACCAGTCCAAAACTGTTTCTACTCAATACTGAGCAAAGGGTCTGAATACTTATGTTATATTTAAGTTTTTATTGCTTAATAAATTAGTGAAAACATCTACATTTCATTTTCTTCTGCTAAGATGGGGAGCAGAGTGCACATTAATCAAAGAAAAAAGAACTTTTTTGATCTTACCATTTGGCTGCAATTAAACAAACCGTTCCACTGCTGCCTCTATCTAACACTTTTATTGATGTCCTCTGTTCCAGTCAAGGAGTTGGGGAGCTACAGTATATAGTCAAGCTAGCATCCTCACTGATGCTGAAACTGTTAACCCAGCTGAAGAGAATTCCTGCAGGAGGGGTGAGGAGCAAGGGTGATTTCTCTTCACATAGCCAGTGTCTCTCTCACCCCCACCTTCCTGATGGAGTGGTAAATGATGTAGCAGAGCCAGGCACACACATCCACTGTCTCTCTATCAGCTGCTCCTCCCTCAGGAATTCTCTTTAGCAAGTTTTCTATCTCTCTCTATCAGGCACTGTGTAGCATTTACTACCCCTGTTAATAAATAAACAAAGTTATATTTGTTTGTAGTTGAATATTGGCAGAAGATTCCTAAGTACTTGTTCCATACCAGAAGCATGGTGGTAGCAGTGATACCTGTCAATCAGGAAAATGGAGGCAGAGCAGTGCAGGGAACAAGAAATATGCAGGGCTCACTCACTGGGGCAGATTTATTTACTTACCCGGTCATTTCGCGATCCAGCGGCGCCTTTTGTGTGGAGGATTCGGGTCTTCTGGCGATTCATTAAGGTAGTTCCCCCGATGTCCACTAGGTGTCCCTGCTGCGCTGAAGTTCGTTGGAGTGCACTGAATTTCACCATCCTCCGCTGGGTGCAGGTAAGTGCGTATCAAGAGACACTTTTTTCGCACGCCCACGCCCCCGATTTCCGTCGCGTGTAAGCCGGCACCGATACGCCACAATCCGATCGTGTGCGCCAAAATCCACAAGCAATTCCACGTAAAATCGGCGCAAAACGGAAAAATTCGGGTAACCCGCCCTTAGTAAATGACCCCCACTGTGATTGGACTCATCTCAGGTGAAATACATATAAGTTTAAAAACTGATTTTTTAAATGAGGATTCATTTAGTGATAAGGGCAATGCTTTTAAATCATATTTTTACTAAAGTTTTTATTTTGGGTGGGTTAATTTGAATGGCAGGTTTCCTTTAAAGTAAACCTTGCTGTATTTAATAAATTTAGATTTGTATTAACATATCTGTGGGTTCCCATTCTAAAGACAACTATGAAAGAGATGCAGGGATTATATTCCGTCTCATACAAACGCAGATGTTAAACTGCAACAACAGGAGGCCTGGAAATCTGCTTATAAAATACAGACATTTTAATTACTATTTCTCTTAGTTTACCCTGTCTCACTAAATTGTCTTTAATCAATTGTTGCCAAGTCAGACAAGACTTAAAAAACACATTTAGGCTACATTCACATGATGTATGCCTGCCATACCGTAGTATGGCGGACATACATCGTGCCGGGGAGAGGAGCAGAGGATGAGCGCAGCTCAACCCCGCCATAGCGCCATATTCCGGCGGACATAAGATGCACCAGAATTAATAAATTTCTTAATAATTTAGGTGTATCGCGCTCAACTGGGATTGAGATCATATATTTCCACTACAACCTGCATCAGTACAGGTGGTCCCCAACTTAAGAACACCTGACTTACAGACAACCCCATGTGACAACCAGACGTCTTGACGTCGGTAATTTACTGTATTTAAGTTCCAGGCTGCAATAATCAAAGGTGAAGCTTTATTGTCAACCCTAGTTCTTATGACAACCCAAATTTTTTAATATAGAGGCAGTGAATGTACTGTATGCTACAATACAGTTGTATTGCAGTATATTCTTTAAGTGATCAAACCCCTTAGGGTTCAAGCACCCTAAGGGGGCTGAAATAAAAGTACACTAATTTTTTTATCAAAGTTTATTTATATGAAAATATGAAAAAAAATACAAAAAATAAAAAACATCAAATTACCCCCCTTCCCCAGAACAGATATAAAAATAAATAAATAAGAAAAATATATAGACATATATAAATATTTACATGTTAGATATCGTCATGTCCCAAATGTCACAAAAAACCATAAAAATTTTTGTCTTGCACTTATAAAATAAATAGTTCTGACTTACATATACATTCAACTTAAGAACAAATCTACAGAACCTACAGAATCTTGAACATGTATTTTGTTACTCGGGGTTTGCCTGTATAAACTGTAGAATTTTTTTATTTTGTGATTTTTTTGCTAAGTGGTGTACTAGGCATAAAACTTTGGCGTCAATATAGTCAGCCTGGCAGGCTGCTGTATACCAGATTTATCAAGACGAAAAATGACCTCAACATAAGTAGGGGGAGGGGTTGAGAGTGGTGTATTTAATTGTGTTTTTTAATTTGAAACTTTTCCCCCTGAAGAATCTCTGCATCAATCAGCCAAAAACGTTTCAACTTCGCAACTATTAAGGGGCACGCTAATCATAGGCTGGTTGTGTATGATGGTGCCCCCGTCACGTGCCAGATTTATCGGGACCACTGACCCAACCCTGCCCACTGCATGAGACGGCATCACCCCCTCCCCACCCAGGGTATGTAGAGGGCTGAGAAGTTGCGTTTCACCAGCTGTGCTGGGAATCGCAACTACATCACGGCTTATACACCTGTTTTTAGTGTTAGTGGGTTTCCTCTGGGTGCTCTGGTTTCCTCCCACACTCCAAAACACACTGGTAGGTTGATTAGATTGTGAGCCTCATTGGGGAGAGGGACCAATTTGGCAAAACTCTGTGTAGCTCTGCGTAATCTGTGTGCGCAATATATTTATTATTATTTTTATTATAACTATAATATATATATAATTATTATAATAATAATTATTATTTTTATTATAAATGTGGCCCTTAGTCTCATCTGCACCCGGTGTAAGGAGCTGTGGTCAATGGGTTATCTGGCACCTGACGACCTAACAGTAATTCCACAGCATTATGTTAGTATTTAAACAATTTTAGCTTTAAAAGTTAATAAACATGTCTCCGTTCTTTCAAAATTAGTGCCACTCCTGACTATGGTTTGTGCTGATATCACAACTTAGCTCCATTCATGTCTATACAGCTGAGCAGTAATAGCGGCACAAAACACCGTCCGGTGTGTCTGTTTTTGGAAGAACATTAAAAATTAAAAATAAACTATAACAAAATCATGCAAATGAAGTATAAGGGGTTCTATAGGTAGAGGACGCATTATGACTCCTGTTGCTATGTTAAAATAGTGCTCCCCCTACTGGAAGACCAGTTTGGAGCAGATTCTTTTAGTACATTTTGAGTTCTCAGTTTCCTTTTTCCATGACCCACATTAGCTGTAAGTTAAATAGATTAATTTTGCTTTCAGGGCGAGAGAATATTGCTTTCACTTAACAGTGTCAGAGTAAATTACAGAGCCCACAAAAATCTTTAGAGGTAAAGAAGCATTCTTCTGAATAAATGAATAAGTGAAATTGTTGTAATTGAGGTGCGAATGCTTGAACCTAATTGAAAACGCAGGGAAAACCTGGAGGCTCTGTGTGTAAATAAACAGGATTAGCATAAGCCGAACGTTTAGAAAATTATGTGCGCTGTGAATCGCAATGCAAAAAACCTATCGAGAGAAAAAAAAAATATGAAGTTTTTTTGTTGTTGTTTTTATTTTCCGTTTTTAACAATCACACTTCAAACACCATATAAATATATGTTGGGAAGCAGATAGGTAAACAATTACAGCAAATTTCTTACTTCACAGGATGTAAATGAAAAAAAAAAACAGCTCACGAGCGTGTGTATACTCCCTGTCACTGGTAGGTTGCTAGTCACATAATTTCACACACCGAACATCAATTACTGTAAGCAAAACTAAGCGTTATATGTTTCACACCCTTGCAATGCTTTTGTTTGTGCAGCCCTATTGCAGATTGTGAGTCCCCCAAGACATGCTGATCACGGGAGGTCCGCTGCATGGTGTTCCTGAGACAACAGTGAGACACTTTACTATGTATTCTCCATATAATTCTGAAATTAACATTAACAGTTAGAGGTGTTTTTTTTTTCACAAAGAACATTCTTCTCCTATCTACTGCATAGGAGATAAGTGTGTGACTGCCAGGGCCCACCACCTTCCATCCCATATGTAATAATGTAGTCTACATTAGATGTCAGTGTGAAAGAAGAATGGAGGGTGAGTGGAGATTTGAATGAAGGTTGCATACGTCAAGGGGCTAACAATGACAATTTTCTGTATCCCACTCCTTATAATGCCTCCTTTTCTCCTTGTCCTTATAACAAGGTAACTACTGAAAACACTATTGTGACTATTGGCTACAGTGGAGCAATGTAACTATTGGCCACTGGGGATACTATGACTATTGGCTAATTTAGGGCAGGTATTGTGACTATTGGCTACTGTGGGGCAGGCATTGAGACTATTGTCTACTAGTTTGCACGGCAGCTACTAGGAGCTGCATACTTTCTCCTGCAGCCATACATTGCCTGGCTTCCTTTTTCACTTTCTGGTTACCCCCTACGGCGCTATGGGCGGTTTCTGAAGAACCCAGCATTCCCCTGATGAGCCCAATAGGGCGAAACAAGTCTTGTCGGGATTTGGGTTCCGTACTCTATATGTGACCCACATTCTATGACACTGTTTTGACACTTACCTGTGACAGTGTATGACGGCAAAAGCTTCAAACCTGACTATATCTGCTGAATAGGTCTGCAATAGGGCTAGTTACTGCAGGGTCAGGTTCCAGTCGGGGCTCTGGTCACATAGGGCCATAGTTCCGAGGCTAGGTTTTTAGGGTGTGATAGGCTTTGTCCTAAATAGGGCTTGTGTAGGGACTTTATATGACTTTATATATCAGGTCAGTAAGACCAGATGGACTCATATCTATTAGTCACCCTTCCTTTCTGAACTCTATGTACTCTGTTTGGATCTTTACCTTTCTCACCTAAGAACGTGATTGATTTTTTTGACAGTCACATAGGCCAATGTGAATCATTTTTGGTACTTTACTTAGGAGTCTCATAGACTTACTTTACCTCTGATCCCTAAGAAATATGAACAATAAATAAGGTGAGCCCTAGATATTATAGTCATGTTATCTTTGAGGTCACCGTTATTAGAAGGCTTAAAAGGGGCACTGTGACTATTGGCTATTGGGGGAACTGACACTATTGGCTACTGGTTGAAACTATGACCCACATTTATCAAAACTAGTGCAAGTAAGAGCGTGCAGAGTATGCCAGAGTTATCAAATCTGGTGCACAGTCTTGATTAATCTGGCTCCCCCTTCACTGCTCAGGGAGTGTGCAGCATTTTTATTTGGTGGCCAATCTCTGGCTAAGCCCTAACAAGTCCCTTTAGATGCACATTTTTCTCAGACACTTTATAAATACATATGCATGCAGTTTGCATGGTCTTTTCAGTATAAAGTCAGACAAAAAACTGCTGCAAAAGCTTTAATAAATGTTGCCCTATGACTAATGACTAAAAGCGAGCACTGTGATTTGGCTACTTTAGGGGGGAGGTGTAACTTTTGGCTACTGTGGGGGCACATATTAGTAATACAGGCCGTCCCCGGGTTACATACAAGATAGGGTCCATAGGTTTGTTCTTAAGTTGAATTTGTATGTAAGTCGAAACTGTATATTTTATAATTGTAGATCCAGACAAAAAAAAATTGGCCCAGTGACAATTGGAGTTTCAAAATTTTTTGCTGTAATTGAACCAAGGATTATCAATGAAGGTTAATTACAGACACCATACAACTGATCATTGCAGTCTGGGGCTATACTAAAGCATTCAGAGAGCTTCATAAGAGGTCACAGTGGGCAGAGAGACCCGTCTTTAAGTATGAGTCGTCTGTAAGTCGGGTGTCCTTAAGTAGGGGATCGCCTGTACTTGAGTCAAGTTATTTAACAATGTGCAGCTCTGTGGTTGCCTGATAGTAATGGTAATACTGCTTAAATGTAACTACTATACAGGGGTATTCCGAAAATATGAACCTCTGATACAAAAACCCATAATGCTATAGATGAATGAATATAACAAAACTCAATGCCACAAAATGGAGCTTAAATAGTTTGATTTTATGATTCACAACATTTTCTGGCCTCTCTAGGTGGAGTTATCACCAAGATGGCTGCCACTGGAAACTACAAGTCCCATGATCCTTTAGTTCTCAGTAACCCCTCCTCCCTCTTTTGCTCTGCTCCCAGTGATGATGTAATAGACTTTCTTGCTCTGTTACCATAGTAATGTGTAACTGCCATCCCTGCACATCATCACTGGTCATACTGGATGCACTGCAACCAACCCACTACAACCAAATAAGTGCTGATCACATGACCTACCCAGGCAGGTGTAGGACATGTGATGTGGACATGTGACCAGCAGCCATCTTTTGTTCTGTGTCGGCTCCGCATGGAGGAAATCAACGGACTGATTAAAGGACCAGTAGCATTTTAATTCTTCATTACAGTCTGTGTCACAAGCATTTTCTGCTAAGGGGAGCAACATTTTAAATAACAACTAATTACACATTAGCTTATATTTTGAGTATCCTTTTGTATATGAATTATGCTGATTCCTGGAAGACCCCTTTAACTGTCAAGGAGTAAATACATTTATTTAGTTATAAAGTGACATTTTGGCCTTTTTAGGCAACCTTATGTGGCCCCCGATGAAAAATCAGCTGATTTTACAGTGGCCGCCATTATAATTTCTGGACTATAGAGAGCAGTTCTCAAGCAATATCACCCGCTCAGACATTCATACATATCAAGAGGTCACACGTACAGTGCTCACAACTATTTTAAAGTACGTTCCTAAAACTCTAAGCAATTCGACTACATACTATCACAGACTTGTATATAGTGATAATCCCGTAATCCTATTACTTGTTTACTTTCCGGTTTCCTTCCCTGGTCATTTAATGATATCCGCTCACTTTCTGGTACAGCTGTTTCATTTATTAATGGGAAGAACCATTGTCTCTTTCATGAAGATGGATGAGAAGTTGGCATAGCCCCATCTCCAGTGCTGGCATTGCTGAATATTAATTTGATCTGGTGACAGAATGCTGACATCAGCAATATTTAGAATAATTAAAATGACAATCCAAGGCAGTTGTCTTTGGGTGTGTATATTGCAGAAATTTCCATACATCTGACTGCGGCTTTCCAGAAATTTATGGAGGTGCTGCAGAAACATCCAACAAATATCCCATGCAAGAATATACCCTAAGGCACGTACATCAAATCGTACTTTTTTGGTGCGAGAAAACTGTCTGATTTTGATCCTAGTTTTCATCTCAGAATTTCTCAGCTCCAAGTTACTACACTGCCTCTTTTTATCCGCACTATCTACCAACAGATGCATGAAAAATTTTGATATACAGGTTAAGTCCATTTATTTTCCAGCACCCATTAACTTCAATCAGCGAATGTTCACTTTCTGATCGGACTAGAGTAGTTCAGGTTGTTATTTTTGAGGCTGTGCACCACTTTTAATATGCAAAGTCCGACAGAAGTCTGTCGCACCTCCCATATTAAAGGTGCACCAAAAAATAATTGGAGCACTCTGTCGGAGATGTGCAGAGGTTGCCAGGTTCATGAAGAAAGGGCGCCACAAATCATGAATCTGGCGCCCTCTGCACACTGCGCAGACAAACTGCAGTTTGCACAGTTTTTAGTAAATATGCCCCACTACCTGCAAATAGCATACTACGCAAAATATGCTCAGCTCCTCCTGCCCTGAAGATGGAATTGTATTTTCAACAAAAGCACATACAGTATATGTGAATGACAAAGGTCCCCTCTAACAGATCAGATTCCCCTTTTAATAGCTTTTGTTGTAAAGATCATCATGCATTTTTATATTAGTTTGTATTGTAAACAATCATTTGAATTTCAATATATATATATATATATATATATACGAAATGTTTCCTTCTTAGCGCTTGAGGTAGACGTTATGCTTATACCACAGCTACAGCTAATCTTCTCCAACATACATTGGCCAAGAAGGGTACGTACTTCTAGTTTAGGGGCACATTATGTCTGGACATATACAGGCAGTCCCCGGGTTATGTACAAGATCGGTTCTGTAGAATTGTTCTTAAGTTGAATTTGTATTTATTTGGAACTGTATATTTTATAATTGTAACCCCAGCCAAAAATTTTTGGGTCTCTCAAACAATTGTATTTTAAAAATGTTGGGTTGTCATATGAACCAGGATTAACAATAAATCTTAATTGCAGTTACATTAGATAACTGTTATAGCTGTTTATTGTCGCCTAAGGGTAATGTCACACATGGCGTTTTAAGGCCGTTTTTGGTTTTCTGAATTTGCGCAATTAAAAACGGACACAAATGTATCCGTTTTTAAAAACGCATGCATTTTTTTAAAAAACGCATGTGTCTTTTAATGCATGTGTTTTTTTATGATCTGAAAACGCACTTCCTAAAAATGGCCCAAAAACGCCATGTGTGACATCACCCTAAGGCTAAAGTGCAGCAAATTACCAACATCCAGAGGTCCGTTTGTAACTAGGCGTCGTCTGTAAGTCGGTTGTTCGTAAGTAGGAGACCACCTGTAGTGTACACAATGTACACAAATGCTATGTGTGTGTACAGACAGGATACATTACTAATTGTGCGTGGACATAACATAACAATTAACCAAAATTCATACAATATCATGTAAAATGAGAACTAAACAATATAATTTCCTTATAAGTGTGAGTCACCCCCTGACCACCATTTTTATGGGGCACCCCCCTATAACTACATATAATGTTGTGGTTGTCAGTATATAATGATTTTCCCAAATCCATAGCTGTGATTCACTCAATTCAGTTCCCGTTACGCGATTGACTGGAATTATAAAAGAAACACAAATTTTATGTTTTAGTTTCTGCCCAGAGCCAAAAAGAATCTAAAGATATAATACTGGGAAACAATTTACTTTTAAGCCACATGCAGTATATATGAGTCATGTCAAGCTGCTTAACCCTCAGCGTGAAGGCTGCACACTCCTTCATCTGACCCCATGCATGGAACTCGGAAGTAACTTCATTTCCTGTCTGGGCAACCATGTTACTCATTGTTAGAAAGGGGGGGGGGGGGTCAGGTCTTTATGAAGGACCCTTTACATAAGAAATTCTAGAACCCAGAGATTGTTCTTGGACGATTGCTTCAAGTGGGATACTCTAATACTTGTTATCATTCCATAAATTGTGCAAATTGCAATTATACATATATAACTAATGTAACAGTTATGACGTCTTTGTTGTTTTGAATACTAGTATTTCCCATATAATAACCAGCATCTTTTCTCAGAACGCTTTTCTGTTCTTCTGTTATTCCTCCTGGTAACATTTGACTAAAGTGACATTCTTTTTTTTTAAATATTCTTCCTTTTACAGTCTGACAGCGTCCAATCCGTGCAGGCTGTACCTGACTGTGGTTCTATTCAATCATACATAACTACAGGCAGCTACGTACAAGATAGGGTCAGGAGGTTTGTTCTTAAGTTGAATCTGTATGTAAGTCGAAACTGTATATTTTATAATTGTAAATCCAGACAAAAAATTTTTGGCCCCAGTGACAATTGGAGTTTAAAAATTTTTTGCTGTAATGGGACCAAGGATTATCAAAATAGCATGGGACTATAGTAAAGCATCCAGAGAGCTTCACCAGAGGTCAGAGAGGTCTGTCTGTAACTATGGGTTGTCTGTAAGTCGGGTGTCCTTAAGAAGGGGACCGTCTGTATAACGATTATTGTTATTCCTATCATTTCAGGTTCTAAATCATTGGGCCACATTTATTAAAGTGTTTCCATCAGTTTTCTGTCTGACTTTACACTAGAAAGAACTAGCAAACTGCTTGCACATGTATTTATAAAGTGTCTGTGGCGGTTTTGTGTCGCGGCTGCAATGTCCGACAAGACAGAAAAAATGTGCACTTAAAGGGACGTATTACTGCTTGTTCGCGGACTGCGCCATATTTATTACTGACGTGCACCACAATTCTGCAGCATAAACAAAATGCACCAAAAAGCGCAGTGCAGGGGGTGCCGGATTAATGAAGACCATGCTCCAGTTTTAATGAATCTGTGCACACTCTGCACACTCCACTAACTGCACATAGTAAAAATTGCTCTAGTTTTAATAAATATGGGCCTTTGGGACACATTTATTAAGAATGGTGAAGTCTGCATTAAATGTAGTTTTCCTGTGTAGTGTCCAGGGTGCGATAGTTTCAGGATTTTGGCGCATGTTTTTCATGAATCTGGCGCCCCCTGCTCTGCCCCGACAGAGTGCACCAACTTTTTTTTTGGTGCACTTGTAACATAGGGCTTGCGACACAATTCTGTCGGACTTTGCATGATAAATCAGGCACACGGTCCGACTGAGCACTAGAAGGTCCCCTAATTTGTGTCGTATGATGCCTAGTGCAGCTGCGCCAAAAGAGTTGCGTGCGACACAAATGTGCCATAAACACTTCTTAAATACCGAGCAGTTTGCACCTAAAAGAATGTGCAAAGTCTGACAGAAAACTGGTGCAAAGCCCTTAGTAAATGTGCCCCAATATGTCTATAGATAGCTTTATTATTTGAGAAATATGTGAATTCTACATCAGGATGGCAGACTGCTGTTAAATGGATTTTCCTAATCCCATCATGACACAGGGATTAAAAATCCATGATGATTTTTTGGGAAATTTTCTTGAAAACAATAGATTTTCCCATCTGGATCATGTCTTATTCATTGCTGATTTTACATATCTGAATACACAAACTTGCATGTATTATTTATTTATTTATTCTGAAACCTTATAAAGAATATCTGGACCATTATACAAGTACTGTCACATCCTGTGTCATACCTTCATAGATTGTAAGCTCTTGTGGGCAGAGCCCTCACTCCTAATGACCATGTTATTACTACGTAATGTCTTATTTTGTTTGTATATGTATCCCACGATCTGCAGAACACTGCAGAATATGATGGTGCTATATATAAAGATGTATTATTATTATTATTAATAATAATAAACATGCATATATTTTCTAAACAGATTCCAGAAACAGATTTCTGGAAACAAATTTTTACTATGGCTTGTATGGGTTTGACATTCCCTACAATTTATAGATAATAGTAAGATTACAATGTGTCCTCCTGTGTTTTGTGTTCAGTTTCCCTGCAGTGCCTCCTCTGGAGGAATGAAGCATTACATATGTTAATGACTAGAATGAGAATGTAATGCAGGACAGGACAGGTCCTCCAAGAGTAAGAGATGCTCATAGTTGTAGCGTTAGTTAAAGTCGCATTCACATGGTCCTGGTATGCACAAAGTTGTGTTGTCATACATCTGCCAATACATCCTATTCAGTAAAATGTATTCTAAATTTAACATTAACGTATATGTTTAACATCAGTGTGTTAAATTTATTTCTCATGATATCACTGTTGTATAGTAGATCCATCGTATATCATATTATATTGGTTTTATACCATAGACCAGGCAACCAATGTGCACCTTTAGTCACAGGTTATAATGTGAAGCTGATGAATATATTGGTAGCTATAGAAGACCCTCAGCCTTGCCCAGAAGCACTTGGGGAGGGACCCTTGTCCTTGCAGAGGGACCCTGATGTTGTCTACATTTAATGAGAGCCTCTGCAATGACAGATTCATTATTTGCGCTGTGTCCCTCAGTCACAACTGATTAGTTACACTTAGTGCTGCAAAGATTTAATGATTTTATTGTTTATCTCCCATTTCTTTTGATGAACACCCAGGCTCTTTTCATTGCCAGCGCAATTAAGTGTAATCCAGCTCCTGTATGATCCAGACCAGGAGGTGACACATTGTGCATTATTGTATAGCAGATAAATCACACTTAAGAGGTTGGTATTAGGATGAAATGAAGCAGCACACACTGTCATTAACAGTGCACTGCATTAGGGCACTTAACATTGGGATGTAGATTACTACAATCATATGCTTGAGATAATAAATTCAATTAGTTTTAGGTCAGCTGTAAAGGATGGGGCATTGGGGACCATGTACAAGCAATGAAGGCGATGCAAATTTCAATTAATCACTTATTTTACATTTCTTGTAATATTGGTTAAACAAAACTAGAAAAATACATGAGCCTGATAGAGCAGATGTAAACTCACAGCGCCTCTGCTGACTTCTCTCTTATAGATATTCTGTTAATGCTGGGAAGCATTTTAAGCGAAAATGTGCATTAATGTGTATTAAATCTAAGTATATATTGGTTGCTATTGTTCTATATTTCATCTATCTATCTCATATCTATCTATCTATCTATCTATCTATCTCATATATCTATCTATCTATCTATCTATCTATCTATCTATCTATCTATGCGTCTTTCTACATATGTTTTCATAACGAGCAGAGAGGAAAGAAGGAGTTAAACAGTGGATACCTGTAAAACACAAATCTTTATTTTGACGACTGGTCAACGTGTTTCAATGCCAGGTCGGCGTCTTCATCAGACCAAATATAAGAGCAACTATACAAATGAATATTAAATATAAATTATATATATATATATAGATAGATAGATAGATAGATAGATAGATAGATGGCTAATTTCACACTACTATTCAAACCTCCGTTCCTTACCTCCATTAAAAAAAGTAAAGAACTGAAGTTTAACCTATCAATTAAAAATCCCATTGATATCAATGTAAATTTTATGTCATCCGTTATGTTCCGTTTTGACAAATATCCATTATCCATGCTTTTTTTTGGATGGAAAAAATGATGGAGGCTGCTGTACTTATCATCTGTTTGAAAAAAATACATTGATAACAGATCCATGCCAGACTAAACATAACGACTGACATAAAATATACGTCGCCTAAATATATAATATTTATTTATATATGTAACTATCATATTTAAACTTGTGGTTTATTAAAGTTTTCTACTCTACATTACAAGTCTATTTAGTAGAACTATTCTCTTTCTTTATCTTCTATTGATCTATACATTTTAATATATATATTTAAATGTCTTTTCTATTGTTCTATTCTAATGTTCCATTTTTTCAGCTTTGTATCACTCTTTCTATCTATTACATATTTCATATACATCTGTCTGTCTTCGCACCTTGGTCTATGTATCTATTTTACCACATTTTATCTACTTTTTTCTTATGTATAAAATTAGACATCTATTGGTATAATGTAAATCTGTATATCAATGTATATTATCCATCAATTGCTTGATCTCTATATCAAATCTCTCTGAAAGTTATCTAACTAGTTTTGTGTTCTCATCTCAGATCTTTGAATGTCGTACCATTTTGTGTATAAAAAACAAGTATATTGTACTCACTGACATCTGTCATACAAGAAATACAATTAGTGGAAATACACTAGTGCTTCTTCTCATGACTATGATCAAGTTGTGTCCTCTGAATACATAGCAGTAACTTTTTATATAGAAACTTCTGCGCTGTTTTGTGGGTGTTTTGTTAGTGGAGTAGGGGTTAACTACTATGATTTGTGTATGTCTTAATTATATAGTATTACGGGGCTGTTGACTGCAGTACATCCGGCTATTACTGTGAGAGGTTTTTTTTGATGGATTTTTGTAGTTCTTAGTAATTGAAGTAGGCATTTATACTGCTCTAAATAATCGTGTATAGACGTCTCAGGCTAAAATCCATCTATCCATCTTCTATATTCTGTATTTATTTAAAAATTATTTTTTTCTCTATTAATCTAGTTACTATCTATTTATCTATCTATATCAATCAATCTCATATCTATCAATGTATCGATTTATCTAGAAAATATTTCGGAAATATAATCAGTACTGTATTATTATGGTGGAATGGGTGTAAGTCTTTTAAACACTTATCATCATTTGCTTAACTTGAATGTGTTTAAATGTCTATCTATCTATCTATCTATCTATCTATCTATCTATCAATTTTCTTTGTTTCGCCATGTATATTTTCAAATGATTTAATATTTATTTGTCTGTTCATATAGTATCAAACTATTGATCCTAAATTTATTAACCTCACATCACTCTCCAGTGTACTGTATTTATACATGATCTATTGTATGATCCACCTCTCAGTCAAATCTAAATATGTATTATCTCTAATCTTCCAATGTATATATTGTCTATCTGGTGATATATTGTATTGAACCTATTCTGACTTTTTATGTATCGTCTAGTATCTGTGTATATATATCTGTACATTCATTCATCCTTAGCATGAAGCTAAAATTGGTAGAAACAACAGACATTTATTGTATTGTATACAATAAGATACATCAAAGAGATATTTTGTACATTATCGAACACGTAATACTTAAAGAAAACACATTTCCACATAACACTCTCTCAAGGAAAGGCAATTTTGGTTTTACTTCTTTACTGTTTATTTTATATTTGATGATGTTAAACATTTTCCAACATATAAAGAAGAAATACAAATATTTCCACGCAACAATCTGTATCTTTATCTTAATACATACCTCTTATCTATAGAGTTTTTATTAGCAAAGAAAGGGTGACCTTACACGATTGGCAAACATCATTGGCTTTCACGTATAGTTTATTACATATGATTGTAATAGTTGAAACCTGTTCTTTGATCTTCATCAGTCATGAAAAGTTTTCAGGGGATGCAGTATGTCCGCATAAGACATATATATACGTATATATATATATATATGTATATATAGATTGATCTATTTACACGTAAATTGTTACATTTCAGTTCTGTTTTTGTGTTTTACGCAATGTCATTGGTGTACCAGGAATTTTTTTTTTTTAGGCATGTTAATTGATGTATGTAGTTCTTTAGCGTTATGGTATCCAAATACATCGAGATTTCTATACCACTAAACAATTATATAGACATTTGCATGATAATGAATCGTTGTTGTTTTATTAGCAGCAATTTTAATGTCCCACAATTTGGATTTGCATGGTGACAAAAGCAAAAGTTTTAGATAGAAATATGTATATGTTATCATAGTATGGTCACATACAGTAATAGCGATGATGACCTGAGTTGCACTAGGAAGGAGCCTCTACCTATTTGCTATGGATTGATGCTGCAGATCGGGATGATCTTTACTGCTGAATTGCATCTTTCTATACAGTCAGCCCCCTATGTGCCAAGCCATATATGCCAACTGCGTGGAGATATGTGCTCAGTAGTACAGACTGTACCATGCAGAAAAGAATAGGGCTGATTTATAGAGGCTCCCACACACTCCCTTCTCTGTGTGTTACTGTACATATGCATATAGCAGAATATACCCCACCCAGAGAACAGCACACAGGAGCCTTCAGGTCTGCTCTGCCCATACTGTTTGGACCAGCAAGGTAAGAGCTCCTTCCTCTCTCTTCCGTTATATGACATGGGATGGCAAGGGGTTGTGCTCTGGTCCTGTAGCACCCCAGTCCCTCACACCCTACTGTCTATAGGGACCATAGCCTTTGTGTATTGGCGTACAGGGACCCTTACGTTGTTGCTGCCAGGTCTTGCTAGTTGCAAAGAATTGACTGTGGTCATAAAGTCTCATTGCTGTATTAATTCCTCCCCGAGAGCCTATTATTGGAGTGTTTAGTAGAATTCTACTAATTTATTGCATGAAGCTAAATAAGCTTGTAATGAAATTAATCTCCGGCACTGGAAATAGAGGATTCACCTTTTATTATTTGCAGGGCTCAGGAAAAACCAACTTCCATGCACTTAGAACAAATAGATATATCTAGGGCTTTTGTGCTATTGCATAGAAGAGGTGAAAGAAAGGAGGTTTAACCCTGGTGCTGCCTCAGTGGGATCCCTGGGAGGATGCAGGGAGCACTGGATACAAAAGCATTTAGATCGCTTTGGAGTAGTTAATCCTGGGCAGGCTGGGCACCTTTTGTTTCCAAGTCCTCTGTGGGTTTTTTTTTCAGCTTGTCCTCTGCGCCTGATTGACTGCCCAATGGGTGCTAATTATCCAAATGTCGCTGCTGTCCTTTGACTGACTTGCCATGTATTGTGGGACAACTGTCATGCATTCTGTCATTGCAGATCATATTACAATATCATCATATGAAAATGGTCCCTCTTAGAAAAGAGGCTTGTGTGATCCAGCAGATGCTGGGAGGATTGTAGGCTTTCCCTATACATATAGCAAGGGATTGCCATTCAGAGGTGTAGATTTCTACATTTGCATCATAATAATATAGAATATGCCTGTATAATTCATAGAGCTGCTGGCAGAAGGATGTGCAGTCACTGTAGAATGCAGATCTATTCACAGTAATTAAACACATACCTGTCTAATTAATGCCAGCACAATACAAACAAACCAGATTTGGGAGGAGAAGGGGGGTAGTGCTACTGTTGGTAGGGGGGCTAACAGTAGCACACCTGAGCCTTTCTGGATATGGAGTCTATGCACCTCTATTTAGAATCAGAAATAGAATAATAGAATAGCAATGTAAATAACAAATATATTATCACAAGTGATGCAGTGTTTTGTAATGGTTATCACCCAGTGACAGAGATAGATCTATGACATATATTAGAAACATAAAAGTTACATTTTAGTTAGTCATAGAGTGTATAGGGATTGATATAATGCTCTGAGCTGGTGTGAATTAGAAATATAATAATTGTGTGTCAGACAAATTATCCTAAGAATAGAATGTAGCAACTTATTCAACTCCTGTTACCTATTTATTCTTCTATCTATCTATCTATCTATCTATCTATCTATCTATCCTAAGTCATACATCTCATACATCTTCATGCCATCTATCTATCTATCCATCTATCTATCTATTTATTATCTATCTATCTATCTATCTGCCTTACATCTATCTATCTATCTATCTATCTATCTATCTATCTTCCTTACATCTATCTATCTATCTATCTATCTATCTGCCTTACATCTTCTATCTATTTATCTATCTATCTATCTATCTATCTATCTATCTATCTATCTATCTATCCTAAATCATACATCTTCATGTCATCTATCTATTTATTAATCTTTATGAAGTCATATATCTGTGTGTGTTTTGTTTCTCTTCCCCAGGATGTAAAGTTCCATAGTTTAATCCACAGTTTCATTGGATTATCTTTGTTAATTAATATGTAATAGTTTTCTGTCTATTGATCCATCCATCTTGAAGAATGGTTGAGTTAGAACTGGTTGCTATCTAGATGAAAGATATAAGAGTAATAATAATGATTAAGATGTAGAGAAATATAAGCAGAGAGATGGAACAAGTGATTAAAATGGTAGTTGTCAGATAAAATAACTTAGGAAGTTGTGTCAATGGAAAGACAGATACAATAAATAGATGGATATATCATGTATCTTACATACAGTACACAGCATCCTGCAGTAGCTGTTGTGATGACTTGAGTGATGGTCAGCCAGGATAAGTAGAGGGATCTGTATATTTATGGCAGTAGTTTACCTACAGCACATCACTCATCATTTTCTAGAACACAAGCTATTATTCTAATACTAATAATGATAATAGTACACAGCACATGCAGACTGTTGTCTGATGGATGGAATGTGACTGCATTAAGCAGCTATTCCCATTGTCAGGGTGATTTGCAACTCCTGGTCCTTCTATGGAGGGCTCTTTGCTTGCTGTGCACAGGATATTTTGTGGGACACCTAAGATGGGGGGTGGGAGGAATAGGAGGATAGGAATGAAATGTGTTAAGTGGGGCTTTAGCAATTAACCCCCCATTTCCCTGGCTACTTGTAGCTCTTGCTTTGGTTGCACAGTAATTGGATACTGTTGTAATAAAGAATGCGGATGTTTTAAGGTTTTCAGCAACACTTCTCTTACAAGAAAATCAACTGTAGACAGATTTCCAGCAGCAGGACCCCCTCCCCCCTTAAATTCAGCTATAAAACCCAAAGTACTCTACATCAATTGTGGGAGAGCTCTAAGTCAGGGGCTTTGTACTGTGATACTGAAGAGAGATAGAATATAACTAATACAAGGAGCCATCAAATTTCTTCATGGGATGGATCAGTAAAGGGACAATCAAACTATAGTTTTCTTTATTATATTGATTCGTTGATTTTCTGTCCACGTCAGACTTTTTGTTAGTTTATTCTAAGGATTATCTCCAATAGATCTCCAATACTATGATGTTAATACACTAATTTTGGCTGTACACTATTAATACTTACATCCCACCAATCCCCATCCACTATGTAACACATGCTACTTGTCTTGTCTGTTTTATGTATTAGGTAGATCCAAAAGTTTAAAGAAGTGAACTTATATTCTTTACTTATGCTCTTATCCTTTACTAGCAGTTACCATCAGTATTAATTTAATTTTTGTAGAGTAAAAATGACATAAAATCTATTTAAAACTATAGTAACTTTGAAGTATAACTTTGACTTTTATAATTTATTTAAGTTGCTTTGTTTGTTGCGCTGTTGTTACATTTATTTATTTACAAGTTGCAGACTTAAACTAATCTATCTATCTATCTATCTATCTATCTGTCTGTCTGTCTGTCTGTCTGTCTGTCTTTCTGTCTATCCTGTCCATCTGATATCTATATATCCATCTACCTACTTACCCACAGTATCTATCTATCTATGTATCTATCTATCTATGTCTAATCTTTATCTTTCTCATATCTGTCAATTTATCTCATATCTATCTATCTATCTATCTATCTATCTATCTATCTATCTATCTACCCATGCATCCATTCATCTATCTATCTTCTATCTATCCTGTATCTATATAACTATTTATCTGATATGTATCCTCTATTCATCTAAATATCTATCTATATCTTCAATTTTTCTTTCTCATTTCTGTCAATTTAACAGTATATCTATTTTCTATCTGTCTGTCTATCTATCCATCCATTCATCTATCCTTTATCTATCTATGACATTTCTATCTATGTATCTATCTATATATCTATTGTCTATCTATCTATCTATCCATCGATCTATCTATCCTCTATTTATCTATCTATCCATCACATTTCTATCTATCTTCTAGGACATATTATTTCATCCCAATACTACTGCTTCCATTTTACTCAACCACAAGTTACCTATCACTTTCCATGAAACACATCCCTGCTTCCATCCCACAACTAATAGACTGCTGATAAATGCACTGTAGGTCCCTTCCTCTGTAAATGTAGTTAATATCATTGTGCTATATTATCTGTGTCTATTTATGGCTGGTGCAGTCTTTGGGAGTACTGGGAATGAGGGAATCTTTCTATGGAAGAAGCGTACAGGTATCCTCTAGGGACAGCAAGAACTGTAGATCTGATCTTGCTGTCAAAAAGCAAAGTGCCTCATGTGTTAGCAGCACATCAGTGCCTGGAAAGTGAAGAACACATCCACAGAGCATAAACAATGCAGTTATCAGGAACACAAAGCATGAGGTCCTTAGCCCACATCCCATCAGCTCTATATACATCATTGTCTCCCTCCTGGATGTAGAGAGGAAGAGTGATCTGCTGCTTGTTACACCAGTGCAGGCAATGAATGGATTAGGCCCCATTTCCATGTGAGTAAAATGATTAATTACCCCGTGTCACTGACTGATCTATGAAGACATAACACCACAGCAGACAATGTGCAGGCAGCCTCCAGCTACAACCATCTTTTAATTCCTTGCTTTATTGTATGCTCCACTATATATTAAGTCTTAATGACCGTATGAGACTTGGGAAACATATGACAGATCAATCACATCCTCCTCCTCACTTCTTCCCACTGATTCCTAACTTTAACCCCTTACTTACCTGGGCCATCCCAGGTCCAACCAGCCCCAGCAGAGATGATCCTATTAACATGACACATACAGGGTTTAGCTGGTGGTATGGATTGTGCACCAGGTTCCCAGCCTTGTGCCTTGAGCAAAGTCCCTTTGTTGGGCTTTAGTCACACTAGCTAGTCTGGGAGCTGGTATAGGCTCTGGGCTCCTAGTAGCTGGCAGATGGTATACTATAGCTGATTACTACTCGCAGGCGTTGGCTGGGGAGTCTCAGCATTTGTGGTTTGTTCACCTGTCATCTTCCTGCAGAATAAGAGGTTGTGGGATCATCTCTGGACCAGAGGAGATGCTGCTTCTCAACAATCCTAACATAAGCCTGGAAACATGGGCATCCAGGGTTTGGGGAGGGGGAAATCTATTTAAAGATTAAAAAAAATCTAAAATTATTTTAGTTATAAATGCATTAAATATATATTTGATATTATTTACTATTCTATATTAGTGTGTTGTGCTCTATTGTATTTGATATGTATACACCATGGGTTGTATTTTCCATATATTTTAATATCATTATAAGATCTTGCAATATTTCTTATCATTCTCTTGCATGTTCATTTAGATTTAAATCCTAATATTATATGTATTGAGCTCATAAACAAAATGAAAGATATTGATGATACGGTTGGTTCAAATAATTATAATTTCTAGAATTCCTTTAATTCCACTATGGCCAAAAAGAGGTTAAACATTTATTTCCTTTTGAGCAAAATCATAAAGACGCCAGAACAAATAGTCTTTGCTGCTCTGGTACAGGAGACTCCTCTGCATTGGGTTGGTCTGAGCAGATCCCACAGGCGCCAGATTAGGCAGCTACTTACAAATTCTGAAAGGTCCTTGTGTTTATAAGGAAATCTCCACAGGATAATACGCTAGCAACTCCTTCACCCACTATTCACACACATACACATATAATGCATAAATGTATATGATGTGTTTGGGTAAACTGCAGACTATGGGGGTAGACATATGAGTGTGTATGTTTAAGGGTTTTGTGGGGAAGGGGTTAATTGTAGGGTGTAAAGTGCAAAATATACATTTATTTTCTATGGAGGAACAGAATAAGTCCAATATGTGTTTAGAAATGACTTTGTATTATAATTAGAATATTAACGGATAAAAAAAAAAATCATCTATTTATATATATTATATTTTATTTATATATTATATTTTATCATTATTTACATTTTACATATATTTTATTTATATTCTATTTATTTTGTACCATTATTTATCCAATAAATATATACATATTTGTCATTTATATACATTCAACTATATTTAACAATTTCTATTTCCCTTATATTACCCTTCTATCTATCTATCTATCTATCTATCTATCTATCTATCTATCTATCACGTAACTGTGTACTATATTATCTAACCTATCAAATATCTTTTTGCATCTATCTATCATCTATCACTCTCTATCCATCTACCTACCGGTGCATCCATCACTCTACCTATCTACACACATTTTGAGATTTAAAGCATAGAATTGCTGTATTTCATGTCCACTTGTGCCTGTGCTGATGCAGTGTGTCAGTGGATCGTTAGCAGCGATGTTGTATCATTGGATCTATTTCATGTATAACTAAATATTTCATACAGCGGGGTGGATGGGGAGTATAGACAGTATACACCCTGCCTCTATGTCTCTGATGGGTTTGGAGACTGAACTGCCGAATTTGTAACACTAAATGTTTGGCTTTCTAATCAACAACTCGTTTTTTCTAATTGATCTCTGTTAACCCTCCTGCTGCTGGAGAACTGCCTCTAATTAAAGACATTTTTACAGGGAGCCTTTGGTGTTGAAGGAGTTAACCTTCCCTCTCATCCCCCTCCTCCCGTTGCTTTTCCCTTGGATTTTTAAATTCCATCCACATTTCCAAAATGCTTTTGTATTAAAAGAGAGACCTCGTGTATTCTCATTGATAGTGAATGTGAAAGACATTGATACTTTATGAGACCTGACAGAGAGGGGGGTAGTTTTTTTTAAAGCGTTATTGAATGTATTATAATACGATAACTATATTATACCCATTATAACTCTCTTTTATATCAGTGACCTATATCAAAGTGTGTGATATCTAATCTTTGTATTGGAATTGAGAATTTTAGTAATTATAATATTATTGCAAGCAATATAACACTAAATTTGCGATAACTTAAATTTTGCTTTGCAATATTTGGGGCACCCATCTTAAATATTCATTGTGCTTACTATCAGAATGGATTATTTAGGAACGTAAAACGGGAAGAAGATGCAGTGCCCAAGTCAAAGTCCGTCTGACGTTATGGTACAGGGTAGCATATTATAAAGGAGAGGAGAACAGACCCTCTGCTGCATGCAAACTGCTGTGCCCCCCACCCCATACACACAGTGCTGTCTATAATAAGCAGCCAGTGGCAGGCAGCAGCCAATGGGGATGAGGCCTGTGATGACATCACAGGCCCTGTAGAAAAGGTGCAGAGCTCAGTGCACACAGGACTGCAGAACAGAAATAAAGAAGAGAGCTTCTCACTTTAAGGGATTACACCAAGTCCATGCAGAAGACCCTCCTCCCCCATTACTCATACTCAGCCCTGCCTGCAGGAAGATCCACAGGACCCACACAACACTCTCAACTTGATTTGGGGAATTTAGTTGTGATCAATAAATAAGAAATCTATTTCTCCGGTGCACAAACTTCTGCTCCTTTTTGGAGGACTGAGTCAAAGATGTTGCAGATGATGAATGGATCCTGTCCCATCTGCACTGTGAGAGGCCTAGATGTCTAACTGCATCTTTTTTCATCTGATCTTTATAGCATTTAAAGCGATAGGACAGTTGTGCTTGTGACCACACTGAGAAGTCCTACAACTCCAGAGGCCACCTGAGGATCGCCACCACAACCACCTCCAGCACCAGCAGCAGCAATGTCCTCAAGGTTAGCCTTCTAGTTATCGGGATCATCACATGACATTCTTGAGGAAGGAAACCTTCTTAGGACATTGACTTTTAACACCTGTGAGTTTTGGGTTTCATCGAAAAAGGAACCATCCCAGGAACAAGTCTGCTCCTCAGGGGGGACAGTCAATGCATGGCTTAGGACTCCAGTTTATGGAAGTAGGTTGCAGCTACCACAGCATCTGTAAAGATTCCCACCACAAGTGTTCTTTCCACGCTCCAGAGATGCTTTTCCACAGTCTATCAGGGGGGGAGATGCATGGGGTCATCGACGAGATGGACAGAAGATCCAAAACTGAAGCCTCAGCCATCAGCTCTGCTATAGACAGAGGGGAGACTGAGACGGTAGGCAGCGGACGGGATTCAAGGATGGGGTGGGGAAAGGCCAAGGCTGCAGGCTACAATTATATCAAATGAAAGATAAATAATAGTAATAACTGTTGTTATAGTAATACTACTAGTAATGATAATGATAGGAGATGCAGCAGTCATTATAACATTGATACCAACAATGTACAATAATAAGGAAAACAGACATCTTTTTGTATAATTTGCTTATTTAGCTATGTGAAACCAGATATCAGAGCAGAATATTATCATATTGTTCTGCACGTAAACATCTAATATACATGTTCATAAATGTAGTATAACAGCTATGACACAATGGTAGTCAATGGATCTAACATAATTGTAACTCCATAAAAATAACAAAAACAACTATAAAAATGTCAAGCAACCTTAATATTTATGTTTCAAATTATTAATATAAAATCTGTTCTAAACCTTTAGGTGGTATTTAAAATGAAATATCTTGTATTTTAGTTTGTGAAGCCCTTGATATTACAATGCAAATCATTGAATAGCAAAATAATTCTTATCCAGTCATTTCAATTGTAGTCATAAACATTGCTAAGTAGCTAAATGTTCGGCCATTAAAATTTCAACTATACATTTTTATATAAATTTAAAAAAATGAATTAAACTTTGAAAATATAACCAAAAACTACTAAACAATAAAAATAAAAATATAACTTGTATAGCCTAAAAATAATACAGGAAACTAAATTATATATATATATATATATATATATATATATATATATATATAAAATCACTCTAATATTATAAAGGGTATACATTAGGTTTTGTGTGAATCATTTTTATTATTTTTTATTTATCCATTTTCATTTACAGAAAATAATAAGAAATGTTTTTAAAATAAAAATTAAAATATAAAGTGTAACTTGAAAAAAGAATCTTTTTTTTTTTTTAATTAAACTAAAGTGTCTCTATTTTAATTTTTTTTAATGTGTAAAGATTATATTCTCAGTGCATATAAAATTATTTATAATAAGACCAGTCTAGGGATCTATATTTTCTGCCTTCAAGTGATGTTTCGAGTATGAAGTGAGGGGTTTCTTTTCTGTGTCATCTACATTGTACAGTGCACAGAAGAAGAATATAAATTAGCAAATGAAGATTAATAAATAGAAAAAACATAGTCCTTATAATTATAATATTTTGTGTATAAAATAGTGTAATTCTTTAATTATTATTTGATGTTATATCACACAGCCAAAGAAATAAAGAATAATACTTTATCTGCCAAAAAATAACAGCTCATGGGTGATTCTGTAGATATTTCAATCAATAAAGGGCAAAAATAGGTCAAAGTGTATGTATAAGTATATATTTATATATATTAATATATACAACAATAAACCATCAGCTTTGTTATAGACAGAGGAAAGACATAGAGGGTAGGCAGTGGCCGGGATTCAAGTCCGAGGTGGGGAGGGGCCCTGAGCTGCAGGCTACAATTCTAAGGTAAGGAAATAATAGCAATATAGTAGCTTTGTCAGTACTAATAATAATACTAGTAGCAAGTAAAATCATTGAACAAACAACCAATTTTACTAAAAATTCCAATAATTTAATATAAAAAGAAGAGAAACAAATGTCATTAAATTGACTTTTATAAAGTGACATATAATCATGAAATAAAATACTGCCAAAAAAAGCTAAAATACATGAAAATAAATAAACAACCTCTGATAGTTGTGTAACCATGTGATTGAATCAGCATAGAGCTTAAAAAAAACCCAACAAAAACAGCAACAAAGTTTAAATAACATGTATATAAGTTTAAAAGAAAGAATTGTATTATGGAGATGATCCTAAGCTAAAAGCAGAAATTGGATTTTATTTTATCATTATTTTGTTAAATATTTTTATGGAGACATAGCAATGTAAATCAAAGAAATTAAGTTCTTAACTACTGAAGAGAACGAGCAAAAACAAAAAAAAAATTATATATTTGTAAAAGTATAGGGATCACTATAAAAATTAATTGTAAATAAAATGTATCAAACATAATGTATATATATAAGAGGATTTAACTAAGTATTTTGTATGACAAAAACTGATCATATAAAGAATTAAAATAATATAGAATTGAAATAAAACCTACTTTTATTTCCCCTATAAGTAAATAGGATATTTTTATTTTTTTAATTTACATTTTTTTCCATGAATGCCTAATACAGAGTTTGTTTTGACTTCTGTGACTTTCAGGAAATAGCTTATAAAATTATTATTAGTAAGTCGAGTTCAATGATCGGTATTTCCTGCGATCAGCCTATGTCTCTAGTGTAAAGCTAAGACTCACTGTTATCTACATGTGTCTAGTAGATGGATATGGATTAATGCATGTGAATTAATTGCTTTAGAAAATGGCTTAATATTTGAAATTTTCTTAATTGTATAAAAAGATCTTTTTATAATATAAATTTGCCAAAAATAAAAACATTTAAATGAAATATAAAAATAAATGTGCAGATCATAAAGGGTAAAACTCAGGATCAATATCATATACAAAAACATAAATGTAATGTGAGTGTTAGTGCTATGCTTTAGTAAATAAAAAGTTTTAAACTGGATTTAAGAAATAGCCCAAAAAAAATTATAGTTTGATTTCAAATTGTAGTTAACCCTTTCAGCCTCATTGGTGCCTACTAAGGGTTTCTGAATTACTTATAAGTTTGCAATGCTAAATGAATTCCTGTGAATTGTATATAGGTTTATATTGTTTTAAATGTGATTGTATGTTCATTATTTATTTCTGGTTTTGATTGAAAGCTGTTTGGACTCATGTATAGAATTGGAGTGTATGATGATTCTACACAATTCAAATTGTAATTTATTTTATTATTACAATCTTTTGGATTTTAATAGTGGTAGGGCTAGGGTTAGAGGCAATAGCTAAGGAAGAATTTTTGATTAACTTGATAAAGTGCAATATGTATGATGGAAAGTGTGTGATCTGATATTAATGTCTTTATATTTGCCCCCCACAGACGATGCCCTCCATTAGTAATGACAGGGCTGCTCTATGTGCCGGCTGTGGAGGGAAGATCTCGGACAGGTATTACCTCCTGGCAGTGGACAAACAGTGGCACATGCGTTGCTTAAAGTGTTGTGAATGTAAATTAAACCTGGAGTCTGAGCTCACCTGCTTCAGTAAAGATGGCAGCATCTATTGCAAAGAGGACTATTACAGGTAGGAATGTCTCCCTATATGGAGAGGATTATATATTTAATAACTCTATCTATTCAGCTCTGATACATGTGTCTTTATACGTAATTACATTCAGGAAACATAAATGACATGTTTTTTTTCCCATTCTACATATCTATAGTCAAAGTTATTCTTCTACATTTTATTATGATCAACCTTCACCAGTACAATATTAAAAACAACAACTGCTCAACTTGTAAAACCCAAACCCACACCAGGTTGTGATTATACCCAATTCTCTTACAATAACACTGCCACCACTACTACCATTAACCACTAAAATAATATTTCTATAATAAAACAGAATTCTCAGGTCTCTTATAAATCTATTTCATTCTGTGAGATTCTGAGAGTTGGTTCCTCTTTAGTTATAAACCAAGGCAAACATCTCCTTATGGCTCAGCTTCTGGGACAATAGTGAGTGCATGTAAAGGGTAAAGTCCCACCTTAATTTTAGATTGAGCAGGTTACATGGATGTGGGATGATTGACATTGGGTATGGTAATAATGATCTTGTATGTTTTCCATTGTTATGAATAACAAGTTACATATAGTATTGATGGTGTGATCCTTAAAGGCACAAACATCCTAATGTATATTATTTACCCATGGCTATGTAATCTGCAGTCCCATGTAAGATGTTATTTGAGACCAGAAAACGTCTATAAAGATAGATATATGAATGATGTTCTAGAGCCTTTGTACATGGTGGCCCCTTTAAGCCTAGTGAAAGTCCTACTGTCCAGGTTTAATTGGCTATAACTTGTGCCCTTGCTCTGTATTTTCAGGAGGTTTTCAGTCCAGAGATGTGCCAGATGTCATTTGGGGATCTCAGCTTCTGAGATGGTCATGAGAGCCAGGGACTTAGTCTACCACCTCAACTGCTTTACGTGCAACACTTGCAACAAAATGTTGACCACTGGGGACCATTTTGGGATGAAGGACAATCTGGTCTACTGCAGGCTTCACTTTGAGACTTTAATCCAGGGAGAGTATCAAGTCCACTTTAATCACTCGGATGTGACATCAGGGAAGGGTTCAGGACTGGGGTCTGGGGCGACCTCTTTGGGGCTGCCTTATTACAATGGTGTGGGAACTGTGCAGAAGGGCAGGCCTAGGAAGAGGAAGAGTCCAGGGCCTGGTGCAGACCTGGCAGCTTATAACGCAGGTAAGCAGCTGCATTCTCATTTATTCCTAATGTTGTGTTTTCCTCTTGATTACACCAAACAGCTTCCATTTATTAAATCTCAACTGATAATAATAGCCTGGCTGGGGATAATTATTTGCATCGAGTGCTGTCAAGCTGGTAATTGCAGGAGCCGGGATCTTAGCATTTCTTCACTTCAGGTAGAGATGCAATGAATGGCAATAAGGTAGAGCGGAAGAAACTTCTTCAAGTAAGCTCATGTGATCAGGAAAGACTAGCTGCACTGTCTCGGAGGATCCGGACTATAATAGCACTGTGTAATATTCAGAATTCATGTGTATGTAGGTGGGGGGGGGGGGGCATTGTGCATAATGGGTTAAAATGATATATGAGTATATTTTTAAATATACAAATATATATAGAATATAGTTTATTTTAACCCTAGAAATGCAAAAAGGGGTGTGCATTGTTCTAGCTCGGGGATTAAGCAGGTGTTGCAGGTGCCAGGCCTGAGTGGAGTGCTGGGTAATAAGATGTGAGTGGCAGTGCAGCTCCTGCATCAGGTTCCAGTCCGCACAGAAGCGCTCAATAAATAACAGAAATAGGCTGTGATTGCGGCTTTCCTGACTGTATTTGTGTTAATAATTACACCCAGTAACACAATTCTGGTCCCTGCTTTATACATCACCTCATAAAGAGTAGACCAATTTCCCCTCTAAAATCATACCCAGCAGCCCATGAGTCATGTATGATTATTAATTGTATGTTATTGCCTATGTGAACAGTTCATTATAAGATATACATGTATACCTATGTTCATTGTGGGGATAATGAAATGTCTTCTATGAAAAGTTGATTAGGGAGAAGAAGAAGTGGATATATAAAATGTTACAATTCTAGTTTATAAAATATCACATAATAGTCTGTTGTTTCATTGGGGGGGATATCCAGCTTCAGGTCTATTATACGTGATATTATAATGAGTAGAATTGAGTTGCGTTTGTTAAGAATGTGACACCTGGTTCTTTGGAATCGAGAAAGAAATAGAACTTTCGAATTTTGTAGGTTTCTATTGAATACTGTAATAGTGGAGGGAATAATTATCTGTTTATTAGAGTATCTACAAAATGTATTGTTTGATTTCTGCTTTACTAAATTTACTTTTATATATTAGGAATATATATATGTGTTTATATATTAAAGCAGGAGTTATCTATCTATCTCATAACTTATATCTATCTATCTATCTATCCATCTAAAACTACTGCTCAAGTTTTGTTGGGGGGATGTTTTTGAGTTCTGATAAGATCTAAAGCTTTCCAAAGGATCACAGTCATATAATTTTTGCCATATTCAGTTGTTGGTTGCTAAACAATAGATAAGGTAGTCCTAGATTTGTTTAGAGTGATAATATAGAAATAGAATGACATAATGAAGAAAACTGATGCAAGAAAAATGTTTACACAGATAGAAAATATTGGTAGATAAATATATAAAACAGATTCTACTAAGATACACATAAATGTGAAACTATATGAAGATAAATTAATTATATGTAAGAATTATAATACATAGAGTTAGAAAGATAGATAATATTTATGCATGTACTTGTAATAACCCTGCCCCATCTCCCCCATACCAGATGTAATTACTATGGTCCATAATGTCACCTCTCAGGCGGAAATCTGCTTCTGTCAGAAACTTTTCAAAAAAGTGTTTCTGGTACAGTTGGCACCAAAGGGGTTAACGTTTAACCATTTAGAGAACACAGCACTATCTGTATTAATCCTGTTTAGTCTCTGTCTTCTTTGTTAAGGGGTAAAGAGTCGCCATTGTGCCCCAATAACTGTGCAGGGTCCAGGAGATTTAGCTGGGGCAATTTGGACGTGGATGGATCCTGACAAGCAGAAAATAGCTCAGAAGGGAACTAGGACTTCAAAAAGCCTCTATCCCTCTCCCTCTATGTGATCGGAATTCACCCTCAGCTTCTAGTATTGATGGCTTTTTTTAGGTCAAGTAAATCAAGGCCTGGGATAGTTCTCATACAGCAGCACCTGTAAAGTATAAAGTGGAATATACTACCTGTGACTGGTGCCAGTGCACCTGTAGCAATGGATTTGTATTCTTTGTGACCACAAACTGTTAATTCTAGGCCTCCCAGGCCTTGTTTGTAGTCATCCTAATACAGATAGGTCATGTACAGAGGGCTGTGAATACTCTGATCACTACTAGATCTTATGATAGTTCTAGTAGTATTATCATATGGTAATTGTAGTGATATTACTATTTGTATTGGTGATATCAGTAGTAGTAGAAGTCAGAACAGTGTTGTCAAACATGAAAATGTAGATAAGAATGTAGATATAAAAATAGTAAAAACAACAGCAGTAACTAGACTGGTGATGATAAAATAGTGGTAATAATGATATTAATACTGATAATATTGATAAGAATCCTGATTCCTGTAATATTTGCATTTAAAAAACTCATAGTAATAATATAGTAAAGCTCTATTTGAGCAGCAAAGTAGCTTATAATAGCAGTGGTAATGGTGGTAGGTATAGTAAAATTAATACTTGTTATGGGGATAATAGAAGTAGTAGTTGCAGCTATTATAGCAATGGTAGAGATAATATTAATAATAGTAGTAATATTAATGAGAGTAATAGAATAATAAGTAGTTGTAGTGGGGATAATAGAAGAAGTAGTAACAGTAGTAATAATATTAGTATTATTGATAGTATAATTAGTAGTTGTAGTGGGAATAATAGAAGGAATAACAGCAATAGTTGTAGTAACAGTAGTAACAATAATAGTATTAGTGATAGTATAATTAGTAGTTGTAGTGGGGATAATATAAGAAGGAGTAACAGCAGTAGTTGTAGTAACAGTAGTAATAATAATAGTATTAGGGATAATAATTATCAGCTGTAGTGGGAAAGATAGTAGAAGTAGTAGCAACAGTAGTTGTAGTAACAGTAGTAATAATATTAATATTAGTGATAGTATAATTAGTAATTGTAGTGGGAATAATAGAAGAAGTAGTAACAGCAGTAGTTGTAGTAACAGTAGTAATAATATTAGTATTAAATATAGTATAATTAGTAGCTGTAGTGGGGATAATAGTAGAAGTAGTAGTAGCAATAGCTGTAGTAACAGTAGTAATAATATTAGTATTAGTGATAGCATAATTAGTAGTTGTAGTGGGGATAATAGAATAAGTAGTAGCAACAGTAGTTGTAGTAACAGTAGTAATAATATCAGTATTATTGATAGTATAATAAGTAGCTGTAGTGGGGATAATAGTAGATGTAGTAGCAACAGTAGTTGTAACAGTAGTAATAATGTTAGCATTAGTGATAGTATAATTAGTAGCTGTAGTGGGGATAATAGTAGAAGTAATAGTAGCAGCAGCAGCTATAGTAGTATTGATAATCTTAATAATACAAAATGGTAGAAGAAGTAATTGTAGTACAGTAATAACTGTGTAGTAATTATAATATAGTATATGATTAGAAGTTTAATACTTTTATAGGGTTAGTTAAATACTACTACTACAAGACCTAATAGTTTTTCTACACTCCCCACCCTAGCCCATGCACTGCGATAGTGTAATGTAGTACTGACCACTCAGTTACACTATTGTCCCCTATATGTTGTTTGTTTAATAGACTGTAGACAAGCTGTTTACATAGCAATGGTACATTGAGAGCAGGGAGATTTCTACCCTCCCTCCCCTGGAGAGCAGTCATTGGGGTAAATGCTGAATCCCTACATGGGCCTAATTCCCAGGGAAAAAAAGAAAGTATATGGATTGTATGGTGAAAGTTTATTGTGAGGGTGCTCTGCATTGTCATGGGTTTAGCTTTCTCTAACTATTGTGAGTTTACTCTATTCTTTGAGACAATGGGGGGTTTAATGTAAAAGGAAATGAGCTCCTCAGTACTGACTCTATGCTGGGGCTGCACCTCTAGAGGTAGGTAGAAGCCTGGACTTCATCTTTATAGTTTCCACATTCAATGTAAAGTATCTCCCCAACCAGAAAAATACAGCATATAAAGGGTTAACAGAAATTTATTCAATGTATTTTTAAAGGATGTATAATACCTGTCTATTCTATTTCTATCTTCTAATATCTACCTATCATCTATCATCTTTTTATCTATTTATCTATCTATATATCTATCAATTATCTATCAATTATCTCATAACTATCAATATCTATCTGTCTAATATCTGTCTTAATCACAAAACAAAGTACTTAAGTATTTAAGGACAATATATAATAATAATATACTAGTTTTATATTATGACTTACAATAGTCATATGTGTGCATACAACACTATAACATTGCTCAGTTTCTTAGCTGTTTTTTTTTTAACAATTCCCAGTGAAAATCGATAATTACACAGCGATTATGTCAGTCGGAAATCTTATACTCTGTAATTATTTTATCACATGGGGCTTACAACAGGAAAGTAAATGGAAATATAACCAATATAGGCAAATAAATGTGCAAGGATAGGTATTCTCCAAAATGACATAAAATACAACAGAATCAGGACATTGTATCAATTATAATGAAGAATCCTTAAATGTAACTATAATAAATTCAATAAAATATTAGATTAGTTTTAGTCAATAGTCAATATAGTCAATGGAAAATTGCAATATTTGTAGAATTGTTTACATCTCCTGTACCTCGAAAAGTGAATGTAGTATAAAGATACATGATATTAAACAAAATAATGTTTTTTATTTATCGTAAATCGATAAATAGGATTGAAAGGAGCAATTGAGCTTCTGTTATTTAAAAGCAGGCTGAAAGTGACAATGCTTTAATGTTCTTCTGGTGACACTGCCTGCCTGAAAACTACAGCTCTGCAGCTCCCCCTAGAGGTAGTTTGGAGTATGTGCAGTGCAAACAATTTCAGTGCCTATGGGAGTCAGTGGAAAAGATTTCAATACTAGAACAAAATCAAAATAATTAGTACACACTGAGACCCACAAAGACACAAAAGTACACTTAAAATCATTACTAAAAATTAACAGAACAATTATGTTGTAATATTTTTAATGAATAACAATTTATTGGGGGATATAACTAGTTATTGGAGGCTATATTAATTATATGTTACTGATATGCTAAACAGATATACTGTATACAGATACATAAATGTAATGTACAATGCACATAAACAGGGAAATGGGTTAAGAACCTATGTGTATGAGGACAATCTGTGCTGTAGATGTACAAGCAAGAAAGGAAAAACAAAGAAATTCAGAATATGACTAAATATTCTAAATAAAAAAACACAAACTTCCTCTTAATAAAGTAAAAAAAAACTGTGTGTATAAAAGTGAATTTGACCAACTTTAAATTTTAGCCATACCTTTTAGCCACATTTTTAAAAAAATTCTGACTTTATTTAGAATTTTTATTTTATGTTTATATCTTATCTGCATTGACTTCCCAACTGATACATGTTAGGATCCATCAATTAATATAAGTTCATTTTTTTTTGTCAAATCCATCTGCTTCTACATTCAGAACCATGAAGTAGATGAACTTTATTCACTCTGTATTGTCTTTATGGTTTTTGATTGAAGAATTTTTGGGATCTGGTAAAAAAATCCTAAACTAAACTAGGACAAACTATTATTCTTTACACGTCTGCTTCCAACAGAAATGAATAGAGTCTGTTAAAGGCAATGCCCACACTAATAGAATTTTTTTTAAGCTTTAAAATGAGGGTATTAACTGAATCCATTCATTTTTTAAGGATTTAAACGGAATCTGCCAAAAATGGAATAAAAAAACAAAAATTGAACTGAGCCAAGGGATCATTTTCCCAGAGATCTGAAAACCTTAAAAGTATTTTGAAGCTGTGCCGCCCTTTTGCACAGAATGCCCTGACTTATAGATTTTTAGTTTTTCTTTTGATTTACATTACCTTTTTATACACTTCAGAGACAACTTGTATTGATTTCATAAATAGTCATTACAAATTTGATATCATAATTCACAATAATATGTGGCTTATGTTAGCTTTTGAACACCATCACCATCACATGTGTAGCCATTTGCTTTGGAGTAGAAGGGGTTAAGATGATGCACTGTTAAATAGAATTAATATTTTCTCTGGGGAATTATTTTTACTACCACAACTCTTATTTTAGCTTGTGATATAAATGGAATTCAGTGTTAATTTTTCACAGAGATGTAGAATAATTATTGTTCAATATTCAGCATCAGTGACAGTTATCAATTCTAAAATTTAGGACAAAATTTGTATTAGGTTGTAAGAATAAATATTCTATAGAATAAAATCCTTGATGATTAGTTTAATGTTACTTTATATTTCGTTTATGTGCTTTACAATTTTTTTTACACTTTTTTACATAATTATTTACAAATTGGTGAGATTCTCTTATGTTCAAGCTCCCAGTGTAGTAATTTGCCATCACCCTAGGGTTAGCACTGGTTAGTGTAGATAAAACTCCACTTGAGCACGGTTCATGTTTTAACACTAGAGACAAAAAACAATAATGACACCATTCAATAGGATAGAATCCAGAATGCACATCTTGTTCTGTTCCCTAGACTCCTAAAAAGTGTATCCAGTATTACATAAGCTGATAACTATGTGTTGGCTACATTTTGTCATACCTAGAGTATAGTTATATTTTAACACAAAACAAAAACAACAAAGAGAAAAATTCTATAAAAAAATTTTTTTTCTAAACAAACCAAATAACATTCAATAAATTCACTAACCCTTAAAATATAGAAATTATTGACTATGCACATAAGAAACCAAAATTGAATCTCATTGGTTGTAACTAGCAAAAGTTTTTAAAATTACTGTTAGGAGATAAATATATTTGATTCTAAATATTGAAAAAATGAAATCCATCATGTTGGATTGAATTTATTTTTCCAATAGCCACCGAAGTTAAGGTTGGATTCACAATAGCATTTGAATACTTACTTTTTCTTTTTAGTTGATCCAAGAGGTTTGGACTGTGGCATGCTATAAAACTCCATTCAAATTAGGGGTTTTCTGCTTGCAAATTTTTGATACAAAAATCCCACTATTTTTTATAGAACTTAAACTGATCAGTCAATGAAAGTGAAAGAAATACATTGTTTATATAGCCCATTTTTACTTTTGTAACTTAAAAATTAATCAGATCCCTAAAAACAGAAGTAAAACATGTATTAGACAAAAAAAGTGCAAAGACAAGAATGTGCAGTCAGTGTGTATAATCCCAGAATTATACAATTTCTCTCATACGTTTTCATTGAACATTTTTTTTTTACATTTTTTTTAAATAATTAAAATTAAATAAATGAAAGAACAAATAAGTCAAGTGGGGAAACTATTTTTTAATTTATCTTAACTGACACAAAAAAAATAACACTCCTGTAGCGTTTTTTTGGATTTTGATAAAAAAAACTGTTAAAAGATGACCCTGCTTCTTAAAAATGTTCTATTTCTTTGCATAAAACAATGAAATAAGAATGCTGTACTTAAAGCAAACAAGAGTTATTTTGTGTTAAAAATAGACAAATGTTTCTAAAAGTTTTTCACATACCCCCCCCCCTTTGCAGGATTTTAAGGCACTTTTTTTTTAAGCTCTTCGTGATCTCTAATCCATTCAAGAACACATTTAACAGAAACATCCCAAATATCAATGATTTAAGAATGTAATAGACAATAATAATAAAACAACAATCTAATCTTAAAAAAACCCAGAAAAATGTTTGTTAATAAACACACATGCATAAAAATCATCCAGATGTGTTTTTCTTTTTGTGTTCAAAGGAGATATATTTCCTGCTTTCTAATACTTTATATATACATATATTCTACTTTGTGCAACTGCAATGACACCAACGAATAAAATTACTATAAATTTAAAATAATTTATTTTGAAAAAATTCTAAAAAGTCAAACTCATGAAAAAATAATCTGCCTTAATAAATGTAAGCTTATATGCAGCGTTAGTGGTTAGATTACTGGCACTGGATTTCCAAATCTACAAGTCATTCATAAATTCTACATAAGTATTTCCTGTAAAACCATCTCAAGGTCATTGCAGAGAATCTAATTTTTCCCCTCTTTACTTAATATTAATATTATCCACAAATATGGCAATACATTATGCATGACCTTATCAGAGGCTATTTAATGAGTTAATTATATCTGTTCCCACAGTGGCAGACATAATGCAGTATCATTGCTGCCAAGCTGTCATTCTTACACTATGACTTGTAATTAACTCTGCCACGTTTGATGGAGGTTTAATGGCTTGGCATGGCAGTTGAGTGACTCTGCAAGTTTTTAGTCTGTAAACTTCCTTTTGTGTTTTCCTTCTTAAATCCTTAACATAGTGATCATGTGATTTTATTTTTAACCTCTCGCCTGTTTACTTATAGAATGTAGGTATTAATGCAATGCTGTTAAAAGGCCAATGTGTTATATACCAGCTACGCCCTATAAACATTTCATTTGAAACCCCTTTATCCTTTCCTCTACCTCACTGTCAGAAATCCAAGAGGTCAGCTGTTATTGCATCACATTGTTGGGTTCCTGTTCATAGACAGAATATAGGGCAGTCATACTAAACCCCTTAAGAATTAATTATACCATGTATACCCAAATTATTGTCACGTCTGCTTTATAATGAATTATAGGGGGCGTGGCTAAGCAAAATAGTCACCAAACTGGCCAACTTGGCAAGATACAAAAACTCTTTTTTTATTTTGACTAAAATACTATATCTCACTGCTAACATTGTACTAAAACTATTCTTAAATTTCACATTCATATTCAAACCCCGATCCGATCTAATTTTTGTCCATCTATCGATCTAAAATTAGCAGATGTAGAAAGAGAAGTTACAGAAATGATACTAATAGGAGCAGAAGCTATTTTTAAAATTTTTTTTTGTATATTTCATTTTGTTTTTCTATACTATAAAAATAGCAGAAATACAATGACAACTTCACCTCGTAATCCTTTTCTATTCACTATAACACACATATGTAAGAAAAACAGAAATAAATTACAATAATTGTAATCTTAAACATTTGTTATATTAGGATATCCCAATGTAGAGTAAAGGTAAATTAGTTGTTTAATACTGTTACAACATTAGCATACTGCTACTGCTAAAATGACTAATGATCTAATAATAATTTATGTACACTTCCCACCCTAGCCCATGCACCATGTAGTGTACTGTAGTACTGACCACAGTGACACTATTGTCCCCTATATGTTGTTTGTTTAATAGACAAGCTGTTTACATAGCAATAGTACATTGAGAGCAGGGAGATTTCTACCCTCCCTCCCCTGGAGAGCAGTCATTGGGGTAAATGCTGAATCCCTAAATGGGCCTAATTCCCAGGGAAGAAAGAAAGTATATGGATTGTATGGTGAAAGTTTATTGTGAGGGTGCTCTGCATTGTTATGGGTTTAGCTTTCTCTAACTATTGTGAGTTTACTCTATTCTTTGAGACAATGGGGGGGGGTTTAATGTAAAAGGAAATGAGCTCCTGACTCCATGTTGGAGCTGTAGGTGGAAGCCTTTATGTTACCCTCATGGTTTCCATGTAGAATTTTTCACTTTCAATTGGTCATTCTTAGTTTATTAAATACATTTTTTAATCAGGCTGGGAATGGGTAAAGGTATTATACAGATAATACACAGAAAACACATTACATGCAATACAAATACACACAATACTGACAACACACCAATACAATACAATACACAAACATGTCAACATACACAGAGATTTGTATCACCATCAAATACACACACATCACACAGAAACATGAAGCCAAATTTTTAGGAAATCTTATAGCTAACCAATACATCAATGAATGGTAGGAGGAAACTTGGTAAATTACAGGAAACTAAGCCAGACACCATTCTTTATTTTTTATATAGCGCACACAGATTACACAGAGTTTGCCAAATCAGTCCCGGTCCCCATGGGGCTTACAATATAAACAACCTACCAGTATGTTTTGGAGTGTGGGAGGAAACCGGAGGAACCGGAGGAAACCCACGCAAACATGGAGAGAACATACAAACTCTTTGCAGATGTTGCCTTGGGTTTTACTAGAACCCAGGACTCCAGCGCTGCAAGGCAGAAGTAATACCCACTTAGCCCCCATGCTGCCCATCATTCAGATGTCCCTGTAAATGATGAGATCTCAGTAGATTGACATTACTTTAAGTTGTACTGAATAATAAATCCATCTCAGAACAGAACCGGATCCACACTAATGATTAACTATTTAGCGCTACTTTGGCTGATGATCATTTCCTTACATTGTATGGTACAGTGATAAACTTTGGCACTTGGAAGTCTACTCTTGAAATGTACTTGACTTCATCCACTTCTGTTTCGGTTTGATTTGTTTTACATGTGTTAACTATCCCCTCCTATTGCACCATAAAACTAAACCACGCATCACCCTCTTACATAAGCTAAACAATCCTGGAAAAACAGAGACACAGCTGCCTAAATGTCTGTACACGAGGCTAGAAGTGACAGCTATGATATATACATTTGATATTTCCGGCATTATTTTATATCGATGTAGCAGGGTTGGGTTTAATATTTTTACTTTTTTTTTTGTACTCTTATCATAGACTCCAAGAATAGTAATTTTACATGCACTATGGGTCGGATTAGCTGTAGTGGTAAACATAATGCTTATTTAGTGTGTTACCATATGTATTATCACAATGTTCTGGTGGGTTATCAATGGTTTTCAATAGGGCTTGAGGTTAATATATTGAAGTGACAAACTCAACTCCACTACCTTTGCAACCCTGATGGTTTGTCATAGAAATTCTAGCTCGTTTCCCAAAGAGATTTACCCTATTGCAGTTCTTCAAGAGATTCAACACACTCAGACAAGAGGGATAAACCCAGTCTGCTGCACAATGTGCTTCATTGTATTACAAGTGCTGGACTTATTCTTTCTGTAGAGTAATTCCCAACCAAATATCTAAATAGGGAGGAAAGGAATCTTAACTCTTTGCTATTTTTATATCCCTGGGCCCCATATTCTTGAGCAGTTCTAATGTAAAATACATTCTTGAACTTTGGGTTATTTTCTGTACTTTCAATGGATTCCTAAGCCAAGGAGAAGAACTTTGTTTGTTATGTCATCTTTGGAGCAGATTTACTATTGCTCTACATTGGTATTTCCTAATATGACAAATGCTTAAGATTACAGTTATTGTAATTCATTTCTGTTTTTCTTCCATATTTTTGTTATAGTGAATAGAAAAGGATTACGAGGTGAAGTTGTCGTTGTATTTTTGCTATTTTTATAGAATAGAAAAACAAAATGAAATATTCAATATTTTTATTATAAGTTGCAGCTTTTATTTTCGAAAGCAATGAAAAATGGGGGTGGAGTTATCTAGGATGATTGCGGCCAAGAATGATCTTGTATGTATCTTTTAATACATTTAGTGCATTTCCCTTTGCCCTATGTGCGAAATTCATAAGGGCTTGTATGTCTGAAATCTGGTGTACAAGCTCTGAAATAAATGCAATTCCTGGCCGTGTGCCCTATTTTCCCACTTACGTCACCTCCACGCCAAATGAGCATGGAGGTGCAAGAAGAAGGGTGTGCCTGACGTAGAACTGCCATGCCGACACAGCACAGCTGACCACCCAAATTTTTCAGGAGGCTAGAGCCGGAAGCCAGGGGGAAACATCATACGCTTGAGCAGTTAGCACCATCAAATGATAAATGTGCTCCTATGTGCTACCCCTATGTCATGTTTAAGGCCTACTGTACCTTTTAAAGAGCTGGATTGACCTGCTTGCTGGATTATGATCATTGAAGTGTCTATTTCCGATTGAACTACTATATATATTTATATGTGGGTATGACTATACTCAAATTATATATTAGAATTAGGGTTGCCATATTTGACATTCAAAAATACTGTCTGAAGCAGAGGTGTGGCTAAAAAATATTATCCATGATATGGGGCGCTATGGCGGGACTAAAAATATTAGCAATCATATAGAGGGCTCTGGAAACGGTTGTGGTTAGAAGAGGTTTTTTTAATAATTTTTTTTTGTATATGAAATAACTTAAAATTTGAACTATAAAATGATTCATTAACTTGACCTGTTGTCTGCGTGGGTTTCCTCCGGGTCTTCTGGTTTCCTCTCACACTCCAAAACATACTGGTAGGTTGATTAGTTAGTGAGCCCCATGGGGACAGGGACCGATTTGGCAAAACTCTGTGTAACGCTGTTTAATCTGTGTGCGCTATATTAAGAATTATTGTTATTATTATTATTATAAATGTGGCCCTTAGTCTCATCTGTCCTTATGGTTAAAAATAGGCCAAATGGCAGCCCTAGTTCGGTCTAAGGGCCCAATATATGATTGTATATATGTTGAGGTCCTTTTGATTTGAGGTTCCAGTTATGCCGCTCAATATCGAAGAATTCAATATGTTGGATCTTCCATCTGCATGACTAAGATGTAACATATCTGTGTGGAGGTAGCACTTATCGACCACTCTCTGCTCTATCTGACATAACAAAATCATTAGTTAAAGCAGCAGATTCCTTGGAGTTTATTCCACAGAATAGTTTGGGAGTGAACACCCCTCTCTCTGCATTGCGAAATGAAATGATTTGGCGTAGGCCTGTGCCAGAGTACTTTGCAAGCAATCAACAGATTTCATGTGTCACTATTACAATAACAAGTTTTGCTGTCCTTTGGAGACAAGTCAGTTAGTTTTGGCTGCGGCTAAAGCTCGCTTCGTTTTCAAAAGCAATTGATTTTTTTTTTCCAAGCCAGGCCAAAGAATTGCTGAAAATTGAAACCAGTTTTGTAACCACATATACCTTGCTTTTCACATAATTTTCTTAGGCTCTGTGTTCTAAGCCTCTTTACAAAAATAATAATATAATAAAAAATAATAATAATAAAATGGAATATTGGTCGGTCAAAATGTTTTTGTCAAAAAGTTTTTAAAAAAAAAAAGTGTTTGTGTAAGACCACAAAGAAAATTCCGGAGGTAACATTAGTAATAGGAGCCTCCTGGAAGATCATCTGTGATTGAGAATAGCGGCTAGAAGCTTATGTGCTGTACGGTGGATAAAGCTACTTGTTTTCTTGTGCTCTGTGGAATGTGAAGTGATGAGATATTGTTCAGCGGTTAATGAGTTAAGTACAGACTTCCATGGACAATTGCCAGCTGCTAAACTATCTGGCAGCCTATCAAATGGCATACCTTCCAACTCCTGGTGGTTTACTCTTTAGCAAGGAATACCCTACCAACCATACTTCTAAAAATTATTACTAATCAGCATCATCTGTCTTCTTTCTTTACTTCTTTCTTATCTTCTATCTATAATTATTACATTTTTCCAACATGTTATAGGAGTCCCATAGCCAAAAAGTCTATTTCAACCTCCAGTGATCAGCTGTGATCTGCAACAAGACCTGGCAGCAAGTGTTAGGTTTTCCTGCAGTGCCTCCACAGGGGAAATGAAGCATTACACAATTCCTTTTCAAATTAATAATGCTGGATAGGACAAGTCCTCCAGCACAAGAGCAGCTCTTTGTAACTACTGTGTACCAAGAGACATGTATGAACACTTATCTAAAGTATTAAAGTACCCTTTTGGATTAGTTGTAATGTTTTTCCCTATTTAGTATCCCTAATTGTTGACCCTTTTTTTAACCCAGAAGTCCCTTATGGGTCATATGTTTAGATGGTTTTTTTTATTTTTAGAAACTAGACAATTTTTGCAATCGTCAAAAAAACCTGTATTTAGATAATACTAGTTACGAGGCTATCAGACACAGTCTATAGATAAGGAGAGATGTTTCTTGACAAAATAGACCCTTTTTCGATTTTCAAACAATCTTTTAATCAAAAATTGTATTTTAATATTGTAATGTGAGACAAAACTCAAATAACTATGAACGTTTTAGTTTGACTTTGACATTACGACTAGTTTTAAGACCAGTGGGTATGATAATTTAGCTTTATCTTTGGCTGATTGGTGACAAAAGTAAGAAGAGCTTGGGTCAGATCATCCAAGAGCTGAAATTTACCATCAAAATCCATCATGATAAACCAGGGACACTTACTCATAGCTCCAGGCCCTGTGACTGTAGTAATATGCTTATATTTTATTATCCATTGCCCCCTTCCTTCAACTTTGAAAACTATGCTAATGAGCCAGAAAGAAGTACAGAGGGGATGGTGAGACTGAGATGTGCTGCTGCAGTGTAACAACAGCTTGTGAAGCCAGACAGAGCACAGGGGCAATATATATATATATATATATATATATATATATATATATATATAATTAGTATAAAAAATGTAAAAGTTTATATTAGAAAGAAGGAGGGGTCATGGATAACAAATATAAGAAGGTTACCACAGTCACAGTGCCTGGATCTATAACTAAGTGTCCCAGGTTTATCATGATTGTATTTGATGGTAGATTCCATTTAGGGATGTTTTAGAGGACTAGAGTGGGTTAAATACCTATTTCCAGGACAACATGGACCCCGACTGAATCTTTTAAAAATTTCAACAAAGCTTCTTCAAAACAAATCTTGTATAATTTACTCATTTCAAGGCAGCTGTATATAAAAACTTGTGCAGATAAAAATGGAGCAAATTCCCTTAGCAAACAATCTGATTATTTTAAAAGTTTTGAAAAGAATGAATGCTAGGAACTGATTGGTTTATTTCATGGATATTCCACTTGGTATTCCCAATTGACCTTTAGCATAGGTATATAGGGGCCCATTTATCAGGGCTTGTATAACTGAAAACTGACCAAGCCCTGAAATAAGGGTGATTTCCTGGTGCACTGCCAGGAATTGTGCCTATTTCCAGTGGGGTAACTTGGAGCTGATGGACCCTGGTGTGAAGTCTGTGCCAGGCCCCCCGACTATAACGTATGGTTTATAGTACTAGTCTTCTCATATAGGAAAGTGACACCTTATGGGCCCCCTAAGCCTCTTGGGCCCGGTTGCAACCGCACCCTCGACACCCCCTCAAGTTACAACCCTGCCTACTTCCCCATTATGCCAAGTGGGTGTGGAGTCCTGTGAAAGGGGTGTGGTGGGCTGCATAGAAGCTATAGGTTGTCCATAACTCATTGAGCACAAGTCTGCGCCTATTCAGACACAGGCTTTGGTGCAGTTTCAAAGCAGGCCGAATCTGGTATAGAACTGTCCTGCCGGCGCAGGGATTTGTCAGGAGGCCAGGTCTGGGGTGGGATTCCATCATACACTGGGGGACTTAGCGGCAGCATATGATAAATGTGCCCCATAGAAAATTGAACTCTTAATGATGGCCCCGAATTTCAAATAAGAGTCCTGGGAAAGCAGTTGGATTATGCAAATCCTACCCTTAATTGGGCATTCTCTTGGGTGCATGTTCGGTGCAGTTTTGGGGTGCAACCTAAGTGCCTTAATATTGTTAATGACATCTGTGCTTTAATCAGTTCTATTAAACAGCAAATCTGTCTTTGTTGTTCTTAGCAACTTAGCAAGATTTGAGCTGTAATTTTCCAATACCAAACTCAGATTGGGTGCTATGGCACAAAGCCAGGTCTTACCTGATTTGATGGTTATCGCCTCATGATCTCCGGACCTCTTTTTCAGCTTGACTATGAAAGTGAAGCAGAGCTGAGTTTGCCATTGGATAATACTCTTTGTTATATTATTATGTTGATTTGAAGAAGCAAATACAATTTCAGCTCTACTACATCTGTACCTTTTATATACATCTTTTACTCCTATAGCTTTCCCTTAAATGGGCTACATTGCTGCAACTGATATTTTTTCCCACAATTCCCTTTCTTTTGTTAAGAAACAGTTATGTAGGATGTATAGCAATAATGTACACCCTGTAATCTTACTAACGCGCCGCATCGATTTTGACTTTAATCTATGTATGCATTTACACATAGTAAACGCCACATCACTTTTCTGATTTGGCATGTTGGTCCTAACTAACATAAAACGCTTTTGGCACTGGCATACAGAATTAGCAGATTATTCTGCATTATGCTGGAGAGCTATGCCAGGAGCATTTACATATCACACTATAGGATCTTTTTACAATGTGAAACCGCTCCTTCTCAAGTATGCAGCGTTCCCAGTCTCTGTTGGTGTTACCTCTGCAGTAATGACGTTGCCCCATTTCTTTTGCATAATTCAAAAAACAATGAGATTCGTTGCTCCAAGAAATGATAATGATGTACAGATCTTACGAGTCCAGCGTCCTAGATACCAGGCTACAAATTTGCAATGATAGTACAGAAGCAAGCCTATCCATGTAGTACTAGAAACCATAAAAACCATTTACTCTTTGTTTTACAGTGGCTTCATAACATAATATAATATAATATATATATCCATACATTCTGTCAGCCAGTTATCAATCTATCTGTATCTATATATTTTATCATCTTTCTCATATCTATCTATTTTTATCTATAGATTCTATCAGCCATTTATTTTCATCTATATATTCTGTTTCTATCTGCTATATATCTACTATCTATCTGTCTATCTATCTATCTGTCTATCTATCTGCTATCTATCTCATATCTATCTATTTATCTATCTATCAATCTACCTCATATCTATGTATCTTCTATCTGTCTATCAATATCTATCTATCTATCTATCTATCTCATATCTATCTATCTATCTATCTATCTATCTATCTATCATATATCACCCATTATCATCTATTTTTATCCATTCATCTATGAATGACAATTAATCTAATGTATTTTCACCAATACATTCTATATATTGAGTATTTTAATCTACACTAGCTATGCATCTATGTCTACGAGTTATATGATATTTATTGTTTATCAAATTGTGCATCTATAGATCATCTAGTTTTATCAATCTATTCTATGGTCCATCTTTTTAGCTATAACTTCTATCTAACTATCTAACAGCTATTAATTTCATCTTTACATTCTATGATCTATCTATCCACCCCCTGACCTATCTATCTCATATCTATCTCATATCTATCTATCTATCTGTCTATATATTTATCTATTAATCTAATTATCTATCAATCAATCTATTTATCTATCTCATATCTATCTATCTGTCTGTTTTTATATTTATCTATCTATATAATCATCTATTTATCAATCAATCTAATTATCTATCACTCTACCATCTATCTATTTATCTGCCTATCTATCTATCTATCTATCTATCTATCTATCTATCTATATACCTATCTATCTATATATCTTATATCTATCTATCTATATACCTATCTATCTATATATCTTATATCTATCTATCTATCTATCTATCTATCTATCTATCTATCTATATATCTTATATCTATCTATCTATCTATCTATCTAGAGATTTGAAGAAAACGTGCAGCACTCAGTTTGTGGTGAAAAAAATAAATGTGGTTCTTTTATTCCATCACATATTACAATAGCGATGTTTCGGCTCAAGAGAGCCTTTTTCAGCTATCTGGAGGACTCTAGGCCCAGTCCTGTGTTGCCTGCACCCACCTACTCAAGACGTCTTGAGTGCTGCTTGTATTTTCCCATTGTATCTATCTATCTATCTATCTATCTATCTATCTATCCATCCATCCATATCTATCTTTTTTGTATTCTCCTTTGTGTGTATGGTCCATATATCTATATATCTAAGTACGTATCAAAAAGTATCCAACAGCACAAGCAACCACGGCGGGTGCACACCATTATGGACTTGATCAATCCATCAATAAATAGAACAAAAAAAATGGCAGCACACCAAAAGATCAATAGAAAAATGTGGGTACTTTATTCACCCAGAGTGCAAAAAGGCTCGGGTTCTAGATATCTAAGTAGAAATTTTAAGCATATCAAAATGAATTGCAGACCAGTTGTATATAGTTTTCTAAATTATCTAGATCTTACATGACTTATGTGCACATTGGATCATCTAAAAGTTGGACAACTTATTAGTATTTAATAATTTGCTGAATTTTATAATTAGTGAAATGATAATTATTGTAAACAATGTCAATAAAAAGTCATTAGCAAAGTTTACATGTGTTTGGGTGGGGGAGGGTCAAAAATTCATCCGAAAAAATAAAAATACAGTAGGTCAATAAATACAATATGTTGTAGATTTAATGGAAATGAAAGCAGTTTTGGTGTCATTGCAAAACTCTGGCTGCAGTAGAGGTCCAAAAGTTGGGACAACATTTTAAGGTCATGTTTTTGGGTAGTTTAAATTTTTGTAGGTTTTTACAATTTTTATCCATTTTGGCATTCCACAGCCTGAGATCGTGCCTGTCCGGTAAGCCGGTAGAACTAAAAACTGTTGAAATTATATTAGTTATTTCTGAATTTCATTATCCACTAAAGGTGTTTTAAAGCGCACGTCCATGTTGTTGTATTATTCCCGATTTTCCACTGTTGTGGTTTCTAGTAGTCCCTGGATGTGAACTGGCGTAGTTAGTTTGATTACTATGGTCACATGATACTTATTCCTCATCTGTCACAGGTGGGTGAAGTCAAGTGTATACAGATAATTAGCCAACCAAAATTTTTCCAAGTTTTTTTTTTCTCAGACATTTTATTTACAATTCCAGTTGACTTTGTTCACATTAGTGGTAAAATCCATTGTAAGAGAACTACAATATTGTTTGATCACTGCAGTTAATAACATCCCCTCTCTTTTTTCTTGCTAGCTCTAAGCTGCAATGAAAATGATGGAGACCACATGGACAGAGACCAACAGTACACCCCTAACCAGAAAACCAAACGCATGAGGACCTCTTTCAAACACCATCAGCTGCGGACAATGAAATCTTACTTTGCTATTAACCACAATCCAGATGCCAAGGACTTAAAGCAACTAGCACAGAAGACAGGCTTAACCAAAAGAGTTTTACAGGTATATATAAGATATGTATACAATACCAGTATAAATAATTAATGTACAAAAACTATACAGTTAAAACATTTAAAAATATATATAACAAATGTTGAATTAAAAATTTTGAATCATCTTATGTGTATCATAATGAAAGTAGCACCAACATATGGGCCAAAACACTGTTGACTACATATGGATATTGGATGATATCATGAATGAGTCTAATGAGTACTAATACTGGTACAATGGGGCAGATTTACTTACCCGGTCCATTTGCGATCCAGCGGCGCGTTCTCTGCGCTGGATCCGGGTCCGGATGGGATTTATTAAGGTAGTTCCTCCGCCGCCCACCAGGTGGCGCTGCTGCGCTGAAAAGCATCGGAACGCACTGGAGTTCACCGGCTCGGGCTGAGTGAAGGTAAGTGCAAGCTCCGCGACAGATTTTTTGTTTTAAATGCGGTGTTTTTTTCTGAATCCGTCGGGTTTTTTTTCGGCCACGCCCCCGATTTCCGTCGCATGCATACCAGCGCCGATGCGCCACAATCCGATCGTGTGCGCCAAAATCCCGGGGCAATTCAGGGAGAATCGGCGCAAATCGGAAATATTCGGGTAACACGTCGGGAAAACGCAAATCGGGCCCTTAGTAAATGACCCCCAATGTGTTCTTGTAGATTTAAACTTCTAAATCCCTAGACATTACATTGTCTGACATACTACGCTTTAACTTAGACAACCTAGTGCTCTATGCAATTAACAGAGCATGCTGTACAAATACACTTACTTTTATGATATTGATCCTGCTCTATACACTTGGACAAAATAAAAAAAAAATAATTCTTAGCCAAGAATCATCTAAATCTTTTTTTTCTTTCTTCTAGGTATGGTTTCAAAATGCACGCGCCAAATTCAGAAGAAACCTTCTGCGGCAAGAAAATAACGGTGTGGACAAAACATCAGATTCTACTCTTCAAGCCGGGACTCCATCAGGACCAGCCTCTGAAATATCAAATGCCTCAATGAGTCCCTCCACTACCCCAACCACTTTAACAGACTTAACTAACCCCACCATGCCAACTGTGACCTCCGTACTGACTTCGGTGCCTGGCAGCTTGGACGTACATGAATCTCGAAGCCCTCCACAGACAACACTCACAAATCTCTTCTGATGACTCTTTGAAAGTTTCTTTAAAGAAAAAGAATATTTTTAGTCGATTTCCAAGTGTATTTTAATAGAGACTTTGTTCAATGAATGATTTACATTTTTGGTGGACGGTCTTGAAGAAGAGTTCATTGTACTGGTGTTTTGATAAACTGAAGGATTGCTTGGAAGATGTATCTGCAACACAACATTTGTGTAACTATACAGTTTTGTGGACTAAACAAGGGAAAGAACCATTAATTTAAGTTGGCTGAATCTTCTGTATTCTCAAAGACTGTTATGTGCCTTATATACTGTCTTATCAACATACATTTTCTCTCTGTATATTTATGACCAGAACAAAAATTGTTAAAGAAGTTTGTTACCTTTCAATTAGTCCTTAAAAAAAAGTTACTTTGTTTTAAACATTTTCGGACAGAACTTTGATCGAGTGAGTAGTGTACAATTTCAGCATTTATAGATAATGTGGTGGTTTCTGTCAGTGACTTACAAAAGTTTGCACTGTTACCAACAACCAGACAGGTTTTTGTGCGGGAGGCAACATTGGTCAAAGGGAAAGATGTTCTTATTGAGGTCTTGAATTTTGAGGTGTGAAATGTATACCATAACATCTTTTTTAATGATGTCCTAGTCAACAGATTGAAGCCTGTCTGCTTCCAGTTTTGTAAACTAACTTACATAACATGCCGGGCTTACTGCAGAAGCCAATTGGCTAGTTTGAGAGACATGTGAACACAGACAAAAGAGAACAAATTAGCAGGAACATACTTGAAGGCCCAATGAGAGTATATCGGCCCACCAAGTTCCCTTATTCTGCTATATTCTTCACTGTGAAAAGTTTTTAATTGGATTAAACCAAGTTATTATCTTAAATCTTTCCCCATCAACCAGTGATCTTAATATTAGCTGCCAGGCTATACAGTATTAGCGTTTACATACATTTCAAGTTTCAAGACGTCTACTCATGAGTTTGGAATGTGGAGACCTGAATAAAAGAAAGTTGATTTCAAAACCAACTATACCAACCCATTTAACCAATGTTAATTAATTTTATGCTTATTTGTAGCTTAATATTGGCCAGCCTCCTAGGGCATACTGATCATCTGAAGTGTATGGAAGCCTCCCAAATGTCTTGTCAGTTGATGACTAGGGGAAAGAATTATCGGACACAATAAAATTCAACACCCGATCCAATTATTAAGCCGGTGCCTGAGAAGTCAGGCAGTGACTTTTATCCATTCTCCCCATTCACAACATATTGAGCCAGACCACCAAACATGTTTATGCGTGAAACATAAGAAATAGCTGTTGGCAGCTATTGAAGGTGTATGGGCACCGTAAGAATTTTCCTGGTGAGCCCCCCATGAGGCCTTGATTAGGAAACCATACTTTAGTTATATATACATCATATTGTCTACAACTCTCATTGAGTAACATAATGGGCTAAACCAGAACATAAAATGTTATTGTATTTTTGAGTACACCTGTCTGACATGTTTTGCAAGCTATGTAATGCAGAAAATTGCACTTGGTCATTTTACAGCACTTTTACTTACTGTAAATTTACTACACCAGCTTCCAACAAACTCAGTATAGATGTCTACAAAAAAACCCATGTAGCTTCCTTGAATGCAGATGAGGAAATTAAGAAAGGCACACAATACCACTCCTCACACAAAGAAAAAACATATCCCATTCAGTGCCACCCGCCTGAAACACTTTGGAATATGTTACAGGCCAACTCCGACTCTGAGAGTCTTCAGAAGTATTTAGAAATGATGCCCTTTATGACTAAACTCATAGTTAGTGTTCATTAATAATATTGATAAAGCCAATTCAAACCAACCTTGTAAAAAATTGATGACCCGTGTGTAATTTTTTTGTAAAGTTTTGTTTGGTCTCTAAAAAAAAAAAAGGTATAAAGCAGGAAAAAAAATATACTAATAAACAAAAGCTGCTTCATTTATTTTGTTTTGGGCCCATTCCATTTCTTAGCACAGAGGTACTCGGATTTGGCTTTCCTTCACAATGTTGATCTATCGTCTCCATTAAAATTGTTTACCACCTGATTGGCAAGTGGTTCAATAAAAATGGTGGGGGCTACAGACCAACAGCAACGCGAGCCAAGACTACAGTACAGCTGCTTTAGAATATTGTGAAATTTCCCCCTCTTTGTAATGTTGGATAAGGTCAGAACAATTCTGAGATGTTGTTGCATCTTTTGGATGGATAACTTTACCTCAGCAATGCGTAATTTTTAAGATAGAATGAACGTATGCCTTTTTGTTCTTGTTTAATACAGAAACGTTAGTGTTCTTGATATGAAGAATAAATTTTGTCCGTGACATAATTCATTCAAGTGGATTTACTATTATTTTATCCATCTTTATTTTACATTACTTTACAAGGCTCAAACAACTGCTCTTTAAATTTGTTTGGTGCAGATATGGACATAGCTTGAGAGGGTTCAACCCGGCCCGGAAGTCTTAGGGGGGACCATAAGGTGTATAAAATAATATATTATAGTTGGGGGGTTTCAAGATCATCAGCTTCAAATAAAACCTCTGGGTGCAGGCCAGATGTTATGTGGTCATTCTTTCTTAGATAATGGGGTAGATTTACTAATTTTGGCCAACATGGTAGAAATACATCAATTTAAAGGAACACTCCAGTCACAGTAGATTGAATTATGCCTACAAGGGAAGGGGCAAAGGGTAATGTGAAAAGGATGAGGATTAAAATGAATCAAGAAAAGTGTAGCACAAAATTAAACCAAAGTATCTGAAGATAAACCAAATTTATCATCCAGCATAAGCCTAAATTAATGAAACACTCCAGCCAAAGCTAATTATGCAGGGCCTGAATAAAAGAGTATAACTCTAGGTTCTAGCATGGTCCTAGGAATACAATGACAATGAGTCATTACATTACAGACATTGACCCATTATTGCATCTCTACTGACAATAGATGATGTCACAGCGTGTCTCCTCCCCTCCCTGTACAATGACCTCTATATAGATAACACTGACCCATAATTACATCACTACTGACAATAGATGATGTCACAGCTTATCTCCTCCCTCTCTGTACAATGACCACTATATAGATAACACTGACCCATCATTACATCACAACTGACAATAGATGATGTCACAGCTTATCTCCTCCCCCTCCCTGTACAATGACCTCTATATAGATAACACTGACCCATCATTACATCACTACTGACAATAGATGATGTCACTGCTTATTTCCTCCATCTCCCTTTCCAATGACCTCTATATAGATAACACTGACCCATCATTACTGACAATAGATGATGTCAAGGCTTATCTCACCCCCCACCCCCCTCCTGTACAATGACCTCTATATAGACAACACTGACCCATCATTACATCACTATTGACAATATATGACGTCATAGCTTATCTCCTCCCCCTCCCTGTACAATGACCTCTATATAGATAACACTGACCCATCATTACACACTAGACAATAGATGATGTCACAGCTTATCTCCTCCCCCTCCCTGTACAGTGACCTCTATATAGATAACACTGACCCATCATTACATCACTACTGACGATTGTCCACAGCTTATCTCCTCCCCTCCCTGTACAATGACTCCTATATAGATAACACTGACCCATCATTACATCACTACTGAACATAGATGATGTCACAGGCTTATTCTCCTCCCTCCCTGTTCAATGACCTCTATAAGAACTGACCCATCATTACATCACTACTGACAATAGATGATGTCACAGCTTATCTCCTCCTCCTCCCTGTACAATGACCTCTATATAGATAACACTGATCCATCATTACATCACTACTGACAATACATGATGTCATTCCTTATCTCCTCCCTCTCCTTGCACAATGACCTCTATATAAAGGGTGAGTAGAACACCGTTTTTAATCAGAAACTAAAGTGCAAAGGAATACCCCAGCAACTAATTGTATCTTTTAGACCCTGACCCGACCATGGCCAGCATCTTAAGAGCCGCCAAATTGGATTATTTGAGGGGCATGTTTTTCAGCTGTAAAGTTGGTCATGAAAAGACCAGAATTTTCTCAGAAATCTGTTATCAATTTCAGAAATCAGATTTTCTTTGATATGTCCTGTGGTAATAAAGTTATCACTACAGACTTTCTCCATAGATTCTTTGGGGGAGATTTATCATAAGTCTCTTACAGCATGACTGTTCTAGTTGCCCTTGACAACCAATCAAAGCTCAGCTTTTATTTTCCCATAGTTGTTTATAACATTAAAGCTGAGCTCTGATTGGTTTCCATGGGCAACTAGAACAGTTTTGCCTCAGAAACTTGATCATAAATCTTCCCCTTCATGCGGGTTCTTAACAATTGGATCAAACACCTTTAGCTCTGTGTTCAGCACCATGGACAACACATTAAATAGTTGTGCATTATAAGGGACAGTTTGTTTGCTTCAACTTACTTGTGCTGATAACTTTGAAACCACGACTGATATATTGAAAATCAGATTGTGGCATTCGATTTCTGAGGCAATATTGGTCTTTTTTATATCATACATAACAACTTTCCCTTTTGAAAAACTAGCTGTTGATCCAATATGGCGGCCTTCCAGATGGTGTCCATGTCTTGGGCAACACCTACAAGATAGACCGATGATCCACTATTTGCTGGGGTATTCAGATCTTTCATTTTGATTTTATTTTCTGAATAATCTTGTATATCCTAGCCACTGCTCATAATTGAATAAACTTGATCATTTATATCAGAAATCACCATTGGTCAAAATTGTTACAGTATATACTTGTGTATAAGCTGAGGTTTTCAGCACAAAAATGTGCTGAAAACCCCCACCTCAGCTTATACACGGGTCAATAAAAAAAATGAACTGGCATACTCAACTTCTGGCGCCCCCGATGCTTGCCAGGCTTCACGATGCTCCGGTCCTCATAGCTCCTCTTCTGTCTTCTCTATGCTCTATTAGCCGGGAGAAGTGCAGCCATGCGGTCTGCCGGCCAGCGCACACTATGATGTGGCGGTGTCACTGCTGATGACATCATAGTGTGCGCCGGGAGGCAAAGTGCATGGATGCGTCTTTGACGATTGTTAGTGCACACAGATGACAGCCGCAGGACCTGCACAGAGCATCGGAGAGCCGCACCCGGGCATCGGGGACACCGGTAGGTGATTATGTAAGTTGGCTGGCTGGCTATATACAAAAGGGGGCTGGCTGTATACAAAAGGGGGCTGCCTATATACTACAGGGGGCTGGCTATATTCTATAGGGGGCTGGCTGTATACTAAAGGGGGTTAGCTATATACTCAAGGGGCTGGCTATATATTACAGGGGGCTGGATGGCTATATCCTACTGGGGGCTGGTTGGCTATATACTACAGGGGACTTGCTATATACTACAGGGGGCTGGCTGTTTACTAAAGAGGGTTGGCTATATACTAAAGGGGGCTGGCTGTATACTACTGGGGGCTGGCTATATACTGGGAAGCTGAGACCAATGCATTTTCCACCCTCAGCTTATACTCGAGTCAATAGGTTTTTCCAGTTTTTGGTGGTAAAAATAGGGGCCTCGGGGGGGTCGGCCTCAGCTTATACTTGTGTATATATAGTGAGTCTTTCCACAACCATAGGATTTTGGGTGCAAGTCTCAGTTCATCATGAGACTCCTTAGCAGGCATAAATAAAACTTTGCCATTAAGGGAGCCCTGTAGGTGTGTGGAAACTTAAAACCATTGATATTCCACTAGGGGATTCTGGGAAACATGCAAATATGTTTTCCAGGACGGACCAAGGGAAACAATGCCCCTTTTTGCTCCCTTGTAAGGTAACACCAAGCATAATTTTCGAGAAGCCTTATGACACTATGTGGGATTGAGATGCATTCGAAACAGTGCTGTCTACAGTTGGGAATCTGTTCCTTCCAGAATAGATATACTGTTTTTGCTTTATTCACATCATGTCATTAGGCTTCCTGAAAATCATGCACTTAATGTTGAAGGGGCTGCCTTTCAAGGTAGTTAAAAGAGGCAATGTTTCCCTGGCCCATCCTGGAAAACTTATTTGAATATTTCCCAGGACACCGTAAAAACCCCAGTCCTGTACCAATCTGGGTGTTCACAGTTCTAATTAGGTTATTGGTAAATAATTCTTAAGGACCAATATATTGTACAACATTCTCAATTTTTGATGAAAAATAAACTTGCTTCTATGAGGATTGAGCAGAATGTTATGCTCAGAAAAATGCAGTGATTAGCCCCCGAATGAATAAGCCGGACTGCTGGTCCGTCGATCAGACATCATGTATGTTATGTGTTATATTCTTAAGCGACGATTACTGAAGTTTGATTAATACCAGGGCTTTAAAATGGGCATCATTAGAAAGGGGCCGGGGAGTAGATTCAGTAGGTATGTTTGGATGGGGGCACTAATTTGGGGTGACAGGTCCCCTTTAAGCTGTCAATAAATGTTATGGTCATACTAAAGAGAATTTAATTGAACAAAAGAAACAACAAAGAAATGTGTACACTATTTATTTTGCCACATTCCACCTTAAAAATCTAATCATTCCACTTATCAAAGAGGTAACTTATTTTTAGGTGACAGGTTCCCTTCAAACGTAAAGGCTGCCAGGGATTGATTGGTGACTTGAATACTAAGCGGCCTCCATCCCCTCTCCGTGTAACTGAAAATAACACATCTGCTTGTTTTGTTTCTGCCGCTAATCCTCTCTGGGACTGTTTGTCGTCTGTTGGGGAATGGTAGCGACTGTTTGGTATCTCGGGGCTACAGCAAAGCAAAGAGCCACAAAAATAACAACCAGGAATATTTGTGAACTAGCCTGAAAAATGAAAACCGAGCATCCCCTATCCATGTGTCACCTCGCTACTTGCTTTGATATAATTTTTTGTTATATATTTGAAAAAGAAGCAACTTCTGTGATAAGAGCATCAAGGATGAGCACAGGCAGCAGCTGTGTGTAATTACCCACACACTCAGGTGGGCACCGAGTGGAGGTGTCCAGGATGCCATACAAAATGAGAGCAAGAGCTCTATTTTGCATAAGGGCAGGTTAACATAAGGACATCAAGTGCAGACGAAAAATACAGCTATAAGAGGGAAGAAACAAGTCTTTATCGGTCCCCTATGCGGCATCTCTAGAGCATAAATTGAAACATAGATACATGCAAAACAAACAAAGGTGTGTGCCAAAGCAAATGGCACCTGGCTGGTACTAGGCCCTCGGAGAGATGTCGTAACCGTGATTGGTTTTATTACCTTTACAATTGTGTGATGAGAACCTCAGCATTACTCTTCTCTCCAGACAAACTGCATTGTTCCAAAACAAGTGTGCCAAAAAAATGTGTTGTCTAGGATCTGCCCAATGAAGAAACTAAACCACACTGCCATATATAGTGCAGTGGCAGGGCTTGTTATTGCAGCTAAGCACCATCCACTTGAATAGGACTGAACTGTCTCCAGGCTACATGGCAAGTAGATGTGACATCACTGGCCTGTGGGGAGGAAGGGGTGGTCATCTTAGGCTAAATTCACACTAACGTGTAACGATCTCAGGCAGCAGATCAAGAGAAGTATCGGGGGTTCAGTCTAAACTGATATGATATTGATAATCTTTAATATAGACAGGTGAGAAATTTTTGGTCTCAGAATACCCCTTTAATGTACATAACTGCTAAGAGTTTGCCCCCTGCGTTATAAACTTTTATTATGGCAATCATATACTTTCCTTTGCTGTCAGATTAACACTTATAGAAAAATTTATCAGAAGTCTATTAGAGCAGAACTGTTCTAGTTGCCCATGGAAAGCAATCGGAGCTCAGCTTTAGTTTTATAAACAGCTGTGGGAAGCTGAGCTCTGATTGGTTAGGGTAGGCAACTTGAACAGTTTTACCTCAGAAACTTATCATAAATCTCCCCCAATCTTATATGAGCTCAGTTCAGTTGTGTGTGCTTTCGTTTTCTGATCAGACACAGAGTAACCTACTATTGGACAGCACGGTTGGCCATCATCAGAACATAGAAAGGATTGGGAATGATTACATTTTACCCAGTCAATCCTTCAACACTGCAATATGGTGGAGGTCACAGTTCATGTGCATTACCTATCCTGCCAGTTCCACCAAAATAATCAGCTTTAGACAACCTTTTTCATATTTGTATAAGTACTTTTACTATCTTGATTCACTGTTTGGTGAAACACCTTTATCAGGGGGTAGTGCTTTGTACAGGAAGGCACCAAGTGTTCCACCATATTGCACGTTGGGATTGCACACTCGGTACAGGACTCATCTCTCTACCCAGGTGCAGTATTTAGCGTCAATTTTTCTGCTTTTTGTTTATTTTGATGCATGTACATATGCCTAATACTATGACACTGGAGGGCTTTTTTTGTGTTACAACTGTTTATTGATTAATAGTTGTCCTCGTTTGAAGGACCACAGGCCCTTATGTCCAGGCTGAGACCATAAGTCTTGATGTTGCATCCACTTTTCATCCTTTTATTCGTTTTTTAAACCAGGAGCAGGTCAAAAACATTGATTGCACATGAATTTGGACTGAGCCATGTTTTGACTTGACTTTTCCAGGCCAACCATAAAACCGAGCTAAGACATTTATGTAAACCTTAATAAATAGTAAATCTTCCTACCAAGAAGACACTCTTCAAAAAATAACTACCCAATCATTAATTTTATTTAACTTGCTAAGATAACTTGTTAAGCTTGGGGTAAGTACTAGATTTGGGAGGTGTTGGTATCACTCCTCGCTAGAGATCTCAATACAAGATTGGTGGAAACCAAGTGTACAATGAAAAAGGTTTAAATCAAGACATGAAAACCCTACAATAAGAAGACTACAGCTGAGTTCTTCCATTCTGTCCTCATTTTCTATATTGTGTTCCTTTGTGCTACCTCAACTCAGTCTTTACAAATCTATGGCCTACACAGCAAACATGTGAAGTATCTTTTCTACAATACAGCTTTTTTCCGACACTGGCTTTACGTATTGAAATTCAACGGATTACAACAGGCTTGTTCTTAAACCTTATTCAGATAGGCATTTTATGTAATGTTTGCATTCACACTGAATAACTAAAGTGGGTCTGAGACAAATGCATTGAAAATGTGTTAAAGAGCAGACACACTTTGTTTTGTAAAACTTTTTGTGACTTAGAAAGGGAAAATGTAAATTTATCAAATAGTGTATATGAAGGATACTGAGAATAAGAATTACGTGTAGGAAATGTATGAATCCTAATTAGTAGCGTCCTCTATACGGCCAGTGTTCCAGCAGGCTAGCTGCAAATTCAATAGAAGCCAACACACTGTGATGTACAGCAGAGGCATCATGGATGGGATTTGTACAATTTTCAGAAACATCTACACTTTGCAACATGACAGTAATTCAGCAGTGGAACCATCCTCTATGACGTATTTTTAACAAGTTTTCTATATCAATGTATTATTATTTGTTATAATTCCAAGTGGAAACAAGTGGAAGGAGGACCCTATTCTGCAGAAATTCCATGTCCGGAAAACAAGGAGTTAAAAGTCCAGCGAAGCCACTGACTAGGCACACTCCCACAATAGCCAGAAATTCACAAAGTCAAATAAATGTGTGCTCTACTCCATATGGTACCTTCAAATGAGCAATCTCACCACCTTCTATCAGATTAAAAATGGAAGATCCCCTTGGTTTCTATCGCTCTTCTCTCCGTTTTTCTCTACTGGATCCGAGGGTAGACCCCATCTCACCTTCATGGCCGTGGTACACTGCTGATCCTATGTTGGGAGTTATGGGTAGATAGTGCAGATCGCCAAGATATTTTTATTGTATATTCTCACAATACCATAGTAAAACCGTGCATATCAAAAGCATTAAAAACGCCAAACACCTTGCCTTACCTAGGTTTTACCTCCTCAGGATCCTTCCGGAACGAGGCCCCTGCCCATGAGGGCTCACAATCTTTATGGAAGGGAAGATGTAGACGTGAGGTGAGGGAACAGAGCAGTGGGATTATTGTGTATTGTAAGTGATCCGGAACAGGAGGGTTTTCAGGTAACATTTGAAGGTTTGGAAAGTCGGGGACAGTCTGACACATTTTTGTAGAATTCGGAGATTCATGGGAGATGTCCTGGATACGGTTATGAGAAGAGCGGATGGCAATAGAGTGAAGCAGAAGGTCCTGTGAGGATCGGAGATTACGTGTAGGATGTTATTGGCTGATGGGTTCAGAGATATATGGAGGTGACAATTTATAAAGATTTTCAAAATTGCCATTCTTGTGCTATTTACTCAGAACCTGGAAAAAAAATCCACATGTTGTGGAATTGAGCAATAAAAATGCAATTTTTTAGCAGGTTTTGCTTTTACTCACTGTGTGTCCCTCTTCACACAACCTCTTTATTGGTTAAGTTAGTACGGTTACAGAGATACCAAATTTATATAGTTCTGTTATATTTCAATAAAAAATTTGTAAAAGTTGTGTAAAATAACCTCTTTGCCTTGCAGTAGAAAATGCCAATTGACAGCCATAGAAACCACTCAAAGGCACCTGACTGTCATGGCAATTAGCGCCCCCCGATGATGTCAAAATTTTCGGAGCATGTGAGTAAAATGCTGCAAAGTAAGATTGCTTTAACATTGGAATGAATAGTTTATCTTTATTTTAAAGACAGAATTTCAAGAGCAAAAGAACATTTTTTTTGTGAAGTGATAACATGGCCACTTCTCAGCCCTGATTTCAACCTCCTTGAGCCTGTCTGTCTCATGCATCATGTGATCCAGTTTTTTGGCATAAAAGGCACAAAAAAGTCACAATTGCTGGTGCACACCATGGAGTCTACAGTTTTTAGCATTTTTTTAAAAAAGTGGACCAAGCATGGCAAGGAACAAGGAGTGACAAGATTAGCCAAAATTACTATAACATTCTTCAAAAAACTAGTGTGTGTTATAGTTGAGATCTATATCAGGCCACAACTGCTATAGAGTTAAATTCCAACACCCAAGTGCTGTACTAGAATTACTAAGATGCCAAAACCTCTTCATAATTTTGGTCAAGTGCACTGATTATTATGACTGCCCCACACTGCACCAGTCTTAATTCATTGGCCCCAATGTTCCCAACAGCAATTGTTCTGATTCCTGATAAGTATACATTATATTATTCCAACATGTCACTATTATTCACTAATTGTTATTTATCAATTTGACTGGACTCACAACATAGGATAATTAGGTACTATAGTACAGAAAGTATGCTTTATAGTTTGGTAAAGTGGATAACACTTTGTTATACAAAAAGGATTTGAATAGTTTATAAAATATCATCTACATTTTTTTTTACTATAAACAGCGCAGTCCATGGGATATCAGTGACAAAAGAGAGGCGATATACATAGTATCATAGTATATAAGGCTGGAAAAAGACGCAAGTCCATCAAGTCCAACCTTTAAGAATTAAATAAATGTTTTATCCCCATAACCCATGATATTTTTGCTCTCCAGAAAGTCATCCAGGCCTCTCTTGAACATGTACATAGAGTCCGCCATAACAACCTCCTGCGGCAGAGATTTCCACAGTCTCACTGCTCTTACAGTAAAGAACCTTTGTCTATGTTGATTGTAGAATCGCCTCTCCTCTAAGCTTAGAGGATGCCCCCTTGTCCTGGTCACAGGCCTAGGTATTAAAAGATCTTTGGAGTGTCATGTCAACATGTCATGTTGTGTACACCCTTGTTCTATATATGTATTTTGTATATGTCCCTTGTCCACTGTTATCCTCCGGGTAATGTGCAATACAGGTGGTCCCCTAGTTAAGAACACCCAATTTACAGACGACCCCTAGTTACAAACGGAACTCTGGATGTTGGTACCTTACTGTACTTTAGTCCCCGGCTACAGTAATTAGCTGTGACAGTTATCAATGGTGTCTGCAGTTAAGCTAAATTGTTAAACTTGGTTGTATCCAATTGTACCAGAAAAATTTGGCTCGGGTTACAATAATAAAATATAAAGTTCCGACTTACATACAAATTCAACTTAAGAACAAACCATAACCTAACCAAAACAGAACCTATCTTGTACGTAACTCAGGGTCTGCCTTACTTGTTTGTAAGCAAATACCTTGACTTGTACTGAGCACTTTACATTCTATATAACTATACAGGTTAATGTGATGTATTTATTATGTATATGTAGTTATTTGTCATTGGTGGAATCGTTACTGTGTATGTTGTCTTATACTTTAGTCAGTGTTTTCCTCTGTTTGATGTGTTATAGTATATAAGGCTGGAAAAAGACTCAAGTCCATCAAGTCCAACCTTTAAGAATTAAACCTTATAGAGACAAGACCTTCCTTATGGCATGGGCCACTGGGGATATTGATCCATTCCTGTCAATCACATGAAGAGTTGAGATGTGCATACATTGGCACCAGTGCTCCCTATGCTGTGCAGGCAGAAGTAACAATCATCTTCATGAACGCTATTTAGAAATGTGCACACTTTTCAGTTTGTAGGTATTGCTCATGTGTGAGACAATTATAATACTTTAATATTCATTGCTTTTGTTATTTTGCATTTCAGTTTTGAAAAAAAATTAAACACTCAAGGCAATTTATCATTCTAGACGTACAAGGCTCATCCCATTAAAATTGAGGAGAAGAGGAGGGTCAAAGGTTATAGTTGAAATCTATGCAAATTTCTGGCTGGTATATTCTGTCACAAGGGATGTACCAGAATTAGTAAGAGAGGAAGTTTCTCAATAATTCTGGTCCATCTTACTTCTATAGACCAAATGATGAAGACTAGTGTAAGATATTAATAAATTGTCCCCACAGTGTTGGGTGCTCTTTGGGGCACATGTCCCTTTAATTTTACTTGGCTCTTTGTTGTGCACTTTTGCTAATTTTTATTTTGAGCATAAGACAACCTTGCTTCAAAGTTCACCATTGTCTACTTTTTTGCCAGGGTTCCCTGAGTTATCACCTAATTCTAGATGTTAAAGACCATACCTGCTGTTGTCAGGCACAGGAAAGCTATTTGCGACTTTAAACTAAAGACCATTACTCAGTATTAAAAAGGCAAAACTTCTAAGACACCAGAAAAAAAGCCAGGAGCACAAAACCAAAAATAAAGTATATGTGCCCCTTTGTGTAAGGGACTGCCGTGTGATATTTAACCCTCTCTCTATCAATCCCTCTCCTTCCAGTATATATTACTATTTATATTAACGTATATACTGGAGTATAAGCCGTCCTGAGTATAAACTGAGACCCCTAATTTTAACACAAAAAACTGGGAAAACCTATTGACTGGAGTATAAGCCTGGTATATAACCTGACTGCTCGTGCCCCCAGTATATAGCCAGAAGCCCCTTGCTCCCAGTATATCTCATGTCCCCAGTATACAGCCAGCCCTTTGCCCCCAGTATACAGCCAGCCCTTTGCCACTCAGTATATGGCCTACAGCCCCATGCCCCCCAGAATATAGCCTGAAGCCCCTGCCCCCAGTATATAGCCTGCAGCTCCTCTCACCCTCAGTATATAGCCACTACCCCCTGCCCCCAATATATAGACTGCAGACCCCGCCACCCCCAGTATATAGGCAGGAAAAAAACAATGTGTACTCACCTCCCAACCAATGCCTCCTCCCCCGGCAGGTCTTATTCTATCCATCGATGCTCCGTGTCCTCACGCGGTCCGTCGCATGCATCATGGCGTCCGAAGCTTGCTGACATCATAGTGATTGTCGATGCCGGCACATACACTAGGATGTGAGCGTGCAGCTGACGTCATGATCCCTGCAATGGACTGTGTGGGGACATGGAGCCGATGCCAAAGCATCGATGGATAGAAGAGGACCTCCTGGGGGGGGTGTCAGAAGGTGAGTACACATTTTGTTTTTATTCTTGACATGAGTTTAAGCCGAGTTAGGGGTTTTCAGCACTTTTTTTGTGTTGAAAAACTTGGCTTATACTCGAGTATATATATGGTATATGGATCCAGTGCTATTCATACATATAGTCACACAGGGCAGATTTTGTCACAGAAATTTCTGCGACAGAAAATCATTTCTGTTCATCTGAATAGATGTTGTTTTGGTGGCAAGTTCATGCTTTTCTGCAGATTCTGTTCAGATAAATAGGACAGCAGCAGAAATTTCTGATAGGTGTGAATTTGCATTAATGTAATTGCTTGCAACTCGAGTGATCAAAGTGCTCTCATGGAAATGTTAATGTTTGTGCACAATTTCTAATTATTCTGAGGTTTTTAACATTTCTGTCTATTGTCAGTAAATGTAAACATCTAGAGGTTCAGAGCCAATGGGATCAATGAGATATATTGGGACAAATGTGCACCCACAAGTTTTAGTAGAATCATGATTTTTGCTGCGTTTTTTGCTAAATCGATGCAAAATTATGTGGTTTTATCATCACAAGCAAACACATTTTAACTGTGATTGTTTTAAAAGCTCGGATTATTAAAAAAATCAACCATTTGAAAAAACAAAAAAACACCTAGAAATACTCATTTCCGCTCCTCTTATGTTGATCCCGGCGCTGTCCGTCGCTAGTCTTGACACTTATAATTAGCAGCACAGAGAACGGGGACAAGATGTCCGGCACTCCGGGTTACTAATTATACATGACCTCCCTCTACCATGCCTTGCTCTTCTACGCTCCCATGATGGGAGGGGGAGGTGCGGGGGCTTGCATAAATATCGGCCCGGAATGCCGGACATCTTGTCCCTGTGCTCCGTGCTGCTAATTGTAACTCAGTTTTTTTAGGTGATCCTGGGATGTCAAGACTAGTGATGGATAGCTTCAGGATCAACATCAAAAGGAGTGGAGGTGAGTATTCTTGGTGTTTTTTTTTTCAAATGGTTGATTACCTTTAAAAACTGTTCTTGAAGATATTTTATATATTTTATGGTGCTTTAAAATTGTTCTACATAGAAAAAACTAGAAAAATAATACAGAAAACATAAAAAGGCACCAAACACTTGACTATAGATTTTGAAGAAGGTGTAGTAAACGTTCCTGTTCATGAGGCCTTATTGTGGCTCGATTATTGGGATGTTTCCAGAGAGCACTTTGCACATTTTTATTTTTTTTTTCATAAAAAATTGATTTATTGATTTATAAATTGATTTATTTTCATCTCCTATAGATATCTGCTTTGTAATTAATTAAATAATTTGTTAAAAAAATAATAAAATAGGTCATGAAGGTTAAATGTATTATCCTGCAAACCATAAATATAGCTGAAATAACTGAGCAAAATGTATGCTCTAATTTCCTAATATAGTCAGTATTAAAATTCCATCCCCAATGGATGTGGAGTATATACATAGATCCCTATGGATCCCTATGGAACCCCAGATCAGTGTATGAGGAAATAAAGGTATGAAAGACTATATTAAGGAATTGGAGCATGTGCAGTGCTGATGTGATTCGCACATTACCAGGGAAGCCCTTTAAGATTTGTAGCATAAGTATGGAAATTTTGGGGGGAAGGGTTAACCCTGTACTGACAGTTTAGCAGAATGTCAGATCTTGCATATCTATTGCCCTGGTGAATTTGTAATGTTCTGTTCTGTGAGGATATGACTATGTAAATGTGTATATTGTGCACAAGTCAAATAAAAAGGTATTTTTGGGATTCTACATCAGCAGTGCCATAGATGTGTATGGGCTATATGTGGTGTTGCAGTTTATCTCCATCTAAGTCATTTATCTTATCTCTAGTTTGTTTTGGCTACATTTTGCCTGTCTTTTTCCGTATGCTTCTTTGGTAATTCATCAATCTCACTTTTTCCTTGTGTTAAATGGTCAATTCTTTCCATTTTCTATGTTTTCCTTAAGTATGTCTTCATCTGGAGTTTTTTGCGCCAAAAAATGTCACCAATTTTAGACTATTTGAATTGATAAATGTCATATGCGACATTTAGCACATCTGAAATAGAAGATAAATGTGTCTCCTAATGTCCGGCGGACATTTCAAAATGTCCCCAAAAAGTCGCAAAAATGGCAATGCGCCCAAAAATGTCTCAAAAAAGACAGAAAAAACAGCAAGTAAAAATAAAGATAAATAACCTCCAATGAGTTGCAATTCCTGACGTAGCAGTTGAAAAAGTGTGGACAGTACCTTTAACTAATAAACATTTAAGTTGGTGTAAAAAACTCTTCTAAGAGGCTTAAGGTAGCAGCAGAACCCTATTAATAAATGCCGTGTGAAATTTTTTACTCTCTCCTTATGGCTCTGCAGTGTAGAGAGGTAAGTCATTTTACAGCAAATGTCGTTTTTATCTTTATGCTACACCAGCGATATAGCCAACCCCAATGGCCAACACCTATTTTATTCTAGTTTTTGAATCTTCACTTTTTTGCACTTCAAGCTTCTAAGACCCACCTTTCCTGTTTTACATTGAAACATTGGGGCTCATTTACTAAGATTCCGATTTGCGCCGAATTGCCCCAGGAGTTGGCGCACGCGATCGAATTGTGTCGCATCGGCGCCGGCTTTCACGTGACAGAAATCACAGGGCGCGGCCGTCGGACAACCCGACGGATTCGGAAAAACCGCGGAATTTAAAAAAGAATTTGTGTCGCAAGATCAGCGCTTGCATGCACCGGGACGAAGAAGGTGAACTCCAGCGGACCTCGGCGCAGCAGCGACACCTACTGGATATCGGGCGCACGGACCTTATTGAATCCCGGCAGAACCCGAATCAGCGTCGGACAACGTGCTGCGGGATCGCGACTGGACCAGGTAAGTAAATGAGCCCCATTGTTTTACACATTTACACAAAAATTTACATGTATTTAAATAGGTAAAATATATAGCGTATAGCATAAAGTTTTTTCATTGTGTTTGGTGTCAAGATTTTAGACACAGTTGCACTGGTTGTTGCATGAGGCCACAGGGGATGTTGGACATGGTAAAACAACTAAAATATGTAGATCTAATCCCTATATTTTAGGAATTATATGATAAAAAAAAATGTTAGTGTTACTTTATTAAGTATGACCAAGGTATAATATTGTTATTTGTTCAAAAACTGCAATTTCCAAATCTAACACTAGGGGCTGCTCTTCAACTTTCACTATCTGACTATACGTTTTAGGTTTTGGATAGGAAATAAACACAAAAAAGGCTTTTATTCATAAAATATTTGACACATTTATGCTTCTAATAATGATACTATATGGCAATACTTGATTGTATCCATTGCTGTAGTATAAAATGTTTGTCTTATATCAATTAGCACAATGTCATAAACATTGGAAATATGTAACACAGGTAACTTGCTATAAATATGCTAAATAATCTGTCAGGATAATTGAACAGTTCTGCTGAAGTTTAGTGGAGCTCACCTAGAAGAATTGTTCAGTTCCATAAAGCTCAGCAGTCCATCATCTTTTTTGGGGGGGGACATTAAGTGGCAATGTTACCCTCATGAGGTGCTCCTGTCATAGGAACCTGTATCTAAAGGTAGTTATATGTGGGTAAATGTATTCATGTAATAAAGTTCTTCTTTACAGGTTAATGATAGGTTTTCTATGACAAGAACTGTAAAAACTGAGAAAAAAGCCGCAAACATAATAGAAAGAAGAAAGAATCAGTAATATTAAAGAGTAAAATGTGTATCTATCTATTACATCTATCTGTCAATATTATATCTATCTCATATCTATCTGTACATATGGATATATCATCTGAATTCTTCATCCCTCCTCTATTTGAGGTTTAGGGCAGTGGTCTACATATACTCACCTTTCCCTGCTCCGCCAGTACAGCAGCGGTCTTCTTTTCTCTCTGCGGCAGCTGGATGCTAGGGTGAGATTGGAAGACTTCATAATGTCATGACATTGTGTCTGCAGGCTTCCGACCTATGTAAATCTGACACAGGGAGGAGAGAAGTGAAGACTGCTGCTGCTTTGGGGGAGCAAGGAAAGGTGAGTATATATAAAAAAATTTTTTCAGGTTACACAAGTGGGTGGCTATAGACAGTGGGACATTATTATTATTAAGTGTGTGTAGGTGGACGGACATTGTGAGTGGGTAGCACTTCTGCCTTGTAGCGCTGGGGCCCTGAGTTCGAATCCCACCCAAGTCAACATCTGCAAAGAGTTTGTATGTTCTCTCCATGTTTGCGTGGGTTTCCTCCGGATCCTCTGGTTTCCTACCACACTCCAAAACATACTGTTTAGATTGTGAGCCCCATGGGGACAGGGACCAATTTGACATGCTTTGTGCAGCACTGCGTAATCTGTTTGCGCTATATAAATAAAGAATTATTATTATTATTATTACAAGGGCAGGAAGTGAATCCCAGCAATTGCAGCAAGCCACAGGTGTGAACACTTACAAAGGTGATTCACAATACACATCAAAAAGCAAACACTCAGGGTGCCGTAACATGTATGCATTTTTATTGTTTAGAAGCGCGATAAAAAGTTCGCATTTTATACACTTCTTGGGTGTATGTAGTAACAAAAGTAGGGTTATTACGAAAAACATTTTTTGTCTGTATATGTCTAAAAGTTCATTTTGTAACTGATTTTTACTGATTGCTTTCCATTCGGGGTAACCACAAGTGGCAAGTCTCTTGCTGATTTTTGTTTTAATTTAATTAATAGACGTGGTTTTAGTCTAGCTCTTAACATTTCTCCAACAGTTCTAACCTTAAATGTATGTCTGGGGTGGCAAGAATTTCCATGCAACATGGTATTGCCTGCTGTTTCTTTTCTATATGTGGCTCTATGCCCTGAGATGAGAGTCAAATCCAGAAATGTAACATTATTTTTGTGCCAGTGATAAGTAAACAGCAAGTTGAAGAGATCACTGTTAGGCGGCATTCACACACATGTATGGGGGACGTATACACGGCCAACGTATGTACGGCCGATATACGTCCCCCATACACTTCTATGGGCTCACTGCCCTGTATGGGAGCGGTACGGTGCAGCACACGTGTGGCACCGTACCGCTCCGTAGCCCGTAGAATGATAGGACATGTCCTATCTTTCTACGTCATACGGCGCCGTGCGCTGTATAGTCCTATGGCGAGGGCCGGGGGTGAGCTGCGCTCATCCCATGCTACTCTCTGCAGTGCCGATGTATACATCGTGTGCATGTAGCCTTAGTATGAACTCTGATACGGCTGCTACATCAGGAGGAGGGGGCTATAAGGAGGGGGCTACAGAAAAAGAGGCATTATAAGGTGGGGGCTACAGAAAAAAGGGGCACTATAAGGAGTGAGCTACATTAAAAAGGAGCACTATAAGGAGATGGCTGCAGGAATTGAGACATTTTTAAGTGGGGGCTACAAAACCGGAACACTATCAAAAGGGAGCTACAGAAAAGATGGAACTATAAACAGAGGTTATGGAAAATGACATAATAAGATGGGGGCAGCAGGAAAAGGGGGCATTAAAAGATTTGGTACTGCAGCGGAAGGGGTCATTATAATATGGGGCTGCAGGTAAGGAAGCATTATAAGATGGGGCTGCAAGAAAGGAGGTATTATAAGAAGGACGCCTGCAGGAAAGGGGGTATTATTTGGGTTGTAGTTAGGTGCACAAATCTTTTCTTTCTAGGGGCCATGGGTGGGTGGGGGGATAAGGTTTCCCAACCTGGTCCCTGGAAAAATTTGATGCAGCCAGTCTGTGGTTACAAACAGTTGGGGCCACTGGTTTAGGGGACTCTGTTAGCTTCCAGGTGACATATACACTTTAGATATGTCCTTGTAGGGCAATGAACTTGATTTTCTTGAGACAATTTGAGGAACAATTTGAGAGACATTTGAGAAATTTGTGAAACAAATAAGCAATCCCCATTTTATTTGTATGCTTCTTGGGTGTGGCAGGGAGCTTTCAATCAAGGCTAAGCTGGATCTTCTCTACATATGTATTATCCATCTAACTTATATTTAAACTCCATGGGGCAAATTTACTAAAGACTTTGCACCAGTTTTCTGTTGGACTTTATGTGCAAGCTGCTTGCACAGGTATTTAAGAAATGTCCGCGCCACATTTGTGTTACACGCAACCCTTTAATGGAGTGGCTGCACTATTCTCTATGCAACACAAATTTCGTCACTGAAGGGGATGTTCCGCTGCTCAGTCGGCCCGTGCCCAACATTCATCATGGAAAGTCCAACAGAAATTTCTTGCACTCCCCATGTTAAAGGTGCACCAAAAATGTCGGAGCAGAGCAGGGAGCGCCAGATTCATGAAGAACGTGCGCCAGAAACCCTGAATCTGGTGCCCTCTGCACTATACACCGGCAAACTGCACATAGTACACACTGCACTGTTTTTAGTAAATGTGGGCCACAGTCTGTCTGCCTATATATATATATATATATACATATATATATATATATATATATATATATATATCCATTATCTTTTTAACAGTTTAATTTATGTAATTGATTAATAAACTCATTAATTAGAATCAAGGGATTTCCTTCAGCTCAATGGTAAAATTTTCACATTATAAATTAACTTTAATTTATACAATAATAATATGTGTTACAATGAGTACAGTTTGTAAAGTACATGATTATTACGAGCAATAGGCAATTGTCTATAGGGAGCAGTGATTAAGAGGATGGCATTTTCTATGTGTAGCTTATCTTAATTGTATTTAAAGAAACATTCCAATACATAAAAAACTGCACCTGATTCCTCTGATTCTATGTGTATTGCTTACTGTATGATCTTATTTTTTTAATTTCTCTTCTACTATACTCTGCTATCAATACCATGATGCCTCAGCACCGCATCAGACAGGAAGAGTCAATACCATTTTTGCCTTCTGGGAGGAGAGGGTAGTCATTTATCTCTTTATTCTTCAAAATCCCTGAGCATATGGATATGGAGGCCGCTCTGTTATCTTCTTCATTATGGAACTGTGACAGGAACCTGTCTAATCATCAGCGATATGTGTAACAATTGTGGACTATTGGTTTCAATTGAAACTTTCTAATGCCTTCTACAGTTTATATTTGCTGCATTGAAAGCAAAACATTGATGTTGGATTGTCCCTGGAATAAAGTCAAATGTCAGAGGTGTTAAGAGTCACTACTCTGGTAATCTGGTTACTGTTGGTGGTCCGGTCAAGCTTAAAGACTTGCCCTTTAAAAGGACATTAAACCCCAAGTCCTTCCTCAAGTTCTAAAGGCACATGAAAGTGTCTACCCTAAATAATATTTACACAAGTAAAAGTAAATTTGTTGGCACACATGTAACCTGTTACAAAGGAAAAGCATTTGGTTCTGCTGGTATCAGGTTCTACAGAAAAAGCTAGGCAGAGTGTACATAGTGTCCTATCTGCAGGCAGCATGTTATAGAGCAGGAGGATATTATAGTAGTTATATTCCTGTACATAGGGGGCAGTATTATAGAAGATATATTCTTGTACATAGGGGGCAGTATTATTGTAGTTATATCCTATACATAGGGGGCAGTATTATAGTAGTTCTATTCCTGTATATAGGGGGCAATATTGTAGTAGTTATAATCTTGTACATAGGGGGCAGTATTATAGTTGATATATTCATGTACATAAGGGCAGTATTATAGTAGTTATAATCTTCTACATAGGGGGCAGGATTATAGTAGTTATAGTCTTGTACATTTGGGGGCAGTATTATAGAAGTTATATTCCTGTACATAGGGGCAGTATTATAGTAGTTATATTCTTGTACATAGGGAGCAGTATTATAGTAGTTATATTCTTGTACATAGGGACAGAATTATAGTAGTTATATTCTTGTACATAAGGGGGCAGTATTTTAGTAATTATTAGTGATAGGAATTACGGCTCTTCTTAGTGAGAGGTGTAGTGAGTCATTAGGCTCCACTCACTTCGAAGAGCCGGCTCTTCTGGCTCCTGAAAAGTTCCCTATTAGGCTGCATTCACACACATGTATAGGGGACGTATATACGGCCGACGTATATACGGCCGATATACATCCCCCATACACTTCTATGGGCTGACGGCACCGTACCGCTCCGTAACCCAGATGTCCTATCTTTTCCCGTGATACGGCGCCGTGGCCCAAATGTTCCTATGGAGAGGGGCGGGGGTGAGCTGTGCTCACCTCCTCTCCCCGCGCACTGCCGTGTGCGCCCGCTGTGATACGGTGCGGCGGGCCACGGCAGTGTGCATGTAGCCTTGCATGTATAATTGGGAGCCACAGTCCATCCAGTCACTTCCCCGCTCAGATCCGCTGGAGTTCACCTTCTTCTTCCCGGTGCATGTAAGTGCTTGCTCTTGCGACACAATTTAAATGTTAAATCCTGCGCTCAGTCCGAATCAGTCGGATCGTCCAACGGCCACGCCCCCTGATTTCTGTTGCATGAAAACCAGTGCAGCCGCGCCACAATCCGATCACGTGACAAACCAACGAAAATGTGATTCACGACCCTAAGTAAATAAGTCCCAATGTCCTATCTGCAGGCAGCGTGTTATGGAGCAGGAGAAGCTGAGCAGAATGTATATAGTGTCCTATCTGCAACCAGCATGTTATAGAGCAGGAGGAGCTGAGCAGATTGCACATAGTGTCCTATCTGCAAGCAGCATGTTATAGAGCAGGAGGAGCTGAGCAGATTGTACATAGTGTCCTATCTGCAGGCTGCATGTTATAGAGCAGGAGGAGCTGAGCAGATTGTACATAGTGTCATATCTGCAGGCAGCATGTTATAGAGCAGGAGGAGCTAAGCAGATTGTACATAGTGTCCTATCTGCAGATAACATGTTATAGAGCAGGGACACACTCGCATCATTTTGCATTTGTAGAGGACATCTTAGTGTAAGAGCATATTAACCCCTTGGTATACCATGCTGTTCTGCAACAGGCCGAGCCCTCTTCATACACACTGGGTGTTGCTGCATAATGTCCCCAAAAGTCCTATCTAGCCAAATATAATAACAGTTATTCTCAGGGGTTCCACATAATGGAAAATACCCCTCAAATGTGCAAATCACCATTTTATAGTTCACAAAATGGTAGCGACGAAAACATCATGTAATCCTGCAAAAATCAACCCTTAGACAGCTCTGTACACTGAAGTATGAAAAAGTTATCTTAGTTATTATTTTTTTTGCACTAAAGATTTTAATTTACTACATATATAATTATGGTATCTCCATGATCGTACCGACACATTGAATAAAAGGGAGGTGTCATGTGGAGAGCACAGTGAAAGATAAAAAAAACAAAGCCCAAAAGAAAATGGCGCAAATGTGTTTTTTTTGTCAATTTCACCACATTTGGAATTTGTTTTTTCTGCTTCATTGTACACGGCATGGAATATTAAATATCATCACTTATATTATCAAGTACAATTTGTTACACAGAAAACAAGCCCTCATAAAGCTCTCTACATGTAACTATTAAAAGTGATGGAAAGTGTTAAAGCCCTATATATAACCTGCTATGAAGACTGCGAAAATGAAGCTGTCACCTGCAGGAATAAGAAAAACATATAGTAATAATCATCATAATCACAAACATGGGATTTTACTGGTATTAGTCTGATTAGGACCTTAGGACTACAATTCCCATGATTCCTAACATGATTTGAGAATACACTGTGCAGCGCAATGGATTATGGGAGTTGGAGTTCTGTTGCTCGCTTTTAGAGGCGACGGTGACTCTGCATTTGTATGAACTTTATTGGAAAGCAAACAGGAGTAGCGGAAGTGATCACAATTGTTCTCCCGGCACCGGAAGTCGTCTCATTCTTAGGAAAGATGGCAGCCGTGACTGTGCGCGCTGCTCCTGCCAGCGGCTTTGATTTCGCGAACTGCAGGAGGTGAGGAGCCGGTTCTGTGCGGGGACAGTGCGGCCTGTGCTCAGGCTCCGGGGTGTGCATAGACCCCAGGCCAGTGCTATACAGGAGGGGGAATGGCGGACAGCCGCGAGCCGTGACTCAGGGATCTGTAGCTGCAGCATCTGAGCACAACACTTCCAAATATACCCAGGGACACCGACCTGTCCAAGACACTGAGCTGCCTAATCCAGGGGCCAGTGGGCACTGAGCTGCCTAATCCAGGGGCCAGTGGGCACTGAGCTGCCCAATCCAGGGGCCAGTGGGCACTGAGCTGCCCAATCCAGGGGCCAGTGGGCACTGAGCTGCCCAATCCAGGGGCCAGTGGGCACTGAGCTGCCTAATCCAGGGGCCAGTGGGCACTGAGCTGCCTAATCCACCCTGCGACTAGTGGGCGTCCGGTGGGCAGAGATCTGATCTCCAACATTGGGCTGGCACTCGGTTGTTATACTACTAGGCACTGACTTGCCCAAATCTGTAACTAGTGCCCAGACCATTATCCAAGAAGCACCAATAACTGGTAGGTGCTGGGCTGATCACTTTACTGGGGCCTTGAGCTGCTAAATCTAGTATGCAGGGCTTCTCATACTGGTAACTAGTCGGCACTTAGGGGATCAAGTACCAGTGGGCACAAGACTAACCAAGTTTGTGACTAGTGGGCCATGACCTGCGTGATATACTGTTCTGTTAGATTTGGACTTGTTATTTACTTGTGGGTGCTGAACTCTCTTAATCGTTATTGAGATGCACTGACACTACCCAAGCTGTAGACTAGTGGGCACTGAGCTGCCTTAACTAATATTACAGTGACATTGGGCTTCTTATACTGCGTATTAATGGGCATTGAGCTGCCTAATCTAGTGTTTGGGTAGATCCATATGTTGGTAACTTGTGGGCACTAAACGGCAAAACTAATGTTTGGTACTTGGGACACATTGCTTCCCAAATCAGAAGCCACTGAACTTAGATTCAGCCAGATATGGTTGTATGAAGTCCAAGTTTGAGGTGTTATTATTATTTTGAGAGATTTTGTGATTTATTTCTTGCTCGGAGGCCTCAAAGTTGTGATAGCCATTGACCCTTAAATCTCCATGGCTTAGCTGTGAATTCCCTTATTAGATTGCCAGATATCAGCATTCACTGAGTAACCCATGAGAGTCCACAGGACTTGGTGTCAGGCCCAGCGGCGTCACAAAGGAGTTCCCTTTAAATTCTTGTGCTTTGTCTAGTAAATGCAATGGATGTTGTCATGACTATTGATGTCATTGCTGGACGTGTTAATTACATATTGTCATTGTATAAGACTGTTCACATCTAAATGGAAACCCCAATGTATTGCTGCATCTATCTTCCGAGCTGTGGACTTATATACCCAGAAGTTGAATTTGTTCCTAATTAGGTCATGTATTCTAGTAATAAAGTACATGCATTACATAACTCCGCTGAAAACTACCTCAATAAGTGTAACTTTACAGACCCCGGGACTTATTTTGCTGCTGTTGGGCTCTACCAAGTTGTCTGACTATGCATAGAGGAGTCTACATGCAGATGTGAACCTATCCTAATGTATGTGTGTAAATGTATGTATGAATGATCTTAATTCTTTACATTTATTTTAATTAAAACCTAGAAATGCTGTTCTGGAAAAGGAGTTCACACAGAAAGGACATAAGCTGCCTGCAGCTCGCAAAACCGGGACCACAATTGCAGGAGTGGTGTTCAAGGTGAGATTTTAGTGTACTGCGCAAAGGGGTTAGGCCCGAATGTATAGTTATCCTTCATCCACAGATGATGTCCCACTCATCATAGGAAATCTGTGCCTTCCACCACTAAAGGGGTTTGCCCATGAAAGTTCTCAAATATGACTCCCTCTAGTGTTAATTACACATTAAAGATAATTTTTGATCATGATCCCTCTAGTGCTGTGAGATGCTGTGTGCTTACAATGTGCTTAGAACATCAGGGTTCAGGTTTATCTACGTTTTATTTAGCTTATAAACATTCTATTAGTATCTGACATATAGAATAAGAGTGCTGAGAGATCCCGGAATATAAAACACAATGACACTCTCAGCGCAGCTACATCTCAGCTTTAACACACGCAGTCGGCTCTCTTATACGGAATAGTGAGCGTCTCTGACAGGTCAGTTCTAAAATGTGACCTTTATTCTTAAATATTTAAAACAGACCTGTCACCCATATAAAAGGCACTAGGAGCGGCTTACTAATGACATTGCCGCGCTGTACATTGGGAACACTGGGCCACGCTCAAAGCGGTCCGGCGTATTCTTGAGGGGGCAGTCTTAGGCTCTGCTTCTGCCCCAGACCTCCCCTCCCATTCAATAGGCCGACGGTGACTGCCTCATATTCCCGCCCCTCTCATGCATACGCCTTACCGCTTTGAGCGCTTTCTGGCATTCCTATTGTACAACGCGGCAGTGTCTGCTAGTGTTATCGGAGGACTACTACATCTGTTGTGGCACCAGGAGCTTCTTTGCACAATTTCCATGTCATAAATCACAATAATCAAAAGTGTACTGTGCTTTTGTAAATGCCCCAAAACTCACTCTTGTATATACACGTATGTGTGTGTGTATGTATATATTATGACACATCACTGATCGCAGGTGTTAGCGGTTGGTGTTTGCTGCTTTATGCACATGTTGTCGTTGAAGGGTTAAACCAAAATTCTTCATGTAGGGTTTATGAAGGACCTAAAAAAATGCTGTGGCCATCCAGCCTGAATGATGTTGTATTATTTGGGACTTTCTGTATTCTGGTGCTTGTTACCATCTTTGATGTAGGTTATGGATTATTTTAAAGACTTCTGTTTCTCTTTAGGATGGAGTTGTACTTGGTGCTGATACCAGAGCCACAGAAGGCATGGTGGTAGCGGACAAGAACTGCTCGAAGATCCATTACATAGCCCCCAACGTCTAGTAAGTGTATATAATATATGTCGTTGATTCTAACAGGGACAGGGCGACTGGTGGGAATTGACGGAAAGATGAATGTGGCCAAATACAGAGATATCCTCGATGTAAACATCTTCCAGTGCTCAGGACCTGAAGATTCACCTTCCAACAAAACAATGACCCTAGGCACACAGCTAAAATAACAGCAGTGGCCTCAGAACAACTCTGTGACCATTCTAGAATATATTGTATGCCCTTAGTACAAGGTAGAAACTTACCTCCTTCCTCTTGCAAGCAGGGTCCTCATTTCTTTTGTTCCAAGTGCTGCAGAATATGATGGCACATTTAAGGTTCAATGTGTGTGTAATATATATATATATATATATATATATATATATATATATATATATATATATATATATTACACTTACATTGGGTACAGAAAGTATTCAGATCCCTTCAAATCTTATACTATTTGATTTATTGTAGCCAATTGGTAAGATAAAAAAAAGTTCTTTTTTTTTTTGCTCATTAATGTACACTCTGCACCCCATCTTGACAGAAAAATACAGATTTGTAGATGTATTTATTAAACACGAGAAACTGAAATACCACAAGATCATAAGTATACAGCCCCTTTACCGTGACACTCGTATTTATTTCATTCTGATCCTCCTTGAGATGGCTCTACTCCTTCAGAGGCCAGCTGTGTTTAAATAAACTGATTGGACTTAACAAGGAAAGTCACACACCTGTATATATAAGACCTCACAGCTCACAGTGCATGTCAGAGCACATGAGAATGATGAGGTCTCAGGAGCTGCCCAAGGAGCTAAGAGTCAGAATTGAGGCAAGGCACTGATCTGGCTAAGGTTACAAAAGAATTTCTGCAGCACTCAAAATTCCTAAGGGCATACTGGCCTCCGTAATCCTTAAATGGAAGACGTTTTGGACGACTACAACTATTCCTCAACCTGGCTGTCCAACCAAACTAAGCAGTTGTGGGAAAAGAACCTTGCTAAGAGGTAAGAAGCACCCCAAGATCACTGTGGCTGAGCTCCATGCAGTAGGTAGATGGGAGAAAGTTGCACTAAGTCACCGATCACTGCAGCCTCCACTAGTCAGGGCTTTATGGCAGAGTGTGCCAAGAGAAGCCTCTCCTCATTGTAAGACATATGAAAGCCGCATACAGTTTACATAAAAACACATGAAGTACCCCCAGACTGAGAAATCAGACTCTCTGGTCTTGTGGGGCAAAGATTGAATTTTTTGGTGTTAATTTAAGTGGTATGTAGAAAACCAGGGGCTGCTCATCACCTGCCAAATACAATCCCAGCAGTGACACATGGTGGTGGCAGCATCATGCTATGGGGGCAGGTACAGGGCAACTGGTGGCAATTAAAAGAAAGATGAATGCGGCCAAGTACAGAGACATCCTGGATGTAAATGTCTTGTACCAACGTTCACCTGAGGGAACAGGAGAGGATCTGCAAGGAAGAGGCGGAGGATCCCCAAATCCAGGGGGGAAAAACTTGTAGCATCTTCCCAAGTAGACTCATGGCTGTACTAGCTCCAAAGCTGCTTCTACTCAACACTGAGCAAAGGGGCTGAATACTTATGACTGTGTTATTTCAGGTTTTCATTTTTTAATTTCTACATTTCTGTTTTGTTTAGACAAGATGGAGGCAGCGTGTACAGTAATGAGCAAAATACCCTTTTTGATCCGGTCTCGCCTGGCCTAAATGTGGTCGGTATATTGTCATAGTGCTGACACTTCTGGTTTAGCTGTAAATTAACAAACCTCTGGCGGAACTATGCTGTGGAAATGGGGGACCTGCCGTGGCTTCCAGTGGTGTGTTCCTGTGATCTTCGAAAAACCCTACCCCCTACTAAAAACCATGAGGAGACCAGCACTCCCCATACATGGACACCTTACTTTCATTTTTTGTTTGAACAATATAAGGGCGGCTGCACATGTAGCATTTTAAAAATGGACTTTCTGATGCTTATGGAACGGACACAGAATTGCCATGAATATCTTCTCCACCAAACCCCCACTTATATTTCTCTATGGCCCTTGATGTTTTATGATCTCTGTATGCCAAAATTAATGACTTTAGGAGAGATGAGCTCCTATATCTATTAGTTTTGCACTGTTCTGCCTTTAGTTCCACTCCTGAATCGTGCTCATTGTAAATAAATCTTATTATTTTGACTACCGTATGTACTTGTGTATAAGCAGAGTTTTGGCACAAAATCTGCTGAAAACCCCCACCTCGGCTTCAGCACCAGGGTATTATAAAAAAAAAAAAAAAAAATTATTTCCATATTCTCCTTCCGATGCTCCGTGCAGCTCCTCTTCCTTCTTCCCTCGTAGCAGATCGTCTTTGCTCTCTGCAATCTGGCGCACGCTATGATGTCAGCAGCGGCAACACAGCCATAGTGTGCAGAGCGCATGGCTGCTCTTGTTAACAGTGAAGAAGAGGAGCATCAGGGAACATCCGGGAACTCTGGGTGGGGAACGTTTATATTTTTTTTTATACAGGCGAGGGAAAGGGGCTGCATGGGAGCTGTGGGCCATTTTCATTAATGGTGGGGGGGCTTTCATTAATGGGGGGCTGCAGGGCAGTTCATTAATCGGGGTGGGGGCTGCAGAGCAGATAGTTACTCAGGGAATCTGTGACCTATGCATTTCCCACCCTAGGCTTATACTTGAATCAATTACTTTTCCCAGTATTTTGTGATGAAATTAGGGGCATTGGCTTATAATCGGGTCACTTTATACTCTAGTATATACAGTGATTTGTTCCACCCGATTTAGCAACAAGCCTGGTAACTAACCCCACGTTTTTGTACTTGCATTTGGCGTAATCTATAACTCTTATATATTTACTTTTTTAATTGTTTTAGCTGTTGTGGTGCCGGAACAGCAGCTGATACAGAAATGACAACCCAGATGATCTCTTCCAACATGGAGCTGCACTCCTTGTCCACAGGACGTGTAGCAAGAGTAGCAACCGCTAACCGAATGCTTAAGCAGATGCTGTTCAGGTAATTTGATGGTAAATGATTAAAAATGGGCAAAACAGGACCCAGTTGTTCAAGCCAATTGCTTTGGTCCAGAAAGGTGGGGTGCTGAGTGGTGACAGTCGCATGCAAAATGACAGCTCTTTTTGGCTGGTCTCTGCTGCATTTGGAGTGACAGCAGGGGGTGTGTGTCCAGCCTAAACTGGTTTGTCAAATCTTTAGAAAAAATGGACTAAATTGTATAATACGAAAAAAGAAAACTACCTTCTTTATGGATGTTATGGTCACTTGCTGGTTAAGAAATTGTTCCATCCTGTTTGTTATCAGTTGACCCCTCCAGCTAGTCGCTGCCCAAGGATGAACTAGGTGGAAAATTATATGTAACATTAGGCAGGGCTATTAATCAAATTTTAAATTCACTCATTCTATGCCCATCTGTGGGCACCTCCTCTTCCTCCAGAAATAAGACCAAATAGCCGTGCTCCCAGGCCACAGCTAAAACCACCCTCACTCCTCACAGGTTATATGGGTGGGCACATAAAAATAAGCAGGGAGATGAGGGGCATCACAGAAAGTGATGGGTGCTATAGGAAGGGGACAACATAGATGGGCCAAAAGCATGATTATAGAGATCGTTGGTGGGAACTGGGGGCACAGCAAATCTAGAGACCCCATTTCAGACTTAAGATACATGTCTCTGTGTCTCCAATGCCAGCACAACAAACATTTTCTTGTATTTGGGGCTCGGCTTTCTATGCAAAATGATTGTTCTACATCTCATAGTGAGGTTTATCTGCTTAGTGGTTGGTGCTTGCTGGTTATACACCTGCCCTTTACCTTTCTTATTGGTTCAGCGTATCCTGGGTTAAAGGGGTTTTCCCACGAACCAAGTAAGGCCCTATCCACAAGATAGGCCCTAACTTGCTGATTAGACACCCCCCCCCCCCTCCCCAGATCACGAGAACGAGGGGTCCCATGGCGGCTGCACATGACCGTTCTGCTCCATACATATCTATAGAGCTGACAGAGATCGCTGAGTACAGCCCTCAGCAATTTCCGTCGCCTCTAATGGGATGTACAATGGGTCCGACTGAAGTACCTGGGACCCCTCGTTCTCGTGATCTGTGGGGGTCTTATCACTGAGACCCCCACCGGTCAGCAAGTTAGGCCCTATCTTGTGAATAGGGCCTAACTTGGTTTGTGGGAAAACCCCTTTAACCTTTGTGTTCCAGTATTAAATTGATTTCATTAGCAATTAAATGAATATTTCAGTAATTTGACTACTAGAGCTGTGGTGTCATGATATCTGACCCCAACAATCTCAGGGAATCAGTTGCACTGCCTTATTAATGGAGCAGATTCTCCATTTGCAGCTATGTCACTGTGTAGATATATAGAATATAGAGAATGCATGTAGTGTGTGCGGACATCTAACATCAGGATGAAGGGTTGTAACCTAAGCACGCTTTCATACAGGCGTGTGCCCCCCCGGTAGGATCTGATTTTCTTTTAGCTACCTATGCCCTGGTTTTTACAAAAAAAGGCTTTTACAATTATGCAAATGAGGCTGAGGGGCTCTTGGCTCTATAGGTGTTAATAAAGCCTGTGGCCTCTCAGCCTCATTTGCATAATTATACCCTTTAAAAAAAAAAACAAGGGTATAGGAAGCTTAAAGAGCAGATCCTGCCAGTGGGGGGGGCGCACTTAATGTCGGTGTGCTTGGTTTACAATCCTTCATCCTGATGATAGATGTCCTTAACCAATTTGTCCACGGTCAGGGTGGTCCCGTCTGTGTTTCTCTATTACTCTGGTGTTCAGTTCTGGTTTATTACTCGCACTGTGTAACAATGTCATTGCTATGGACGTGGGTACAAGTAGCTCCTCATAGAGCGCCTGCTTGACAGCCAGTGGGGAGAAGAGCTTAGACCCCACCGAACGGGAGACAATAGTCAAACTGTGCTGACAAATGATATTGTTTCCCGTTCTGGGGGCTGCGTCCTGTCAGCCATTGTTCTAAAGCTTTACAGGAATGTGAAGAGGTGTCTGCGCCCGAGATTGAATCGCTTCTCATTGTGTTCATTTGTCTGACAAGGAAAAGCAAGCCGGAGAGGGGCTCTGCATGGCAGCTCCAACATGAAATATTTATACCGATTGTAGCAGCGGAACAGTTTAATTCTGCAAGGAATTTTCGTCAGCTCTAGGCAGACGCCATACATCACTGCGTGAAAGCAAATAGGAGAGTGTACATCATTTTAAAGTTTTAAGGAACGGAGATCTGGGTTTCTGCCTCTGGCTTAGTGTCAAGCATCAGACTCTCGCAAATCAATTACATCGGACGACTTTAGTTTTAGTAAGTTTGGAGAAAGGTGTCAAATAAAAGGGAGCTTTGTGCCGTTTACACAGATGAGAAATCTGCTTTACAAAAAGATAAAGCTCCCGTCTCATTTAGTCAGGAGGGGCGGCCGACGTCTTTATATGCAGTTTAACATTTCAGCTGTCAGAGAGGAAGGAGGCCGGGGCGTCGGGGGGAGTAAAATTAAGAAGCGCTGCTGGTTTTGTCACTGTATGTGTGTTGCATGTGGTTCCCTCTGAATTTAAAGGGCATCTACCACCAGGATGAAACATTGTATGCAAACACTGTATCCAAGCCCCATTAATACATGTGGAGCATGGAGCCCCTTAGGCTCATTTGCATACAATCCTTCAGCCTGGTGGTAGATGTCCTTTAACCCCTATTTACAGAAATGGGGATTAAAGGTCAGAGAAGGACAGAGAAGGGAATCTCCATAGCATTGATTGTACTGTAAACCTTATACCACCTTATCCTGCCCTCTAATAATAATTGTATATTTTCAGAGAAGTTGTTAATATGAAATGGGCGGGGATACAACTCCCAGCACCCTTGACAAGCACTGAATTGAGCGTTATTGTCCCCTTTAGTATTTAGTGGGTACAGTGCCATATTTATTCTAGTGGTGGCTGTCTGTACTGCAGCTCGGTCACTTTTAAGTAAATGAAACTCGGATGCAATACCAGATGCTGCCCCTGCATAAAAAATGGAGCTGTTTCCAGTACATCCTGAATCTGTTGATCTTGATATTGGACCCACCAATCTGCCTAGTCATAGCATAGACCATCCATATCAAAGAACTGGATTATCCCTCTAAATTCCATATTAACAAAACTTTATGGTTATAGGGTTGTCGCTTGTGGAGGACCTGATACCCATGTACCATAATGACAGCCTGCTCATGTAATGGACTTAATGCTAGGACTAGCCGCTGATCTCCGGGGGTCCTAGTGGTGGGGTTTACTGTGATTCAAGTTATTACTTTATTAATTCAATAGTTATTAAGGACAGTAAACACTTTATTTGTCAAACTTCCTTATTGTATTAGTGAAATCTTGTAAAGCCCTTCATGTGTTTTCTATCTTTTTGGCAGGTACCAAGGCTACATCGGTGCTGCCCTAGTATTAGGAGGGGTTGATTGTACTGGGCCACATCTGTACAGCATCTACCCCCATGGCTCTACTGACAAGCTTCCTTACGTTACAATGGGTAAGTGGGGATTCGGCTAGGGGCGTTCTTACCAATTTAGTATACCATATGTGTATAATAATGAACATGCCAGGACCCACAGTTGTTGACTTGGAGGTCCTGTAACATTTAATGGTGAGAAGATTCAGTGTTTTGTGTAGATTGCTCTAGTATTGCCTTGTATTTCCCACCCTGTCCACTAGGTGACACTGTTGCACAACTTAACAAAAGTATATTTTAGTTTTTATAGGTTGTAACTTTTCTGGTGTAATATTTGCTCTCTTGAGGTTTTTGTAAATCACCATAAATAGTCACTGTTACCCTTTAGTGATGTAGCACATTGCATACAAATTTTTATCAATTTATGTGACAAAATTAGTGACGTAATGAAGTTTTTTTTTTTTAATTTAAAATTTGGTTTTTGACCAATATCATATGAATGGGACATGACCCCTGGCGATCACCGGTTCGGGAAAAGCGGCTTCCTCGTAGGCCAAAAGCCTGATTACGAGAAACAAATAAAACATTACTTCTGTGCCACCTTCATATTCCAGTGCCCACCTCTGTAGTGGGCCCTCCAAAACTATTGTTTTGCGTGGTGGATTAATTGAACCGGTCTGCATAGTTTTTAGTCTTTTACATTAGTAGTCGTGAAACTTTTTTTTTTTTTTTTTTTATTTCTTCTGCAAACGACTCTATCTTTAAGAGCTGCTTTATACCTCATGTCCTCGACTTTTAAAGATGTGTTGTCCTGCGTTTAGTGAGACGCCGCGGCCTCCGGGTTAAGGCGGATAATTATTTTGTGTGGGCACGGGAAATGTGCTGTGCCAGGATGATGGAAGGATGTGGCACCATCCAAAATGCTGATCACAATGATGTGTCCTTTCATTAACGAGTCAGGATTTCTAAATTCGTTTTCTCAAAGCTTTTTCTTGTTACCTTGGCTTTTTTATTCAAATTTTTTCCACTGTCCTATTACGTCATCTGTTCATTAAACGTTTCTCGAATGTTCAGTATAAGTATAGCCAGTTTCTGACTTCATCGCATCCTGCACTGGCTGAAAGTGCATTGCACCATGTGACCAGAGGGGGCACTACTGCTTCACAAGTGTAAAACTGACTATTCCTAGAATGATTGTGGAAGCAAAATGTGGATTCCAAGTAATATTTACCTTCCTCCTTTCATTTATTTCTTTTCTCTTAAGGCTCAAGTTATCCTTTACCAAATAATATTAGTTGCATTGATATGGAATATGATATTAACCACTTCCCTACTGGTTTTTTTTTTTTTTACCAGTACTGTCAGTTTTCTTCTGCATCAATGCTTTTACATTATTACTATAGTTATTTGTATCATTACATCATTTTTGTGGGGCCTCTTTATAGATAAAACCCTGATTTCTAACAAAAGCCCTACAGTTAAGGTTTTATCTTTGTATAGTTCACTTAAGGGTTTATACACGTCTTTGGTTGGTCTGGGTGAAACTGTGTGAGCTGAAGACGCAGCACTTAATATGATACTGTGAGTTTTGGCTTAACTTGGGGTCTCTGCTGTCCAGACGATGTCACCAGTGATCACAGCCAGATTACATCTTTGGTAGAAGTAATTTATACAGTTAGGGTGCTGTGTTGTTTCATAATATAGTATTATACGGTTTCAGTGAGCTCTCACAATGACTCCTTATACAGACACATTTTGGAAAGTTGTGCTACAACTACTACTAAATATCAAAATTGCTTCATTCGAGCTAAGCCACATCTGTATAATGTTATTGGCCTCAATCTCAGTGACTTTTCCTCTGTTACCTACTGAAAGGGGGTGTGCCACCTGCCCAAGTCCGGTAATCCATTTACAGAGTGATTTCCAAATTTATTTCTGTCTATAGTGGCATTTTCAAGGAATTCCCATTTTAATCCGTATGCTAATGAGGCTGCTGGTGCAATCTGGGAGTGTCCTCAACACGTGGAGCACTGTTATTCTGTCTCCAGCACATAAGGAGGAGATTTCTCTTGTGAGAAGCCTTGGGTGACACTGGAAGGAGAGAGATGGGATTTGGGTGGGAATATTGGTGCTCTGGATGCTGAGGTTTACCAACTGCCTAATTAGCATATGGATTAACATGGGAATTTCTCAGGAACAGAATAGACAGAAATAATAAAGATATTGTGAAAAGCAAACTCCATCACTGCTGCCAGCAGATTATAATGCTGGTGGATGGGTTGGACTCCTTAAACAGAGGTGACTCCAGTCTCCCTTGTTGAGAAACTACATTATCTAATGTAGTGATAAAAGCACCAGGCCATATGGAGAACTGCCCCCCACTAGTGAATGTAGGACCCCTCAAACATGAGCAATACTGCTTCATTTAAAGGGAGGGCTTAATTAGTCCTCTGTTCTCCCAATCATTGGGTAGATCCAAATATCTGAGACTTATCAGTGACCCTAATATATGGCCCTAATGTGAGACTTTTAAGTTCTCAGTGAACTGGGAGGTTTGTGACTCCTATCCAAATGGCTTCTAAGTAATCTGACATCTGGGAGGGGCATGACAGGAGAATTTCCTGTGATATGATAAAGTATTCTCTTTTATAGTATTGTTTATTAAAAACCAGAAACGGATTAATTTCCTATTTCTCATCATGTGTCCATTTTGGCAAATGCTTACAATTTCCATAATCCAAGAATACAAATCCTCTGTTATTACCCCTAAATAATAAATGGTCACTTGTCAAAAGGGGGACGTCCTATGTCTTACACTGTCCAATCAGTGCAGCCAATTTCGGTTCATGAGGACACGCCGCCTTCTGCTAATTAATTTTTTTTTTTATTTCCAGAAGGAATAACAGAGGATTGGCAAAATATACCGTAGTTTTTTTTTTTTTTTTTTATTGTTAGAAAATTTCCAGAACAACAAGTTTTTGTCAAATTTGAGGCTCTTCCCTGTGGGTGTTTAGCACAGGCAGGTGGTCTAAGGGTGCAAAAGGAGACTACTTTTATCAAAATCTTTGGACATGTAAGTGTTCTGCATTGGGGTTCTCGGTCTGCGTAGAGAGTTATAAGTCCGGTGAGCTCAGATTTTTTTTTTTTTATAGGGAGGTTGTAGAGTTTAACCTTTTCCCTGCCGCGGTGTTAATATTCATGGCAAGGCTCCCCAGCCAGCGTGGCTTAGTGCCAATCTCAAACTGCGCTTCTAAGTCCTTTTACATACTCTGTAAATAATTGATGGATTTGCCTGCCATGTTTCGAGAAGATGTCCCGCTCCACAGCCTCCACCAGAAAATGAATGGTGAGTGAGCAGGTTTTTTTTTTTTTTGCAAAAACAGTTTTGTATGTTATTATAAAATAATAAGTGACACCAGAGTCCATTTGCTGATGGAAAGCTTTCTTATGTCTCGCAAGGGGTTTAAGAGATCCTCCGTGCTTACTCAGGAGTGAAAGCATCAAATTAAAGTGTTTGTGCTGACAAAGGGGAAATTTTGGATTTCAGCAAACGATGCAAGATGTGTGTGTGTGTGCGCGATGGGCTCGGCGAGAGCCGCCCCGGCCAGGCCCGCTAATGAAATGCATGCATACAATTAAAGCCACTTGAAGTGTGTAGCTGGAGGATGCGTTCCGTCAGTCTCTAGTGACCGCCGCCGCTCCCCGTGCACACCGGCTCCCGTTTCATATTCATAAATCAGCTCTTCACACATTGGCAGCGAAGGTCCCACCGAGTAGGCACGAGCACCGGGAGACCAGGCCTCGCAGCCAAGAACAGAAGTGAAAAATGATCCCACTTGATGGGGGCTCTTGGATTTATTGCTGGAAGGAAGAGCAAATTGAATAGCAATGAGAGTGTGTGAATAAGCACCTTGTCAGGAGATCTGACACTGACAGATGATAAGGTTCACACACCGAGCCTCCACCCTGCACTGTGGCTTTAGAGGTCCTGCTCGCTGGGAAGGGATGACTTTTAGTCACCGGGCCATACATCTTTCTTTGTGTATCACGCGGCATTCCGGGTCATTCTGATGACTGAACAGAGAAAAATAGCAAGCGCTCCCCTGAGGATGAATGTGATTTCCATGAGAATGGAGAACTTTACACCAAATTGAAGCTTTGAGAGATGTTTGTATAGGAGTGTATATACTAGGATCCTTCAGAACAACATATTATGGCAGCTCATGACATATCGCACATAGAGACCTCATACATATTGTTTCCATGCTGATTCAGGAGTGATGCCCTTAGATTTTCACCCATTATATAATTCTCTATATAATTTATATAGAAAGACCCCATGGATCGCTGGTCGCTATGGGCCATTCACTTGACTTCTGTTCTAGAATCGGACTCTTTTTAAAAAGCAAAAATGATTCTGTGACCCCCCAACGAGCCTATAATTTACTTAAATGTTCCTCTCAGGTGATGCAGTGTTTCTCTGAAAATAAGACGGGGTCTCCTATTATTTTAGCTTTAAGTAAATGGGATAGGCTTACTTTCAGGGAATGTCTTTTGACATTTCAATTTCTTGTGACTCTCTTGCCCCGGTTTCGCCCCAATCATTTGCTTCAATTTCTCATGTCTAACAATGGCACTTATTTTGAATGAGCCCCTCTTGTCCATGTAGCTGCTTGTAGTACATTGCATCTATTAGCTTCTTTCTTTTCTCCTTCTCTGATGTGGCACATAAAAACACAGTTCTTGTGTCATATTAAATGGCCTTTTAATATTACACAAGGATTGCATTTCTAGGTGACTCCGAAAGATCCACTGTTATATATAATCATTAGTTGGAGCTGTATATGAAGATTATACTCCTGAACGTTAACGTGGGTTGTATTAAAAGGAAGATTCTCCTCTTTAAAATGACACCAGAGCTATGTTTCTAGGTGCCATAGCGTAGAAGTTAAATTTTTTTGGAGAAACGGACCCCCACCTTGACTCTGCCTTCCTGTACTCGCTGGACGATTTTATGGAGACTGATGTGTCCTGTGTTGGTCTTCATATCCCATGTTGCACCTTTATAACTATGGCATGCTGCCCTTAAAGCAGATCCTAATGAGTATACGGTGCACTTTCTGGTAGCCCCCTGTAATTGTTGTGGTAACCCAATAACTACACATACAGGACACAACGGCTCTGTCTTTTGAGCTGTTACTTTCCTACAGAACTCATTATGGTTTTCATCTCTCCATGGGGGATGCTCCGGCTCGTGTCTCTTTGAAATCTTTCAGAATGGCTCCTAGGTCAGATACATACATGTGCTGTATTGTCCGCTATCGCTCTTGTAAATCCTACACGTTTTTTTGCTAAAAACCAAAGATTCAATAAATTGTCCAGTGCACTAACCTCTCATTTCCATAGGGAAAAGTCCCATTTAAGTTTGTCTTAGTTATGGCCGGTGAGAAAAACCTGAAGGAACGCTGTCATCTATTAATATACAGTTTCTATAAGATCCAACTATTGTGCTCAGCTGATGCTATTGACACCACCAAATCCCAGGATGAGATTCTTCACTGGGTCTGGTGCTCACACTGGACTAATGTTCTGCTTTGAATAGATGCACAGGTGTAAGAACAGATCCAAATAGATCAAACACTGTATTGTCTATCTCATTGTAGAGCCCCAAAGAGAAATTGCAATAGAATTGACGTACAAGTGGCATGGATTGTGTTACCTTATATCAAGCTTTAACTGGAAAGATTAAGCACAACTTTGTTATTGATCTAAACTTTTGCTTTGGGGTCTATAGGATGGTCTTAATGAGAAAGCACTCGCTATTCACATATATGCAAAGGCGGCTGTTGTATAATCCTCCTGCAGTATTAAGGATAGAATCGCTATACGCTACTGCTCTATAACATTATGTGCAATCTGTACAGCTCCTCCTTCTCTGTAACCTGCTGACTGCAGATGAGACACCATGTACAATGCTCCTAATACTCTATAACAGTGGTGGCGAACCTATGGCACGGGTGCCAGCCATTTCTGTGGGCACTCAGGTTATCACCCCAGGACAGAGTTCACCAGGAACAAATCCACCAAGCAACTTAAGAGATGCTGCTCTCTGTGCTGTTTTAAAGCGACCCTTCATTGGCTGTTTGGAACTGCAGGAAAAGTGAGAAGGTGTGGACAGGGCTGCATTATCTTTGGAGGTCCTCCTGCTGGACCAATCATTCTTCCCTCCTTCTTTCAAATGTATTGGTGGCCTCAGGTGCTGATACGGTTGAAAAATGTGAAAGAACAGGTAGTAATAAGTTACTGCTTAAAATGCCATGTTGGCACTTCACAGTAAATAAGTGGATTTTGGTTGTAGCTTGGGCACTCGGTCTCTAAAAGGTTCGCCATCGCTGCTCTATAACTTGCTCTCTTTGCATGTAGGACAATATGTCTTATCTGCAGGCAGCCTGTTATAGAGCAGGAGTCGCTGTACAGATTGCACAATCTGCTCTGCTAATCCTGCTCTGTAACATGCTGTCTGCACATGGGACACGGTGTACAATATTATCAGCTCCTCCTTCTCTATAACATGCTGCCTGCAGATATTGCACTATTTACAATCTGCTCGGCTCCTCCTGCTCTGTAATATACTGATTAGATTGCATTTTCATGGTAGTGTGTTACCTTCAAAGGAGCTTTCCGTGATCGTGAAAAAAAAAAGTCCAAATGTTGTATAGTCTAAACCATTATTGTACTGGTTCCCGCTGGTCTTTAGTACATTTTTTTTTTTTCATTTTTTTTTTTTCAACAGTGATGTGCCATACAGCCACATGACCATTGCAGCCAATCATTGTCCGCAGCATCATCAGATAGTCTAGTGATTGGCCGTAACAGTCCCAATACAATCCGTATAGACCAGTGACTGTTATACAGCGGGTTATTGTTGTTCCTTTCTTATTTTATAGCGTTTTAAAATTTTTTTATTTTTTTTTCCTTTAACCATTTTCAATCCGAACTTTGTGTTGTATGATCCCTCTGGCATAGAAGAGGTTAAACGCGGCATATTTGTCAATATAAATTTTGCTGGACGCGCATTTCCAATTCCCCGGAGCCTCCTTCGGTCATGCCCAGAATAAATAACACCACCTATAATAGACTGTCATTGCCCACCACATGTAGGACAAGCCATTCGCCGGGCACACGGTTAAAACCTGCTCCGGCTTTAGTGGTGATGTATGAGCCTCTGTAAGGGTAATGATCCTAAACCGCAGCGATCTCCTGTAACGGCAGTATCTGTCATATTCATTGGGATTACCACGCTCATTGATTTGTGTCTGTAAATCTGCAGTCCCTACCCTTTAAATTTGATCTCTAATTGGGCCTCCTTAAATGGTTTGAGCCGGGGCTAGTGTGTATATCCTCGGAGCGCTGTCACCGGCAGCGTCTCTCCTCCCATTATACATTCCGCAGATTTGATGGAATCAGCAGGACTCCTCATTTGAAACAGTTTAATCGTCTCCTCTATCCTCGCGTTAAACCATTGAGGTGGTCAAGCGATGCACACAAATCATCCTAAATGGAAAATATAGCTCTCTCTGTGACCCAGCTAAATAGATCGAGCTATGCAAAACAAGTTAAAAAGTAATAAATGCCAGAGGAATCTTTTTAATTGGAATAAAAAATTAGACTCAACTTTATTTCCTCCGCCGGTGCAGATGCATTCCAGTACATTGCCATGGCATCTGTTCGGGAAGGTTTTATTATATTTTAAGGGATTTGTTTTTATTTTTTTTACAAAGGGATTAGGCAGGTTGGAAGCGCTCTTCTTGCTGAATCGCTGCCATTGCCTCCTCCCTCGCACAGGAAAGATTGGGATGTGTCCATAACCTTTGGTACTGTACGTCATGAAAATGAGCTGCTTGGTGCACCAGGGTGTGGGCATGCCACCCGTTTTTCTCATACAGCATGATTGACACTTGCCCTATAAGCCACACCTCCTGGAGCACTGAGAAGCTCATTTGCATAAGAAGACACATAGAAGGAACGGTAAAGGCTGTATAGTGGTGTGGTCATATAAAAGCTGGATCCTCTAAATTTAGCATGGCCTGATACCAAGATGATCAGTGAAGGTCCGACTGCTGGGTCCCCCAAATATCTGGAGAATCGGGGTCCAGTTCAAACTAATGTGTACAGTGGCAGCCGAAACGTGTCCTGATATTCCATTCATTGGTAGAGGAGTGTTGGAAATGCACTCCCATTGGTCATCTCCGGCAGTCAATGGGAGTATCTGAGATAGCAGGGCGCTGTGCTTTGAAATTTCGGACACTCCCATACTATTGATACAAGCTCGACCTTTCTATGGATCGGTTGGTGAGATCAGGAATCCCGTTCCCCAAAAAGGTTAGAGGATTGATCTTGTGATTGGGGAGAAGGGGGATGTTCCCTGCAGTCATCTCGATCAGGAAATAAAACGCTAACTTAGTACAACCCCTTTGAGGTGTGTTCATACATGGTGTTACAAACACACCACAACCGCTGAGGAGATTCGGCTCATTACGTTGCTGTCAACATTGCATTTACACAGCATGCATGTTAACGCATGTGTTTACATTACGCATGTTTTGTGAACGCAATGTATTTAGGCGAATCTCCTTCTCAGCTGTTGCGATGCGTTGGAGAACACATGTGATAACTCCATGTGTGAACGCACCCTTAGAAGGACACAGAGCTTGGACAGGACGTTAAAGTTAATGGAAGGGTGCCAGCTTGTGACTTGCTGTTGTAAGCCAAGGTAGAGAGCTCCTGTACTACTGTTTTCTGGCAGACTCTTGCTATCCATGGATCAGATAGTTGCATATATCTACATTATATCAGACTTCACTTTTTGAAGGAGATCTACAATCTCAATCAAGCGTTATAAACCAGGAACACTTGCTCAAAGATCCATGGACCATGACTGTAGTCATCTTCTAATATTTGTAATTCATGGCCTCCTTCCTTCTAACCACTTTTAAAATTAGTCTGAAAGTCTCATGTGGGTTTTACAAAGCCCCTCCATGCTGCAGCTTCACAGGCTGTTACATTGTATAGAAGCACTTCCCCCTCCCACTGTTTGCTGACATTTCTGCTGCTGCAGGGAGATTACATCGGACAGAGGGCGGGGGGAGTGCTGAGGAAGCAGTGGGTGGATGAGACAGTGTAACAGCCCATAAGGATGCAGCATGGGAGGGGCTCTGTTAACTGCCCCTGTAGCTCTTCAGGCTCATTTGAAAGTTGATTTTAGAGGGAAGGGGGCCGTGGATAGCACATATTAGAGGATTACCACAATCACACTGCCTGGATCTATGAGTGGGGTAACACGCTGGATTTTGTTGGTAGATTTACTTAAAAATTGTTAAAATCTGTCTTCAGTTGAGGGCGCCTTAGTACATTAATGCATGGATATTACAGCAATTGCTCTCGCGATATATCTCTCCCTATACCGCTGTTCTGTTAGTTTGGCCTGTAAGGGCATCTTTTGACGTAAATGGTTATCACAACAATTTCATTAGGAACCAATGGACAGCCAGAGCTTTGCTTACTCTTCTGGGCCTTAAGTCGTGCAGCTGGTATTGGTAATATATTGTCTTAGGACCTGTGAATTAAAACTGAACCCCATTAAACACATTCTGTATAAGAACTTTGGGCAAGGTTTTCTGTTGCAGTCTGATCCTGTTCTTGGTACTAAAAATACTACTAATATAATACACAATGTAATATATACATTATTTTTTTTTTTTTTTGTGTGCAGGTTCTGGGTCTTTGGCCGCAATGGCAGTTTTTGAGGACCGCTATAGACCAGACATGGAGGTGAGTGACCTTAAATCTGATTTTAATACAAATGTCTGCTTTATAAGCAATAGTCCTGATGTCAGAGGGTCACATTGACTGGAGCCAAAATCAATGCTTCCACCTTAATCACCAACCTATTATTGACTGTGAAATGTGTCTCTGCACATATCTATGCTATATATATCCATATCTCATAAGAATGGCAGCTTGTACTAGGTAGCAATATGAGATGAATGCAGTAACCGTTTTGTAGACTTGGTGTATGGGGATTTAATGAACATAAACATATGAGTCAAGATGGAGACAGACACTTGTATACAGGACTTTATTTGCTTATTATATTGAGGATGTATCCAAAGTCCCTGCATGAGAGAAGCATGCAGCCACAAGCAGCTGCATAGTTCTCTTTATAAGCACTTATTCTAATCTTATAGCGTTCCTGTAATATACATATTACTGGGGAGGGGGCAATATTGAGGTCATCCACTTAATAGTAATAATACCTGCCACTCGGCTAGAAGCTGGAAGAACAGCTCCATACTCTGTGTAGTAGTGGAACCTTGTATTTGCGGCTTCTATAGTAGGTTATCAATGGGTTATACTTATGTCTCCAAGGAAATGGTTATCTTCTACTACCAAACAGCCCATTGCAATGTTTTGGAATGTGAAGAAGAGCATCAAGGACCATCCCTTTAAGGGGTGATATTATGCGTTAAGACAGGTAAATCAAATGTCATTCGGCAGAATGAAGCGGATGTGTTTATATCTTGGCAATGAGGACGCAGCGCGATAATCCTGCATTTGACCACGCTCTCCTCCGAGCCGCGCTTAGCACAATTAATAGCAGAACCTGTTCGATTTGGCAGCAGAAGATTCAAATGATATTGCATATCTGCCTCTCCGAGACCCTATCTTTTATTGACCACATAAATTAGCAGTCTTTTGGGCGATTGTTACCACTCAGTTAAGTCACATCATGAAGACAAGCTGTCACACATACTAGGAGCAGTCAATACCGATCAATATCTTAATGTCTCCAGTGTAAAGGTTGCAGGGGGACTGAGCAGTAATGGGCAGCGCGTAGCCTGTTTATGTCTGAAGTCTGTATTACTCCTATTGTTTCCCTTTTATAAAGCTTGTGCGTGTTTACCTTGTACGACACAGCGGAGCCGCTCTGGAAACAAGCCCCCAACACGAGGGCTTTGGCTTTCTGCCTGTGTGTGATGACATGGGAAAGTGTGGGATTTTTTATAGTATAAATTATGTATAGAACTCTATAGAGCTTGGATAATGAATTGGTGATTTGGCAGTTTTCAGAGGAAGTGTGTTATTCTAGCTGGAAAGCGATGTAGGAATAATAGGACAGATGTTTGGACTCTAGATACATGATAAATGTCCCAGTGATTGACATTAATACATTTTAATATAGTGCTGTATGTGTGTGGTAGTTGATGAAAGGCTATAAATAGCAGTTTTATTGTTAATCGAAATCTCCCAAGATGCCAATATGGTTTCTTATCGATGCCCCCTCCACAATAACTGTATAGAGCCTCAGTAGGCTGGACTGCCCCTCCAAAATGACTATACAAAGTCTATGTAGTGTTGACTTGCCCTCTACAATAATTTTATAATGGCTCTGTAGTCTGGGTCACCCCCTATACCATAACTATAGAAAATGTGTATTTTCTATACAGTACAGCTACATTCACACGAACGTATGGGGGACTGCCATATATGGTGTATATATGTCCCCCCATACATGGTGCCCTATGGGAGCGGTTTGGTGCTGCACACGTGCGGCACTAACGGTTCGTAGCCGGGAGAAAGATAAGACATGTACACCGCGCGCCATATATTACAACAGAGATTTGTGCGGTTGAGCGGCGCTTATCCCCCTCCTCCTCTCCCCGGCGCCGATGTATGCCATACATAGTCAGGCTACATTCACACGAAAGGGATAAATGCTAATTACACACAGATTTTCAGCAAGCAGTTGATAAGGAAATCTTCATTGTATCTGTATGATCGCACTGAAATTTATAACATCTCCTACACATTTTAAAATCTGTAGCATCTCAGTTTTTCTGTGGATTTTGTTTGAATTTCTATTTCAATTCAATGAACGGTTGAACTAAGTTCCAAGATCCATAACCAAAATTACATTAAATTCTACAACTCCTTCCAAATGTTCTACACCATAGACCAGTGGTGGCGAACCTATGGCACGGGTGCCAGAGGTGGCACTCGGAGCCCTCTCTGTGGGCACCCAGGCCATCAGCTCAGCACAATTCAGGACTCCTCCTCCTGCAGTCACAGGCAGCCCAGACCGTGCCATGTTCAGCCCTATTTTAAAGTGACTTGAAGAGTAAGGGAGGAGCCAAGGAGCAGTGGGCAGAGCTGGATTATCATTGAATCCCCTTCTCAGGGCCCCTGGTTCATCCTGTTAAGGAGACCTTAGAGGGAAGCTACAATAATAATCCGAATTTCTACATCTTTCTACTGCATTGGTGTCTTCAGGACACCAATACGTTTGCATCTGTGACACAGCAGGGAGCAATAAGTTACATTAAATTGGCATTTGGCACTTTGTGAAAAATATGTGGCTTTCAGTTGTAGTTTGGGCACTCAGTCTCTAAAACATTCGCCATCACTGCAATAGACCAAAGTGCATTTACCTGTTGTCTGCATCGTAACCACCTCAGTAACTAGGATTGCCTTGTACATTTGTATAAAATCTATGAAGTAACTCTGCTGCCTGCAACACTTTCTCCTCAATTACCCTAAAAAGTCCTTCTAGAATGGACTGCTCCACTGTCCATGTAGTGTGGACCGCCCCTTCCTCCATTACTATGTACGTAAGGTCCATGTAGTGTGGACCGCCCCTTCCTCCATTACTATGTACGGAAGGTCCATGTCCTGTGGACCCGCCCCTGTCCCTCTAAAAAATACCTCCATTACTAATTTACGGAGGTCCCATGTCTGTGGCCGCACCTTCCCTCCATTACGATGTATGGAAGGTCCATGTCGTGTGGACCGCCCCTTCCTCCATTACTATGTACGGAAGGTCCATGTAGTGTGGACCGCCCCTTTTCATTGTATTGTGTCTGTGTAATAGTATAGTTTGGCTCGCCCCACTTGTAGGTTCTGAATTTTCCTGGAAACCAAAAAATTAAAATTGCCCTCCTTTGTTTATTGTACTTTTTTTTTTTTTTTTTTTAAAGATTTGGCTGAAGATTCAAATAGGTCTTCTACCCGCACACTAGGATAACATATTGACAGGTAGCTGGGGGTGCAAATCATGGGACCCCTGCTAATCATAAGAATTAGCATTTCTTTCCTGAATGGAAGGAGCTTCAGTCACTCTCAGTATTTATGTGCGGGCCTTGTCCAATAGTTGTTCTAGATATAGATACCGGGTCCAAGGAGTTGTTCTAGATATAGGTACCGGGTACCAGAAGTTGGTCTTGCATTTGTAGAGCTTGGATTGAAAAGTAATTCATGGCATAAATGTTAAAGGGAAGTCATATAGCCATGTACAGGAGGAGGCTGAAGCTGAACATGCATTATAGAAGCCGGTGGGGTCTGTGATCACAATATGGAACTTCAGAAATGTCTTAATGAATCCTTATTTTCACTGTGTTTATAGTAACGCAGCTCTCCGGCCAGTGTGACCCTTTACCAGCGTGCCAAGTAACGCTGCCCGCCATATCAATTATACACCGCATGTGGAGACCACACAGGCTGTGGTAATGGGCCAGTTGTGTACAGATCCCCCCCCCCCCCCCCTTCCATTACGACTTTTGTAGAGGCGTTACTATGGGTAATGAATAGATCTGCCATATCAGAGCAGCAGCATGTGTGCACATCTGTCAGTGACTGTATCTGAGTGTGAGAACCACGTATAAACATATATACTGCCAATAGGGGGCAGTGTGATATCAACTGTTTGCAGCCCATCTTAGAGGATGTTCAGAATGAGGGCAATGTAGGTCAGTCGTATCTCTTAAGTGACCATAGAAGCCGATGATCAGTGATATGGCTAGTAGAACAGGCTTCTCCAACATTGATCATTGCCATTATGAGCAGCCTAATCGTCTAGAGAGGTAAAGGCCTGGGGGTTCCATGTCAATCTCATATCTGGTTATTTAGGATAATCACGTGATCCTCAGTACGACAGAGGCTCTTCACTTTAAGGTTACCACACACATTAGGGTTCAGTCTACAGAACCTGAAGGTTTTAGAAGGATCAGTCTCCTATATAATGTGTATGATGTAGATGGTGGAGACACCTTGACTACACGTTGGGGATATGATAGACTGGACGTATTGTATGTCATCATTCCTGACCCTTTGTTCTACCAGAAGATAAGGCATTACCAGAGTTGTCCTGGTAGCAGCTTCCTCCACTCTTCCCTTTGAAAATTTGAGCACTTGGGTTTGCATGCATGTATATATGTATGGGAAAGTTGTAAGGAATTGTGTTGAGGTTCTTGAAGCCACCCCCTTATTCAGGAGACTACAACACAGCTCAAAACTGATAGATTGGAACCTACAGCTAAATGAGAAGCTGGAGGACCTTCAGGCCGTCCCTTTTTGGGTGTGATTCTTCTTCAAGTCAGCTAAGTTTAGGTTTAGCGTAGTTTAATATGTCGAAGAGGTCAAGGTGAATCATGGGGAACTGGTGTAGATTGATCTAGAGTCGTCGTAGATGAGATGTACTTGGATCAACTTGAGGACATCTGGGGAAGGTTCTCTTCTGACAGCATGTTGGGGGGAATTTGTATATCTCTTCTCGAGGAATGAATATATGGGGAAATGTCACCAGGATATACAGTAGCTACCAGACTTGATTCCTACATCTTTCCTTCCGCCTGGACCTTGGATGCAGTTTCTTGAAATGTAAAAGAAAAAAAAAAAATTGGCGTTACAAAAATCTTGCTGTCAGATGTCAGCATTGGCTGGAATATTAATGAGAAGCGGCTTAATTAACAGAGGCGCGGTGACAGCGGTGGAGAATTGATGGAGACTAATAAAACTGTAATGAAGATGATTCATAGAAGTTTTGATCGGGGATGAAGACAACAACACGAATACAACAAAACCCTACGCGGTGTCGGGCTGCCGGAGCGGACGGCGTTCACGCGGGGGTAACTTGTAACTGTTTTGATATCCTCTATGAAGGGCAAAGTGGTCTCTTCTCAGACGCAGGCAGCCGTATTTGCATTTAGTTGTTATGCGGGATGTGGCCGAGATTACCCATTGTCGCGAGTTGCCACAGCGAGCAGGAGAATAAACCCCCTTGAAGATTATGGTTCATTAAAACGGGAAGAAGATTAATATTTTCCCTGTCAAGATCAATACCGCTTCTCCTGCACTAATTGTCAGAAAAGCTCGCGGAGGCTACTGAAGGATGGCAGTGTGTGCGCACAGTAGATCACAGGGACAGTATTCAAAGGAAGGCTGTCCTGCACCCTCTGGTATCGACTTGCAAATTAGCAGCTGGATTCTAATTAAACAAGCTTAATGAAAGGAGCATTTGAATACTGCCGAAGAGTTAGAGAGGAAAAAAAAGACAATCCTTTATCCATTCTGTAATATGTCCTGCACTGCAGACCCGGGGAGGTGGCGGGGCATGTGTGCTGGATGCCGCTTTTATTATCCCCCCCCCCCCTCCTCATAGCGTTGTATGGTGTCTGCAAGGCTTTGTGGACCTGGTGCAATGGGCAGGATGGCCACTTCAAAGATTTAGATTTTCTGCATTGTCTTTTGTGTGCCGGAGGGCTCTGGGTTGCCCCCCAGTTGTTATTTATAATTTATGGTGATGGGTGGCATTTGCATGTGTTTTGAGGTTGGTTGGGGTAGTAGCCATCACTATTGCTATTACAAGGTATTGTCTCTAACCTGGACCTGGATTTGTATGTGAACTGTAAGACCACACTGACATGTCAGGTGTACAGTACAGAGTGTACTAAAAAGGAACATGGTCCCAGGCCTGAAGCTGCTATGTGGGGTTAGAGGACCCAGACCTGGCCCCTCTATCTAATTCATCCTCTGGTTTATTTTACACTTTCTCAAAGGGGCCGGTAACGATAACCTATCCATAGAACAAGTCAACAATATGTGAGGGTTCAACACCCTGCACTCCAGAGATCAGAACCAAGGCACGGTGGCTTTGCTCAGATAAATTTAAGATGACCTGCAGTAACCGGGTCTGGCCACTACACTAAAAATGGAGCTGTATCCTTCCTGTTGCTTGCTGAGGCTGTTCTGGACAATGTTGGACTCCCACCAATTTAATATTGATAATCCATATAGATGGCGTCCCTTTGCAGGTTAGATTTTAGTTACACTGGAAAACCCCTTTAAATTGCCATATATGAGTCCAGGACTATAGTGTACTGCACTATACAAGTGTTAACAGTGTATTGTGTTGTGGGGCAGATGGGACAAAGATGTGCCAAAAATATGTTACCTGTAAAGCCAATCTATAACTTGCGCTACCCTTTCCACATGGTTGTGCCTGGTACTGCAAATCATCCCTGGCTGTTGATAGGATGGAGCTGTATTGTTTCTAACTCCGGGGTTATTAAAATCTCAGCTGAATATTTTTTCACATAAAAACTCTGATTATTTAAGGTTATATTTTAGATGGATGACCCATTTTGCCATCTCCTCACTAGTATTTGTCCATTTCTATTCATGTAGGTTGTTAGAACTTTTTTTTTTGGCCATATTGTTGGCTCAAACTGTTCACCGGTCTTCCAGAAATATTTCCCATTTTGGAGGCTGTGCCAATGTTAAAAGGAAGTCTTCATTAAAGGAAACCTACCACTTCCGATGGTGGTTATAAGCTGCAAATGCCGTGCACCAGCTCAGGGTGAGTTGGTGCCGGCGCTTATTTTCGTTATGTTTTTAAACCGATATAAAGCGTTTAAACGCTTTATTAATCTTTATATAAAAGTACCTTCACCGCAACGTGGTCCGCACTCGGCGCGCCGCGCGTGCGACCACTTTGTGTGCCAGAATAGGAAGTGGCCGTCTGCACGGTGCACCGAGCGCGGACCACGGTGCGGTGAAGGTACTTGTATATAAAGAATACTAAAGCGTGTAAACGCTTTATATATCGGTTTAAAAACCTAACGAAAATAAGCGCCGGCACCAGCTCACCCTGAGCTGGTGCACGGCATTTGCTGCTTATAATCATCGGAAGTGGTAGGTTTCCTTTAAAAGTGTATATCAGCCACACCCAACAGCATGCACCTACCTACTGATCCAGTTGACACATTTCTATGTTTATAGCTCTTGGCCTCCTGATAATTTCTTGGCTTTCTTAATCACAATCTCGTCTTCCTTTGTCTCACATGACCTTTGTTTTATCCATTGCTTTTTATTCTAAACCCTACTGGTTATGCCCCTCCTCCCCAAACACATCCCATACACCTTGTTCAGAATTGGGCGTTTTCTTCCACAAGTATGACCACACCTATATGTATCTGCTATTGCATCTCATCAAGTGGATAGTGTTGAGCTGCAGTAGCACACACAGCCTGTTGACAGCGGTGGCGCTGTTTCTAGAATTCTGTCTTTTTGCTGAAGATCTTCCTCTCTTTTTGCTATTTCCTCTATGCTGTCTCCTCCTTTTGCTCCTCGTACAGAGATCTGCCAAGACTAGATAGGATGAAATCTGGGGTGGCAGCTGCCGTGCCCCACAGTTACATCGTAAGACTTTGAAGATGTTTCAACTTAAAGGAGCTGAGGGCTAGAGGCTTAGCCAATTTCTGCAGGTTGCCGGAGCCTTGGCTCGCTGCCTTTTGAAGATGAGCTGCTAAAGCTCCTGCCACTGCCGCAAGCGTGCTAACACCAGCAGGATGGGTTTTTCTCTCTATTTTCCTGTAGCTTTAGCACATCTCCTATGTAAGTAGCAGATACTTTGTCAATGCCAAATGTGACAAGCCTTCCTCTAGATAGGCCCTGCCCGGAAACTTTCACCGCAGTGATGGATAGCGAAGTGCACAAGTGCCACTTTTCCAGACTGATTTATGGAGTCATATTTCAGAGCGAAGCGAGCGTCGGCCTCTGGAGGGACACTTATAGATTGCCAAAGACCAGAGCTGCTTCACTTCTCCGGGCCGTGCAGTCGTTTAAAGACTCTGATGCCATGCACCTGATATCCACCGCAGAGCTGCAGCCATTTGTCATGTGGGCAGCTATAGATCTAACCCCAGCAAAGACTCCCAGGCCGGCCTGTGCACAACCGCTACATCTTCTTATTGACTGCTACTTCTTAGATTGCCTCTGGACTGTCAATGGAGGAACTAAATGCCTCCCCCACCCCCATTATAAGTTCTAGCATTGTCTCTGTGATCCCTGTAATGTAGTCACTGCCTTGCTACCAAATATGTGGTTTCCAAAGAAGAATGTTGTGTTGTAGCCCTCGAAGATTTCATATCTTTCAAGACAAGTGCTGGACCACCACTCCATAAAGACTGACAAATCTGACAAATGAGCCTGATGACAACCCCCCCCCCACCTCCAACAGGGCAGCAACTAGAGCCTATTATCTATGCAGTCTATATTTTGGGTTACCTCAACGGTTGTCCATGTAAAAGGAACTCTATACTTGTTCGAAGGGTTTCTCTTCCATCATGTAAACCCAAAATGCAGTTATGTTGGTGAACAGTAAATGTGACAGCGCCACCACAGGCTAAAGAAGGAAATACACAAAGAATGGGTTGACAAACGAGTAGTTCCTTTGTAGCCACTCTCCACTTTGACCAAGAGATGACCAACCCAGAAGACCCATGCTGAAAGAAGCTGAGGTTTCAAATCTGGAAGACCTCTTTATAGGGGTTGTCCGGGATAGTCAACTAGTGGCTTATCCATCAGTCCACCTCAAGTGCTGCAGACGTTCCCCTATGGCAGTGGTGGCTAACCTATGGCACTGGTGCTAGAGGTGGCACTCTGAGCCCTCTATGGGCACCCGGGCCATCACCCCACCACAGAGTTCGCCAAACAGGACTCAAAGCCTCTTGCAGTCCCAGGACCCTGGAAGGAAGCTAAAATGATAATTCCAAACTTCTTTCTACTGTATTGGTGTCCTCAGGTGCCGATACAAACCTGTGACAGAGCAGGGAGTAATAAGTTATTGCCTAAATTGTTGCATTGGCACTTTGCAAAAAATATGTGCGTTTTGGTTGTAGTTTTGGGCACTTTGTGTCTAAAAGGTTCGCCATCACTGCCCTATGGGAATCGCCCGGGGGTTGTGTAGGTCCATATGAAAGGAATATTTGGAGAACATTGTGGCATTTATGTGGTATTACAAAACTGATGTTGTCTTTACAATAAAGACTCGATATATTGGCATTTGTAGTGCGTCATATTCTCTGAAATCACGTGTCATGGTGAAATCAAGTAGCAGATGTGTCCTAAGGGCACCCAGACACCAGTTATTGTGAGATATTGGGTGGGAGCTGTAATGGCAGCCATATTGGCTCCCAAAGTGACCACTGGACAAATGGAGAACTTTCCAGGTGATTATATTTGTAATGTAAGTCAGAGGCAGGTTGTAGCCTTCGCTTCTCTAGAAATAGCCGTCCTTACTCCTGAATGTAGCAGCGCCTGGTGGATTTGCACCAGGTTGTGGTTTTCGAGCCCTCCATGTTTTATTCTGGCAGGTTATGTGGCATAAATGAATAGATAATGTCTACGACACTAACCTGGATTTACATTCTTTTACTAGGAAAGATAAACTGCTGATTAATTCAGTATAGAACTCAATTACAAAGTGAGCGCCTCTCTGCGGGGACCCGTCACCCTGCAGACAACAGATGCTGAATTTATACCCTGGCATCCTCCGCGCTGCAATGAAATATTAACATATTTTATTGCATGTGTGCGGTGCAGGCAGCGAAGGGGGTGTCTGCCGCACGGGTCTCATAGCGTCATATATGGGGGGGGGGGGACTATAGCCGCGAGGATTACATGCTCATTTACATAGATTTACTATACTTTACATCCCCTGGATGTATGAGGACACTGCTGCATTACATTTACTTGCCATTTGTATAATACGTGTTCAGATGAAATATTTTTGCTCACCAACAAGCTCCCCTACAATCCAGACTGTGTGTGTCCATGTATTACATTATCAGTGTATGTATATGGCTCCCGCATTATGAGAAGCTTGAGGCCAGCCAGATATAATTTAATAACGGGGTTGCATGATACGACATCCCCTTTAATGCCGTGTAGTTCCAGGATGAAAGGACACGGCCTCGCAGTAATCTCAGCCCTGCTACATCTATGTGCACTGTACCGGGCCGGTGTTATACCATCGCTGTAGTGTATAGGTAGGATGTGTGTTTTCCCTCCTCTGTATCCGGCCGCCTCATACACAATTCCCATATCCCCCTGTGGAAATTTAATTGCCCTCCGATAGAATCCGAGCTGATGTGCAGCTGTAAGTGGTCATTTGGCAAACACAAGCCATTTATTATGGAGCTGACAGCGAGCCCTGCATCCTGTCACTTGGTCCCTCATAATTGCAAGGCTTTGCTGTGCTAAAAGCAGTTTATTTTTCCTACTGCACACACAAGAAGCCCTTAACCCCTTGTGGTCGCCGACTCCGCGTTCCCTACCGAGTGTAATGCACGAATACAAGATGAATGTTATTCCTGTTAAGAAAGCGATCTAGGTTCCCTCCCCGATGCATAGGTCAGTAGTAGTATAGAGCACTAAAACAGCCAAACAGAATTTGCCAAAACGGCGCCAGTCTTGTCCAAGAGCTACAGATCGTAATAGTGTTACCCTATTCAAACTGAGCTGCGATACCAGACGCGTCTCGTGGTCAGGACCGGCAATGATTGGCGGAAAAGCTGAAGCGTTCCCCGTCTTCTAATCCTTGAGAACCCCTTTTAGCTCTATAAAAAGTAATGTGCTATTTAAAGTCATCAAGAAAAAAAGTGAAAAAATCCCCTTTACACCACCCCAGGGCATAACAAGGTACCAGCAAGTTGCCAAATGGTTCCACCCATCGCCTCATATACATTGACAGCGGCCTTTGTATTGGTAAATTGGTGAATTTGCTGACTGATAATTTTTTTGGAAATTTCTGTACAACGCAGTCACATGTTATACAAATGTCGCCCAGATCTGGTGATTTTTCGGTAGGACCAGCTGATGCGACTTCTCAGACGATGGAGCAGCTGTATTTCGGCACACCCGATGCTCTTGTAGAGGTGTCTGACAGCCGTTCTGTGTTGTGGAGGATCTACTATAGGTTTGTGTGTCCTGGATAAGTGTAGCTTATATCTGACTGTAAAATATTAAGTGCGTAACATGTTGACGCCGCAGCTAAATGACTCTGAGACCACCGGGCAGGGGCGGTTTTGTGTAGGGTTCCCCCGTTCAGCGGCCGTAGCCGATTTCTCTATCCTGCCGGCAGTGGAAGAGGAATATCCACCGCAGCCCTCCTTCCAATAGCCGCATCGTAAAAGACCCATCAAGGTAATCCATCAGCACCTGATCCTGCACAAAACACCGTCCTCCCGACAGCCGGCTTAAAGCTAAGATTTAATACAGCCCCACGTCTGCCATCAAGCAGGCCTCGACAGTTTAAAGCTCATTCTCTAAATCTCTGCAGACTTTATGGCCAGCCGAGGGCCCATATAAAGTTTAATAGCATTACGGCACATAAATCATCTTTTAAAGATGCCGCCAGCAGCTCCGATATTAAATGCAGACAATTGTGCGCGTTATAAATAATTTATCAGACGCCGTTTCACTTCGCCCCATCCAGGCTGACTTGTTTATTTTCGCCCTTACTGGAGAATTCCTCTGGCGCTTCTTGAGAGAACCATTACCGGTCAGTTTAATGAACTCTGGGGCCGTACAGGCCACCACGAGCCGCACGCCGCAGCTGCGCTGACCGATCTGCACCTCTCTCCTGCCTCCTCCAAGTGCCGGCCATTTGTCATGTGCTGGTAAATGGCTCTGCACATTGGAGCCCAGGGACACATTGTGTGATGCAGTGATGGAAGCAAACGGATAGCTCTATAAAGAGCTGCTTGTCACAGCTGACTCGTCTTACCGTACATCACTCTTATTGTAATCTCATTTAAGAAGCAGCACGGGCCCAGGGGTAACATATTCCCAGGTACTTTGGACTCCGCAGCTGTAAACTACTCGCAGGCTCCGGTTATTTGCTCCAAAACTTTCCTTTCTTTAATTACGCACGGGCTGCTTTTTTTTTTTTTTTTTTCTATAAAAGGCAAGAAATGGCTGCGAGACGGTGGGATTTACTGTGTGTGCACACGCCTCTATGCAAATGTCTGGAGTCAGAGAGGGGGAATATCCATCAGGGCATTCGCAAGCTTAGGCGGGACCTTGGATGTGCGGAAAGTGTCTACAATTAATCAGAATAATAATCGGGTATCATTATGGACGCTGCAGCAGTCTATACCGACAGGGCCATTTACAGTATAGACCACCGAAAACTGTATGATACCTCTTCAATCTATACATCTATTCAACAACATAAAATCTGATCCCATGCACAGGATTTGGGGGGGGGGGGTGGCGGCCATCTTGCCTGAGCTGCTGCGTCTGACAACATTTGGAGAGCTGCTTTACCGCAGGCACCATCACCATAAACACGATGGTCGAAGGTCATTGTAATCCTGACTCTGATCAGAAAAGAAGGTGTCAGATTATTATTTGGTCTAATGAGCTGTGTAAAAAGTGCACAATTTTGGTATTTAAAAAAAATTTGTAAATTTGGTGGCGGCCGCCTAACAGCAGGGAGAGCCAAGGATCAGGCCGGTGGATTTCAACTTTAGTTCTAAAGAAGATGAGAGGTGACCAGATGTGTCTGGAAACGGCTTTCACCCCTCTGAGGATTCGGGAACCTCTCGTCCATGTCTAGCCATGTGAAAAATGGGAGCATAAGCCCACATTTATTTAAGGTAACTTAAAGGGAACGTGTCTTCAGCAGGATGGTCTACAGAACATCACCAACCAATTATTTAGGATAGTGACAGTATCACAATAATGTCCTTCCATATTCTGCATGTCCTATGGACAGATTGTGATGCTGCCATCTTCCCGAATAAGAGGCCGAGGGCAGTTTGAAGACCTCTATCTGGACGCCATAGGACTATAGGTTGAGCTCCTTATTCAACTTTATCTACTATGATGCTATGAGATGTCCCCTGTACTTGTCCCTTCCTACTATGTATTAGATTGCATATTGAAGGTCTCCATAGTAGGTGTCCATCCCTGATCACCAGACCAGTTTGTATGGATACTTCATTCCAGCTGGATATTTGTTGTGTCTTTGGCAGCCAAGAGACAAGCTCTTGATTTATGATAGTCCTCTATAGGGGTTTTCTGGGCACTTCAGTGGATAGGTCATTAGTAGTCAATAAGTGGGGATGTAACAAGTGAGTGGGAGCTGTGCCTGCAGTTCTGCGGCCTGGCCACTATGCAACAGATGGAGTTGTCTGCTTCCGGCTCTACCCCTAGTGAAAAAGCCCCCAAACACTCTACACAGCTGATTGGTAGAGGTGCCTGATGCACCCAATAAAATATTAATGATCATTCCTATGGACAGCTCAATAATTTATATTTCCCAGAAATCCTCCATGCCACCGTCCAATTGCATCTGTGTTTCTGTTGAAACGCACTCGATCGGTAACCAGCACCTGGTATTAAACAATACAAGTCACCAGGTGCTGGTTACCGATTTGATTGGGCCATGGCACGTCCCCATACGCTTAAATTTTGTTTCTAAACATAATCAAAGATCTAACGTGTGACCGCACCCTTAGGACGCAACGGCTTTCTGATATGAGACTATTCATAGGGTTAGAACTCTTACCAAAGTGATTTTGCTATTTTTTTATTTATTTTTTTGCGAGAACAGTTGTACTTCATGTTAATAAATTGTGGATCAGATTTTTGCATCTTTTAATAAAAACATTAAAAAGGAAATAATGGTGACATGTTTGAAAATTCATCATATTAATAATTTAAAAAAAAAGTGACTGGCACTTGCAGAGGCTCCCAAAATTTTAAATGTAACCCCCTGAGATTGGATCCATTTTCCGTCTTCTTTTGGACCTCCACCGTTTCTTCCATAAATGTAACGGGAAATATGCAAATTAGTTTTCCAGGATGGGACAAGATAACCTTGTAAGGCAGCCTCCTTCCATCAAGCATGACTTGCAGGAAGCCTAATGACATGATGTGGGATTAAAAACAAAACGGTATCTATTCTAGAAGGAACAGACTCCCAACTGTAGACAGCGCTGTTTCAACCTGGTTGTGTCTCTTCAGTACAGTGTAGGGAACTGATTTGGGTGAGTGAGAGGCTATTGACTGGGGTCAGGAAGTAAGAGTTCTATATCAGTTAAGGCCGCTTTACAGGTATGGGGTGACTTATAGCCATTGATGCTCCACTAAGGAATTATGGGAAATATGCACATCTTGGCACAGAAAGGTGCACCATTTTCTCTGCTGTGCCCTGTATTTTTATTCCTGTGTTTTATATTCATTAAGGACATAAGTTATGTATTTTGAATGAAGCTTTAGTTCCCAAATGGATTGTATAATATCACATACAGCCTGATGATGTCACCATGTACATGGCAGCAGGAGACGCCATTATGATGTTGCAGCGTGTGAGGGTCTAATGTTCCATATTCTATGTTGGCTGCCACTTGCTACAAAGTGATTCAGTAAGCGTCCTTACGGCAGGTTTCTTAAAAAAAAAAAAAAAAAACTTTGGTGCGCCATAGTTATTTGTGGCTCATAGCGGCATTATGCCTCGGCAACGCGTTCATCGCCCTGTAAATAGACGCGGCCCTGAACAGCACAGGCTACGACACCCAGAAACACCGGATGCTATCTTGGATGAACCCATTGCCCACAGGACCAGGAGCAGACTGGCCACCCAGAGAAGAGCGGACGATCACAGGAGCCGCTCACCTATCAGACCGGAGCAGAGCAGCCACAACCGTCTGACGCCTCCATCTCCAGCAAGATCCTTTATGGCTGTGACCTCCACCATTACCCGGGACCATGAAGAGCAAGAATCCTGCTGTATCTGCTTGGACACATTTACACCAGGGGACAACCTCTCCAGCCTATGCTGCCTGCATACGTTCCACACCTCATGTATCACCACCTGGATGCAGGAGGCAGAGACATGTCCTCTCTGCAGGGCTCCCATCCGGGTATTAGTCCCAGACGAGATGGAGGGAACTGGCACCATCCACATCCTCATGCAGCGCACAGAAAATGGCTGGAGGATACGCATTTTCTAAACACTTGGCCTCTGCACCGTCCTGGGGAATCTGCTCCTCCAGTGACTCTTATCTCCCCGCTGTATATTTCGTGTCCACCTCTCTCTATTTCCCCTCCACCTCTCTCGCGTGTGGATAGATATTTAAGGTAAATATATACCATCTTTTCTGTGACTTTATGGTGGTGTGTGTTATGTGAGAACTATATGGCAGCATTGAACTTGTTTATTAATGATCTAGAGGTCAGAATTAATAGCACGGTGACACCAAGCTGTGTAGTGTAACAGTCTGTGGCTGCATTCACACAGCCGTTGTGGGGACGTATTGCCACCCGCAAGTTTGTGGCTAGATATACTTCCCCATATATGGCGTGTGACACCATGCATGGGGGATAAAGATAAAGCATGCTCTCTTTACCCTTGCGTATAGAGGGAAGGGCTATTTCCTATGGATTGGGAGCACCGACTTGTGCTCGCCCGGGTAAGCATACCTCCATGTGAGTGCAGCCTATGGAACCAAATGTAAACCAAATAGCCTGCAAACGTCCCTGGCTGGTGTCCTCTACAGGATCGGCTGTCACACTGATGGTGCAATCCTGTACTGTGGCAGGGGGATGATACAATCAGTCCCCTGTCACAGCTCTGTGCACACTACTGCCGGGAGATCCATTGATGACATCTTCAGGATTCCCAGAGCAGGGGTAATATACATGCAGGGAAGAAGCCATGTGCATCCTCTCTGCATGTCTGTGTGTACAGATCAATGGCTCATACCATTAGATCACTGCTACACGTCATCTGTATATAAGAACACATAATGTGCCCAAGGTAAATATTTAAAGTAATAAACTAAAGGTAAATAAAAAAAAAAAATCCTACTAAAAGCCTGGTCTGTGGGCCTATATGAATAGCCATTATTACCATTTTAAACTCCCATGGAGTATTTCTATTACTGAAAATATCATACTCCTTGACTAAAAATACTCCTCAAAAAAGAGTATTTTTTTTACTCTTATGGGAAAAAAAACTAGTGCAGCTGCTGGGATAATGATTAATTTATATAAGTAAATAAATTGTTTCTACAAAAATATTGTAAAAAAATTGTCATTGATTTAACCTGAAACCAGGGTGCATCTGTAAAAAAAGTTTAATCCTCAGAGAAGACGCAAGGCTGCTTTACTGTAAGAACTGTGGAATGGCCGAGCTCAGGAGCAGAGCACAGCAGGGACAGCAGAGAGCTTCTAGACTAGAAGCTTTTTACAGGAAATAACATTGGTTATAATATAGAATTGAACATCTGACACTGAGGCACTCTATAACATATATTTATACATACACAGGCACAAAAGGGAGAAAAGAACGCAAATCCCTCCCCCCAATTTTAGTCATAATATAGAATTGTTTCCCTTAAATAACTTCCTCATCCAACGTGTTGTCTTTTCATTCCTTTGTTGAACTCGATGGACGTCTTTTGATCAACTGTATTAACTATGTGAAAAAAAAAATCATTCAAAAAAGGTGATTTTCTTTGAAAAAAAAAAAAAAAACCTCAAGGCTTGAACTTGGCAGCTGCTTTTCTCTCCAATGCCCCCTACTCTTTGCTGTAGGCTGTGCTTGCTATTGTGGCTCACTGTGTGGCGTTGGTTCTGGGACTAAGCATCTGTATGGTTTTTTTTGTTTTTTGGTTAATTTTGCCCTTCTATGTATTTATAATCACAGCTTGTGTTTGGATGCTAAGCTGCCCACATGATATTTTTTTTATCAATATCAAATTCACAGTATTGGTACTGATGTGGATATATTGTGGTTGGTTTTAGTACTGCAGACTGGTCCCATACAACTAAATGGACACAGGAGCAGTCTGTCTATGAATAATATGGCTCATGGCATGTAAATTGATGATCAGTGAAGGGGGATTATTCAGACTTTCTAAAACCCATTATTTATAAAATTGATGAGTTTTATAACGGTGGACGATCCCTTTAAAATGTTTAACCTAATTTTCTTATCTCACAGGAGGAAGAAGCCAAACAGTTAGTGCGCGATGCTATTGCCTCCGGTATCTTCAACGACTTGGGCTCTGGAAGTAACATCGATCTGTGTGTGATTTCCAAAAACAAGGTGGATTACATCCGTCCTCATGACATGGCCAACAAGAAAGGAGTAAGGTGAGTGGGACCTACGTGGTGAGACTTCATGTAGGCAGCTGGTAGTAATGCACAGACATCAGCGAGAATCATCTGTTTTACAGGACCGGAAACTACAAATACAAGAAGGGTACAACAGGAGTCCTGTCCGAAAAGATCACCCATTTCAACCTGGACATGATGGAAGAAAGCGTGCAGATTATGGATATTTCCTAATTTCTTTGCTCTTGGTGGGATATCGGACCCCCCAGGGTTTATCGTACATTTGAACACGTGTTAAACACTTGCTCCCTTTTGGTTAGAAAAGAAATAAAATGTTCTTGTCCTTTAAGTGAATTTGATGATGTGTGTGGTTAACTCTCCAGCAAACTTGGTATAAAAATCCAGATGTCCGAAAATGTGAAGAACTAACCTTTATACCGTTATGTGGAGTAAATGGGAGACCTTATTGCAGCTGGTCTCCCCCCTCCAGCTCAAGAAGGGGCATAATAGGAGAGCGAGCTGAGAGGGGACACTGCTACACAATTCACACTGCAAACTTTTAGTCTCCAAAATATCTAAACCTATAAATCTGCTTCCACTACTAGATAAGACAGCAGAAAAAAAAATTCTATATTTGAAGAGCAACATCAACATCGGTTTTATCCCATTCCATTAGCATATTCCCAAAGAATACATCTTGGTGTTTATTAGCAAAATTTTTATTTTTTATTTTTTTTGCGGCTGGAGAATAAAACCTTAAGTCATATGTTATAAACATTGGAGCAGATACTGTAACAGCGAGTCTTTTCCAGCCTGTAGGGCGTCCTATCCTCCCCTCCCCAGCAGGGGGCGCCACGTCTGGATACTCCATTGCTAGTCCAGGGATTCCTTCAATATGTACGGTTTGCATTGCTTAATAATTCATTCACAGTTAATATATCGGTTTTACCTCATCCACTTCTAGAATGAAGACTTAATGAAAATGTAAAGCTACTGTGGCACCTACATACAGTGTGCCCTACGCTATGGCACAATTATTAAAGCAATCTTATTCCCCTCCACCCCAAGAAAAAAAAAAATATAAAAAGCAAATTTAAGAATTCAAAAATGTAATTTACAGCTAAAAGGTTAATCTCTAATAGTCGTAGAATACGTAAATCCGATAGCCTAGGAGCTACAACTACATCCAACTACACAAGCTAAAAAACAGTCTGTAAAAACACTGGAGGAATTATGTCACCGTTCACATTCGGCCGCTGCAATCCTAACCTAAAATCACACAAAACTCTGTAGGTTCTATGTCTGAATATTACTTCTACAATCCATTATATATGAGATTTTTTTTTTTTTTTAGTTTTCTCCCAGAATTGTCTCCTTAGTCCCGGCCTACAAAATCCTTGGTAGCCAGGCTGCTCCGGCTCTTGCTGGGTCTCCAGAGCCTCCGCTTCTGGTAAGAAGTTTGTATAAGTAAGGCGTATGGGGTCTTCCTGGATGAGGTAGACTTTCATGTGCTTGAAGTCCACACGTGCATCTGTTTTGCTATTTGATGGACGTAGCCAATGTCCGGCCTTTGGTCTGGATCGGGGTAAATGCACATGCCGACCAGTTCTCGTAACTGCAGAAGGAGAGAAAAAAAATAGGAAAACAATAGGAAAAAAACCGCACAAGTTCTTCTCAGCGCTGCAGTAATTTGTCTCCTGGATGGCGGCTAAGTCTTAAGGCGAAGCCTCCAGCAAGTAATCATCTCTCATTAAGTAAAGACAACGCACTGCCAATTATTTCTAAGGTAGAGATACCCAATGTCCAGACTATGAGTGCAAGTTCTGGTCCAGACGACGTCTTTTCACACACAAAAATGTGTTGTTGAAGGAAATAAAACAATGGATTACTCAAGCTCTTTGGAACTAGATGTTGGGCAGGACCTTGGTTGTATAACATGGAACAAGTGTGTAAAAACACAAATTCCAAAGTTTCCCACATCCTCTTCCTAATATATTGATTTTATATCTAGAGATCTATCATTATACCGTTGTATAATGATAGATCTCTAGATATAAAAATCAATATTAGAAAGCCAAACCTCTGACTCCTCATTAGAGGATAGTGGATCTCTTACGTAAAAGCTATAGGAAGAACTGCATATTAGTCCTAGAGCCAGAGGTGTATTCATGACTGTGAAAAGTATATTTGTTCTAAGTCCAGCTACAATCCTGGTATACAAATCTGTAAAGCGGTTATATGTAGTACTCCAAGTCAAAACTGATTGTATAGCACAGAAGTTACTCACAGCGGGAGCTAGGGAAAGATCACTCAGCAGTGTGAGGACATTTTGGCATTTAAATTAACGAGGTGACTTGGTATGTTTCCCTGTATGGTCTACAGCACATTTTTTCTAGCCTCCGTTATTAAAGTTGTGCTCATTTGCCCCTCTACTGGGCACAACCCTTCAATGCCACATCATAGGATGCTGGCCTGTAAGAGGATGTTATGGACTTTGTCCTGAAGATGTGTGGGGGCTTCCAATCAGCAATAATATATCTAACAGAATCTACATTTTCACAATAGCCATAGATTTCCCTTTGGTGGGTCTGTCTGTGAACAGACAAGTGTCACATCACTTCTCTAGTGCTATTGATATATGCAGCCATACTCTGCAGCTACTAATTACATGCAATACATGTTTTCCTTATGCTACTACACTAAAAATTCTCCGACCACTGTTCACAGACATTACATTGAGTGGTAGGATCTACCTGCATCTTGCTTTCCATAAAGTTATGATCGACTTTGAACAAAAATTCAGTGCGTCACAAATTGCAACTTTTGTCTCCCCTTCAAGATTCCATCTGACAGAGCGAAATAAATCATCCTCTATAGTCAAGTGTGTACACACATAGATATGGCCCATCGAATAATCCAAGCAGAATATACCAGAACTCCAATGTCCAAACCTGAATATCTAATGGGATTTCTCCCAGGTGTCCTGCAGTTACATGTCATATGTATGTTTGTTACTTTATGGATGACACAAGAGGTCCTCTAATAGAACAAAGGGAGACCTCCTCCCATGGAAGGATTGGAGTGTATGTGGGATTCACCATCTAAATGCACTTGATGTATTTTTTTTTTTTTTTACCCATTCATCACTTTATAAAAATAAAAAGCACCAAATCCATTAGGCCTGTGTTTTGCTTTTTGGCCTTGGGCTCCTTTCAGACGAATGTCTAGTACAGGCTGGAGACAGGTGAGCGCTCCTTACCCCTCCCCTCTCCTCTCCATAGGGGCCACGCAGCTGAGCTGTACATACAGCAGAAGACTAAGTATCCCATTCCTCCCCCCCCCCCCACCAGACTGTATGGAACGGTGGGCGAAATGGCTATTCAAATAGATGACCGCATTGCCCATCAAAGTGAATGGGGGTCGTGTACTACCCATACACATAGCACATAGCTGAAACCGGTTGTGTGAAAGAGGCCTTACTGTAGCTCACTATGTTCCTGTTCCGACCTGCCCAAATAGCATGGTGATGTGGCTTTTAATTTTTTTTTTTTTATTTCTGCCTCATTGTTACGGATCAGCTCCGACTATTCCATCCTCAACCCAAAAAAACTAAATTTGCTGTGATTACATATACAAAGAATCTATAATCGGACACAAGAGACTTCTCCATAAAAAAAACAGGATTCCCGGTGTGAACAATAACATAACTCGGCCTTTGCTTCTATTTTTTTTCTAGCAGAATTCTTGCATTTCTCATATTTTGCTTCCTTGTCACAGACATTATTAAAAAAAAAAAATTGTTTGGATTTGTGTTGAGGTGAAATAAACCCCCTGTGATACCTCGTACTCCCTCCAGATCACCGGCTTTTCATTATTTAATTGGCCGGCTCCGGACTGCGGCCCAATAATGGCAAATCAATGGTATCACAGCGAAAAGAGCAATTTCCCTGCTTCTACTCCGGGTTGTAACATTGGAAGAATTTAATATTTTATCGCACATAATGAAGACGATTGTGGTGCACGAACACAGAATTAGTGGAGGAGCGAGGCAGGAGGAGAGATGGCGCTTTAGTCAGGATCTTTATGAGGTTGCCCGGGATCAGGACTCTGGGGAATGAGCGAGTTGATCAGCGTTGCACTGCGCTCCGCTCTCCTCTCTCAGGGGGGCGCACAGAGACGAGGAAAAAGGGGAAGGAAAAAAACAACAGTCAAACGTGATCAATTGAGAATATTCGCTGTGAGCTTGGAAAAAGAAAAAAAAACCCAAGGCCGGATAGCTGATATTTCCCGGGATCACTGGTGTCCATTGAGCCACATGATAGCCCTGGTTTGATAATTGATTGTGATATTGATTCACGTCTCGGCCACAATGTACATAGAGATGAATAGGGGGGCCGATATCTTGTGCTCGGGTCTCGGTGACACTCAATAACCCTGTCAATTACTGCCCAATGTGTTTCTGGCTTATAGAAAGATAACAAAACAGCATGGCGGAGGCCATGGGCATACACAGTCACTTGTCAATGGTCTGACTAGGATCAATATATCTGCGCTACTAAGCTGTATCTTACTAATAAGGCAAGAGAGATGTGGAATATAATTGTAATGACTTGCATACACTGCTCAGTTAAAGGAGGTGGTCATTTGTTACACACATTACAAAAACATGAGGTAAGTGTGTGTGTGTGTGTGGGGGCAGGATATTATGGTAGGTAATGTACCAATATACATCTATTAATAGTTCTGCTTCGCTTTCTTCACCTCATGATAATATTTGAGAATAAGAGATTAAGGTCCTGGCAGGGCGATTGTTCATGGACAGATAAAGATCACATGACCCTCCATCTGCAGCCATTTTATGGACAGGAATCTCTGGCTGATGAGGTAACAGACAGGAGGCGTCACTATACATATCAAGAAAGAGGAGCTGGACTATTAATAGATGTATACTGGTAAATTACCTAATATCCTGCCCCCCACACACTTACACACACACTACAAAAACATGGAGGTAAAGTGGTCAACCCATTTGAAGGAAATCTAACATTAAAATCCAGTATGATCATAAAGGGACACTTCATTATAGATGCAGGCACCGTGACTGTGGTAATCTTATTATATTATTTGTTATCTATGGTCATCTTCCTCCTACAATCAACTAATACAATTATGCAATAAAAAAGACAAAAGGGGTCCTGGGGGGTGTTACGGGGTGGCCCGTGCTGTAGCATCACAGGCTGTTCTACTCTCTCCGCCTTCTGCTCCCTCAGCACACAGTGGGAGAGGTGCTCCTGCACAGTGTAGCAGCATGTGAAGATGCAGCACGGTGGAGCCCCAGTATCATTAGCATGATTTTAAGGAAGGAGGCCAAGGATGACAAATATAAGAAGATTCCCACAGTCGCGGTCCTTGGATCTATGAGTAAGTGTCCCTGGTTTATCATGATGAATTTTGATGATTGATTTCTTTCAAATGGTCAAATCCTTTATCACAGGACTTGAGGTACCTAGTATCAGCTCCCCCCCTTTAAGGACATCTACCATCAGGATTATGGATTATAAAGTACAGTTACATGCTGGTGTGTGCCTCTTTGTCAGGATCTGCTCTTCTTTAAGCTTTTTATGCCTTAGTTTTTACAAAAAATGGCTTCAAAATGAGCCTGAGGGGCTCCACACTCCATAGAAGTTAAATGGAGCCTGGAGCCCCTCAGGCTCATTTACATAATCTTATAAGCATATTTTCTTAAAAATCGAAGGCATAAGAAGTTAATGGAAGAGCAGATCCAAATAAAGGGTGCAAACACCAGCATGTAAGTATATTTGGTTTATAATCCATGATTCTGATGGTAGATTTCCTTTAAAATCACATTTATGCTTGGCTCATTTAAAGGGAACCTGTCATCAGGAGACCTTTTTCTGGCTCCCCCATAGAGAATAGTTTTACTATAAAAACCATTTGTCAGTGTATGCACTAACTTTAAAAAAGATATGTTAGATCATATTTTACCTTTGCAACGGGAGGAGGAGATATGGGGGACATGGGAGGTTTTGTATTTATTTGAAATTGATGCATGAGGGAGCGGTCTCCAGGGGTGGGGGGACCACTCCTCACTGGCCACTCCTATGGGACTAAAGACATTGCCAAAGTGTTTTTATAGTCTTTTTACTATATTACATCAGACATTACTGGTACCAATATCCTCAGGTAAATTAGGGCATAGATAAAAAAGATAAGTGGAAATTAACAGATATATTTATGTATTTTAACCGTAATTCGGTATAGGGGAAGCGTTGGGAATCCCCCGCCCCCTTTATTGTCGGATAATGTTCAATGCAAACTTAGTGCACAAAGAACTAGAAATCCAGCACATCCAGAAGAAAGAAGAAAACACAGGAGATAATATTTATGTGAAATATATGGCGGCGTCTCTCCAGCGCCTACAAAAGAATCCCCCAAACTACACAATACAATGTGCCACCAAAGGTTATGCTATAAAGCCGGATTGTAGCACACTCTGGGGTAGTTTGAGGAAGGATTATTTTTCATGAACCATTGTGGATACAAGACGAGACCCCAGGAGAGCTCTTTGGATAGACGGCTCACAATCCGGAATATAAATTAAGGCCAAGGATCAGCAGGTAGAAGGGGGTCAGCTAGGGTCTGGCCATTCATTTTTAATCTACGTGCCGGCTCGGTCTTCTTTATGGAGGAGATTATCTCACGCCGAACCAAATCTCTGACAAAGAGAAGACGTGCTACTTTTACTGGCAGAAGCAGCATGTACAGACAGCTAAACCAGAGCCAAAGGGCTCGCCCTCCGCACTCCCGCTCTGGCGCTGTGCTAATAGTGCGTGCACACCATCTGGAGCCTGGATCTGACGGAGCTGGTGCTTTGGAGCCTTAAACACTCCTTCGCACCCTCAGCTGTATCACTGTACGTACATGTGCTCTTTAGCAGTGCCAGAGGGAGGTGGACAGACAGTAATTGTACAGACAGGAAACACATCTGTCAACTTACACTAATTCCAGGAGCCAACAGGCAAATACTGAGCTGTGTGCCACAGGAGCGTGAAACACGGAGAGGGGAGGATGGAAGGCGACCATCTTATTATCATCAATCTCCACGTATTAGCCTTTATCTATATCACTGGTTCAATGTCTACACATAGGGAGCACTACAATACCCAGAGACGAGACATCACTAACATCTAGATATAGCAGGGGGGTGACAGCCGTCCATACTTACTTTCTCGGAGTAGTGTTCTGTGGGCAGGGGAGGATATTCACACTGTTCTATCTTCTGACACAGAGAAAACAAGTTCATTTTGTCGCCGTAGAAAGGACTCTGAAGCGCTGCCATCTGCACGGGAGAAGGGGAGACTCCAATTAAACATCTCATCAAACATATGAAAGGTATTAAGGAGCGAAGCGGAGAACATCACCACCTGCAAAGCAACAGAGCAAAGGGGCGCTGAAGACACAAGACCGAGCGGCCGATGCTGCACCAGGACAAGACGCGTTACATGGGACTTGTAGATCACAGATGGACTGTGGACTCACTACAGACTCAGGCAGTGGATTGCTCTGTAGTAAATCAATCCGTGGTTTTATAACACACACACCACACAGTCCACATGGAGGTGAAGTGTCTGAGATGTGCTCAGGCCTGTGCTACCACCAAGCCTTCACACATCAGGATCCTCTTAGGGCCCCCTAAAGTAGCAGGGAGCAACTATTTACTATTTTCCCCATACAAGTCAAGTCTGGGTGCAGCAATACAACCCAGCTGTGCACATCTTTGTACCACGGATTCATGTAGGATTGTGTCATCTACATACATTTGTGGCACAATCTCTGGAACTAATTTAGGCCACAACTACTAAAGCTCAATATTAGCATTAAGTATCTGGAAAAATTTTTTTCATTTCACTTGAAGGGTTGGATTCAGACAGACTAGAAATTTAAGTCCACTCTGCCCATCGGGGAAGATGGAGGTCATACATGGAGCACATGAAGGGCTTCCATGTGATACTATCTTACTACTGTAATACTAGAGACACACACAAGGTTAAGGAACATCAATGTACAGTGGAATCATAGAAGAGGAAAGTGACCACCTCTTTGAAAAGCTTTGGGAGATTCACAATTTGCACCCCAGTAGTTATCTGTGTGATGCACCAATATGTCCCAGAATTAAGAATTAATGATATAAAATCCCTATATAATCCCTTCAGTATCGGTATATTTGATCATCAGTATGTGGCCCCTATTATACCCTACATCCCTGTCCCGATTCCAAAAATATCAGGCTTGATAGCTCTGTTGTAGAAGGAAGCCATGTGGTTGGTGTGAACACAGTCTTAAAGATGTACGTTCGTAAGTGACCTGGACAAGGTGAACTAGTTCCAGTCTGTTATACAAAACACCGCAAGATATGAAATTTTCTACAATACATAAAGTTACTATTGTAAGGAATTTCTAGTAGTGATTAATTTATTCCATTCTAGTATATGGCAGGGTTTTTTTTGTCTCCCCCGTCATGAGCGGTGTAAGGGTTAATCTTGCCTCCAGGTTCAGTAGGCAAGCAGCAGCATGTTCCCACTGTGCACGACCCCTCGCTGTGTCCCAGCTGCTTATTAAACCATTATGTGATTGGAGAGCTCCTTGTCACTGTCCTTCACTGTCACCCCCCAGCACCCAGCCATTCTGCGGCCCATCCTAATGAGCTTATACTGGGTAATTGTTGATATTATCCTGTTTTGCTGGGAGCGGCGTGCGCTGCTCAGCTTGTTTCGGGGCCTTTTCTTGGCCGATGTTTAATGCCTCTCGTTAGGATTTTAATAAGGGATTATTTGATAATTATTCTGCCCTTCCGTCCTCAGGTTAGATATTCTCTTCATTACTATGCATTGTGACACGGATACAATGCACAATGAGTGTCCTTCCATGACAGACATTAAACCCCTATTGTGACAAGAGAAGGAGAAGAAATCATTTCACGTCCACAAACAACATTAGTGACGCGCGCTAAACCTCCATTTACAACGAAAACTTATCAAAATGATTCACAATATGCAAAACCAAGGCAGAGGACTTGGAGTGGTGAGCAGCACTATTGTGTAGGAAAATATATGATGAACCTGTCAGGTGGCCAACATCAATGTTGTCACCCGAATTCCATCTTAGTGATCCAAGTGCCATCAATCCCAAGGCTGTGTACACAGCAAGCATCAGAGCTGCTGCAGAGCCAACCTGCAGCACTAGAGGGCGGTAGAGCGACCATCAGCTTCTTCTGTGTCACCGCCAAAACTGCACATAAGCCCCAGAAGTATTGAGAGAGGACAAGGATCCAAGACAGACACTGATCCAACTATCTGCACTGCTAGAGCGCCTCCTGTTCTGAAGCACATGGATCCTTATCTGAAGAAACTCACTTTTGAAAAGGTTTTTAAACATTTTAGGAAAAAAAAGATAGACAACTTAAGATAAACTAGAATTGTTTCAGACTAGCTGGAGAATTGGGAGTACAAACACTTGAGGGGGGGTTATCAAACTTGGAGTTTGGAAAGATAAGTACAATGTGAATAGGCAAAAGAGATATCTTCTAAAGATAAGTTTTCACCTAAGCCCTGGACTATGACAAGTTCATTATCTACACCTAGAGGAGAGGTGGTTCTACCATCACCATAGACAGGGGGCATCCTCTACACCTAGAGGAGAGGAGGTTCTACCATCACCATAGACAGGGGGCATCCTCTACACCTAGAGGAGAGAGTTTCACCATCCACCATAGACAGATGGGCAATCCCTCTACACCTAGAGGAGGGCGTTCTAAGCAGCAACATAGACAGGGGGCAGCCCTACTAACCTAGAGAAGAGGGTGTTCTACCATCACCAGAGACGGGGGTCATCCTCTATTACCTAGAGGAGAGGGTCAGTTCCTTAACAACCATCACCATAGACAGGGGGCTCTCTACAGCCTAGAGGAGAGAGGTTTAACCATACCATAGACAGGGCATCCCTCTCACCTAAGGAGAGTGGTTCTACCATCACCTAGGAAAGGGCATCCTCTACAAAGCCAGATGGAGGAGGTTCTACCATCCAACGATAGTACAGGGGCATCTTCTTACACCTAGAGAGAGCTCGGTTCTTACCATCACCATAGACAGTGGGCATCCTCTACCATAGAGAAGAGGTGTTTCTAACCATCCCATAGACAGGGGGCATCCCTATACCTAGAGGAGAGGATTCTACCATCACCATAGACGGGGCAGTCCTGCGATACAAAGGAGAGTGATTCTAACCATCAACATAGACAGGGGCATCCTCTACACCCTAGAGAGAGGCGTTTCTACCATCACCAATACAGGGGCATCCTCAACAACCTAGAGAGAAAGTTGGTTTCTAGCCATCCACATAGGACGGGGGCAATCCTCTATCCTAAGGAGAGGAGTTCTAACATACCATCACCATAGACGGTGCATCATCTACACCTAGAGGATAGGAGGTTCTTACCATCACATAACAGGGGCAAGCCTCTAAGCATAGAGGAGAGGTGTTTCTACCCACACCAGAGAACTGTGCATACTCTAACCTTGGAAAGGATGTTCTACACCCACATAGACAGTGGGCATCATTCTACCCTAGAGGAAGAGGGTTCTACCATCACCATAGACGGGCAAATCCCTCTACACCTAGAGGAAGCGGTGGTTCTACCATCACACATGAAGCAGGGGCCAATCCTCTAACCTAAGGAAGGAGTGGTTCACCATCCATAGAAGGGCAACCTTCCAACCTAGAGGAGAGGTTCTACCATCACCAAGAAAGGGGAATCCGCACACCTAAGAGGGGTAGGTTCTACCATCACATAGACGGGGGGCTGGATCCTCGTATACACTAGAGGAGAGGAAGGTTCTACTCACCATAGACAGGGGCAATCTACTGAACCTAAGAGGAGAGGAGGTTCACATCACCATCAGACAGGGGGAGGGGCATCTTCTCAACCTAGAGGAAAGGCGTTTGTTACGGTTCACCATACCATAGACGGGGGCATCCTCTAACCCATAGGGAGAGGTGTTCTACTTCATCACCATAGACGAGGGGCCATCCTCTATCACACTGAGGAAGGGGAGGGGGATTAGTTCTACATCTAATCCACACATAGACAGGGGGAATCCTAACACCTAGAGGAGAGGAGTTCTACCATCACCATAGACAGGGGCATCCTCTACAACCTGAGAGGAGAGGAGGTTCTACCATCACCATAGACAAGGGGCATCCTCTACACCTAGAGGAGAGGTGTTCTACCATCACCATAGACAGGCATCCTCTACACATAGAGGAGAAGTAGGTTCTACATCACATCACATAGACAGGGGGCATCCTATTACACTAGAGGAGATGGTAGGACTACCATCACTAGACAGTTTGGGCAACCGCTACACCTAGAGGAGAGTTGTTCTACCATCCCCAAGACAGGGGCATCCTCCTCTACACCCTAGGAGGAAGGTTGTTCTACGTAACCATCACCATAGACAAGGGGCCAATCCTCTACCACCGGAGAGGAGGTTCTACCATCAACCATAGACAGGGGGCATCCTCTACACCTTAGAGGAGAGGAGTCGTACATCTTTACCATCACCTATGACAGGGGGCACTCCTCTATACCTAAGGAGAGGTGGTTCTAAACATCACCATAGACAGGGGGCATCCTCTACACACAACTAGAGGTTGGGTGCTCAGACACATTACTCATAGACAATAGGGGCATCCCTCTACACCTAGAGGAGAGGAGGTTCTTCACCATCACCATAACGGGGCAATTCCTCTACACCTAGAGGAGAGGTTTTCTACCAATCACCATAGACAGTGGGATACAATCCCATGAACCTAGAGGGAGGGAGGGTCTACCATCACAATAGACAGGGGCATCCTCTCCGTCTAGAGGGAGAGGAGTAACCAATCACCATAGGACAGTGCCCGGTTGCGCATGCGCCTACCTTTATAGAGCAGGGGTACCCATGCATGAGACAGGGGATCCTAAGAAACTAGAAAGGGGAAGGTGAGTTACATATACGGAAAGAACAGAGAATTAACCTAGAAAGGGGTTACCACCGGGGATGAAAAAGAGATTTATAAAGATGCGATAAAGATGAGAGGAGGCTAAACTTACGGGGGCTCTACGAGGAGGAGAGGAGGTAACATAAAGAAGGCACCTAACAAAGAGAGAGGGTCAACGAGAAGGGTGAGCACGTCTTACACTAGAAGAGGAAGAAGAGGAGGTTCGACATCATAAACAAAAGGGTCCTGGAACTAAGGAGAAGGTAAATTAATACAAGAACAAGGGGGAAATGGGAAAAAAGAAGGAGAAAAGCAGGATGAGGGAAGAGGGTAGTTTCCTTACGAATCAATAGAAGGGGGACCAAGAAAAAGGAAAGGGCCCAAGTTGCAGGCCTTAAAACATGAAAAAAGACAAAGTTTTTAGGGATGGGATGTACAGCAGTCCCCGGGGTAACATACAAGATATCGTAGCTTGTTTATAGTTGGATTTGTAGATGTAAGTCAGAACTGTATATGTTTACGATTGTAGCACACAGCCAATTTTTTTTGGTATCTCGTGTGACAATTGATTTTAAAAATGTTTGGATTGGCATAAGAAACCGACAGGGGATTAACAATAAAGCTTTTAATAAGTCACAGTTAATACACGTACAGCTGATTGTTATTGCCTACAGGCAAAGTACTAATTAATTTACACACCCAGAGTGTCCAGTGTGTAAAATAGGGTTTATGTAAGATCAGGTGTTCTTAGTAGGGGACGCTGTATTGCCGTTCTTATACCCCTGTTGTGTTGAATGCAGGGTACTTGTACATGAAGCAAGATCTAGCCATGTCTATATATCTATCGTGTCACGAGTTAATTTTCTCCTAAATTGGCTTATTGATTATATTATCTAGATACAGGGTATCGGGATCCTTATAGACTATCGTTAACAAGCTGGCCTATTAATCACTAAATCTCTTATAAAGTCTCCACAGGTCCCCCATTATCAGATACTTCCTACCTAGTGTTGTTGTAACTACAAATCGTTATCTACTGTGAAGGGCTAAGGAGCTCTTACTACTGTGACAGGTGTAAATAGTTCCATTTGTGGGGCCACTTTTAGTTTTGCCACAAGAGCCCCAAATATGTATTTGTTTGTAGACTGGGATGGGCAATGTGCCATAGATTGACAAGAGACGCAGCAGAGTAGAAAAGATCTCGAGGAATAGTGGTGTGGGTGTGGGGAATGGAGATACCCCCCGTTCCCATTACGATTGTTGTCGTGTTGTGGATTTATGCGACACTTGGATTTATAACGGGACCGAGGTCAGGACGGAGGAGGAGACGAGATAGGAGGAGGTCACAGTGGGTGTGTGCCATCTCATTCTACGGTTTATAGAGTCTGTGTGCTCACTGATGTGGGCCATTAATACACGAAGTTAAGTGGTTCATTCAAAGACTGGACTGGTAACTCTAGTCTTGATCTTAGTACTTAGTGGTAGAAGTGGCTACGAATGCCCAAATAGATGCGGCGTCCGTTTAGCCGGGAGGAAGGGTGTTGATGAATGACCATCACAGCACCGTCGAAATGTATCCCAAGTTTTGTCCAGGCAGGCGCAGAGACAAAGTCACCAGTGGGTGTCCTTCTTAATTCGCTTTCGGATCGCTGAACGTAAACCTAAACATCAAAAGGAAAAAAGCTCATAAAATTGTGACTCAGATCGCCGAGTTTATTAGGGTGGTAGTGGGAGACAGAGAACTTGAGCGTTTCTCTGTGGTTCCCCTAATAGTGGTTTGTGATTACCGTACCGGGGCTACATTTTGCATACATATGTTGATTAGTAACCATTACAGCTGAACGACAGATACCCAAACATAAATGGCCACACACTCGCTCGTCTTGTTTAGGGGAAATTAGGGAACGCTGTCTGTTTTTGGCCGTCCACTTGCCGCCTTGTTAAGGCCAAATAAGGCATCGCTTGTAGCAAGACAGGGAAACTTAGTTTTTCCTCGGCTGATTTATCTAGATGAACCCCCCAAATCTCAGAAAACATGTCAGGCTAAGGAGTGGTGGGAATGCTATTAAGAATTTGCACTGGCTGTGGAGCTTGTGGGAATGACAGGAATGTAATAGGTACTATTAGAGAATAGAATGAAAAAAAGCATGCTGTGTTCAGACACTGAAGAGGAAACCCAGCAATGCCACAGGCAGAGCGAGGATATCACTGCAACGTGCATGTCAGCACAGGAATATAATACTAGGACAGGTAGCAAACTACTAATAGAATATTAATAGGACGCTATCAGCTGAGATAAATTGCTCCAGGCAGCATGTTATAGAGCAGGATTGTGTCCTGCTGAGCAGAACAGAGGGAGCAAGCAGTGGTCAGTTATAATACACGTATATCGTGTTGATCTTGGGGTCTCATTGGTAGTAACTCCATGGACCCACAAAAGGGTCTGTTGTACCCATGAATGAATCGGAAAAGCTGGTTACACATTTACAACACTGTACAGGGATGATAGAGATTTTTGCGTGATATGAGGTTCCCAACACTGGACCCCCCCAACAGACCAAAAAATTTATACCACCCTTAGGATAACTAATTGTTGCAGGAAACCTCCCTGCAGAGGTAATAAACCTGGATTGCAGGTCTTAATAGAGTTAGTGGGAGACCACAGATAGAATGCTGCAGAGACCAAGTGGGTAGATGATGGGGCATGGACTACAATTTGTAGACTCCCGGTTGATGAAGGATGATTTGAAAAGGTTCTCGAGGGTGGGGCGGCAGGTTGAAGTGAGGGTCGGGGGCTAAAAGGATAAGACAAAGCTATACAATGTGACTCCGAGCAGTGGACTTTTGGGGAGTATGTGGAGCAGTTGAATGTTGATGGATAGATCTGGTGGAAGTGATGCTTTAAGTGGGGGGAAGATAAGAGTTCTGTTTCAGATTCGAGATGATTATTTTGTAGGGCGTGTACCCCCCGCTCAGGAGTACTTCCCCCCCTTTAGTAGGTTGACTTTTGGTAATGTCTGACACTGATGAGGAAGTCCGCTCCCGACAATTACATACAATCGAATGCACGCAAAATCAACCGCAAAATGTAAAAAGGAGCCACACGAAAGCTGGTTTCCTATATTTCCCCCGTACACAGATGAGAGCTCTTTATAGGTGAAAGCCGAGTGGTGTACAAACGATTAGTCATGAAACGTGTTAGGTGCAACGTGAACAGCTGCAATGGCTTGTACATCACCATCTGGATTTCACTTACGCCATAATAGCATTTAACATGCAAACATCAACCTATTATAACTCTCAGCGCCAAACGGAGAAGATAGAGAGTGTCTATGCTGGTGCTGGGTGGGGTCTTCTGTGGTGACGAGGGTGGGGTACACATCAATACAGTGGAAGGAGCTGCACGTGTGTAATATCTTATGGCTACCAACAGGGCATAAAAATATCTGGAAATGTTTTGTTTTGGCCAACAGATTTGTCTGTAGATGCTTAACTTACTGACTAAAGTGAAAGTAGACTTTTGGATTTGTCAGCGGTCCCAGCCCAGGCACCAGATCTGTAAATTCTATTAATACCCAGGTGTCACTATATATCCCTATGCCACTTTATCATCAAGGGACTAATTCTAACTATACTGACCAAGAACAAATGAGCATAACAGCCATAACTATAATTGTATGGAGATTCATTAAATTAAAACCTCAGAAAAATGGCGATTGCAGGGACATTGTAGGTCGAATTTGCATTTCTAACTTTTAGACCCTAGAACTACCTTTTATTCTGAAAGGCAACATCACGACAACAGGCACCTGTTCACTTCGGTATCTTCTATATTTGTTATACCTGGCCTGCCTTCTAATATCCACTTTAGAGATTATGCTAATAGCCTGATACTCCTGGGGGTGTTACCGCAAATGTTGGCTGTATCTTCACAGCAAGTATCAAAGACTGTCTCCTCACACAGCTCCACAGCACTCTCCTCTTCCTGATGTAATTTTCCTACAGTGGAGGGGCAATGTGCTGCCTGCACAGTGTCACAGACATATGAAGCTTGCACACGGAGGCTATGGTACACCCACATAATCTCCTACTGGCAACAGCGTATAATTTTGAGATACACAATCCATGATAACATATATAAGAAATAACTGTCGCACTGCCGTTTGCGACTATGATTTTCTTTTCCTTCAGTTCTTAATGGGACACATTGCATCACTAGAAAGCCCTTTTCATCCTTGTGCTGGATTTCAAATTGGTTTGTACTAAAATTTGTTTTATCACGGACGCCCCTAGAATGCATCATTGTTACCTTATTTTTCCCCTGACCCCACGACTCTATCGAACGGTAGGACAGTGTTTCAGATAGGACTGCACTACTTTTAACCAATGGACACACGATCCTTAAAAAAAATGACATCACCATAGGGTTTATACAATGCAAGGGACTTTAGTGCAGTAAAAAACAAAAAAAAAAAGGCGTGAATGGCTGTTCTTCCATAAGACGGTGGGACTATATTATATATTTTTTAGTAAATGACCAGAAGTTCCGAATCGTTGGAAAACTCACTTCATCAAGAGAGCAATCCCAAGACAATATCAGACTTGAAATTGTGTAAGCCATTTTCCAATGTAATCCTCTCTGGGGACATGTAAAAGGTGTCCCACTGAATAAAATAAAAAAAAAAACATCCAACAAAAATCATTAAATTCCCAGGGTTTATACAGCGGAATGTAGGAATTGATATTAAAGAGAAGACATCGTGAATAAACATACTCTGCTATTATTCTCGCATTCTACAAATCATTATTAAAGAGTAAACGACACCGTGTTATGTGGAAAAAACAAATGTCATTCACCAGGCAAATAAATGTGGTCAGAGCACATAGCGCCGCCATATAACAATGGCTACACTTCCAGAAAGATGTAAAAAAAAAACAAACACACACAAACCCAACTTAGGTTAGATCAGTAGATTCCCAGGGACTGGATTTATGGGATATCCGCTCACTGATCAAGTGCCTTGGGGGAGGCTGAGCTTCTCGAAATGTGTGTGGATCAGTGGAGAATTAAAGCAAGTGGCTGACAAGATGGCGCTCATTAGTCCCAATAACTCCATGATTTAGGTAGAAGGAGTTAGCCCAAACATGATGACAAATGTCTGCACGTACCAGACTGTCGTACATGTAAACAAGGTGCTTGCGACACGACACATGTTATCCTCCCGTGTTTCCGGTTCGAGTTGGTTCAACAGCTCCACTCCCATAATTACTGTCACTCTTGGGCATATTAGCATCTCTTCTCGGGTAATTAAAATGAAGACGTAAGGACACGGCTCTAGTGGCCATATTGCCATTACAAAATGGATTCATTGTTTCTCGTCAGACGGATGGTGAGGTTCAGCTGTATAAGTCGCACCACACCAACATGAGACAGAAATGCAGATAGCTGCAAACAGGTATCCAGAGACCGGGTAAGATGACAGTTAAATCCAATGGAAAATGAAAGATAGAACACAAGTCTGCTCAAACGAATACGATTCATTACTAAATAGAGCTTAATCTTACGGCGGAACACAGTCATAAGGTGATGGGTAAAGACAGAGGCCTGACACAAGAAGTGTTTTATGCAAAATTAGAACAGTAAAAAAGGGGAGGCAGTAAAAGACTGGCGAGTTGTACAAGGGTGTCAGAGAGAACATGGAAACTATAGAAGGAGGAAAGTGGCGAGAGCAAGTAAGTGGGCCCTAAAAGAGCTGCAGAGCTCATGAATAAGAAGGTCAGAGGAGACTAGCAACTGTCAGTGATGTTGTTTCTGCAGTCAGATGTATAGCGGAATTGCTTGAGCGTGTACGTAGTGTTACCTACAATCCAGGCCACAATATTTAATGAGCTTAGGTCCATATGCGTCATAATGCAGGCGCATGGTTTATCCAGCTCCAGAAAGCACGCTGAGCTGAAGGTAACATCGTGTAACCTCTTCAGATGTAAGAATGGCGAAGGATTTGCAGCAAGATGTTTACATGGCTGCACCTATCTGATCAGATATCGTTACTAGAGATGAGGAGTTAGCATAGTGATCACGAGTTCTATTCTCTGAGGCACGTCCAGATCATAAGAGGCATGTAATCAAAGACTGAGAGATGACTAGGCACACCAAGAATTTTGAGGTGCACTATTCCTTATGCAGGCAGCATGTTATAAGCACAGGGAAAGCATGAGCTGATTTGTACAAGTGTCCCACCTATCTGCCAGTGCAGCATGCTATATGAGCAAGAAGGGGCTGAGCAAGTGTACATGTGGTGTCCCTATCTGCAGTCGCATGTTATAGAGCATGATAGCGATCTTGCAGGTGTACATAGTGTCCTATCTGCAGCATGCATGTTTTAATAGAACATGAAAGCTAGAAAGCAATTGGGTACATAGTTGTCCTATCTGCAGGCAACTGTTTTGAGTAGGTTGCACAGAGTGTCCTATGTGCGTAGCAGCATGTTTAAGAGCGGAGGAGGAGCTGAGCAGATGTGTACATAGTGTGTCTATCCTGCAGGCAAGCATGTGAGAGCAGATGAGCAAGGCTTTGACACATAGTGTCCTATCTGCAGGCGCATGCCATAGAGGCGAGAAAGGGGCCTGAACAATTGGTACATGGGGTTGCCCCCTGTCTCAGCAGCCATGTTTAGGCAGAGCTTAGCAGAGTTACGTAGTGAGTCCTATCTTGCAGTCCAGGTTTATAGAGCAGGGGATAAGCTGAAGCAGATGGGTACATATGGGGTCACTATCTGCAGAAAGCAAATGTTATAGAACCAGGAAAAGCTGAAAACAGATTGTACATAGTGGCACCTATCTGCAGGCAACAATGTTAATGAGTAGGTTGCACACTAGTGGTCCCTATCGTGCAAGAGAGCATGTTTATAAGAGCAGTAGGAGCTTGATCAATTGTTACCTGTGTCCGATCCTCGGCGCATGCTATAGAGCAGAAGGGGATGAGCAATTTTACATGGTGGTCCCTATTCTGCAGGCAGAATGTTATAGAGAAGTGGCGTCTTAGCAAGTGTACGTAGTGTCCTAGCTGCAAGCAGCATGTTATAGAGCATGGAGTAGCTATCAGATTTGTACAAGTGGTCCTAGTCTGCAGAAATCATGTTTATAGACCAGAGCGAGAACGATGTACATAGTGTCCTACTGAAGGCAACATGTTATGATATGTGGCCCATAGTTGTCCTATTTGCAGGCAGCAATGTTAATGAAGCAGGAGGACTACAGATTGTACAGGGTGTCCAACCCCTATTGCAGCAGCATGGTATTATAGAGCAGAGGAGCTGAGCATTGGTACATGGATGTTCTATCTGCGGCACATGGGTATAGAGCAGTAAATACTTAGCAGATTTGTACAATGGTTTTCTATTGCAGGAAGCATGTTTATAGAGCAGGATTAAGCTGAGCAGATGGTACTAGTGGTCCCATTCTGCAATCTAGCATATTAATAGAGCAGAGACGCTCATATCCTTGTTACAGTTGTGGGCTCTATAACCATGCTGCCTGTAGAATAGGAAAACTAGTAACATTACTGCTAGTCTGCTCACTGCTCTATACAGGCGCCTGCAGATGGAAACTTAATACAAATCTGCTCAGCTTCTTCTTCCTGCTCTATAACAATACTGCCTCAGATGGGAACTATGTACAATATGCCACACACCTCCTGCTCTATAACGCTGCCCCTGTAGATAGGAAACTGTAATACAATCTGCTCAGCTGTTCTTCTGCTCTATAACTGGCTGTCTGCAGATAGGGCACTATGATACATCTTCATCAGCCTCCTCCTGCTAAGAAAATGCCTGGCCTGTCAGATAGGACTATGTCACTCTGCTCAGCCACCTCCTGCTCTCTAACAATAGCTCCTGCAGTATTGTCACATGTACAACCTGCTCAGCGGCCTCCGCTCTATAAGACATGCCTGCACTGCTCTATGTACAACAAGATGATCATAGATTATAAATCAACATATCTTTAATCAACAGGGCAGTTGTTATATTTTATGCAGTGCAAACAGCCTCTGATAATAATAAAATGACCCCAAGCACACATAAGGAAAACCGAGGAAAAAGTCCTGGTATGTCACATGTATGTGTTAAGCATTATGTGATATCCCTTGTGTGCTTGTGTCCATGAATGTTTGTGATTTTGTACACCTCTACATTAGTTATATAAATGCGCATGTTGGTAAGAGAATCTGTTGCATGCTACACGCCCCCTTAGGAGTTACCCCTTTCATAATTCGGCCTGGATTACTGCCCTGACGATGTGTGGGATACAGGGAAATGTGACTTGGTGGAATCCCAGCTCCGCTCTTTGAATAATAAAAGTTGCGCTGTCGCAGGACAGCTCCATCTTACATGGAGCCAATCCATATTTTGGGCTGCATCCCGCCCTTACGATTAGTCGTAATAGGGGCTTGATGGGGTGGTTTTTTTCGCCACTTTGTTTTTAATAGAAATATGTAATTTAAGATCAGTGCTGCATGAGCAGTATACACTAATGAGAAGGGCCAGCAGAGCCCCCCATGTTATTGTTACCATAGAGGGAGCAGATCGGTACCACTCAATACGGGACAAAGATAAGCAACGGGTTAGGAGCTCAGTTCACTTCTCTTAAGAGGCCGTGTGTTTCACAAATTGCGGCAATTTACTTACCCTTGGCCCCTGTATCGTACCCCGATTCGGGACGTTCCCAGACGGATAATTCCGGCGCGATTCATGATATCTGGTGCCCAAGTTCTTTTGTGTTTCCCCAACACCCCCCGTGCAAGATCGGTCACCATTTCCGGTCCTCCGCGTCAAGGTTCCTCCGGAGTTCCCTTCTTCTTCCCCGAGGTGCTTGTAATGCGGGTCCTTGTGACAATTGTAATTAAATCTGTTCACGTTGTTCCCGTTGGTCCGGGGTTTTTTCCGGACGCTCCCGCCCGCTGGCTCTGTCCGTGGCAAGCCGCGCTGATAGCGGCAAAAATTTGGATCGTGTGCCGACACAATCCCCGACGCATGCGGCTCAAACGAAATCTCCAGGAGACCCCTTTGTAAATGAGCCCATTTGGTTTCATTTGACAATTGTGGAGTGGTTTTTTTGAATCATATTTTGCTGTCCCCTGAAATGCATTTTCATTGAGAATAGTGGCATGTGGTTTACATGAGTTGCATTGGGGACTCTGGTGGCAAGTAGATCGCATTATTTAGCTCTAGTATCGATGAGACGAAACAAGCCTACTCAATATTAAAAAGAGAAGAGGACAAAATTATATCAATTGTAGCGTTTTTTAATACCACCAGTACCATTGGATTATAATAACATTAGGGGGGAAGGATACCCTAAATGAATCAGGGTGGGAAAGACTTTTAATGGTTTTATTCCTTACATGTAATGGCCAGGATAGAGCTATGATAATGTTACTTACAGGGCATAAGATAATATCTCTGCAAATCATTGGGTGTGGTAAGGGGATTTAAACATAAGGGGTAGGGGGGTGATAGCGTGTCATCTTGTTGGTGTAAAATGCTATATATTTGCTTTGTAAAAAGGAATTGATAAATTTTAATCAGGGAATTGACTATAGCTGTAAGTAAAACTCAATATGTTTAGTAGCACAGTTGTGATGGAGTTAAAGGAGCGGAAGACACTGCAGCAACAGGTCAGAGCCAAGATCATCGACAATAGAAAGTTATAAAGCAATTCCAATCAACTATAGTTTTAGCTGCAATACCAATCCTACCCATGGCAATCAGTATTGGTATTCAGCGGACTAAGCTCCTATTGTAACTGTATGAGGCCCTGAAAATCTCATATGGCAACCCTGGCCTGATCAGCGGGTATAGGTGCAGATTTTTTATTTTTTAAATATAGTGATAATATGTTTATAATAATAGTCATAAGTATGCAGCATGGGACGAAAGGTCGTTGATGTCATCCATAAATAATTTCTGTTTCCCCCCTTAGCAACTAAAAATACCTGATTCATTAAATACAAAAATTATAGAATACTGATAGACCATGAATGTGCTGCGGTGGTTTTGATTGGAACTGCAGAAGCGACCAAGCCCAAGGATCTCCTAACATTCTACAAACGTCCCAGTAGCCCGTAATAAACATTAAGCGGCTTGATATTGGGCTGCGGAGACACAATTTACAGGTTGAGTTTCATATGGCCTCTTGTAGATATCGATCATCATTTAATATAAAGTTCGGAAACGCATTAATACATCAAATATAAAATTGGATAATACATTTGATAAAAAACCGCTCCTCCAACAAGAGCGCAGCAGACTACTTACGTTCCACTTTACAAATTCTACTGGTAAGGTTTCATTTGCCTCAGAACTGGCTACCAATAAATGCCTTTAATGGAATCCATGGTCAGGGTGTAAGTAAAAGGCACTTAATATACATTAGGCTACAATCTACATAATGTTTCATGCCCCTCCAACATGGAGGTTATAAAGCATTATCTCTACTCGTATGCACTATACAGTGGGATGTATCCTGTTTCCTTACCGTTACAGAAGTCGGGGGCAGCATCGGTGAACATCCGGTGACAGCAGTTATTGGCCGCTGTGATGGTCACGGCGTTTTCCCACCCAATGATTGTAACGCCCTTATTTTTATGGGACAGCTACATGCACTGAGGATCTCCTAATGCAACCTTACGCTCAGGGTGTAGGATGATTGGTGGAGGATGGGTTCAATACTTGCATATGTGCCCCCCACCATATGTTCTGAGACAAAGGCAAAAAGACAAGTCTCCATTACTAAATAGTATATTCGCTTTGTATCATTTTCTTACTCAATATGTGGGCGCTTCTTATGTAGTATAAATGAGGCGTTATAAAAGACTTCGATGTGTGAATGTATGTATTTATATGGTTAGATTCCAACAAAACGTGCAGAAGGCGCAAACCGCATGGTTTCGGGTTTCTGGCCGTGTACGCCAGGGAGTGGATAAGACGGCAAAGGCACTGTGCTATATGAAAATGTTGGTGTCGTACCCTATTGGTACTATAAAAGCTATTTTAGCTTTCTGCATGTTTTGAAGTCTGAGGATTTCTTGGATGGATCGTCCTTTCCTTACTATTCGCATGGCAAGATGGGCTTGGTGGGTTTGGCTGAAGGTGGTCATGGCCCCCCTAGAGAAGCCTGGGCCTTGGGATGCTAGCTCCCTAAACCATTATCGGAATATTTCACTATGGCCGCCGCCATAAGTTGCCAAAATTGGTTGACTGCAACAGCCACTTCAAGCAAACTGACAAATAGCATGGCAAAAACTACCCATGTCTAATGTTTGTGCGCAAACCTAAAAGCACGGGAGGAACCAGACCATCGGTCTATCTGCTCATGTACTTACGTTTCTATAATACACACCATGACGAAACCGCAGTCTTCGTCTAGGTGAAGGAAAACCAAGCTAAGATATGACTCGTTATCTAGTGTGATACCTTACTCAGGGGTCATTCCGACAACTCTATATTTCGGTTCAGGTTTGTTACGAGGGCGCTACTGTAAGACCCTGCTATTCTCGTTCACTACATGGTTGCACCTGACAGTCTGGAACTGTGGTCCGGAAATGAGCAACGGATTGTGAGGCGGTTTTGGATCAATTTTAGGCCGGAGCTGTTCTTGAGAAACTAGTTATAGAACGATAACCCAGTATAGCTCAATTCAGCAGAAAGTGTTGCTAAAATTTTATCATGTATCATCATGTTTTCTCCAATCTAAATTAACAGAAGCTGACAAAATACAGTTGATGTTTATTTCCAGTGTGATCATGGTACATAACTTCACCTGCACAAGTACAGGCGGTGCCTTCATTGCTATACTGTGCGGGGCTTGGTCGTGGAGGGGGAGGCGCCTGTGAGTGAGATATCTAGATCTTATGCTTGGTATCAAAAAAGGTCTAAAAGTTAACAACTAATTGTCAGCGAGAATGGTGACTTGTTAATCTTGCGTGACTTAAAAGTGTTAATCAATCGTTTGTAGTAGAAGGAAGCCACATGAATTCTCGATTGTGAGGTTGGATGGATACCTACAGTCTCTTTGGGATAATGTCAAAGGAATTTGTGATACAGATTGCGGACCTGATCACCGTCATCCAGGACATTCATATGCACCACAGTGCACGCTTGTCATTCCACAACCTTGAGGTGAGCATCCCGGAAGTGCTCCATTCATACTCCTACTAGAATCCTAAAATTATATCAAGTGGTGTATGTACAGCGGACCCTTTCCCTTAAATGTGGTGTGATTAATGGTCATGATGCGAAAGGTAAGGATGCCCTAATGTGTAGTGTATGGTCTTACGCAAAACAACTTATCACGTAGAAAGCGTGATTGTCTAGGCTACCTTCTAAGGGTAGGTCACAGATTTAGCTACTATGCTACCATATATATGTTACTGAGATAATAACGTCAACATCAAAAGATTAAAAAAAAGGAAATTATTATTAATCTTTTAACCTTGCCTCTATCCTAATTAGATCAGCTGTTAAATTATGCTATTTGGGGAATGGGGGGGGTGTTGGGATACGGAATAAATAGTGTACACGGATCTGTAGCAGTGTCATTGGAACATAAGGCGCATCAGTATTGAGATGGGCTTATTCAAAAAAGCCGTTCTGCTTCGGCCTTCTCCTCTTTGAACCTGAAGGCTTTACCAGGAGCTCCTCCATGTGACAGCTCCCAGGCAAGGTTCCGCCGCGCGCCCGTTCCCCACCCCAATGCCTTCAGTCTTGATGGTTACCAGACAGAGGGATGGAAGGGGGGCAGTGTCAGCTATAGCAAGACTGTGCAGCTACAGCTAGGGGGGCTCTCAGCAACCCCCCACAGCCTTCTGGCTGCAATTAGCATAATTTAATGTTGATTATTTAGAAAGAGAAGAAGTATTACCACGTCACGGGGTCCTACATTATGACTTAGTGTTTATTATGCTTGACTTTGATGGGAGATTTCTCTTAATATCATATTCCAAGAGAACCCAACACCAATGTCTTTAAATAGTGGAAAACATATTACTGGTATGGGTGCATATCTGGTCATGCAGATTGACACTATGATTTTGGATAGGCTAAGCTGTAGTGACTCAGTTTGACACTACACAGAGAACGGAGCTGACGGCTTTATGTTTTGTCCTCTGTTACCTGTTCTAGAAGGATGGCTAATCTCTTTGGGTTGTGGATGGCGGACCGCAATCATATTAAGAATGAGACCTATTCCTAGTAGATATGAGACAATATATTAGTTGGAAACACCCCTTTCAAGAATTATCAAGAAATCTTGACTTTAGCTCATATGAAGGGCAAGGATTTAGTTGCCACCATGGGCACCTGTCGTATACGCGCCTACCCTATAGTACGGGCGAGAAGGTTCCTCCACGAACCGTGGAAGGGCCGGTCTGCAACAAGTCGGGACAACACACAGCACCAATCCTAATCTAGTATTAACAGTGGGAGGAGGACAACGTTAAACAGGATGAAGATTGGAGTTGCTGCAATACTGGTAAATGGGGTTATGCTGGTAATAGCGGTGTGCCCTTCTGTGGCTACGTAGTAGCTAACTAAAAACGGGGAGCTGTGTGTAGGCAAGAGCTTGCACCCTGGGAGATAACAGCTCTAGTTATCATCTTAACCAGTGACGACGATTTCTTGAGCATGTGAGGTGTCAAAATTTGCCAAAAAAAAGAGCATTATAAACTCTCGGCATATGACCTCTGCCAAGCGCGTCATCGGTCACCATCCCTATTTCTCAGCATCGAAGCAGGATAAGTAATTGAAACTTACAGAAGTTCTCGGGTAAGGGAAAAGTTTCTCTTATGTTTTTTTTTTTTAAATTAAAATTGAATAAAATTATATGTTCATGAAAACTTAAAATAAACTCCCGTCACTAATTAGAAAATACTATTTTCTTACTATTTCACGTCTTCTTGAAGGTGAGGCGATGAACGTCTATAATACCGTTATTGCAGTAGTAAAACCGACTATAAAGTGTAGCCTGACGCTGACCACAAATGGCCTTGAAGAATTGGTTTTCATCCTATTTGAAAGTACCACCCAGACAGGAAACAACACTTGTGGGGCGAGTAGAGTACCATAAACAATGCTATTTATGAATCGCACTAATAAAAACCTTAACTTTACTGCGTATAAATATTTTTCTTACCGGTTATCACCCTCTCTATCGGAATGAGAGTTGATGTATGTCTTAGGCCACTTAACTACCAGTATATCATGTGGCAGATAGAAGACAATAATGGGAGCAACAATCATTATCCCTAAATGTATAATTTTTACTTCCATCATAAAAAGTACAAGAAACTAATGATCATCAATGACTAACCAACAGAGGCGAGCCTATCTCATCATTTTGGCCTAAGAAGGTGTTTGGCTAAAAAGTAAAGATTAGTTGAGGACAGTGGAGGTTCCCCATCTCCATAGACAGGGCATTCCTCTACACCTAAAGGGGAGGCGGGTGGTGTCTACAATTAACATAGACAGGGAGACATCCTCTACGTCGCTAGAGGAGATGGTACGGATAATCGGTAGGTTCTACCATCACCATAGACAGGGGGCATCCTCTACACCTAGAGGAGAGGAGGTTCTACCATCACCATAGACAGGGGGCATCCTCTACACCTAGAGGAGAGGAGGTTCTACCATCACCATAGACAGGGGGCATCCTCTACACCTAGAGGAGAGGCGGTTCTACCATCACCATAGACAGGGGGCATCCTCTACACCTAGAGAAGAGGTGGTTCTACCATCACCATAGACAGGGGGCATCCTCTATACCTAGAGGAGAGGAAGTTCTACCATCACCATAGACAGGGGGCATCATCTACACCTAGAGGAGAGGAGGTTCTACCATCACCATAGACAGGGGCATCCTCTACACATAGAGGAGAGGTGGTTCTACCATCACCATAGAAAGGGGCATCCTCTACACCTAGAGGAGAGGAGGTTCTACCATCACCATAGACAGGGGGCATCTTCTACACCTAGAGTAAAGACGGTTCTACCATCACCATAGACAGGGGCATCCTCTACACCTAGAGGAGAGGTGGTTCTACCATCACCATAGACAGGGGACATCCTCTACACCTAGAGGAGAGGAGGTTCTACCATCACCATAGACAGGGGACCTCCTCCACACCTAGAGGAGAGGTTCTACCATCACCATAGACAGGGGCATCCTCTACACCTAGAGGAGAGGCAGTTCTACAATCACCATAGACAGGGGCATCCTCTACACCTAGAGGAGAGGAGGTTCTACCATCACCATATACAGGGGGCATCTTCTACACCTAGAGGAGAGGAGGTTCTACTATCACCATAGACAGGGGGCATCTTCTACACCTAGAGGAGAGGTGGTTCTAACATCACCATAGACAGGGGGCATCCTCTATACCCAGAGGAGAGGAAGTTCTACCATCACCATAGACAGGGGGCATCCTCTACACCTAGAGGAGAGGAGGTTCTACCATCACCATAGACAGGGACATCCTCTACACCTAGAGGAGAGGTAGTTCTACCATCACCATAGGTGCATCCTCTACACCTAGAGGAGAGGAGGTTCTACCATCGCCATAGACAGGGGGCATCCTCTACGCCTAGAGGAGAGGTGATTCTACCATCACCATAGACAGGGACATCCTCTACACCTAGAGGAGAGGAGGTTCTACCATCACCATAGACAGGGGGCATCCTTTACACCTAGAGGAGAGGAGATTCTACCATCATCATAGACAGGGGGCATCCTCTACACCTAGAGGAGAGGTGGTTCTACCATCACCATAGACAGGGGGCATCCTCTACACCTAGAGGAGAGGTGGTTCTACCATCACCATAGACAGGTGCATCCTCTACACCTAGAGGAGAGGTGGTTCTACCATCACCATAGACAGGTGCATCCTCTACACCTAGAGGAGAGGAGGATCTACCATCACCATATACAGGGGGCATCCTCTATACCTAGAGGAGAGGAGGTTCTACCATCACCATAGACAGTGGGCATCCTCTACACCTATAGGAGAGGTGGTTCTACCATCACCATAGACAGGGGGCATCCTCTACACCTAGAGGAGAGGAGGTTCTACCATCACCATATACAGGGGGCATCCTCTATACCTAGAGGAGAGGAGGTTCTACCATCACCATAGACAGGGGACATCCTATGAACCTAGAGGAGAGGGGGTCTACCATCACCATAGACAGGGGGCATCCTCTACACCAAATGGAAAGGGCCCCCTGTTTGCCCAGGCCCCCTTTACATGTGGACTTTTGTGGGCATGGGATGTACAGGCAGTCCCCGGGTTACATACAAGATAGGTTCTGTAGGCTTGTTCTTAAGTTGGATTTGTATGTAAGTCAGAACTGTATATTTTACTATTGTAGCCACAGCCAAATTTTTTTTGGTCTCTGTGACAATTGGATTTTAAAAATGTTGGATTGTCATAAGAACCGGGATTAACAATAAAGCTTAATTACAGTCACAGTTAATAACTGTTACAGCTGATTATTGTAGCCTAAGGCAAAAGTAAATTAATTTACCAACATCCAGAGGTCCGTTTGTAAATAGGGGTTGTATGTAAGTCAGGTGTTCTTAAGTAGGGGACCGCCTGTATTGCTCTTTTAATACCCCTTGGTTGAATGCCCGGTTGTACATGCTAATGATCTATCCCCTGTCTATATATCTATCTGTCTAGTTATTTATCTCCTAAAATTTGTCTATTTCATATCTATCTATATACATATCTATCTCTTATCTAGCTATTCTTTCACTAATCTGTCTATTAATCACTAATCTCCTATAAAATTCTCCTACAGTCCCATATTACAGATACTTACCTACTACTGCTTGTAACTACAAAGTGTTATCACTGTGCAGGGCTAAAGGAGCCTCTTACTGACTGTGACAGGTTGTAAAATAGTTCCATTTTGGGGCCCCACTTTTAGTTTTGCCAAGAGCCCCACTATGTCTGTTTGTAGACTGGGGATGGGCTGTGCCACATAGGATTTGAGCAGCATTAGAAATCTCTACTATTGTGGATGTTTTGGTGGACTTGGTCACCCTTGTGTTGTGGACTTTATGCCACATTGGATTTATAACGGGACCAGGGTCACGGAGAGAGACGTAGGAGGAGGGCACAGTGGGTGAACCATCTCATTCTCCGGTTATATACGTCTGTGTGCTCACTGATGTGGGCCATTAAGACACGAAGTGTGTTCAAAGACTGGACTGTAATCTGTCTTGATCTTATTACTGTGGGTAGAAGTGGCTACAGAAGCCCAAATAGATGCGGGTCCTGTTTAGCCTGGGAGTGAAGGGGTGAATGAATACCATCACATCACCGTTCTAAATGATCCCAAGTTTTGTCCAGGCAGCGAGAGACAAAAGTCACCAGTGGTCCTTCTTACATTCGCTTTGATCTGGCTGAACGTAGAGACCTAAACCTCAAAAAGGAAAGCCTCATAAATTGTGACTCAGATCGCCGAGTATTTAGGGTGGAGGGGAGACAGAGACTTGAGGCGTTCTCTGTGGTTCCCTAATAAGTGTTTGTGATGCCGGACCGGGGCTACATTTTGACATTTTGATTAGAACAATTACAGCTGAACGACCAGATACCCAAACATAAATGGGCCCACCACTCACGCGGCTGGTTAGGGGAAATTAGGGAACGCTGCGGTTTTGGCGTCCACTGCCCGTCTTGTTAAGGCCAATAAAGGCATCGCTTGTAGCAAGACAGGGGAAAACTTATTTTTATCTCGGCTGATTTATCTAGATGACAGACCCCCCCAAATCTCAGAAAACATGTCAGGCTAAGGAGTGGGGGGGATGCTATTAAGAATTTGCGACTGGCTGTGGAGCTTGTGGGAATGACAGGGAAATGTAATAATGTCTATTAGAGTGAAGTAGATGAAAAAAGAAGCAGTGCTGTGTTCAGACACTGAAGAGGATTAACCCAGCAAATGCCATCAAGGCAGAGCGAGGATATCACTGCAACCTGCATGTGCAGCACAGGAATATAATACTAGGACAGGTAGCAAACTACTAATAGGAATATTAATAGGACGCTTATCAGCTGAGAAAATTGCCTCCAGGCAGCATGTTATAGAGCAGGAGGTGTCCTGACTGAGCAGAACATGAGGGAGCAAGCAGTGGTGTCAGTATATACAGTATATCGTGTTGATCTTGGGGGTCTCATTGGTAGTAACTCCATGGACCACAAGAAAGGGTCTGTTGTACCCATGAATGAATCGAAAAGCTGGTTACACATTTACACACTGTACCATGGGGATGAATAGAGAAGTTTGCGTGATATGAGGGGTTCCCAACACTGGACCCCCAACAGACCAAAAAATTATACCCACCCTGAGGATAACTAAATGTTGCAGGAATACCTCCCTGCAGGAGGTAATACCTGGATTGCAGGGGTCTTAATAGAGTTAGTGGGAGACCACAGAGTAGAATGCTGCAGTAGTCCAAGTGGGAGATGATGAGGGCATGGACTAGCAATTTTGTAGACTCCCGGTTGAGAAAGGATCGGATGTGAAAGATGTTCTCGAGGTGGAGGCGGCAGGTTGAAGTGAGGGTCTGGGGCTAAAAGGATAAGACAAAGCTATAGCAAATGTGACTCCGAGGCAGTGGACTTTTGGGGAGTATGTGGAGCCTTGACTTGTGATGGATAGATCTGGTGGGAGTGATGCTTTAAGTGGAGGAAAGATAACGAGTTCTGTTTCAGATTTCTAGAATGATTATTTTGTAGGCCGTGTCACCCCGCTCAGGAGGTACTGTCCCACCCCTTTAGTAGGTTGACTTTTGGTAATGTCTGACACTGATGAGGAAGTCCGCTCCCCGACAATCATACATACAATCGAATGCACGCAAAATCAACCGAAAATGTAAAATAGGAGCCACACTGAAAGACCTTGTTTCTATTCCCCACCCGTAACAGATGAGAGCTCTTTATAGGTGAAAGCCGAGTGTTGTACAAACAGATTAGTCATGAAACGTGTTAGGTGCAATTACGTGGAACAGCTGCATGGCTTGTACATCACCATCTGGATTTCACTTACAGCCATATAGCATTTAACATGCAAACATCAGCCTATTATAACATCTCAGCGCCAATAAAGGGGAAGAAGAAGAGTGTCTATGCTGGTGCTGGGGTGGTCTCCTGTGGTGACGAGGGTGGGGTAACACACAAGTCAGTGGAAGGAGCTGCACAGTGTGATATTCTTATGGCTACCAAGACAGGGGCAGTAAAATACTGGAAAATGTTCTTTTTTTTTGCCAGCAGAGTTTGCTGTAGAGCTTAACTTACTACTAGAAGTGAAAGTAGACATTTTGGACTTGTCAAGCGGTCACCCAGTCACCAATCTGTAATTCTATATATACCCAGGTGTCCTATATAATCCTCTAGCCACCTTATGCATCAATGGACTAATTCTACTATACTGACCAAGAACAAATTGAGCATAACAGTCCTATAACTTTAATTGATGGAGATTCATTAATTAAAACCTCAAGAAACATGGCGCATTGCAGGACAGTGTAGTCTAACTTTGCATTATCTAACTTTTAGACCCTAGAATCTATCCTTTTATTCTGAAAGGAAATCCATCACGACAAACCAGGCACTGTCACTGTGGTAATCTTCTTATATTTGTTATCCATGGCCTCCTTCTAATATCAACTTTTAGAATTATGCTAATGAGCCTGAGACTCCTGGGGGTGTTACCAGATGTGCTGTAGCTTCACAGGCTGTTACACTGTCTCCTCCACAGCTCCACCAGCACTTCTCCTCTTCCTGATGTAATTTCATACAGTGGAAGGGGCAATGTGCTCCTGCACAGTGTAACAGCATATGAAGCTGCAGCACGGAGGGGCTATGGTAACACCCACAGAATCTCCTCTGGCTCAACAGCATAATTTTAGATAGCAGCAATCCATGGATAACAAATATAATAAGATTACCACTGTCGCACTGCCTGGATCTATGAGTTTTCTTTTCCTGTGTCCGTTCTTAATGGACACATTGCATCCAGCTGAAATCCTTTTCATCCTTGATGCTGGATTTCAAAATTGTATTGTACAAAAAATTTGTTTATCACGGACGCCCCTAGAATTGCATCAGTGTTACGCCTTATTTTTCCCCTGACCCATCGACTTCTATCAGTGACAGTGGTTCAGACTAGGACATGCACTACTTTTTACCAATGGACACACGATCCATTAAAAAATGGACATCACCATCAGGTTTATTAAATAGCAATGGATTTAGTGCAGTAAAAAAAAAAAAAAAAAAAGGGACTGTACATGGCTGTTCTCCATAGACGTGGGCTATAATTTAGATTTTTAGTAAAATGACCAGAATTCCGAATCGTTGGAAATACTCACTTCATACAAGAGACATCCCAAAGACCAAATATCAGACTTGAAATTGTAGCCATTTTCATGTATCCTCTCTGGGGACATGTAATAAGGTGTTCCCACTGTAATAAAATAAAAAAAAAATCAACAGAAAAAGTCATTAATTCCCAGGGTAATGAATACAGCGGAATGTAGAAGAAGTGATATGAAAGAGAAGACATCGTAGAATAAACATCTCTGCTATTATTCTGCCTTCTACAACATCATTATATAGAAGAGTAAACTGACCGTGTTATGTATGGAAAAACAAATGTCAGATTCAACCAGGCAAATAATAGTGGTCAGAGCACAATAGCGCCGCAGCATAACAAATGCTACACTTCCAGGAAAAGATGGTAAAAAAAAAAACCACACACACAAAACCTTAGGTAGATCAGAGAGCCCAGGGGAGCTGGATTTATGGGGGACTCCATGCTCACTGATCCAAGTCTGGGGGAGGCTGAGCTTCTCGAAATGTGTGTGGGATCAGTGGAGAATATAAAGAAGTGGCTGACAAGACTGGCGCTCATTAGTCCAATAACATCCATATTTATGAGAAGGATTAGCACACATGATGGACAAATGTCTGCACGCTACCACTGTCGTACATGTAACCAGAGGGGCAGGCGACACGACACATGTATCCCCGTGTTCTCCGGCGAGTGGTTCACAGCTACCCGCCACATAATTACTCCCTGTGGGGCATTAGCATCTCTTCTGGGGTAATTAAATGACGGTAAGCCACGGCTCTAGGTGCCATATTGCCATTACAAAATGATTTATTTGTTTCCGTCAGATGCGGATATTGGCTGAGGTGTACACGCTGTATACACGGCCACAACCACCAACAATAGAAAAACCTGCAGCATTAAGCTGCCGATAAACCCTGGTTATTCCCACAAGCACCGGGTGACAGGTACAGCTAAATAATCCAATAGGAAGAATGGAAAGATAATGACACAAATGTTCTGCTGACAAAACCGAAATAAACAGAATTTATTCTTTACTTAAATGATTTAAGCCATTAGTAGATCTCCACTTCTATTCATCTTAAAAGGCACACAGTCGTATCCACTAGATGCATGTTATAGAGCAGGAGGAGCTGAGCACAAAATGTTCTATCTGCAGGCAGCATGTTATAGAGCAGGAAAAGCTGAGCTGATTGTACATAGTGTCCTATCTGCCGGCAGCATGCTATAGAGCAGAAGGGGCTGAGCAGATTGTACATGGTGTCCTATCTGCAGGCAGCATGTTATAGAGCAGGAGAAGCTGAGCAGATTGTACATAGTGTCCTATCTGCAGACAGCATGTTATAGACCAGGAAAAGCTGAACAGATTGTACATAGTGTCCTATCTGCAGGCAACATGTTATTGAGTAGGTTGCACATAGTGTCCTATTTGCAGGCAGCATGTTATAGAGCAGGAGGAGCTGAGCAGATTGTACATGGTGTCCTATCTGCAGGCAGCATGTTATAGAGCAGGAGAAGCTGAGCAGATTGTACATAGTGTCCTATCTGCAGGCAGCATGCTATAGAGCAGAAGGGGCTGAGCAGATTGTACATGGTGTCCTATCTGCAGGCAGCATGTTATAGAGCAGGAGGAGCTTAGCAGAGTGTACGTAGTGTCCTATCTGCAGGCAGCATGTTATAGAGCAGGAGAAGCTGAGCAGATTGTACATAGTGTCCTATCTGCAGAAAGCATGTTATAGACCAGGAAAAGCTGAACAGATTGTACATAGTGTCCTATCTGCAGGCAACATGTTATTGAGTAGGTTGCACATAGTGTCCTATCTGCAGGCAGCATGTTATAGAGCAGGAGGAGCTGAGCAGATTGTACATGGTGTCCTATATGCAGGCAGCATGTTATAGAGCAGGAGGAGCTGAGCAGATTGTACATTGTGTTCTATCTGCAGGCAGCATGGTATAGAGCAGGAGAAGCTGAGCAGATTGTACATGGTGTTCTATATGCAGGCAGCATGTTATAGAGCAGGATGAGCTGAGCAGATTGTACATAGTGTCCCATCTGCAAGTAGCATATTATAGAGCAGGAGACGCTCAGTCAGTTGTACAGTTGTGCTCTATAACATGCTGCCTGTAGATAGGAAACTGTACACAATCTGCTTATCTGCTCCTGCTCTATAACATGCTGCCTGCAGATAGGAAACTGTATACAATCTGCTCAGCTTCTTCTGCTCTATAACATGCTGCCTGCAGATAGGACTATGTACAATCTGCTCAGCACCTCCTGCTCTATAACATGCTGCCTGTAGATAGGAAACTGTATACAATCTGCTCAGCTTCTTCTGCTCTATAACATGCTGTCTGCAGATAGGGCACTATGTACAATCTGCTCAGCTCCTCCTGCTCTATAACATGCTGCCTGCAGATAGGACTATGTACAATCTGCTCAGCACCTCCTGCTCTATAACATGCTGCCTGCAGATAGGGCACTATGTACAATCTGCTCAGCTCCTCCTGCTCTATAACATGCTGCCTGCTCTATGTACAATACACTATGATACAGATATTATAAATCACTGATCTGTATCACAGGGCATGTGTATATTTTATGCAGTGCAAAACAGCCTCTGATAATAATAAAATGACCCCAAATCACCACATAAGGAAAACCGGCAGAAAAGGTCCGGTGTGTCACATGTATGGGGTTATGCATTAGTGTGATATCCTTGTGATGCTTGTGCATTACATGTTGTGTTTTGTCTCTACATTATGTTAATAAATGCGCATTGTTGTAGATCTTTGCATGGCTACACAGCCATCTAGGAGTTACCCCTTTCATATCGGCCTGGATTACTGCCCTGACTGATGTGTGGGGATACAGGGAATATGACTTGTGGAATCCCAGCTCCTTCTCATTAATATAATAAGTGCAGCTGTCGCAGGACATCTCATCCTTACATGGACACAATCATATTTTGGGCTCATTCCGCCTGACATGATCTTAATAGGGCTTGATGTGTTTTTTTCCCCACTTTGTTTTATAGAAATATGTATTTAATATCATGTGCAGATAGAGCAGTATACAATAAGAGGCAGCAGAGCCCCATGTGTAGAGGTTACCATAGAGGGAGCTAGATCGGTACCACTCAAATACTGGGACAAGGATAAGCAACGGGTTAGGCTCAGTTCACTTCTCTGTAAGGCCGTGTTCACACATTGCGGCAAATTTACTTACCTGGCCCTGTAGCGATCCCCGATTCGGACGGTCCAACGAGGATGAAGTCCGGCGCGATTCATGAAGATCGTGTGCCCAAGTTCTTGCATCGGTCATTTCCGCGCCAAGGTCCGCCGGAGTTCTCCTTCTTCTTCCCGCCGGTGCTTGTAAGTGCGGGTCTTGTGACAAAATTGTAAATGTTAAATCTTGCACGTTGTCCGTTGTCCGGTTTTCCGACGGCCCGCCCCCTGACTTCTGTCGCGTGCAAGCCGGCGCTGATGCGGCAAAATTTGATCGTGTGCGACACAATCCCCGACGCAATGCGGCTCAAAGCGGAAATCGCCGGGAGACCCTTTGTAAATGAGCCCCATTGTGTTTCAATTGTGACAATGGGGAGGGGTTTGGCTTGATCACATATGTGCTTTCCCTGAAATGCATTTCATTGAGAAAGAGTGGCATGTGTTACATGATTTGCATTGGAGGGACTGGTGGCAAGTAGTCCATTATTTAGCTCTAGTACTCGATGAGACAAAAACAAGCTACTCAAATATTAAAAAAGAAGAGACAAATTATCAATTGTAGCAGTTTTTTAATGACACCAGTACAATTGATTATAATAACATTAGGGGGGTATGATACCTAAATGAATCAGGGTGGGAAAACATTTTTATGGTTTATTCTTATCATGTAATGGCCAGGATAGAGCTATATAATTTACTTCACAGGCATAATATATATATCTGCAAAATCAGTTGGGTGTGTAAAGGGTATATATAATACATAAGGGGGGGGGGGGTGTAGCGTGGTCAGCTGTGGTGTAAGGCTATATATTGCTTGGTAACATAGCATGTGATAAAAGTTTTATCCAGGGGATGCTATACTGTAAGTAACCTTCATATGTTTAGGAGCACAGTGTGGACATGTTACAAGGAGCTGAAGACATCTGCAGCAACAGGTCAGAGCCAAGAGACATCACAATGAAGTTATAGAGCAGTTCATCAACTATAAGTTACTGCATACCAATCCTACCCATGTCTAATCAGTATTGTATTCACGGACTAAGCTCCTGATGTAACTGTATGAGGCCCTTAAGTCTCATATGGCATACCCTGCTGTCAGCGTGTATGAGGTTCAGATTTTTTTTTAAATATAGGTGATAATATGTTTAAAATAATAGGCCATAAGTATGCAGCATGGGGACGAAAGTATTTGATGTCATCCAGTTTTCTGTTTCCCCTATAGCAAGACATAAAAGATACTGATGCTTAAAAGACAAAAAATATATAATACTATACCCAAGGAATGTGCTGCGGTGGTTTTGGAACTGAAGAAGCGACCAAGCCCAAGGTCTCCTAACTTCACAACTCCAGTAGCCGTAATAAAAACATTAGCAGGCTTTATATCTGCGGAGACACAAGTGACAGGTGAGTTTCATATGGCCTCTTGTATATATTCTACATTACATTTAATATATTCATAAACAATAATAAATCAAATATAAAAATTGGAGAATACATGTTGATACCGCAGCCCAGACCCACTACTGCCAAATTTACAAATTCTGACTGGTAAAGGGTTCTATTGCCTCAGAACTGGCTCCATTAATGCCTTATGGAATCCATGGCAGAAAGTCAAGACTGTGTCTTGGGTTTTTCCCATAGGTTTCTATACAATAAGCCTCAAGACATTTTTTTCAGTGTGAATGAACCCTCTTTAAAGCAACTACCACCATAATACCAGTATATGTATGTAATAGCCCAGCCATAAGAGGCCATATCAGAAATTTGACCACTACCATTTGTGGGCTGCATTTACGTGTGGTATTTGCGTTCATCCCAATATCGTTTACGTTTGTTTACAGCAAATCATTGGTTGAGATGTATCAAACTGTCTACACCAGATAATACATCTCCCCCATTGTGTTTAGACTCACAAAAACACCAAAGTGTTCTTTACACTACTATAGGATACAAGAACCAGGGCCGGCGCCAGCACTGGGCATACCTGGGCAAGTCCCAGGGGGCCCAGAGCTATTGGGGGGGGAGCACATAGGGTTGTACATAAGGAATCCATTGGGGGGCTTGTCCACGAGGGGGCTGTTTGGTATGATAAACTAGGGAACAGGAGACTGCTTTAGTTTCTTAACTTCTAATGCTGCCACGCAAGGGGCCCACTGGGGCTCGGCCGCCCATGAGCCTACTGAAACCTGGAGCCGACCCTGGCAAGAACAAAATGGAAATGTGAAGATCCATCCATGTGACCTATGAACCATTTGTTCAGAATGCCTTACCACTTTTTTACTTTTAGGCCCAAATATAAAGCTAGTGTAGAAAAATAACAGCAATGAGGGGTTTGGTAAATATTGTCGGTCCATTACAGTATTTCACTATTTAAAAGAACATGTAGGGGTTCAATTAAATCAGTTTTTGAGAAAAGATTAAAAAAAAAAAATTAACTTCGCTTGTCTCATCTCCCTTGTGTTCTCTTCTGGTGAAATGTGTAGTCATTTCTTAGTTTTGCATTTCTGGGAAAGTGGAAAGTAAAATATCATAACCCTGAATGTATCTGAATCATTTTATTCGAGTCATCATTTATGAAGCCTGCATGTAATACTTCATTTGCCATTCCCTTCGATACTTCGCGGGCAGATGTATTTGGCTCAGGTGAAGCCACACAGTCTATGGCAGGGGCGTCAAACTCATTTTCCCCGGGGGGGTCATTTTGGCCCCGTAGTTGCCTTAAAAGGGTCGGATGCAATTTTTTTTTTAACATGGATACTCCTCAAAAGGTAAGCAAATTGTTTAGGTAGTTACATGTATAAAGCATTGCCATTAACATCAGCCCTTTGAGGGCAACCACAAAGCTGTACACATTGAGACACCGACATGGCCAATATGTGCCCCCTACCACAGGTCACTTTAACGCCAGTACAAATCCACTGTCATATGGAGTGCTGTGCCTGCAGGGAGATCCTGTGACATCACTGATATAACATCACTGGGATTACCTAAGCAGAGAGACACATGCAGAGAAGATGCCGCGTCAGCCATAGTCTGGTCCGGGGAGGTCGGCCGCGTCAGCCACCCCCTCACATGGCTTGTGTCCTCTCCTTGATATAACGCCCTCACATAGCTTATATCTTCTCCTGTACATAACCCCTCAAATGGCTTGTATCCTCTACTGTATATGACCCCTTCACATGGCTTGTGTCCTCTCCTGTATATAACCCCTCACATGGCTTGTATACTCTCCTGTATATAACCCCTCACATGGCTTGTGTCCTCTCCTGTATATGACCCCTCACATGGCTTGTATCCTCTCCTGTATATAACCCAAACACAAGGCTTGTATCCTCTCCTGTATATAACCCAAACACAAGGCTTGTATCCTCTCCTGTATATAACCCCCTCACATGGCTTGTATCCTCTCCTGTATATAACCCCATCACATGGCTTGTGTCCTCTCCTGTATATAACCCCCTCACATGGCTTGTATCTACTCCTGTATATAACCAGTCACATGGCTTGTATCCTCTCCTGTATATTACCCAAACACATGGCTTGTATCCTCTCCTGTATATAACCCAAACACATGGCTTGTATCCTCTCCTGTATATAACCCCCTCACATGGCTTGTATCCTCTCCAGTATATAACCAGTCACATGGCTTGTATCCTCTCCTGTATATAACCCCCTCACATGGCTTGTATCCACTCTTGTATATAACCAGTCACATGGTTTGTGTCCTCTCCTGTATAAAACCCCCTCACATGGCTTGTATCCTCTCCTGAATATAACGCCCTCACATGGCTTGTATCCTCTCCTGTATATAACCCCCTCACATGGCTTGTATCCTCTCCTGTATATAACCCTTTCACATGGCTTGTATCCTCTCCTGTATATAACCAGTCACATGGCTTGTATCCTCTCTTGTATATAACAAGTCACATGGTTTGTATCCTCTCGTTTATATAACCCCCTCACATGGCTCGTATCCTCTCCTGTATATAAACCTCACAATGGCTTGTATCCTCCCCTGTATATAACCCCTCACATGGCTTGTATCGTCTCCTGTATATAACCCCTCACATGGCTTGTATCGTCTCCTGTATATAACCCCTCACATGGCTTGTATCCTCTCCTGTATATAACCCCTCACATGGCTTGTATCCTCTCTTTTATATAACTCCCTCACATGGCTTATATCCTCTCCTGTATATAACCACCTCACATGGCTTGTATCCTCTCCTGAATATAACCAGTCACATGGCTTGTATCCTCTCTTGTATATAACCAGTCACATGGTTTGTATCCTCTCCTCTTTATAACCCCCTAACATGGCTTGTATCATCTCTTGTATATAACCCATCACATGGCTTGTATCCTCTCCTGTATATAACCCCCTCACATGGCTTACATCCTTTCTGGTATATAACCGCTCACATGGCTTGTATCCTCCTGTATATACCCCAGCACATGGCTTGCATCCTCCCCTGTATATAAGCCCTCACATGGCTTGTATCCTCTCCTGTATATAACCCCTCACATGGATTGCATCCACCCTGTATATTACCCCTCACATGGCTTGTATCCGCTCTTGTATATAACCGCTCAAATGGCTTGTATCCTCTCCTGTATATAACCCCCTCACATGGCTTGTGTCCTCTCCTGTATAAAACGTCTCACATGGATTATATCCTCTCCGGTATATAACCCCTCACATGACTTCTTTCCTCCTGTATTTACCCATTCACATGGCTTGTATCCTCTCCGGTATATAACGCCTCACATGGCTTGTATCCTCCTGTATATACCCCCTCACATGGCTTGCATCCCATCCTGTATATACCCCAGCACATGGCTTGAATCTTATTCTGTATATAACCCCCTCACATGGCTTGTATCCTCTCCGCTATATTACAACTCACATGGATTGTATCCTCTCCTGTATATAACCCCCTCACATAACTTGTGTCCTCTCCTGTACTTATCCCCTCACATGGCTTGTATACTCTTCTGTATAAAATCCCACACATGGCTTGTATCCTCTCATGTATATAAGCCCTCACATGGCTTGTATCCTCTCCTATATATAACCCCCTCACATGGCTTTTATCCTCTCCTATATATAACCCCCTCACATGGCTTGTATTTTCTCCTGTATATAACCCCTCACATGGCTTGTTTCCTATTCTGTATATAACCCCCAACATTGCTTGTATCCTCTCCTGTATATAACCACTCACACGGCTTGTGTCCTCTCCTGTATATAACCCCTCACATGGCTTGTATCCTCTCCTGTATATAACCCCCTCACATGGCTTGTATCCTCTCCTGTATATAACCCCCTCACATGGCTTGTATCCTCACCTGTATATAACCAGTCACATGGCTTGTATCCTCTCCTGTATATAACCCCCTCACATGGCTTGTATCCACTCCTGTTTATAACCAGTCAAATGGCTTGTATCCTCTCCTGTATATAACCCAACACATAGCTTGTATCCTCTCCTGTATATAACCCAAACACATGGCTTGTATCCTCTCTGGTATATAACCCAAACACATGGCTTGTGTCCTCTCCTGTTTATAACCCCCTCACATGGCTTGTATTCTCTCCTGTATATAACCCCTCACATGGCTTGTATCGTCTCATGTATATAACCCATTACATGGCTTGTATCCTACCCTGTTTATAACCCCCTTACATGGCTTGTATCCTCTCTTGTATATAACCCATCACATGGCTTGTATCCTCTCCTGTATATAACCCCCTCACATAGCTTGTATCCTCTCTTGTATATAACTCCCTCACATGGCTTGTATCCTCTCCTGTATATAACCCTCACAATGGCTTGTCTCCTCTCCTGTATCTAACCAGTCACATGGCTTGTATTCTCTCTTGTATATAACTCCCTCACATGGCTTCTATCCTCTCCTGTATATAACCCCCTCACATGGCTTGTATCCGCTCCTGTATATAACTAGTCACATGGCTTGTATGCTCTCTTATATATAACCAGTCACATGGTTTGTATCCTCTCCTGTATATAACCCCCTCACATGGCTTATATACTCTCTTGTGTATAACCCCTCACATGGCTTGTATCCTCTCTGGTATATAACCGCTCACATGGCTTGTATCCTCCTGTATATACCCCCTCACATGGCTTGTATCATCCCCTGTATATAACTCCCCACATGGCTTGTTTCCTCTCCTGTATATAATGCCTCACATGGCTTGTGTCCTCTCCTATATGTAACCCCCTCACATGGCTTATACCTTCTCCTTTATATAGCCCCTCACATGGCTTGTATCCTCTCCTGTATATAACTCCCTCGCATGGCTTGTATCCTCTCCTGTATATAACCCCTCACATGCATTGTATCCACCCTGTATATTACCCCTCACATGGCTTGTATCCGCTCTTGTATATAACCCCTCACATGGCTTGTATCCTCTCCTGTATATAACCACTCACATGGCTTGTGTCCTCTCCTGTATATAACCCCTCACATGGATTGTATCCTCCTGTTAATACCCGCTCACATGGCTTGTATCTTCTCCGGTATATAACCTCTCACATGGCTTGTATCCCATCCTGTATATAACCCCTCACATGGCTTGTTTCCTATTCTGTATATATCCCCCCACATGGCTTGTATCCTCTCAGGTATATTACCTCTCACATGGATTGTATCCTCTCCTGTATATAACCCCTCACATAACTTGTGTCCTCTCCTGTATTTAGCCCCTCACATGGTTGTATCCTCTCCTGTATATAACCCCCTCACATGGCTTGTTTCCTCTCCTGTATATAACCCCCTCACATGGCCTGTGTCCTCTCCTGTATATAACCCCTGACATGGCCTGTGTCCTCTCCTGTATATAACCCCTCACATGGCTTGTATCCTCTCCTGTATATAACCCCTCACGTGGCTTGTGTCCTCTCCTGTTTATAACCCTCTCACAGGGCTTGCGTCCTCTCCTGTATTTAACCCCTTTACATGGCTTTTATCTTCTCCTGTATATTACCCCTCACATGGCTTGTATCCTCTCCTGTATATAACCACTCACATGGCTTTTGTCCTCTCCTGTATAAAAGCCCTCACATGGATTGCATACTCTCCGGTATATAAACCCTCCTGTATATAACCCCCTCACATGGCTTGTATCCTCTCCTTTATATAACCCCTCACATGGCTTTTATCGCCTCCTGTATATAACCCCCTCACAAGACTTGTATCCTGCCCTCTATATACCCCCTTACATGGCTTGTGTCCTCTCCTGTATATAACCCCTCACATAGCTTGTATCCTCTCCTGTTTATAATCACTCACATGGATTTTGTCCTCTCCTGTATATAAAACCTCAAATGGATTTTATCCTCTCTTCTATGTAACCCCTCACATGGCTTGTGTCCTCTCCTGTATATAACTCCCCACATGGCTTGTTCACTCTCCTGTATATAACACCTTACATGGCTTGTGTCCTCTCCTGTATAAAACCGCTCATATGGCTTGTGTCGTCTCCTATATTTAACCCCTCGCATGGCTTGTATCCTCTAATGTATATAACCCTCACATGGCTTGTGTCCTCTCCAGTATATAACCCTTGACATGGCTTGTATCCTCACCTGTATATATTCCCTCACATGTCTTGTTTCCTCTCCTGTATATAACCCCTCAAATGGCTTGTTTCCTCTCCTGTAAAAAATCCCTCACATGGCTTGTGTCCTCTCCTGCATACACCCTCCTCAAATGGCTTGTGTCCTCTCCTGCATATAACCCCCTAACATGGCTTATGTCTTCTGCTGTATATAAACCCCTCACGTGGCTTGTTTCCCCTCCTGTATAAAACCTCTAAAAAGGTTTTTATCCTCTACTGCAGTGATTTTCAACCTGTGTGCCGTGGCACACTAGTGTGCCGCGACACATGGTCGGGTGTGCCGCTGGGAAATTTCCCCAAACTATGGTGCCCCCTGTGTTTTGTTTCCCGGCAATGTGCAGCGATGTACAATAACACATGTGCAAGCTTTGAACCTCGTACGACAAAATTACGTCACCGAGGCCGGCGCATCATCCTGAGAGCGGAGAGACTCCCGCATTTGCCCACCGCCAAGGTAATGCCCACCAATAATGCTGACTATATGAGCTTTTGCCTGAGTATATGAACTGTTGGCAAAATACTCAGCATATGAGCTGCTGGTCCAGCAGTATACTGCATATAACAATGAGAAATGTAAAATGAGAAATACCATAGTCATGAGGCTGGAGTACTACAAGTACCAGCTCATATGCTGGGTATAAGAGCTGGCACTTGTACTCTGGCCTCATGGCCATAGTACTTCTCATTGTACCCCTTTATTTTGCAGTATATGAGCCACAAAATAATCAGCACCATATACTAAAAACAGGGAGAAACTAAGAACTGTTGAGGAAGAGCTTTGTGTGTGTCTTTCCACCATTCCTGCCAGGATATCCCTTTTGTGTTTATCGAAACAGGCCCAGGTTTCACAATGAGTGAGTAAAATAAATTTAGAATCTATATTATTAACTATATGTATAATATGACTGTTTTAGTGTCATTTTGGTTGGTGGTGTGCCCCAGGATTTTCTAAGTATAAAAAGTGTGCCGCGGCTAAAAAAAGGTTGAAAATCACTGCTCTACTGTATATAATCCCACACATGACTTGCAACCTCTCCTGTATATACATCTCACATGGCTTGTATCCTCTCCTGTATATACATCTCACATGGCTTGTACCTTATTCTGTATAGAACCCCTCACATGGCTTGTATCCTATTCTGTATATAACCCCTCACATGGCTTGTATCCTATTCTGTATATAACCCCTCACATGGCTTGTATCCTCTCAGATATATAACCCCTCTCATGGCTTGTGTCCTCTCCTGTATATAACCCCTCACGTAGCTTGTATCCTCTCCTGTTTATAACCCCTCACATGGCTTGTGTCCTCTCCTGTATATAAAAACTCATATGGATTTTGTCCTCTCCTGTATATAAAACCTCAAATGGATTTTATCCTCTCTTCTATGTAACCCCTCACATGGCTTGTGTCCTCTCCTATATATAACTCCCCACATGGCTTGTTCACTCTCCTGTATATAAGCCCTCACATGGCTTGTGTCCTCTCCTATATATAACCCCCTCACATGGCTTATATTGTCACCTATATATATATTCCCTCACATGGCTTGTTTCCTCTTCTGCATATAACCCCTCACATGGCTTGTGTTTACTCCTGCATACAACCTCCTCAAATGGCTTGTGTCCTCTCCTGCATATAACCCCCTAACATGGATTGTGTCTTCTCCTGTATATAACCCCCTCTCATGACTTGTATCCTCTCCGGTATATAACCCCTTACATGGCTTGTATCCTCTCCGGTATATAACCCCTCTCATGGCTTGTGTCTTCTCCTGTATATAACCCCTCACATGGCTTGTGTCCTCTCCTGTATTTAACCCCTCACATGGCTTGTATCCTCTCCTGTATAAAACACCTCACATGACTTTTGTCCTCTCCTGTATATAACCCCTCACATGGCTTGTGTCCTCTCCTGTATAACCCCCTAATATGGCTTTTGTCCTCTCCTGTATTTAAAACCTCACATTGATTTTATCCTCTCTTCTATGTAACCCATCACATGGCTTGTGTCCTCTCCGGTATATATCTCCCCACATGGCTTGTTTCCTCTCCTGTATATAAGCCCTCACATGCCTTGTGTCCTCTCCTATATATAACCCCCTCACATGGCTTATATCTTCTCCTGTATATAACCCCTCACATGGATTTTATCCTCTCCTGTAAATAACCCCTCACATGGCTTGTATCCTCTCCTGTATATAACCCCTCACATGGCTTATATCCTCTCCTGTATATAACCCCTCACATGGCTTGTATCCTCTCCTGTGTATTACCCCTCACATGGCTTATATCCTCTCCTGTATATAAACCCTCACATGGCTTGTATCCTCTCCTGTATATAACCCCTCACATGGCTTGTATCCTCTCCTGTATATAACCCCTCACATGGCTTGTATCCTCTCCCGTATTTAACCACTTACATGGCTTGTGTCCTCTCCTGTATATAACCCCTCACATGGATTGTATCCTCTTCTGTATATAACCCCTCACACGGCTTGTATCCATTACTGTATATAACCCCTCACATGGCTTTTCTCCTCACCTGTATATAAACCCTATCATGGCTTTTATCCCCTTCTGTATATAACCCCCTCACATGGCTTTTGTCCTTTCCTGTACATAACCCCTCACATGGCTTGTATCCTCTCCTGTATATAACCCTCACATGGCTTGTGTCCTCTCCTGTATATATAACGCCTGACATGTCTTGTATCCCCTTCTGTATATAACCCCCTCACATGGCTTGTATCCTCTTCTGTATATAACCCCTGACATGGCTTGTATCCTCACCTGTATATAACCCCACACACGGCTTGTATCCTCTCCTGTATATAACCCCCTCATATGGCTTGTATCCTCTCCTGTATATAACTTCTCACGTGGCTTGTATCCTCTCCAGTATATAACCCCCTCACATGGCTTGTATCCTTTCCTGTATATAACCCCTCACATGGCTTGAGTCCTCTCCTGTATATTACCCCTCACATGGCTTGTATCCTCTCCTGTATATAGCCCCCTGACATGGCTTGTATCCTCTCTTGTATATAACCCCTCACATGGCTTGTATCCTCTCCTGTATATAAAACCTCACATGGATTTTATCCTCTCTTCTATGTAACCCCTCACATGGCTTGTGTCCTCTCCGGTATATAACTCCCCACATGGCTTGTGTCCTCTCCTGTATATAAGCCCTCATATGCCTTGTGTCCTCTCCTATATATAACCCCCTCACATGGCTTATATCTTCTCCTGTATATAACCCCTCACATGGATTCTATCCTCTCCTGTAAATAACCCCTCACATGGATTGTATCCTCTCCTGTGCATTACCCCTCACATGGCTTATATCCTCTCCTGTATATAACCCCTCACATGGCTTGTATCCTCTCCCGTATTTAACCACTTACATGGCTTGTGTCCTCTCCTGTATATAACCCCTCACATGGATTGTATCCTCTTCTGTATATAACCCCTCACACGGCTTGTATCCATTACTGTATATAACCCCTCACATGGCTTTTCTCCTCACCTGTATATAAACCCTATCATGGCTTTTATCCCCTTCTGTATATAACCCCCTCACATGGCTTTTGTCCTTTCCTGTACATAACCCCTCACATGGCTTGTATCCTCTCCTGTATATAACCCTCACATGGCTTGTGTCCTCTCCTGTATATATAACGCCTGACATGTCTTGTATCCCCTTCTGTATATAACCCCCTCACATGGCTTGTATCCTCTTCTGTATATAACCCCTGACATGGCTTGTATCCTCACCTGTATATAACCCCACACACGGCTTGTATCCTCTCCTGTATATAACCCCCTCATATGGCTTGTATCCTCTCCTGTATATAACTTCTCACGTGGCTTGTATCCTCTCCAGTATATAACCCCCTCACATGGCTTGTATCCTTTCCTGTATATAACCCCTCACATGGCTTGAGTCCTCTCCTGTATATTACCCCTCACATGGCTTGTATCCTCTCCTGTATATAGCCCCCTGACATGGCTTGTATCCTCTCTTGTATATAACCCCTCACATGGCTTGTATCCTCTCCTGTATATAAAACCTCACATGGATTTTATCCTCTCTTCTATGTAACCCCTCACATGGCTTGTGTCCTCTCCGGTATATAACTCCCCACATGGCTTGTGTCCTCTCCTGTATATAAGCCCTCATATGCCTTGTGTCCTCTCCTATATATAACCCCCTCACATGGCTTATATCTTCTCCTGTATATAACCCCTCACATGGATTCTATCCTCTCCTGTAAATAACCCCTCACATGGATTGTATCCTCTCCTGTGCATTACCCCTCACATGGCTTATATCCTCTCCTGTATATAACCCCTCACATGGCTTGTATCCTCTCCCGTATTTAACCACTTACATGGCTTGTGTCCTCTCCTGTATATAGCCCCTCACATGGATTGTATCCTCTCCTGTTTTTAACCCCTCACATCGCTTGTATCCTCTCTAGTATATAATGGCTTACATGGCTTGTATCATCCTGTATATACCCCCGCACATGGCTTGTATCCTCTATTGTATGTAACCCCTTACATGGCTTGTATCCTCTCCTGTACATAACCCCTCACATGGCTTGTATCCTCTCCTGTATATAACCCCCTGACATGGCTTGTATCCTCTCCTGTATATAACCCCTCACGTAGCTTGTGTCCTCTCCTGTATATAACCCCCTCACATGACTTGTTTCCTCTTCTGTATATAACCCCTCACACGGCTTGTATCCATTCCTGTATATAACCCCTCACATGGCTTTTCTCCTCACCTGTATATAACCCCTATCATGGCTTTTATCCCCTTCTGTATATAACCCCCTCACATGGCTTTTGTCCTTTCCTGTATATAACCCCTCAAATGGCTTGTATCCTCTCCTGTATATAACCCTCACATGGCTTGTGTCCTCTCCTGTATATAACGCCTGACATGTCTTGTATCCCCTTCTGTATATAACCCCCTCACATGGTTTGTATCCTCTTTTGTATATAACCCCTGACATGGCTTGTATCCTCACCTGTATATAACCTCTCACATGGCTTGTTTCCTCTGCTGCATAAAACCCCTCACATGGCTTGTGTACTCTCCTGTATATAACCCCCTCATATGGCTTGTATCCTCTCCTGTATATAACCCCTCACATGGCTTGTGTCCTCTCCTGTATATAACCTCTCACGTGGCTTGTATCCTCTCCAGTATATAACCCCCTCACATGGCTTGTATCCTTTCCTGTATTTAACCCCTCACATGGCTTGTGTCCTCTTCTGTATATTACCCCTCACATGGCTTGTATCCACTCCTGTATATAACCCCCTGGCATGGCTTGTATCCTCTCTTGTATATAACCCCTCACATGGCTTGTGTCCTCTCCTGTATATAACCCGCTCACATGGCTTGTGTCCTCTCCTGTATATAACCCCTCACATGGCTTGTATCTTTTCCTGTATATAACCCCTCACATGGCTTTTCTCCTCGCCTGTATATAACCCCTCACATGGCTTGTATCCACTCCTGTATATAACCCCATGACATGGCTTGTATCCTCTCTTGTATATAACCCCTCACATGGCTTGTGTCATAGTCTGGTCCGGGGAGGTCGGCCGCGTCAGCCATAGTCTGGTCCAATGTATTTCCCCTCAATTGAAAACACCATCCACGTTTGTGTGACAGCTGTAAGCGACACTGAATAACATCATCACGTCTATCAGCTTCTAAGCTATGTACAGGTGTCACACAAAGGAGAAGAACGCTGCAATTTCAGGGGAACATAGAAAGGTAAGTATTGAAGTATTCAAGGTCCTATGCTGCTCTCCAGACATGCAGCATTTCTGCATCGCTTCCACAAAAAGCTTTTGCCTTTTTTTTGGAATTGAAAACAAAAATATACCATAGGGTGTCAATTGGTACAGTATATTACACGATCCTTATAGACTGTGTCTAAGCCAAGGAAATGGTCAAAATACAGTAATACTATATGTATCCCTCTCACTTCAGCAGTGAATAAGCCTCATGTCTCATTTGATTTTTGGTCAACTGTGATCTGTACAAAATCTAAATCGGCTAATATTTGTGTGTAGACCAGGAGGTGACAATTACCGAGAAGCAATAAAAGTGCTCCAGAAAAAAAAGCAAAAATTCCATCTTTTCCGAAACTCTTAGGCAGCTCGTATACTTCCGTGCACTACAAACGTGTTCAGATAACTTTCAGAGAAAACACGTACGCCTCTGTGAAGCCATGTGTCCCAATGCCCTAAACACAACACAAATCCAAAACTCTGATCGGAGCCTTTGTATTCAGCACTTCACAGCTGTGATGTGACAACACTTTCATAAAGGAATCAAAACACATCACCCTCTGACAGTTTCATCAGGTCCAATCAGAGCCGGGCTTCAAAGGCCGGATGAAATAAAACGTTCACAGAGGTAACAGGACGAGATGTAAGGGAGACAGGAATCTGGAGGAAGATTTTCCTTAACCGGATCAGTGCTAGAGAAGAGCGATGCTCCAATTTACCCCTCCGTGCCTGAACGGAAACAAGAGGCCGGATCAGTAGGAAGAATTTTTCATTTGTTTTTGAACTTTGGTTGTGCTATGCAGATCATTGCGTATTTCTGTGTATTTATTTCCCCAATTTTCTCATCAGTTGAATAAACATGTGACGTATCCTCTCCTCGCCCCATGCCCGATTAATTACAGAGCACACGCCTTATCATAAAATTATGCACATGCTTCTTGTTGTCTCTACAATTTTTTGTTAGCTGGGACAGACTTCAATCATCATGTATGTCTGGAAACTGATTGAATGATACCCGCAGCACTTACTCATAGATCCAGGCGCTGTGACTGTGGTAATCTTCTTATAATTGTTATCCATGGCCTCCTTCCTTCTAAAATCAACTTTTAAAATTATGCTAATGAGGCAGAAGGGCTTCACTAGCTTTTAGAATTTGCAGGAGTACTTCCACCTCTTACTGTCTGAGATTACGTTAGGCAGAGGGGGAATAAAACAGTATAACAGCTTGTGAAGTTGAAGAATGGAGGGGCTCATGTAACACCCCCCAGAACCTTAAAGGCTCATTAGCAGAATTTTAATAGTTGAATTTTGGTAAAAGATTACCACAGCCACGTGCTCGGACCTATAAGGAAGTGTCCCTGATTTATCCATTGTTGAATTTGATGGTAGACTTCCTTCAAGAAAGTGTTGTGCAAAAATTTTCACTAAATTAAATTTCAAAAACTTGAAAACCTGCAAGTTTTTTTTAATCATGAAAACCGACTATTCTGAATATAAAATGCCTTCTAACATGTGTCACTTGGGTATTGAAGATTCCATGTAGACATGACTTAAACGTTCATAAAGTCAAAACGTATTGTAATTACCTGATCAGAATATACACAGATACTAATATATACCGTATATACTCAAGTAAAGCCGGTGTTTTTCAGCACAAAAAATGTGCTGAAAACCCCTAACTCGGCTTACACGCGAGTCTATATATTAAAAAAAAAAAGTGTACTCACCTTCCGAGGCCACCTTCCGTGGCTCAGGGAGCCACTGACGTCACAGCTCGAGCGACGGCAGCGCACGGAGAGAGGGACCTGGAACTTCGCTGGACAGAAGAGGACCTCCCGGGGGGAAGGTGAGTACACTTTTTTTTTCTTATAGGCTGGGCAGGGGCTGTATACTGGGGGCCAGGGGCTGGCAGGCTGTATACTGGGGGCCAGGGGCTGGCAGGCTCTATACTGGGGGCCAGGGGCTGGCAGGCTGTATACTGGGGGCCAGGGGCTGGCAGGCTGTATACTGGGGGCCAGGGGCTGGCAGGCTGTATACTGGGGGCCAGGGGCTGGCAGGCTGTATACTGGGGGCCAGGGGCTGGCAGGCTGTATACTGGGGGACAGGGGCTGGCAGGCTGTATACTGGAGCAGGCTAGGACCAATGCATTTCTAACCCTCAGCTTATACTCGAGTCAATAGTTTTTTTTGTTAAAATTAGGTACCTCGGCTTATACTCGAGTATATGTGGTAAATACCAAGTATGGTGTGTGTGTATATATTATATATATTTGATTTATGAAAAGATTTTCGCATTACTATTTGATATACAGCTACGCCATGAAAAAAGAGCCCGGATTTGTGTGCAGGATTAGGTGTCTGCTCCGTAGGATGAGCAGGCCATGGATGGATGGTGAGATTACCTCTGTGCATGATCCGGCGGGAATGCATATGTTCCACAGCGCTGCACAGCTGCACAAAGTACTTCCACACCGTCCTCTCCGGTATTAATCTCTTCTGTTTCTTAAAATACTATGATGGGAACAACAGAACAGCTTATGTTATAAAACTGCAGAATGTCATCTAAAATATCACATATAAAAAAATCAAGTACAGCAAAAAAATAAAAATAAAATAAAATTATAAAATTGATGTAATAGAAGAAGAAACTGTAAATAAAGCATTTCAGAACCTTCTAAGCCTTTGGAGGTATCGTAACCCATTTCCCACACTCATCAAATCAATGTTGTGGAACAAAACAAATCCTGACAGGTGGAGACGTTGTCTTTGTGTAATGAGCTTCTCGTGTCTTAATTACCTTGAATAACATATTTAGAGCCTCAGAACCATAAACTGTGGCAAATGGAAGAGTCGCCCGGAGCAAACTGATATAACAAAGTATTCTGCACTATTAAATGTAATGTGGAAAAGCTTCTACAGCTCTTATACGGATGCAGAAAGTAGTAGGTGCATCTAAAACCGGACTGGACGGATATCTAGTGTAAGGGCAGATGTACACTTATGTGGATACGGACCTGAGTGCTGGTCACAGATTTCACAGACCGAGCGGGGTGTCATCTGTATCATATATACTCCGTATCTACTCAGTGTCCTCAGTATCTATATACTGATATATGAAGCAAGGAGTCCCTGTCTGTCAGTCGAGCAGCCACTCCAAGGCCCCTTTCACACAAGCAGATGCTACGCCCCTGGTGCTGCTCACCCCTCCCCTCTTCAGAGCGATGCGTGGTGCCCGGACGCAGGTACGGGAAACGATACAGCATGCTCACCATAGGCGTCTTCATAGGCGTCTATGAGATTTGATATCTGGCTGTAAATTGTGTGGCTGGATATCTGTCCCCCCAATGTTCGTGTCAAAGGGGCCTAGTGCTGTTACAGTTCAGTGACCGTTTGCTCAGCAGTCATAGAATCCTAATCATGCAATCAGTACCTACCAGTTTCACTTGTCTTAGCAGAAAAGGTCACCGACCACTTCTGCTGGGCACTGGGCAAAGAAACCACACAGCGCCTGACAAATGACAACCATTGTGTTCTCTGTTGACCTTCCATTAATCTTTCTCACTAGTGGAAGCTGCATTATCACAGAGGTCCAAGCTATTATATGTGACTGGCTGTTAGTTTTGCCTTCAGACCCATTTAAAGGAACAGAAAGCAGGTTAGGCTTAGTTAATTTTTGCATGTGGAGAATCAATCAATCCTTGAGAGATACCACCCAAAATGCCAGGAAATGCATAGAACAGAAGAGGGTTCTTGGCGAAAAGTAAATAGACCCCCATTATAGTCATTAGGGTCTGTGATGTTTTGTTCTTCTACTGATGGTGCATCTGTGTCTTTGGTTTGCCCTTAAAGGACATCTACCACCAGGATGAAGGATTGTAAACCAAGCGCACTGACATACTGGTGTGTGCCCCCTCTGGAAGGACTTCTTGTAGCTCCTTAGGCCCTTGTATTTATGCATAAGATTAATTTGCATGATTTTGAATACCATTTTTTTCCTAAGGTTCTAAGACCATAAAGGAGAGCAGATCCTGCCAGAGGGGGCACACATCAGTATGTCAGAGTGCTGGGTTTACAATCTTTCATCCTGGTGTTAGATGTCCTTTAATCCCTTCCCGACGCATGGTGAGGGCTCGCGGGCCGAGCCCTCTCCATAGCCGGTAAGTCTTTGCTGCATATCGTAGATATTTTCCTATCTCTCCTATTTATATATGCACACTATAAATACAGGACTCACTAAACACATATATCTGCAACATAAAGACTTGCAGCCCTTACTTTAATCATTTGAGAAAGATCTCCAGCATCTGCCAACTCCAAGACGATATTCAATTCATTGTCTTCAATAAATGAGTCCAGATACTTGATAATATTCGGATGGTTTAATTGCTACGTGGAGAAAGACAAAGAGAGAAGAGATGAAACGCAGAATCTGGAGACCCCATGTAACCACAGGATAAAACTGTAACGTCTGGTTCTATGTTGTCCATGTTATATGCTTATGCAAAGTGCCCAAAGTATCTCTGGCTAGAGATATAAGATAGTTGTTGGCCAAATATTTATAGCTTATACCTGTCCCCAATTTGGTGCGCCTTCTCACACTTGCAGACTTGAAGATGCTGAGCCCCAATGTGCCATCTGTATCAGGTTACCCAACTTAAATGCGTCGTACATATTAGTGTATTTTTCGGACTATAAGGCACACAAAAAAATCCTTTGATTTTCTCAGAAATCAAAGGTGCGCCTTATAGACCAGTGCGCCTTATATATGAACCGTACTTACAGTCTGCCACCTGCTGGCCATTCATCCTTATAATCAGGTGTGCTTATATATGAACCTAGACGTTTTAGCAGGCATTTTTTGATGATGCGCCTTATAATCCGGTGCGCCTTATAGTCCAAAAAATATGGTACTGGTTTTGAGGTATGGGGAAGAGACACTTTTTAGGCCCTTAAATACTCAACAGCCAAGGTTCCTTTCTACAGTCATGTGACTGATGTATGTGCAATCACTGCTGAACCCGTATTCTTCTTATATTTTTGACTACAATTTTTAAATTTTTTTCCCGGGATACATACAGCTCACTAATATGTGCAGTGAGACACGGTGTGCCCCGTGATTGGGTTTCATAGACCACAATGGTGGCCTAGATCTGATGCGACCAGATCATGGCCGCCATGTGAATGGGACCAGACGGTTTGGACATCTGGAGCCTTATTGATGTCCAACACCAGGTTAATGAAGGACTTCAAGCATTTCAAGATCCTGGAGTGGCCCTTGTGATGTCCAAACCAGATGGAAGGAGAAAATGAATATCCACAAGGAACCTACTTCAACTTGGACTGCAAGAGGATCCCAGATACCAGAGAGATCTGCCACACTTCTCCCTACAAGACTTTCACTCTATTGACCCTTCTACTATCTGGAAGTTTCCCAGAAGTAGAAACGTGCTCCCTAAATGACTAGAGAGAGCTTAAAAAATGTTCATCCTTTCTATAGGCAAGGGAGTGGATAAACCCTTTAAAAAGGTTACCCCTTTGTGTTTACATAACAAGTAAAAGATCCCTATGCATCAGACAGGCCGACCCTTGGTGCTAGGAATTGTACTACTTTTCTATGATATCCAGAACCGCTACAAAGCCAAAGATTTGACTATATTTAGGAATGTGTCGATCACCATCTTTTGTCGTATTTAGGATTTTTTAGACATTTTGTGCCGTACTCCAGTTTTACAATTATTATACGTTGAGCTTGTGTTCTTTGTCTATAGTTCTATCTCTATACACATTATACTATTATTCTGGGTAGATTAACAATCGAACAGAGGAACAGAATGGAATAAAAAAAAAACAAATTACAAGAGACTACATTCATCTTTAGAAAATACATACTACATAAGTGTTAATTTATAAAAAGAAATCCATCTCCAAAATGGAATCTGTCAATTAACAAAAGGAGGACAAAACACTTCACTTTGACAAGTAATTTTCTCATAAACAGAGGACGTTGACAAACCAAAGCGGTTTGTCTCCCTTCCATTATATGGATGGTAACCTTGGACTATTATGCGTTACAACAGGAGACAAGGGGCCCTCCACCTGCTCCATATGCCCACAAACTGCTGACCTTGTACTGCATTAAACGGTTTCTCGGGAACCTACTTAAAACTTACATTATTGTTACTTTTGATTTGTTGAGCTGCTTGTAAGCCGACTTGTGTGCGTTCAGGGTTTGTATCAGACATAATTTATAAATGCGTACACATTAGAAAGGAATGCCCTACAGGCAGTAAAACAGATACACTCGCTGCTCATTCGCAACGCAATGTGACTGCTCAGACTGACTCACCAGATTTTGAGCTGTTTGATGCTGTGATTTGAGTGTTTAAACGGCATTTTTTCTCTCCGCAGGGATCCTGGCTTTGAGCATACTTGCAAATTTTCAAGTGTGAAATGTTTCAAAAATATATATATTCAGCAAAGCAATGCCCACGGGCTACTAAATGTCTTTCGGAGAGAGATTATTGCCTATAAAATATTAGGAAGATTTGGGAAATTCCATCCCGTTATGTCAGATATATCTTAAAGCGGCTCGAGAAAGCCTGGATCCATCCCGAGTCATGATATTTAAAACCCTGGACATGCCGGTCTGCGGCAAAGCACTGGGAAGACACGTGTGGGAAGAGGTTTTGTGCAAGTTTTTTCCACTTAAAAAGATTAGACCTGTAATTGACATCATAGGTAGAACCTCAACTGCGAGAGACAGATGGGAAAACAAATGCAGAAAATCACATTTTCTGGTTTTTAAAAGAATTTATTTGCAAATTATGGTGGGAAATGAGTATGTGGTCACCTACTATAAGCAGGATGTCTGGCTCTTACAGACCTCTAACCTCTTCTGTAAGAGGCTCCTCTGTCCTCCACACATCACCTGTAGTTATGGCTCTTGTCTGAATTTCTTACTAGTATAAAAGGGGAGACAACATCATGACGAGGGCTTGTTTCTCTGCAAAGGGACCAGGACAACTGATCCGTGTACATAAGGGATTGAATCCTGTATCATGGGATATTGAGTGCAAACCTTCTGGTCTGGGTCTTTCAGCTTGAAAATGATCCCAAGTACACCGCCGGGGCAATGAAGTAGAGTCTTCACATGAAACATTTCAAGGTCCTGGAGTGGCCTAGCCAGTCTCCAGATCTCTACCCCATAGAAAACCTTTGGAGGGAGTTGAAAGTCTGTTTTGCCCAGCGACAACCCTGCTCTAGAGGAGAGCCAACCTTGAAAAGACTTACAGAAAACGATTGACCTCTGTCTTTGCTAACAAAGGATATAAAACAAAGAATTGAGATGAACACTTTGACCAAATACTTATTTTCCACCACAATTTTCAACTACATTTTTTAAAAATCAGTGATTTTCTGAATTTGTTTTCTCATTTTGACTCTCATTTTTTAGGTCTACCTATGATGTCAATTACACGCACTATTGGGGGCTGACTAAATACTTTTTTTACCCACTGGAAGGGGGCATTTCCACGGCAGTCTGCTCACCAGGAAGGTATCCCGGGCGAGTGCAGGGCCAGGAGAAGGAGAAGAAGGGGGGGGGGTAAGTGCTTGTCATCCTTCCTCCGTCCATAGGCAGAAGAGCGGTCACGCGGGCCCAACACAGTCACGGTGCGGTGATACACCGTGTGCTCTCCTCACCGTGACCTGGAGCCATAAAAATTGATGGGGGCTTTCATCTGGTTGCAAATCATGTGTGTGAATGAGCCCTAAACACGAGATATGACAGATTAATAGGAATAATCCACACATCCACACATCCACACATAGCCTATTCAGGGCAGAAAAAAATCTGACAGATTTGCTGCAGAGTATTACAGATAAGCAAATCTATTCTTAGCTCATAGATTTGGTTCAAATCTGGGATTTTTCAGGCACCAAAATACAAATATTTTCTGATTTGCTTCAAATAAAACTTGTAAAGTACTGCAGCCAGTCACCCCAGAGGTTAGGGAATGGGAGAGGCGAGGGGAAAATGAAAAAAAAATACATAAATAAGGAAACTAGATTCTCCTTTTCTGAAAAAATTGTTTTTCATTATAAATTAATATTTTAGAGGTGGTTATATACCAATGTCCAGGACAATTGGAGCAAAACTGGTTGGAATCGAAAACTCAACACATATCTTGAAAAATTTGTCGAAGCTTCTACGATGGCGATCTATTCATCTCTACAGAGTATGCTGTGTATTTAACACAGATTTTGGCGTGAATTGCCTCAAACTTTACCCTGAGCGGTATTGTAAAGCGTAAAGGATGTAAAATCTACAACACGTGTAAGTTTGATGTGTAATCAGTGGTTTTGATTCACTGCTACTGTGGCAGGGACCAACTGGGGTCTCTTATAAGACCACAACTCCTTGCCAGACATCAATATTACCGTTTCTTTGGGGAAGAAGGCTGTTTATATGTGCACGTCTAGAAACCTCTACTATCAAAGAAAGAAAAAAACTGAAATGGGTAAGTGTAAGTTTAAAGAATTTTTTTTTTAAAAGGGGTTATCCAGTCACAACAAGGGATCACAAAATCTGTTGTTCCCATGTTGCACCCCAAGACAATAAAGCAAGCCACTCGTGGACCCCTGTGTTCTGTGGGGGTGTTACAAGTTATCCTGTGGATAGGGGCTAACTTGTTGTGACAGGCTAACCCCTTTTAGTTACTTTTTGGATTTTTGAAGGCTTTTCTAACCGTTTAGCAGAAGCTCTTTGTCGGGATAGCTCCAGTAAACAGCTCTATCGCTTGTCTGTAGACAGGCTGAATCCCTGCTATGCCGCTTCAGGGAAAACATGCCTACACAAATACTACAGGTCACTTGCCACAGGGGTTTCCCGGCAGAAAAGCAAAACTGTCTTGCCCAGCTTTTTTTAAGGCCATTCAAGATACTGTATATATAATACGAATTATTTGTTAGAAATAACTGAAATAAAGCAAATAGAAACAGGTTATTCAGATTTATGATGAAATTCTATATCATATTCTAAATATTGAGAGGGTAGATACACTCTGCACCTGATCCACATCAAAATCCAGCCAAAAATCTGCAGTGAATTGTGGATCTTGATGCAAATGTTACACAGAGTTTCCACTATTGAGGGTAAAGATTGTGTACAGGGGACCTTGAGATATTATATTAGTAATATTTGTCAGACTCACCTTTAAGAGGTCAATTTCCTTGATGCAGTCTTGCCTGGCTTTGGCATCCATCATTTCAAATATCTGTAAATGACAGAAAGGGTTGGCTCAAAACACGGGAAAATAGGGAAAATTCTTCATAGCATCGGAAAAATTTCAGATATTTAGACGACCTGACATTTAAAGGAGGGCAAGACAAACCTTATCAAATCTTCAGGTGGCTAATCTTGCCAACTCTCTTAAACACAGGTACACTCGGCTCAGCCATGTGTGCGTGTGTCTTCAGTGGAGAGAAGAGTGTATGCTTGTTGCTAGATCCTCAATGTTAATGACTGTTTTGGGCAATAAACTTCAACTGTTTTCCAAAACAACATCTATTAAAAGGGTTTTTCCGAAAGATGAAACACATGGTTGATTTCTTCCAAAAACAGTGCCACACTTGACTATAGGTAGTGCCTGGTATTGCAACTAATTAATTTATCTTTCTACAGATGCAATACCAACCCAAACTATGGTCAACGTAGCAATGTTTTTACAACCTCTGGACAAACCCTTTAATAGAGTTGGTCACTCTTTTACACAAGTTGCTCATGTGTCTTGTGGATAATCATGCAGAATCATCAAGTGATTCAGCATTCCTGATACCTACTTTTGTGCTGTGTGCAGATTCTCCCCGATTTTTTTACATGTCTGAGCACTGATGAATAGGGGGAGCTGCAGAAGAAGATTATGACTAATCCTTCTCCCTCCCCATCCCCGTCTCTGTCCAGGACTGTGAGGAGAAAGATACAGTGGGTTATGCCACCAGGTCAGCCTAAAGCAGTGATAGAGAGGTAGCTGTGTATATATGCAGAGGGCAGCATTGTCAGAACAGGGAAAGCCTGAAGCAATCAATGGAGGCAAAGACACAGTATCTGCACACATATACATCCAGAGACATGTCTAAAGGAACAGATTTATTGAAGAGGGGCCAACCACTAAGTTCAAGACCCACATGGATATCAGATAGCTGGCTGGTCCCACTGAAATGTATATAAGGACATTGAATCATCCATAACAATTCATTGAGTGAACCCATTATATGAAATTTATCTACCCATAAATGTGGTGACCCATATGGATGCAACTTCATGGTGTACTAAAGGAACAGAGCTAAAAAGTAGTCAAACAATCAAGGCTGAAAATAATGGAAGACCAAGTAACAAGACACTTGGATATAAAATAGCTTATGTGATCACAAATGCCCTTCCTCTACTCAATCTGCTAAAAAACCTGTTACTAAATTTTGGCCACATTAATTAGGCAACAATGTTGGCACCTGTTCCAATTTACTATATTTACTCTACCCTAAGTAATTGCAAATAATTACTACCTAAATCAGATGTGGGCACCTGGAAGCCCTAGGGTGCTCCCGGAGCTCAGCGCATACTCTCTGCTCTTTGCATACTACAAGTCAAAATTTTGGCATTGAAAAGTCACGAAACAGGGATTTGTGGACTTATTTTAACACAATTCAGCAACTTTTTACATATTTAAAATGGGTTATTCCACATTTGGAAAGTGGGGGTAGTAATCCCAGGAATCCAGATTTCTTAAATGTGACAAAGATAACTGATAAAGGCAATGGAAATGTAAGTGCTTGTTTCTTGTTGGCAGGGGCAGTACTTCCAGCAGTCCTTCCTGTAAAGGCATCCCTCACTTTATAAAAATTTCTACAGCTCCCTTTAAACCCATTCTAACGTTTTAAGTCCACTTTATTAAAAGGTGAGGGGGATCTGGTTTAAAAGCCGTCTGCATACTCCAGCTAAATGTGACTGAATTTATATGCATTACTAAGAGGTGAAAACAGCTTGTAAACTTCTCATAGGGGATTAGCAGTCCAACCAAGGTCATGGTGAAGGGCTAAGTAAGAGCCCAATTTGTTTGCACTTCGCTTCAGCATCAATACACGTCAATCCCTGCCTTGTTCTATCGCTATTACTCATAAAAGATTCCTGGTGATTGTTCATACAATGACAATGGATGTTCTTTTAATATGTAACCAACTACAGAACTCTGTAAATGTCAGAATATTGTATTTCTGAAATATTTGCCTGCTATAGATCATCATACAATTCCATGTGTATTATAATCCAATGAACTTGAACTTTAGGGGAACACATTTTTCAGCCAGTATATAGATGTTAAAATGCAGCCTATTTTGAATTAGACTTAAAGGGATTTTCCATTTAAAGCCTAAAATAACTAAAATACACAGTTGCCTATGAGAGCGGATCACTAGACTCAGCAGTAATGTGTCATTTGTGTATAGGTCACGGCTGAGGCCAGTGATCTGCCCTCAAATGGCATGTCATAGGACAACAGTGTATTTTAAAGGGAACCTACCACCACAACTCTACCTATAAAGGTAGATCGGGTGGTAGGTGGATCAATAGGACGTGAGGATTATCCCTTTTAAGGGCTAATCCTCACGTCCCCGCACTTTTTTGGTAACTTTTATTAAACTTGTATGCAAACTTTGCTATACAGCTACTGGGGCGTGGAGTAGCCGCATCTGAGGTTACATGGCGCGGCTACTCCACACCCCGGTAGCCTCTTTTCTCCTCCTACTCACAATCTTCGGCACACAGCTCCTCGTAGCTGCGCGCCCTTGTCCGACGATCCTGCCGTCTGCGCATGCGCAAAACAGCAGGCCCGCACAGCTCCGGCTTCGGAGCAGTGACCGCGCCGAAGATTATGAGTAGGAGGAGAAAAGAGGCTACCGGGGCGTGGAGTAGCCACGCCATGTAACCTCAGATGCGGCTACTCCACGCCCCAGTAGCGGCATAACAAAATTTGCATACAAGTTTAATAAAAGTTACCAAAAAAGTGCGGGGACGTGAGGATTAGCCCTTAAAAGGGCTATCCTCACATCCTATTGATCCACCTACCACCCGATCTACCTTTATAGGTAGATTTGTGGTGGTAGGTTCCCTTTAAGATTAAATTGGAAAATCCCTTTAAGCCTTGATCAAATAGGCCGGTCAGCGATCTGCATTGGGTTGACAGGTTACAACTGAGGCCAGTGACCTACAGCAGTGACCTGCCCCTGATCAACTTATCACACAAAAACAATCAAATGGGAGCTGCAGCAGTCAGACATTGCTGAATCTAGTAAGATTGTTGAGCTTATTGAAATACAAAGATGCTTGGTGTTAGGTGGGACAAACACTTTAACAGCGAAAGTACAGGAGCAAGCTACGTAGCGTAAAAAGGGTCCCATACACAATAGGAACATTTGGTTATAACAAACAAAAACACCCTAACGTGTCAGGTTTAAAAAATGGTTATACCAAGTTTTTCCACAGGATAGAAGATAACAGGCTCATTAGTGAAGGTATGACTGCCGGGACCCCCAGAAACCTGGTCAAACATGTGTCCTGCCGCTCCATTCAATACTATGCGAGAGTTGGATTTTGCAGAGTGCTTGGCGATTTCAGACACTCCCATACTATAGAAAGGAGTGGCAGGACGTAAGCTCAGCCTGACAATCCACCACTTTCCTCCTGATGGCTTGGGGGTCTGTTCTCGTGATCGCTGATGGTCCCAGTATTTGGACCCTCACCGATCAGTATTCAAACTTGGTACAACCCCTTTAAGTTGGATTGTTCTTGCAAACCGATGACATTCCTTCGAATAAGGTTCTCATAGAACATCTTTCTTTCCAATGTGTATGGCCGGGTTTCCTAGGGGAATGATGTATGATATACAGATCTGGTACGGAATATCTTGCTCACCTGGTTACAGGTACATTTCTGCTTACGACATAGGCTTATTGGATGCTGTACCGCATGGGTGAGGTCAGTTCCCAGATCCAGAGAGCACCTCGGAATACAAATAATCTACAAAGGCAAGAAGACCAGATCTTGTGGGCTCTGCCAGTCATCCATCCACAAAATATCAATAGGACAATACATGATGAATGAAGTGACGGATAACTGGCGGTGCCTGAAAGGTCCGGTCTTTTTACTTTTATGGTTATATTCAGTTACTTCTGTCCTACCAGAAATTAGAAGAAGCTTCTCCTTTATTACACCATATATTAATAAGTAATGGTTACATCTGCCCTATGACTTGTGGCTCTACACAACGTCACATTGTGCAGGGTTGCCTAGGGGGCTCTGCTGAATGCATTTGATACCATGTTGATGTATTTTGTAGGATTTAGGCCGAACAAAAATGTATGAAATCACATGAACATGGGAGAAAATCGCCTTCAAATCCCAGTTTATTGTCTATATTGTAGCTCAATCCCATTTGCTCAGGTAAAAATAATCTGCAGCACGTTCAAGGAATAACATGGCCTTCAATAAGAATTTGGACATTGTACAACTTTATACATAGTTGGAAGCCTACCTGGACTTTTTTCAGCGCCACCGGTTTCCTGTCCAGATGACATGTGGCTCTGTACACCTCACTGAATTGCCCCCGTCCGATCTTCTTATCTATCTTAAAGTCTGCCAGGTTGCATCGGTAAGGATAGGAGGTTGTATGTCTCTGAATAAATGACAAAAAATAACAATAAGAACATTTCCATCATCAGCATCACAAGGGAATAGAATCTCCAGTACTAGATATTAACGCTAGTTTTGTTACTATTTTCTTTGTTCCTGTTGGAATTTTGTATATAATATATACAGTATTATATACACAGACTGCTGCGTCTCCAAGGTCACAGACTACAAACAAATCCTGAGTAGTCGAACCCTGCAGTCACACTCCAATCCATCTGTACCTAGTCGTACCTCCTGTATGTTTGTTAGCGAGAAGTAAAGGACAGATGGAAGGGAGTATCACTGCATGATCAGAATACACAGAATTCGTTTGCCATCCCTTCACAGCATTGTTCCATGTCCAAAAATTTCACCATTTAAATGACATAGTCTGAGACTTTCATCCATTGTTTTAAAGGTTCATGTATTCTGTACATTTCATTATCTGAGAGATTACCATAATCTGGGGATTATAACCCTACCATCTATCATATTAATTCCCACTAGGATTCTGCATATTGTAACTGTGATTTATAGTTACAAAGATGGTAAAAGGAAAGAAGATCATTTGTCCACCAAGTTTAGACATTTTACACTTATTTACATTCATTAAACAATGTTGAGGAGTTAGTTTTTTTTAATTTTTATTTGGTTCTCATATATTAAATGAGATGTGTTAAATGAAACATTAGATGACAGATTATATTCACCTGGATCTACAATTATAAAATATACAGTTTCGATTTACATACAAATTCAACTTAGGAACAAACCTCCAGACCCTATCTTGTACGTAACCCGGGGACTGCCTGTATACTCAAGTATAAGCCGACCCAAATATACCTTATATACTCGAGTATAAGCCTAGTTTTTCAGCACAAAAAATGTGCTTATACTCGAGTCAAAAAAATAAATATATCTAAACTCACCTTTCCGGTGACCCCTGTATATCTTCTGTGCGATATGTCCGGCAGCGGCGGCAGGCTATATACACTGGGGCAGGGTCTGGCAGGCTATGTACACTGGGGCAGGGTCTGGCAGGCTATATACACTGGGGCAGGGTCTGGCAGGCTATATACTTCCCTGCGGCTCAAGGTCCACGTGAGTGAGCGGTATGCTCAGTGTATCTTTTGCTTACTACTGAGATCACAAATGTCTCGGGATTTGTTCTTGAAAATCTGTGGTGCTTCCCCTTTAACCAGGCTACATAATATAAAAATACTTTATTATTTTGTGTTCTCTGGGCTCTAGTTATAAGTCAAAATAAAGCTATGGACAGTGATAGCTCGGGATTGCAAACACTCAAACCCCTATTTGACACAGAAGCTAATAACTTTCATTACTTTCTTGTTTCTACTATCACAGCATAACTTTTTTATTGTGACATATATTTTGCCTGTAATCCTTTTATTATTGTTGTAAAGCCGAAAAGCTTTAAGTACAATTTTCGCTTGGGTTCTGTGCACTTACTTTTCTTTTAAAATTTTTCTCAGGGGAAATTTAAAAACGCTTCTTGCAAAGATATAAAACATAAGACAATGGAATACAATTTGATTTTACAACGTTAAGTTTATGAAGCTTTTCGCAGCAACTCTTTTATGAGAAAGCAAGCCGTAATTTTTTATTTATTTATTTTTTTTGTTTGCCCGCAGTCTTTTTGACTATGGTTGTATAGTGTTCTAATTACTGCATTTTGTGAAAAATCCTAACTTTATGTTGTTTTAAGGAATTAAGTAGCCAATAAATGGAGACATATATATCCGTGAATTGTAAACTCGGGGAAAAAACAAAAGCCTTTCCACTGGACAGGGTCGAAAAGATGACCAAAAATAAAAATAAAAGATATTATAATGCTTGTTCTGGAGATGAATATCCTGAATTTGTCTAGAAATGTTCTACTGACTTATGTGTCTTTCTTTACCTTCTCTGTCAACATTTGGGGCATAATGGTGCACATTTACGTTCCTGTCCGCAGGGTTCCACGAAAGTGCATTGTCCGATTGCACCGTGATTCACTAAGATCGTGCGCCCGATATCCTGCATGTGTCGCTTCCCCGCTCAGGTCCAAAGGAGTTCCCCTTCTTCTTCCTGGTGCATGTAAGTTTTTGATCTTGCTACACAATTTGAAAATTAAATCCCGCCCTCAGATAGAATCAGTCGGATCCTCAAACGGCACCCCCCTCCCAATTTGTGTCCAAATTGTGTCCAGAGCAGTGCCGCCACAATCAGATTGTGTGCGACACAATGCCCAGTTATATACCTGACCCAGCAGCGCAAATCCCCAAAACATTGGAAAAACCGACAAAAGTGCGGCCCGTGGGCCCTTAGTCAATAAGCCCCAATGCGATTTTGCAGTGTCTATCTTATACATTAGTTTGGATGGGCACCTAGTTGTTGTGCACTGTGCACAGAACATGATGTCCTTCACAAAATTTGCGGAAAGCTAAAAGTGGGCGGCTCTGCATGTTTTGAAAAACCCTTTCTCAAAAATAGTGGATGAATATGGATGATGACTCTCCCACCAATGACCAATAAAGGGAAAGAAGTGCTTCATCACTTTATTGCACATATATAGATCAACTGGGCCAGGGTTCATTGAATTTGAGCACCCTCCATATTGATTGTCGTTTGGTTACAACCTTTGGTCGTACACTATCTACTCTCCTACCAATGACTATAGCCTACTCAAAGATGTTTAGCATTAAGACAGAAGGTGTGGAGATGATGGTGCGGAGATTAAGGTCCCAGCCAGAACCAAAAGTTTAAAATGCTGAGGTAGAATTGGTTGGAGTCTGATCCTTGGGCTCTCACTGGTCGGATTATCCTGGAAACTCCATTCTCCGAAATCCATTTTCTGTTGTCATTCCCCTGCCCAGAGGCGGGTAGAGTTAATCAGAATATCAGAGCCCTCCCCCGTCTGACAATAATGACCTATCATATAGAAAGCAGGAATTATAGACTTGACGTGCTGTCAATGTCATGTTACTGTTGAAGCCAAGTCAACAAACATTGGAGGGAGCAATGGAGACTGACTGAGGTAGTGACGGTTCAGTAAGCAAGTACAACCCCTACAAAAACCTTTACGGACCTTAGATGTAATTGTATTGTAATATGTGTCGAAGTGTTTGTTGACAATGACGGCTATTCTAAAATCGAATGCATCTTATTGCCGAAACGGGACGCAACAAAGGCCATTTTGTGCTCACATTTATGTGCATTCAACCTTAGATCCATATCATGTTATTGAGAGCATTAAATGTAATGATTTTTCTGTGGAAATCCAGCAAGCCTGGGCTCTTTACAGAGTCAAAGCAGAGACGTTCAACTTACTAACAAGGTTACACACTTTTCATATACTGATAAATTAGCAGTTTTCATATAAGTAAGAATATTCATCAGGAATGATGTATTCATTGAGAATCAGCTTCATGTATTTAGATTTCACTAGGTGCATGCACTGAGGTCAATCTTTTCTGAGTTGTTTATCCTGGTGAAAGCTTCTTCTGACAGTTTATGTTGCATTAATGTTTCAGCATGTCTCACGCTATACCACATATTCACCTAGATGTCCTATGATAGTCTACTTGGTGGTGGTCTGACTGCTGGCTCCTTCACCATCATGTCTGATGGTAGCTAAGTTGCAATGACTATGTTCAGCCACTATACAGGGAACGGAGCAGTCTTTTTATTGTCTGTCCTCTATTTATCAGCTGATCTGTGGATATTAGTGCCACCAAAAAAGCTAGAAACACATTACTCATGAATATTAAATTCACAATGCTAGGTCAAGAGCGTTGCGACTATATATTCTCAGAAGCTCTTGCGCTTCAGTTTGGGACATCCACCACCAGTGGCGTAACTAGAAGCGGATGGGCCCCAGTGCAAAGTCTGTGCCAGGCCCCGACTGCAATGTTTGGTTTATCGTAATAGTCTTCTCATATGGGAAAGTAACACCATAAGGGCCCCCTAAACCTCTTGGGCCCTGGTGCGATCGCAACCTCTGCACCCCCTCAAGTTACGCCCCTGTCCACCACCCCATTAATGTAGACTCTTAACATATAACTGTGACACTGACCATGTTGCCTATAAGACTAGGTGGTGACTGTCTCTAGGCCTGATGGTGTAGGGCAGATCTATTGCAGGTGATCCAAGATTGTCAAAGGGTTGATGTCAATTTTGCTAGTGTCTAAGGTAATAGATCAATTGCTGTCAGCAGCCCTGGTGGTCTGGGGGTAGTTAGGTGGATTATTAAAACATTTATGATGACCTAGAACAAAAAGTGGTTTAAAAAAAGAGTCTTGATGCTCCAGGTCAGTGTTGTGGTAAATGTCAGGGTGTACCTAGATGTCTAAGTACATGGGAAGCTTTATGTAAGTATTACAACTACTTAAGGAGAGTAAAACTTGTCAAAGTTCCTAAAACTGAAAGAATCATTGTCTCACAATGGAGACCCACTCACCCCATGGCCTAGTGTCCCAGCCGAAACTGTAAATGATGCGGTCTTCTGCTTGACCGTTAGGGCTATTATAAAGTAACAGCCTGAACTCACTATCACAACTATGAGTGAAGCCTAGATGACCTGTATGTTCAGCAATGTTCAGGCTTTACAAATAGTGTGTGGGTGACTACTGCTTTAAATATGCTGCCAGTGTCTGTGATGACTCACCTAAAAGGCCACTCTCTGCTGCCTGAGACGAGCTATAGAAAGGTGCCCCCTCTGTCCCATCCAGTAGTAATATATCAGGTTAGTTTCTTTAGTAAGTGGGTTCTCCATTCAGTCTCACACCCATGGTGACATCGGATATGAAGAGACATTATTTAATGTGCCAGGTCCTGCTGTGTAGCAGGTGACTGTCCCTGATGCTGCCTGAGGAAAGAGGCTCAACATACCTCATGGCTGGTGCACCCTTGATCATTGCAACTGAGAGGTCACTGTGGGGGATGGTAGGTCCTTTCAGTTACCAAACAAGCTCCAGAGCAGTAAGATCAATGAAAACATTCAGCTACTATAGCGGGGCCTTGCAGATGCTTCCAGCTGTGCCATTGTAGAGTTACTATTGAGCTTTGCCTATAGCAGGGCATAATAGTCATACAGTGAGATTTCCATTGACTGAAATACTATATTATTACCGTCTATTATACTGTATATGTGATTCAATGATAACTGGTTCATATACTCTACGGAATGGATGAGAGACCGGCCTGAAAATAAAGTAAACAGGGTGGCTCAGTGGTTAGAACTACAGCCTTGCAGCGCTGGGGACCTGGATTCAAGTCCCAACCAGGTCAACATCTGCAAAGAGTTTGTATGTTCTCTCAGTGTTTGCGCGGGTTTCCTCCGGGTCCTCTGGTTTCCTCCCAAACTCAAAAACATATTGGTAGGATGACTAGATTGGGGACAGGGAGTGCTGCGTAATCTGTGTGTCCTATATAAATAAAGAATTATTATTATTATTATAAACTGAAGGCTGCAATACGAAAATACAGAAAATTATAATTTTAATGAACTCTTTTTTGAGTTCAACTAAATCTAAAAAAAAACCCAAGCAAAAACCTTGGCAAGGTCTGAAAATTTCAATTCTAAATATCCACCTACTGTAATTATTGTAGATACATCCAAATTTATCAGATGTGACATCTTATTGAACTTTATTTCATGTAATCACCTTACAATACGGTTAAAAGCAAACGACACCAGATGAAACCAGTGGACATCTGGAGAGCCGCACCTCACACACCGGCAGCTCCTCGCCTCACACTGAGCCCAAATACATCAAAATGACAATAAAAAGACAAAAAGAAACAAAAAACAGGAACGTATCAAAGTGTGTGTGTTTAATACCTACTATTGATTACTTCCAGCTTCCATGTAGAGGCGGCACAGCACATGGTGATTTACATAATGAAGGAACTGTTATGCAAATGAATTATCAGTAGGAATACGCAGCTAAATAGAACAGAAATAGATGAAACAATTGACTGTGGGCAGGAGAGGTGCTGGTAACACACAGCTAGAATCTGGCATATGAGGGGGTATGCCCGCCGCAAAACAATCATGTCTTAATAAAGTTCATACAATATTGAAGGGGTGGTTCAGGGTAAGAAATCTCGTCATCTAAGCTGGAAGTGGTGTAAAATATGGAAGACATCTACCACCAGATTACAGGTGGAAGACTGTCCACACAATCCTGCTCATTATTTTAGGGGGTTGATGCCACAGTTTTTTCAATGTTTCAATGACTTTATAAAGATATGTAAATGAGCCGGATATGCTCAGGATGACGTCACCTGAGCCGCTAATTACGCACACCCTCCACCAATTATTATTCACCCCTCTCGGCTCCATATCTTTGCAGACAGCTGCTGAGGCCAACCAGATAACTGCATGCGCGAGAACTTCTTGCGCAGCCGCAGTAGCAACCAGCAAACATGACGGCATTGCAAATCAGCCAAAATAATAGTATCATAGTTTATACAGTTGAAAAAAGACACTTGTCCATCAAGTTCAACCAAGGAAGGGAAGGGATTGGATGAAGAAGGGATTTAGGGGAAACAATTCTATATAACATAACCATAAATGTTATTTAGGTGTAAAAAGGCATCTAGGCCCTTCTTGAAGCTCTCTGCTGTACCTGCTGTGACCAGCGCCTGAGGCAGGCTATTCCACAGATTGATAGTTCTCATAGTAACAAAGCCCTGTCTCCTCTGGTGATTAAACCTTGATTTCTCCAACCAGAGACAGTGCGCCCTCGTCTTCTTTTTGTGGCCGTAGCCAGATCACACCCACAACTACAACCGTGTAAATGGGGCTTTACATTTATTGAAGGCATTAGTCTCATAGTCCATAGGAATGGGGGTGCAGGCGGTAATAGTCTTTAGGAGTTGGGTGTTATCTCTTGGATCACAATTTATAAAAAATTTAAAATGTTTAACATTTGATCTCCGAATATCAATATTTTGATTTAAAAGATACAAATCCTAAATAATATCTAAAATGAATAGGTATATAATGGGGGTGGGTTCAGATTTAAGACAACAACAGCTGTAAATAAGATCCTGATAACAGCGTTGACATTGACTTTAACTGTCAATGTCAACTAGGCCTCATTCACACGGCCGTTGTGGGACGTATATATGGCCAACGTATATACATCATATATACTTCCCCCATAGGCCGGCAATGGGCGCACGGCGGCATGTTTCTCTATGGGGAGAGGGGCGGGGCGGGCAGTGCTCACCCCCTCCTCCTCTCCCAGGCGGTCACACGTTTGTGTGAATTTGCCCTTAATGTTTTGCATTGATTGATGTACAGTATTTTAGTTTCAATGGGAGGAATCCATTAACCACCGACTTATTGACAGATTTGAACCAAAAAATGATGGGTTTCCTCTGGGTCCTCCGGTTTCCCCCCGCACACCAAAACATACTGGTAGCTTGATTCGATTGTGAGCCCCATTGGGGACAGGGACTGATTTGGCAATCTCTGTGCAGCTCTGAGGTATCTGTGTGAGCAATATAAATAAAGGAGTTATTATTAGTTTAAAAAAATTTGCCACTTTTGGTGTTTTCTCCAGAAAAAGGGTTGCGGAGGATTGTGGCGCACAGTTAGGACCAGCTAAAAGCAAGTCTACAAGTAGAACTCAACAGGGATAAACTGCGGCAGATTTATTATCACAATGAGGAATCTGGAAAAGCAAAAAGACTAATGTCATTGAGCTGTTCTCTGTCGTAGCCTCATTAATAAATCCCCCCACATAGGTATTTCCAAATATCCAAAATATTTTATATCTACAATTACAATGAAAAAATACTGAACTGATTTAAGAGTCACATTTAGTGATGATGAAATCTCTGAAATACACAAAAACTCACACGGATTCTCCAAATGTGTAAGAGTTCAGGAGAATTCATATAAACTAATGACAAGGTGGTACAGAACCCCAAAAACTCTTAAGCAGATGGGTCTATCCTCTAATGAGGATTGCTGGAGATGTGGACATAAAAATGGCTCGCTCGCCCACATCTTTTGGTACTGTCCAAGCATCCAGAAGTTTTGGAATGATGTTTCTAAAATCACCAATCAAATCTGCTCTCAAACCTTGCACCTCACCCCAAGTAGTGTACTTCTTTGGTTACCTAATAAAACTTGGACCCCAGGCAAACACAACCTGGCCACAACCTTAGTCCAAACAGCCAAACTGCTTATCCCTCTTCATTGGCTTAGTAAATCCCCCCCTACAATTCCAGAATGGCTAAACAAAGTGGATCAGATGTGCAGGTTAGAAGAATTAACGAGTTGGTCGGATAGAAAACATGACACATTTATAAAAATATGGGCCCCATGGCACGAATATAGGAAAACTTTTTCTTAATATTGGCACTTCAGTCTAGTTGATAGATACTTAGACAGCCATAATGCTTATAGTTTAACCCTTGTAATCTAATTACAACTAAATCTCTGATTATAAGTTCCTATAGTAGACTAACTACCACATCTATACCTAGTTCCTGATGAATTACTTGTGATACATTAGATATGACATCTGTATCCCCCCCCCCCCCCCCCCCCCCCCCCCCTCTTACGACAAGATCTCACATTAACTATAGATTAATGGGTTAATGCGAAATATTCTGTCTAGCAGGTGCTTCATATGTAGCAAATATGTATATACCTTATTGTCGGGATAAGAGGGGATACCTGCGAGTATACCTTTTCCCTTTCCCTGTTTTTGGATATGTTATGTTATATTTTCTCAAATAAAAACCTTTTAAAAATCAAAAAAAAAAAAAAAAAAAAACTTACAGAATCCAGCCTATACAAAGTAAAGGAGGGAAGCAAGTGCGCTCCAACGATGGGTTAAATAATTTGAGCTAAAGATGGAAAATAATGACTTTCTAAGTTACTTTTCATCATACGAGCGCGCACTGCATTGCAAGTCCCTTAAGGAAAGTGAAAGGGTTAAATGGCTATTAAAGTCTAGAGCAATCTTTGAAAGTGGCACACGCAATTATAAATATGGATAATTAGCAGCTCCAGCCAAGAATAAAATGTCACAATGTCACACAGATCTGTCACAGTCCGCTAATGAATGTAGTCACATATCTCCAGGCTTTCCTCCTCTTCACAAGCCTGTTGCAAGTGACCAACCAGGGCAGGCGCACAGGGGATACGGCTCACTCACTGCCGAAGGAAGACTTCACACCGCTTGATACTTGCCCATTTGGCACCACCACCCCACACCACTAATAACCAGACTGCACACTCTGGTCTCCCAAGACAAAAAATATAACACTCCTATTCCAGTCTTATCGTATACGGAGAAGTGGCTTTTGAAGAGCGAGAAGAAAAAAAAAAATTATGAGAATTCAGTGCCTTAAAGAGTCAAAGACCAGGACATGAAAACAGTGGATATAAAAAGACAATGTATCAACCATCACAATCCATAATTATCAGAATCTAAAGTCATAGACAATTTCCCAAGGAATTAATGGTGCTCTATAAAAGAATAACAAACACTCTGTAGCAATTTGCAGCTCATAACGATTTGGGTCCACAGACTACTGGAGATGATATAGACCCACTAAGTTGCTATAGATTAAACCCAAAAGATAATGTCTAGGGAGCTCCCTGGTATAGACCCCTAAACCCTACATAGATATCTAGAGTTTGCTGCAAAGAACCCACACATGACTATCTCAGTGTAGCCTCCATTAGGATCAGACAGTAGGTGTTCTCCTTAAGGAGACAATGCCAATTAAGGCTGGACATTTCTTTTTAAAGGAGGGCTCTGCTGGACATTTCTTTTTAAAGGGGGGCTCTGCTGGACATTTTACTGATGAGGGGAGGCATTATATTAAATAGTAGTTGCTGCATATTTCATCCTAGGCTTATACTTGAGTCAATAAGTTTCCCCCCGTTTTTTTTGTGTCAAAAATAGATACCTTGGCTTATATTCGGGTCGGCTTGTACTCTGTTATATACAGTAAATGGGAGTCATTTGTGTACAGAAGTTTTCTGAGATATTTATTTTGGGTGGGGACAAAATGAATTGGTTTTCATCCAGGAAAAAAAAAATTATATTTCTTATTAAAAAGTTTCTTTTCTAATAACTTCTGTAATACTGATGTATGGAAGTATGGAAATGTAAGCTCGGATAGTGATGGAAGCCCTTCATTACCACCACTTAGACATAGTCATTGACATACAGAGGACAGTGACAATGATTCACAATAAATTATGCTGACTTACTCGTTTTTTTTAAAGATGATGATGATATGATACATGGACAATATAACAAGAGAGGGGGGAATAAAATGAGGCCACAATAATGTGATCTAGAGTCATCCAAGACCATGGTAACCAAAGGCAGAGCTGTCATTCATTCTACACAAAACCAGAAACCAGGACACTAGAACAGAAACTGAAAATCTGCTAAAAATAAGAAGCTAGGAGATTCCTGAACTACAGGTTTCATACCTTAAAAAGGTGACACGTTGAAATCCAACGTTTTGTTCTCAAAAGGTTCTTGTAAATGAAGAAAGTTCCAGGACAAGAAAAAACTTTTATCCACTCAATAGATTAAAAGCTTCCAAGTATAATCACACCTATTTCTTTGGACATTTAATTATGCAATGCTAATAAAAAGATCTATCATATTTATGTATATCATCAGTATGGAGCAATGGGGTTGGAGTCCTGGGCAGGGATTTTAACATCTTGCACTGGAGTCGTTCATCCTCATCCACCCGGTTGTTGCATATGCAGAATAAAGCAAACTCTATGCGTCGGTCTTAATAACAGTGCAATGCTTGTACAGGCGGTCCCCTACTTAAGAACACCCGACTTACAGACGACACTTGGTTACAAACGGACCTCTGGATGTTGGTAATTTACTATACTTTAGCCCCAGGCTACAATAAAGAGCTATAACAGTTATCACAGGTGTCTGTAATGAAGCTTTATTGTTAATCCTGGTTCTTATGACAACCCAACATTTTTAAAATCCAATTCACAGTCACAGAGACCAAAAAATTTTTTGCTGGGGCTACAATTGTAAAATATACAATACCGACTTACATACAAATTCAACTTAAGAACAAACCTCCAGAACTTATCTTGTACGTAACCCGGGGACTCCCTGTGCACCCATCAGTCCTGCCATGCTTGGCACATGCACTGTACAGTCTACTAGGCCATCAGGGAGTTTGGTGGTCAAGCACACGTACTGAATGTGATGAACTGTGAGCAGCAGGATTTTACAGTTGTAGTTTGTACATAATGTCATATTTGTAGGCAGCATGGTATAGAGCAGGAGGAGCCAAGCAGATTGTACACAGCATCCTTTGTACAGACAGAGCGTTCTAAAGCAGGAGGAGCTGATCATATAATACATAGCGTCTGCAGGGGAATGTTAAATGACCAAACAGATTGTACATAGTGTCCTTTCTGCAGGCAACATGTTATAGAGCAGGAGGAGCTGAGCAGTTTATACATGATGTCATAGCTGTAGGACGCGAGTTATAAAAAAAGATGCAGTGTGTCCTATCTTAAGGCAGCATGTTATAGAGCAGGAGGAGCTGAGCAGATTCTACATAGTGTCTCATCTGCAGGCAGCATGTTATAGAGCAGGCGGAGATGAGCAAATTGTACAGTGTCCCATCAGCAGGCAGCATGTTATAGAGCAGGAGGAAATGAGCAGATTGTACATAGTGTCCTATCTGCAGGCAGCATGTTATAGAGTGGGGGGGAGGGGGGGGGCTGAGTAGATTGTATATAGTTTCCTATCTGCAAGCAGCATGTTATAGAGCAGGAGGAGGTGAGCGAATTGTACATAGTGTCCTATCTGCAGGCAGCATGTTATAGTGCAGGAGGAAATGAGCAGATTGTACGTAGTGTCCCATCTGCAGGCAGCATGTTGTAGAGTGCATGAGAAATTAATCAGGCAGACAGAAAAATAGTTTTGTAGAAAAGATTCAGTTCAACTTGCCAGATATTAAAAAACATCTTTTCATTTTATAACTTCTTTATCTGCTTAAAAGCAGCCATAATATATATATCACACATATATGTATATATATCCATCACAAATTTAGTTAAGCAGCAGGATAAAGAGGCTGCACTTACTTGGCCATCGTGCTGATAGTCTTGTCCTTGGACCTTGCAGAGCGGGCTGTTCTGATCTTCTAGGCAGTGAGTCCCGTCCATGGCACCATTCCAGTTCACACATACAGTTTGATAGGACTGGAAGACAAGACGAGACGCAGCTTTAGCTTTTTCAAATCTTAAATCACTGTATAATTCATATGAAGTACAGTCGAAAGACGGGGTGTAACACACGTCAACGCTTATTCCTAGCAGATCTGGCGTTACTATAGAAAAAAATCGTAGAAACATCAGTTGTCACAGGTTTCTGTATTTTGTAGTAGCACCTGGCATTGCAGGTATACAGCGCTGTAAAACTGGTTTCTCAGCATTCTCGCGGATTGCCTCAATGAGGATATCCTGAAGGGTTTTCCCAGTAAAAGCACACACTGTCAGACTGAAGTCTACCTAGGATAATAACATAGACGTGCCTTAAGTGAACGACACTCATCTACGAGTATAATTATATAAGCTTAACACAGGACGACAGAACAATGAGATGCTGCGCTGGAATATACAGAACAATGGCTGATCATAGGGTCTCCTGTGGGGTTGTCAGGTCTCAACAAGTTATGCCTTATGCATGAACAAGGGGATGACCTTGAACATGGTGGGGTCTAAGAGGAGGGATGCCCACAGATCAGAGAGAACAGGGGTCTAATGCAATCCAAATGAATGGAGTGGCACGTTGATCATGCCATTCACTGTCTTTGGCACTGATGGAAATAGTGGCAGGGGCGTAACTTGAGGGGGTGCAGAGGGTGCGGTCGCAACCGGGCCCAAGAGGCTTAGGGGGCCCATAAGGTTTCCCATATGAGAAGACTAGTACTATAAACCATACACTATAGTCGGGGGCATGGCACAGACTTCGCACCAGGGCCCATCAGCTTTAAGCTACACCACTGAATAGTGGAGCGCTACCCTCAACTCTCTGTCAGTGCCATGAAGATGAATATAGCAGCAGGGGATATGTGCTACCAGTTCTTCTACAAGGGACCCCAAGACCACTGTGAACCCTACCAATCAGAAAACTATCATGTAGAGGGGAATATCTTGTGAATGGACAATCCCATTTAGAGCATGTTTACACTGGTGACAGTCTGTTCACTTCCCTGGAGTGGAGCGCGCTTTGGGAGCATGTTTTTCAACTCCTAGATAAGGTGATCAGATGTTTCCAACATTATTAGACTGGAAATAGAAGTACAGCTTCATTCTCTGTGTATTGGCCAGTCCCTTGGACTACTACTTGGTTGCCATTTACATGAATTGCTGCCAATCTGATATTTATGACCTATGAAATGAATGGGCCATACATTTGTATAACGCGGAAAACCCATTAAGACATTTATCACCGAATAAAGATTTTTCTTAAAAGTAGAAGAATGGCTGTAAGATCCATGGGGTTCGACATGAGCAACCGCTAACACAAAGCTAATCCTGGCGCTCTCCACCGCCAAAACCAACAAAGAGAATTAAAGAGGTTGGCCACTTATACTAAACGTTAACCCTAACCGGGGCACCCGTATTATACTTACCCTGTAAAAGTTTGCCAGTAGTTGCAGGTCACATGACAACTCCCCCGCCCCACCCCCCGAGGCCGCAAGACATCCTGCGTCCTGCTGACTTCCGGTGGATAGAGGGGGGACAGTCATTACCGTAAGCATGCCCCCTTCATCATATCAACATTTCAGTGGTTGAAGGGAAGTGCCAAGGACATCCTGACACTATGGGATTATGTCTGCACAGCCCCTCTATCTGCCAGTAGGACAAGGGACATCACAGGAAGCACAGAGTCCTGCTGCCTGGGGGTCACATGACCCGTGTATAATATGGGACTTATTCTGCTACGACAGCTCCTTTCTACATTTAGTGACCAATGAGCTGTAAATGTGGCAAGACTGCACAGTAGAACGGTAAAAAATGAAACATGAAAATTTAAGAGGAACAGTGCCATAACTATTGCAAAACTAGTTTAATGATCCAAAAACATTTTTCTAAATCTCAAAAAAAAAAAAAAAAACCCAACACAAGAAACGGTAAAAACTTCTTTTCCAGTTCATGGTAAACATTCAGGAAAATGTCACTCTGATATTTACTTTCAAAAGTTATTTCTTTGATCCTCAAAGAGCAAAAATATCAACAAAAACATGGAACAGGATAACAATAGTACTAAACCTTTTGCATTGACAAACGGTGCATTAAAGGGAAAAATGAAAGATTTTCTACAAAGGAATTTTTTTTATGAACTCGTGTACACTGTACTAGCACATCCAACCACTAAAAGCCTCCAGTCCAAAGAATAGTCATTTTCCCTAATTTCTTCCGGCAAAGCAGAGGATTAATTATATTGCACCTATTAGCAGAAAAACACAAAGGTCCTGGTCACACAACAAGTACAGGCAGTCCCCGGGTTACGTACAAGATAGGGTCCGGAGGTTTGTTCTTAAGTTGAATTTGTATGTAAGTCGAAACTGTATATTTTATAATTGTAGATCCAGACCAAAAAAATGTTGGCCCCAGTGACAATTTGAGTTTAAACATTTTTTGCTGTAATAAGACCAAGGATTATCAATAAAGCTTCATTACAGACACCTTACAGCTGATTGTTGCAATCTGGGACTATAGTAAAGCATTCAGAAAGCTTCACCAGAGGTCAGAGGGGTCTGTCTGTAACTATGGGTTGTCTGTAAGTCGGGTGTCCTTAAGTAGGGGACCGCCTGTACATAGAGCAGAATTGGAGCCAGTACAAAGGCAATGAGGCGATATTCTTACATTAACACTCAGAAGACAACAGAAGATAGTGGTGTTATGTGTCAGGCATAGAGACCAAGGAGAGATGTAGGGGCAGATGCGGAGATGTTTGGCAGCACGCAGGGATGGCGGTGAAGTAGGAGGGAAAACATTTATTTTCAATGGACATATGTTGGAACATAGTTTTTATCTTCAACAAAAAAAGAAAAGGATCTACCATCAAAATCCATCATGATAAACCAGCGGCTCTTACTCACAAATCCAGGCAAAGTAACTGTGGTAATGGTCTTATATTTGTTATCCATGGCTTCCTTCTAAAATCAACTTTTAAAAATGATTCTAATGAACCAGAGGGCATTACAAAACTGTTACACTGTGTCACCCTCCCCCCCGCTCCTTCAGCACTTGTGCAGTGAGCAGGAAATGCCTGGATCTATGAGTATATACTTGTGTATAAGCCGAGTTTTTCAGCACAAAAAATGTGCTGAAAAACCTCGCCTCGGCTTATATACGAGTGAATGATAAAAAAAAAAATGTAATACTCACCCTCCGGTGTCCGCGATGTTCGTTGCGGCTCCGGATCCCTGTCGCGGCTCCCGGCAGCTCCCCGTGTCTCCTCTTCTGTCTTCTATCTTCTCTAGCCGGCAGAGTCGCGTCCATGCAATCTGCCGGCCGTCGCACACTGTGATGCAGCGCTGACGCCGCTGATGACGTCATCATCGGCGACAGCGTCGCATCACAGCGTGCGACGGGCGGCGCAATCTCCCGGCCAGAGAAGATAGAAGAGTGAAGAAGCCGCCGGGAGCCACGATGGGGATCGGAAGGCGCCGGGAGGAACATCGGGGACACCGGAGGGTGAGTATTAAGTTAATTTTTTTATCTGTATGCTACACGGGGGCAGGCTGTATACCGCAATGGGGCAGGCTGCATGCTACACGGGTGGCAGGCTGCATGCTACACAGGTGACAGGCTGCATGCTACACGGGGGCAGGCTGCATGCTACACGGGGGCAGGCTGCATGCTACACGGGGGCAGGCTGCATGCTACACGGGGGCAGGCTGCATGCTACACGGGGGCAGGCTGCATGCTACACGGGGGCAGGCTGCATGCTACACGGGGCAGGCTGCATACTGCAAGGGGGCAGGCTGCATACTGCAAGGGGGCAGGCTGCATACTGCAAGGGGGCAGGCTGTATACTGCAAGGGGGCAGGCTGTATACTGCAAAGGGGCAGGCTGTATACTGCAAGGGGGCAGGCTGTATACTACATGGGGGCAGGCTGTATACTACATGGGGGCAGGCTGTATACTACATGGGGGAAGGCTGTATGCTACATGGGAGCAGGCTGTATACGACATGGGGGAAGGCTGTATGCTACATGGGGGCTGGCTGTATACTACATGGGGGCTGGCTGTATACTACAGGGGGCAGGCTGGCTGTATACTACAGGGGGCAGGCTGGCTGTATACTACAGGGGGCAGGCTGGCTATATACTACAGGGGGCAGGCTGGCTGTATACTACAGGGGGCAGGCTGGCTGTATACTACACCCTCGGCTTATACTCGAGTCAATATGTTTTCCCAGTTTTCTGTGGTAAAATTAGGGGTCTCGGCTTATACTCGGTCGGATTATACTCGAGTATATACAGTAAGTTAATTTTGTTGGTAGATTCCCTATACGTTCTCCCTTTAGTAAAGGGATGTAGTAGGAGGCCAAGCGTTTCACTAATAGTGTTTAAAAGTTAGACCACACAGTCTTAAAGGAAATCTAGCATCAGGATCATGGATTATAAACTAGGTACAATTACATGTTGGTGAATGCCCATTTTATCAGGAACTGTTCTTCTTTTAACTTCTTATGCCCTAGATTTTTGAGAAAATATGCTTCAAAAAGTATGCAATTGAGCATGAGGGGCTCCATTAATTTCTATGGAGTGTGGAGCCCCACAGGCACATTTGCATAATTTGTTAAGCCTTTTTTTCGTAAAAACAAAGATATAAAAAGCTAAAAGAAGAAAAGATCCTGACAAAAGGGGGCTCACACCAGCATGTAAGTGTAATTGGTTTATAATCCATGATCCTGATGGCAGATGTACTTTAAAGAATATCTGTCACCAGAATTTTACCTCTCCCACTATTAGTATCCACAGTGGTGGAGGGGTGTGTGAGAAAGGTTTATCGTGCTTGACGGTTCCCTTAAGGGTGCGTTCACACGTAGCAGTAAGGCATTCATTTTTAACACATCAGAAGAGCTGAGAAGAGGAGATTTGCCCGATTACATAGCTGTTAACATTGTGTTTACATAACGCATGCGTCAACACAATGTTAACAGCAATGCATTCAGGCAAATCTCCTCTTCTCAGCTCAGATGCCTTTACAGAGCTGTACGAGGCTTGTTTTCAAAGTTGCTTCCTAGTTGCACCATTTTATAGAAATGGGAAGCTGATAAAAATTTCCAAACAATGTGATTGTGTCGGTGCAACCACAGAGATAATCTACAGGGATTGTAATGATTTAATACCTATCAAAAAATAAAATAAAGGTCTTTGGACCCCCACAATCTGACACCTCTGACCTTTTTATACTTTGGGGTATGGGTAATTTTGTCTGAACCAGATGACATTTTCATGGATACCACTATGGCAGGGTGTAATTGGCAACAGACCTCCTACGGAGAATCGGGGGTTAAGGCAGCCAATCGCTGCCCTCTTGACAATGGACGTATTCAAGCAATTAATAAACCAAATAAGTCTCAGCATCAATCGCAGACATAATGAGCATTGTAATACAGTAGTCACCCACCTAGTTTGAAGAGGACTCAGCCCTTGAGCCCCCTCTATTTCTGGACTTGGGAGCAGGACGGCTGGACATGCCACCTTTGTTATTGTGCATGACAGCTGACTCAGTCTACTCCCTCGCTGGTGAATCCCGGTCACATGCTGGGATACATTTTTAGCATCTATTGGTAAAACTGTGGAAACGTGAAAACACAAGTACAAGCCGCTGCTTGTGGGAGGAATGCAGAGTAGAGTAAATGTATGCACCTCGATCAATGATTTCCCTCTGTACAATACCAAGTCATATCCTGCTGACACATGAGGAATCATTATGTCCTGCTCAGACAAGCCACACTCACTATTCTGGGCTGCTGGTACTTACATATCTACCCTTTGCCAAGTCACAAACTAGGTCCTCAAGTAAAATTTTAAAAAAAGAATGACCCAGTTGTCCATAACAAGAGATACAGATGTAATGAATTCAATCATTGTTAGCAATAGAAAAACAATGGGAAGATCACGGTGAGGAATCAGAATTTTTATTACAAGGATCTCTTTTTGCAAGGATTGTTTTACTGATGGTAGATATGTCCTAATAAGTTCCAGAAGATCCAGCACTTTAGAGTTATAAAAATATGCTAATTAGCCTGGGGTGCTCAGGCTATGTCACCAGGGTAAAAAACAACAATCAAATCACCCTTACTCACAAATGAATGGAGAGAACGGCGCAAGGAGGATACAGGTTAAAAGATCCAAAAAAACCCTATGTTTAGAAATACAGATTGATTGACCCTCCGCCTCTACGTTCACCCACTCTAAGGTTTAAAAAGAGGGAAGGTTTTCCCTCTTTTTAAACCTTAGAGTGGGAGAACGTAGAGGCGGAGGGTCAATCAATCTGTATTTCACCAGAGTGCCTCATCCAATAATAAATTGTGTGTCCCCATTTTGTGCTATAATAATGGGGGAAGACAAATTATCGGACAAGGCGCTTCGGTGACATAGCCAGAGCACCCTAGGCTAATTAGCGTCATTTTTAGAACTCTATATTCCTGCAATTGTGGCATATAGAGTATTAGTAAAAGAGTCCTAAGGAACTTCTTATTAGGACACGTCTACCATCAGTAAAACGCTACCATGAATATCCATCATAATAATAAGTCCTTTATTTATATAGCATGTACACAGATTCCGCAGCCCATGACCGCTCGCTCTTCAGATTGCACAAAAGTAAAAAATATTTTAAACTAATTCCTTGGGAAATTTAGCAGAAATATTCATGGGATTAAAGCTTCCCGAATCCAAATTAGACAAGATCAGATCTGTTATTCAGTAGACCACATTTCTAATAACTAGAGTTGTTCATGAGAAGTCTGAATGCTTTTGCCACAAGATAGATGCAAAAGTTAACACTTGGTTTATAGAGGAAATTACTAAGGCTGCTATGGGGTCCATGGTGAGGTTTATGTGGCTAGGGAATAAGTTTCATATGTAGGAAAGCCTATTAAACCCATTAAATAGGTTGTACCATGTGAGATGTTACCCTATATCAGGTACTTTCACAGATTATAAATGGAAGTGCTGGACAAAGTCCAAACCTGTTCTCCCATAGTGCTGAATGGAGGGGTTGCGGCATCATACAATTTGTGAAAACAGGACCCCCATTCTCTTGATCGCTGGGTGTCCAAACAGACCAATTTATTACAACCTCTCTAACATCCCAAGATGTGAATGTTCATCCCAATAAAGGAACAGATCGCGCCCCTGGTTGCCCATGCATGTCCTGGTGTCACCTGGGAGTTCTCCTAATAGTGACCTACGTGTCCATGAATATCCCAAGAGTATTTGTGTTTTTGGATTACATGAAAATGGTCATCCATGGGTTTTAAGGAACACGGCAATATGTTTTCATGGTGTAACTGAATGAGAAATGGACATATGGAATTAGGATTGCTATGGAAGATGATTCACAAGATCCCTTCATGGTCAACAAACCAATTACCTCAACCCCCAGTGTTGTAGGCACTTCACAGAATATGACTACCGCTTTGTCTAAAGGGCATTTTGCCCTGTCCCTTGTAGAGTGTTTGAGCAGTAAAAAGACGCCCTTTGCCTACAAAGAATACAAAGATGTCTCTCTTATCTGAGAGCGGATTCCGCTCCTTCAGTAATCACTCATCACAAGTTCTGCCCCAGAAGAGAAGCTTCTTCTACAATGAAGTGGAGTCATTCTTAATGAAGTGGTGTCAGAATCTCCATATAGTCTGACATTCGACCTCGACACTAAACATTATAGCGCACGCTACCAGACACGAATGCCATGACTACGCTATAGATATAATTCCAATAAAGAGAATTTCCACCCACAGAATATCTATACACTGAGACAATTAGCACTCATGTATGCACACTGTAGCAAAAGAAAATTATTACCCAAGGCTTTTGATGTGGTCCCAAAATATAGAACAAAGACACAGTCATGGCTGCTTTTACACTCTTCAATAATGTGTACAATTCAATTACATTCTCAAGCTTCTGTTCACTACGTGTCTTTAAGGAATTACATTACTTGTGTTTACATGTAGACATTCCCTGGTTAAGAGATAAAAGTTTAGACAGGCTTTTCACACTGTGGTTTTGCAATGTCTTCCCTCGACTTCTGCTGCATAAAACTAAACCGTTTTGGGTGGTTTTTTTTGTGGTGGATGTCTCAGCAGCATAACATCCTCAGGTTTTTGAGGGGTTGGCAATGATTTATACTGATCATCACCAATCATCTCTTTTGCCCATGATTTGTAAATTTGTATATGATGGCGCAATATACATGAAGATTAGTATCATAGTATCATAGTATATAAGGCTGGATATATTATAAGGCTATAATTATTATTGTAAACACAGGGCATTGGGCAAGAAGCATTAGGCGCTCAACCTAGAGGCCCGAAACCGTGACTGCAGCCGCGACTCGAAGGAAAGACTTCCAGTAGCCACACAGGCACAGAGCAAGCTACTTCTGTTTCCATGGGTTTTTTTTTTTTCGCAATGGGCAAAGAAGCTGATCGGTGTTGAGGTCATGTGATAGACCATCAATATGAATTCCTGGTCAACCCCTTTAAGGCCAGGTACACACAGTGGAGTAAGCTGCAAGACATTACACTGCTGAGATACCCAAAGTATCAGTGCATAATGTATAAAAGACACATTGTCATAAGGATAGGTAGGCAATGTGTAATCACAAAAAACACACATCGAGAGGACACGTAACAAGTATTGCTAAGAACATGGGGCCCCTATTAGGGGCGTAACTTGAGGGGGTGCAGGGGATGCAGTCGACACAGGGCCCAAGAAGCTTAGAGAACCCATAAGGTGTCACTTTCCCATATGAGAATACCAGTACTTTAAAGGAAATCTACCACCAGGATGAAGGACTGTAAACCAAACACACTGATATACTGGTGTGTGTCCCCTCTTGCAGGATCTGCTCTTCTTTTAGCTTCCTATGGCCTTGTTTTTATGAATAAAAGTCTTTAAAAATGATGCAAATGTGCTTGAGGGGCTCTATGCTCCATCAACACCTATGGAGCCTGGAGCCTCTTAGGCTCAATTGCATCATTTTGAAATCCTTTTTATGTAAAAATCAGGGCATAAGAAGCTAAAATAAGAGCAGATCCTGGCAGAGGGGGCACACACCAGTAAGTCAGTGTGCTTGGTTTACAATCCTTCATCCTGGTGGTAGATGTCCTTTAAACCATAGATTATAGAGGGGGCCCATCATCTCCAAGTTACCCCAATGGTCCCAATTGTAACCCTGCTTGTTGAAACCGTGTGAACTCTCTACTTAATGACTTTTTCACATTTAGTTTCCTTGCTTTATTATAATGTTGGAAAATTGAAGCAAACAGACGAATTTAATCATGAAATGAGTAATAACATGCAGCCGCTAACACTCACATCCAGAAAACATTAACTGGAATGTAGGTCATAATGACATTTATTCTGACTACACATCGTTGTGTATGAATAGATTCTCTCACATTTGTAGACTGGGGATCCCCCATTGCAGATAAGAATAAACCTACACTACAAGATGAAAGGTGCATGAATAAAGCGGAACCTGAGGCTTGTAATAACATCTTGTACGCAACAAATTATGGGAGGAGGTGATGGGACTACCTTGGATGGAAGTTGAATAGAGATTCTTCTATAGATTGGGCTATATGTGCAAAATTGTTGATTTTCCACCATTATGTAGTGGGTTGAGGATAAACGGGCATCACGCTGGATCGGGAAAGTAACTTTTTCCGAACTACCTTATTCCTGGCACTTGGTGCATAACACCAGAAACTCTAGACCCATATGGGTCAGCTGTTAGCTACACCAGGACTACTCTGAGAGGTTGTGATCCTGTTGCAGCAAAGTCCACATACCTGTAGAGAGGTTAAAGGATTTATAAACAGCAGGCTTGGGAGTAGCCCAAGGTCAAACCCGTTAGAAAACACATTGGGGGAGGTTTTTGTGGTAAAATTATGGGCCTCGGCTTATACTTGAGTATATACGGTATGTATTTTTTATGTTCAAGGGAAAGGAATGCTATGGTGCCAGTTCTCTCCTAGTTATGCCCCTGTCTAAAACCTTCAATAATATAACACGCAGCATTTCAGTTGAATATTACTCCAGTACTCTGGCATAGACAGTTTGATACATCTCACATGCGGGATTGTGTCGCACGCGATCTGATTTTGTCACATCAGCACCGGCTTTCATGCAACGGGGGGGGGGTGGAGGGGGGGGATTTAACATTCAAAATTGTGTCGCAAGCCAAGCACTTACATACACCAGGAAGAAGAAAGTAAACTCCGGCAGACCTGAGCGGGGAGCGACACATGCAAGATATCAGGCAAAGGATCTCGGGCACAGGATCTACGACAGACTTCATCCTCGTTGGACAACACACCTCAGGGATCGCGCACGGACCGGGTAAGTAAATGAGCCCCAGTGTGTCCAAACCCAATTTCTTGTTACACCTCATGTACTATAGTGCTATATCAACATAATTTTATTCAATTTCTGAGCGCAAGGTCTCATAAAATGGGAAACAGAACAGGAAGCAATGCAGCACTTCTGTATAAATAACACAGCACGTTATACACTAGCAGACAGATGCTACTTTACCCCCTTCTCCTTTTCAACCCAAAATATAGCATGTGTAAAAACCTCTTGTCCTCCGTATTATAAACATCCAGCACATTTTGGGTGTGTGAGACCCAGATGTTCATAAAAAAAATGTGCGGAGAAGCTTTGCAAGGAGGAATTTTTAAGCAAAACAAGCCTTGCGGTATTCTCTTCGGAGATTACTCTGAGGTTTTTAGCTCCATTTTGCATGCTTGTCACTGACCACAAAATGTATACAATAACGTGAAATGTCCAATTATATAACAAGAGGCATAATGTACAGTTATCCACCTGTTTGCATCTGGGAAACAGACTGCTGCTTTTCATTATATTTGTGTCTAGCTCTGATTTGTTTCAAGATTTCACAGAAAACACAACTTTATAACCGTGTACGTGGGGAAGAGTCTGCGGTGAGGCTGCCCTACGTCTTCTCCTTGCCCGGCCCAGAATGATTAATAGGTCTCTCATTACGTGCAATCATTCATTAAATAGCTGAGAACATTGTGAACATCACCGGTGGTCTATTTAAGGACCTACAACCATAGGTCCACAAGTAATCATACCTCCTAACTGTCTTGGATCCAGTGGGACAGTCGCGGTTTTGAGGCTTTGTCCCGCTGTCCCGTCTGGCGGGAGGTATGTCCCGTGGCATCAACTCTGTCAGTATCCTCCTAACACAAACAGAGCCGATAACAATGACAATGCAGAGAGCCAGCAGCTCCATGCACAGTCACTGTGCCTCTACTTCTACTGTGTGTAGCAGAGTCCGCAATGTGCTGATGTCATCCCTGCCTGCCGACTTTACTGTTACATACAGGAGGGAGGGAGCTGCTGCTGTGGGGGAACGGGGAAAGGTAAGTATCTGTTTATTATTTTACTGTTGGGGCACAGTAAGAGGGGAAGCTGCTGGAGGGCATTATACTTGTGGGAGTAGAGTTAGAGGCAGAGCAAAAGGCGAAGCGAAGGGCAAAATTAAAATTCATCTTTTGTCCCTCTTTGTCTCCTCTGAAAGTTGGAATCCATGCAAGTAGTTGGCAGGAGCCGAACCCCTCGGACTGAAGTCAAGAGCTGAATATGTGAATCCTCTACATGAAGAGTAGAAGTCGAGTGCAGGGATCCTCCAAATTTTAGGACACAAATGCAGCAAACAGAAATATAAATGTTTTTACATTTATTCTTTTGTTACCCATTCCAAAATGTTAATCAAAAGGTTGTACAAGTAAAAACAATAAAAAAGTGAACATGAACTGGACCAAAAGTCAACCGGTTTTACTTACATACATTTCCTCTGACTAATGTAGCAAAAAGAAAAAAAAAGACGAAAAATTAGTCAAATATTTACCAAACTAACCTAACATTTGTTCAGGATTGCCACATTTATTCTCAATAGCTCAGCATCATGGTTATTACTACACTATTTGCTACTCGTATTTGTTACAGAGAAAAGATTCTGATAAATATGACACCGGTTATTTTACCACCTGTTCTAGCTGATAACTGCTAATAAACTAATAATACACTAAAAGAAATGGAGCAAACATCAATCTGTCAAACCTATTCCTAAGGCAAGACTATGGTACTGGTGATTTAGGTGGGCATGTTGTGGGCACATTAGGCTGGATCACGAGACAATACCTATTATCCTGAAGACGGACAATGAAATCCTCTGTTTTGTCGTTGCAAGGGCTTGATTATGATGCATAAGGCTGAATCTATGAATCTAAGACATGAACTAAACATTTGTGAGGACTGATGTTTTTACAGTTGTCATCTGATGGTAGACAAGCCGCACTACAGATTACGACAACAAAGTTATGTGTGATTTGTCACCAAGGATCCATGTTGAATTTGTCTGAGCTCAGCTTACAATTGCCAAACACTGTGATCTTCACGTCAGATTAAATTTTACCATGAGGTTCTAGTGTAAAATTATACATGTAATTGTGTGCCCACCATGGCTGTGATCTCGGTGTAAAGAAGCAACATCTTATCTGGGTTGTTATTATAAGTATTCATATACCACGGCTAGATGCTAGGGGCTGCAATTTTCCAGATTGGCCGTTCGGCTGCTAATCCATCAACATGCCCGTGTCGTAGGTCCGAACTGGAACGCTGGGTCCACTCAGGACACAATGGGGCCTGTGCTCCAGTTTTTATGGCGAATAAGGAAGGATGAACCTAAACTCTGCCTGAGGCAAGAGGATCAACTCGCCACATGGATGGTGCCCCCACTGTTTATAACAATTGAAAAAGTCTGAAATTCCTGCACGGGGGCGCTATGACTAGCCAAACAATAAAATATTTTCCCCATGGGCTAAATATAAAGGGTAGGATAGTTCCTTACATACTTAAAATTGTGAGCCTGGTTCCCGGTTTTGCCAGGGCTTTAGCCGAAATGTACACCAGCCCAGATCTGGTGGAGATTTCAATTCTGGGAGTAAGTGCAGTGCTAGAGTTTAAAGATGGAGATTTAATTCTGGTATGTCGATGATGCACAATGCTCACCAGACTTGCTACTTCAACCTCATTATATACTATATATGTGTAATGTATCATAAAAGTCAATCATACACAGAATCATACACAGGGACACAAATCCGTTCACCGTGACTGTGGTAATCTTTTATTTGGCCTCTTTCGTTCTAAAATCATCTTTTTTAATCATGCATATGAGCCAGAAGAGCTCGGGGGGGGGGGGGGGGTGTTACTATAGTCCCTCTGTGCTGTAGCTTCATAGGCTGTTATACTGTGGTGATGCCCCCTCGTACCGTGTGAGATCATAGCAGGCAGAGTGAGGGGGAATGCAGAATGGGGAATGCATAATTTTAATGTTGAATTTACAAGGAAGGAGGCCATGGATAGTAAATATAAGAAGATTACCACAGCAATGGTGCCTGCAAGTAAGTGTCCCTGCTCATTATGGATTTTGATGGGAGATTTCCTTTCCGTTTTTTTCCCATATTTGGTTGCGACCTACCATTTTCATTGGGTTTGGTTGAAATGGTGGCACAGAGAGGGGAAAAAAAATTATTATTACACAGAAGGAAAGAAAAAAGGATGAAAAAACGGACATGGATGTAGGGCCTAAAATGGTTCACTTGCTTCTCTCTCACTGCTTTGCTTGTACCAGTTACTCTGACGGTTATATTTGATATAATGTAAATGGAGTATATTATATGAAACATTATAACTAATAATAATAATAATTTTTAAATTACAGGAAAGCTGCGGTACGTGGAGTTGTGTGAAAAAGAAAACATGAATGCAAATTGCAAAGAAAACTGTGCTGTAAGACCCCGGTAAGCGAAACTCAATGTGTAATTGCAATCAATAGGCCCCTCCAGGGAATAGAGATTTTTACAGTCAATATCTGCGCAGAATTTCATACAAACCTATAATATTTTACTGACGATTAAAAATAAAGAAAACCCTTCCGACCTGTTATATGTGTTGTTGACCCTAATGCAGTGTCTTGTTTTAAAAAAAATTTAATAAATACAGTTTAAAAAAAAAAAAAAAAAAAAAAGGAAAAGCATAAAAAAAATCCATTTAGGGAATGTTTTTAATTCATAAGAAAACTATTGAAATCTAAATCGGGACATTTCCCCGTCGCTGTAACTTCTGTGCACCTCAATGTCATCCCATGGTTTAGATGAAGTTGCTTTTCTGGTTTCCTGAAAGCGCTGACTTATAACACAATCCGATACATATTTTTAAAACGTTGGCCAGAAAGAGCTTTTCTGACAATATTTTTTTCTGCTCTCCTGATGAAAAAAATAGCTGTGGCTGAGGTTTGGTTTTCAGCGATGTATGAATGCCCCAGAGCACATGCCTGCACAGTGAGTCAGCAGAGCAGCCCTTCCTCTCTTTTGCAATTTAAGATGTGTGGCATTTCGGATTGGCAGGCTTGTGCGGGCACTCAGGAAGCACACTTATATTCCGCTATTCAAAAACGCTTTGGACTGCAAAACTATGTCCTGTACGTAAAGGATATGAACAAAAAAAAAAAAAAAAACTGGTGTAAAGTTGAATCACTCCGGTAAATCATTGGAAATTATTTTTAAAAAATGTACGAAAGACTTTGTAAACAGATATAAAAAAAAAACAACAAAAAATATTCCAAAAAAATTCCACACCTGTCCATGGGTTGTGCCCGGCATTACAAGCTTATTACAATTAGACCAGGGAAACACCAACTTTTTATTTGTGTGACTGATGAGTTTATACTACTTGGTAGCATTACAAACAAGTTGTCACAGAATCCTGGCCTTAAAGGGGGGGGGGGGGGAGACCAACTTGCATAGGTAGTACAGAGATGGCAAACTTTTTACAGACCGAGTGCCCAAGCTACAACCATAACACACATATTTTTTGCAAAGTCAATTTTTTGGCAAATGTGAATTTAAGCAGTAACTTACTGCTTCCTGCTTTGTCACAGGTTCCAATCGTATTGACATCCTGAGGACACCAGTACAGTAAAAAGAATCAGAATTTCAGTGCATCATTGCAGCTTCTCTTCAGTGTCCCCTGAATAGGAAGAATCACAGGGCCCAGAGTAAGAGTTCCAATATTAATTCAGCTCTGTCCATACCCCCTCGATCTGCCTCCAGTCACTTTAAAACAGCACGGGACGCGGCACAACCTGGGCCGCTTAGGACCGAAGGAGGTGGCCTAGAGACCTGTGTGGTGACCTATGTGATGGATGATCGCCTGGGTGTTCACAGAGAGCTCAGAGTGTCACTTCTGGCACCCATGCCATAGGTTCTCTGCCACTAGGATAAGGAGATAACAAGCTGATTGGCGAGGGTCCTACTGTTGGGAACCCCACCAATCACACAAAGGGGTCCTGTTCTCACTAATGGATGGACTAGCAGGAAAAGTCCAGCTGCTCTAATCAAAAGTTTGAGAGTGTTGAAAATTGCTATTTCAGGCGCTTGCATAGGCAGTGAATGAGAGTGCAGAAGATAGCCGAGCAATTTACGACTCTGAAAGGAGTGGCACAAAGTCTTCTGGCCACGGGTACGAATATACAGTAGATGCAATGTCCCAAGTAGTCTACATGCTGTGGCATCAAACCACAATTTTTATCAAAAAAACATAGTTTATATGTAAATAAATCTTGGAAGTGAAATTTTTAAAATACATTTTTAGTAATATACAAGAAAAAAGTTTATTCTGGTATATGGAAAGGTGCCATCTACAGAAAACATTCCCATTTAACTGGCCTACTAGCCTGCGTATCATAAGAAGCCACCTGGTAACTGTATCCATCCTCCCTGGATTTGCAGAGCCGCTGGTCCAGTATAAACACTCTTTCCCCAAACACCACCTGCTGGATCCGGACACAGTTACTATCCGCAGGCAGCGGGAATCTTTCATCGTAGGTGCAGGTTAGTCAGATTCTCCTACGCTCGGCACATATTCACCAACTAACTGGCCAAAACATAAATCTGTTTTTCCAGGTGCTCATTTACATCACAATAATATCAGATGTCATTTTGTTGGGCCACCCAGTGAGTCTAGTTAACACAACAGCCAAGATTTACACAATGGTCGGGAGGAAACAATAGTATGACAGGCTCTTACGTCTGAGCAGAGGTCTGATAACACGTTTCAGCAAATTCCTCAGACAGCAAGTGTTTTTTTTTCAGCAATTCTAGAAAAGGGAACAAATGCTTTAATAAACTCTACGCTGCTCAGATTAGGAGAACATCTGCAGGCACAAAAACTGCTGCGGTCACACATGTCAAGGTACAAAAGGCCCAACCGTCCATTACTCTTCTATCGTTTCCTGATAACAAAGTTGCAGTGACACATCTGTATTTAGATAAGCATGGATTTCCTAGGAAAGGAGGGGGAGATAATATCACTTCAATGAAGTACATGAATTCTGAATAACTAGGAATATTTCTATTTCAGTTATTTTTTAAACCAATCATATAAGAGATTTCAAACTTTGAGAGCCCCTAGAATAATAGGGATCTCTGAGCCTGATCAACTTAGGGAGATCTCAAGCGTCTAAAAATGGTAATGCGGCTGCTTAATATCTGCCTGGGGAGGAATGCATCATTGCAAAATCACAACTGGCACTGCAATAGATGGAAATATATTTATTTTTTTATAAAATAATAAATAATATAATAATAAAAATAATAATATAAAATATATATATGGGACCTTGCACAAGGTTCTACCATTATGGTCAAAATTGTATTATGCAGATATCCCTTATAAAACAACAAATTGCATGACATATATTATATATATATTTGACTATATCATGAAATTATAAAATAGCTCAGGTGAACGTTGTATCTTATACTAGCAAAATATTGCAGGTACAAGTTATTAGCGATATGTGACAGGTTCAGACTGTATATATCGTATCAGTGTCCTTATGAATTACATGGAGATGTATCTTATTTGTAGGGGCAGCGGAATAACACAAACTGTGCCGAAGCCCATTACACCTACATTACACCTACTTGTGTGTGCTGCTCACTCCTCAGCTCTCAGCCCCCACCTTTCTGCTCCTGTACAACTCCTCCTTCCTGCTCCTTCACTCTCACAGGGAAAGAGCTGAGCATCTGTTGAGCTGACATCAGTGGGGGATTGCATTGTATTGTAAAGCAAATGCTCAGAAAAAAGCAGAAAGCCATCTTCACAATGCAGGTGTAATGGGCTTCTGCAACCTCTCCCTGGTGACAGGTTCCCTTTAAGAACCCAGGGAGTCAAAATGCGTAGGTCAGTTCCTACCTAATGTGTAACTGAGTTTTTAAATCAACTTTGAAATAAATCTGAAGATTTTAACCCTCTATTTCCCTGGTCTACTTGGGATATGCTGGATTTTGGGGTTTTTTTGTACTTTTTATTGTACTTTACAGAAACTAAGATACCTTATCTTTGGAATACCGTACATTAATTTTTTTCTCAGGAACAATTGAAGCCAAAAAATAAATTAAAAAATTATCCCGAAAGAAAAAAAAAAACAAAAAGTGGAGCTGCAGCGCACTACAACCCATCAAACCATTTCCTCTATTCCGTCATGAGTCCTCGCTTCACGCTTCAAAATTATACCCCCGAACTTTTACATCCTGGAGAACAATTTCTTTTCAAAAATGTCATTTTTCAAGGTGAATTTTCTAAATGTTTGAGGGGAAAAAGGAACCTTAGCAGGAAACAGATATTAGTCAGGAGGGAAAGAGGAAAATGCTCCCCTGTGTTAACATCACTTGCCAACAATGTATCACCGCCTGTTTTGCTTGGAACATAAGTGGTTGCTTCTCATTTTCTAACTGCGGATGTGGAAAACGTCAAGAGGACATTAACACAACCAAGAAAAGTATTAGTGGTTGACAGAGAAATGAAGGGATCTGTTTACAATGTACTACAATTGTAATAACCCAGTTATCCATATCTCACTATAAATCTGTAATATAGCTATGCATATTATTGCTTTTATTGCTATTATTACAGCAGTTAACCTACCTAAGCATAAATGGCCACCAGCAACAGACTCATAGTCCATTGTTTGCAACCCGTGTCACCAGACCTCACACACCAATAACAGTAGAAAAGACTGCCCGAGCCACAAACACGGACCTGTTTTACGGCTCAGTAGTTGGTGCACACAAGGGATTTTGGAAATCGAATTAACGGGTAGCATCCAGACAAAAACAATGTTAATATGCAGTGGGTAAGTCGTGGCCTACACATGCTGGTACTGGTCTTAAACCAAACTTAAAACAGAACATTAGCAAGGGTGAGAGAAGTTTGGAGCATGGAGACAATGACAGCCTCCATGAACAATCAAGTGGATCTCTTTGATAAAGTATGAAGCCCATGGGATACGTTACTGGGCAACGATCTCGTAGGAAAATTGTCTAGGTACCTGTGCAATTGAATTTTGTCCGGCTTTAGATATTTAGAGTCATTCCCCTTCCAGCTTCCCCTCCCCTCCTGGATGGGTGTGTCCTGTGTTTATGTTGTTTAGCTTCTTGATACGGTAATATGTCTAAGGCTGGATTCACATGACCGGTGCCAGCCGTACTGTAGCACGGAGGGCACACGGCATCGCGAGAGGAGGAGGGGGAGAGCGCTGCTCACCCTCGCCCCTCTCCATAGGGATACATGACGCACGGCGCCATATGCCCTGAAAAAATAGGATATGTCCTATTTTTTCACAGGGTATGGGGCGGTACGGTGCCGCACGTGTGCGCGCCCATTGCCCTCTATGGGGGACGTATATCGACCGTATATACGTCCCCCTTGCGGTCGTGTGAATCCAGCCTAAGATAGATGCTGGTATAAACTATCATGTTTAGAAGGGAACAGACTTAATTTTTTTTTTCTTTCTTTATGTTCTGTTTGGTTCAAATGTTTGTAATACGTTTATTGTAGCTGCTGATTGTTACAAAACCAGAATTCTATGACCGGAACCCCGGTAAAAGTTGTGTACCCTATGAAAAGTTTATACCTTGTATGTATGTAAATAATAAAAATACAGTTAAATTAAAAAAAAAACAAAAAAAAACAGAACATTTCCCCAAATCTACTATGTCTTACACCTCTAAAAAAAATAAATAAATAAAAAAACTTTAAAAAATATTACAGTCAACTATTACGCATAACGCTGAAGGACAGTCCTGCTCTTTAGGCCTGCACTGATGGTGAGCGTTAACATCAAGTGTCTTTTGTATAAAACAGCAGACACCTGCTATGTATGCAGCAGGCTCAGCCTGTGCACCGTTACATAGTCTCTTTACAGCAAAACTAAGTATATAGTTGTATGGAGCTAAGAAAATGGTTAACATATTGGACTCCATAATTAACACTGGTGGCTTGGGAATATTAGCGGTTAAAACTTCCAACTATACTCACATATCAAAAGTGGTATGGACTCTCGTGATAGGGATGTAATATTACCACTATACAAGGCATTGGTTCAGCCTCACCTGGAATATGCTGTCCAGTTCTGGGCACCGGTCCATAAAAAGGATGCCCTGGATCTGGAGAGGGTTCAACGTAGAGCCACGAAAATGATAAGGGGTGTGGAGGGTCTCAGTTATGAGGAAAGATTAAAACAACTAGATTTATTTAGTCTGGAAAAAGAGACGACTACGAGGGGACATGATTAATTTATTTAAATATATGAATGGTCCATACAAAAAATATGGTGGTAAGTGGTTTCAGATTAAATCAAATCAAAAGACGAGGGGGCACTGTCTCCATCTGGAGAAATCAAGGTTTAATCACCGGGGACGACAGGGCTTTTTTACTATGAGAACATTGATGGTTATGTTATATAGAATTGTTTCCCCTAAATCCCTTCCTCATCCAATCCCTTCCCTTCCTTGGTTGAACTTGATGGACAATTGTCTTTTTTCAACCGTATAAACTATGAAACATAATAAAGCATGGTGAAAGGTCCTCTTATAATACTAAAAGCTCTACAGATTTAAAGAAACAATTGTCGACAACCTTTATTCCATTTGACAGGTTTTTTTTTTTTTTTTAAACTAAAAACATTTAGAAAAGCACTTGTCCAAACAGATAAGAAAAAAAATAGCTGAATGTGCAGAAAAGTGTCTGTTCCCTTATGGTTTATTTCTTCTGGTTGACTTGAATTTAAAAAGCAAGTCAACCAAAACGTGGAGGGGTACCACTTGTTTTTATGGTTTACACACAAAGAACATGGCGCTCGCATGTATTTCAATTAAAGTGCCTATGTGACTGGTCCAAGCCCCTCCCCATCCTGCTCAAAGTTAATCTACCATTTGTTTTTATGCATTGTGAACCAAACAGACCTTGAGAATGCTGTAGCTACATATACATATATTGTTTAATCCCTGATCCGTGTGGTTTTGCTCAAAAAAACAATAATAAAATTCAGGACCTTGGGAAAGCTGGGTGCAGACTAGCTTCCCTACGTAAAAGTGGTACCTGAACTCTCCAGACAGGACTAATAAACCTGAGCTTAATAACTCATACACAGCAGCTGAGGGATGGTGCAACGATTGATTACTTCTGGCTGTCAGGGACAACACAGTGAAGACGTATTCTGGGCTTATGCTGAGCTGGAGCAGTGCATAATTAGGGTAAGAGGAGAAGCGCTGAGGAAGCCACAGGAGCGACAGAGCCTCATTATCATAATTTTATAATTGTTTTTTTTCAGCAAAACCACTCAGTTCAGGGATTACACAAGATATGATTCTGCATCAGTGTAGCTACAGAAGTCTCAATGTATGTTTGGTTCATAATTCATCAAAACAAATGGGTTGCAGCACTGGGGTCCTGGGTTCGAATCCCACCCAGGTCAACATCTGCAAAGAGTTTGTATGTTCTCTCTGTGTTTGCGTGGGTTTCCTCCGGTTTTCTCCCACACTCCAAAACATACTGTTAGATTGTGAGCCCGATGGGGACAGGGAGAAATTTGTCATGCTTTGTGCAGCACTGCATAATCTGTGTGCGCTATATAAATAAAGAATTATTTTTATTATTATTAGTTTTCCATAAACTTAAATTCCTAAATGTAAGTCAGCCGGAATGTGTAAACACAGCCTAAAAAATCAGTCCGGCATGGAGAAAAGTATTGGAATGATGGCTGTTCTAGTTCATTACCACCCATCCTATTAATATCCTAGGTGTCCATAACTAGTTATGTGCCATTGTATTAATAAAAAAAGAAAAAGTAAGGCAATTGTAGCAACCAGCAAAGTAAGCAGAATACATAAAAACATAGATAGCATTTAAAAGGGGGGGGGGGCTGTTTATAAAAAATTGAATAAAAGAGGTGCTAGCAGCTTCAGCTATGTATTACTTGATGACCTCCCCGACCCTAATGAGTAAAGTGTGAATCCACTCATCCTGATGGTACTCCGCCAGATAAGCTTTAGACCTAGGACAAGCGCCAAGAACAGAAGATGATTTATATTTATGGCTTGTGTAATCAATGGTGGGAAGATAAATGCGCTCCCCTGACACACTAAATACACCATTGTTAATTCTTTCTCTGCCTCATTTCAGACAAATGAAAGCAACATAAAACCATATTAACAAATTGCATAAACGGCAAATTCACAAAATAATATTACGGCGTGAATGATTCCCTGATCATGGACAGACTGTCTTTTTGTAAAAATTTCTGGAATTAAAAATCCAGAATGGGGTTATCCTAGTGGCCAGCACATGGATTGTCCGGCAATAGATGGCTTGGGGGGGGGGGGGGGGGTTGGAGTGTGTTGGGGGTAAAAACAAACTTCTCTCCATGCTCCCGTTAACAATGGCATTGCCGATCTATGTTTGCATACAGTAGCCAATATTTCCATCACGACCACAACCTTCCGCCTTCTACAGCACAAGTAGAGGTAGCAGACGCGTGGTTGTTGGAGCAACACTGTCAGCTTGTGTATACAGACAAAGACCTGCAGTGTAGAGCGACGCCACGGGTGAATGGGGGCGCAATGGATTATAATACAGGTGGGTGGTAGTCTGGGGCCCAAGCCTTCCAGGGGGCCATAACCACCAACCAAAATTTATACTGAGAAAGACCCCATAAAACCCCCCTTTCACTTGTAATTGCTCTCAACACACATGCACACATTTCAGGATCTTTGAAATTTTTTCAGGACCTCAAAAGGTCCTGTAACAGCAGTTTTAAAGCAGGCAGAAGGGACACAACCTCCATTCTCCATGATGCTTGATTCTACTGTAGTTCCATAAGTAGGAAGTGAACTCTGGACTTGAAGTGGCTATATTATTCATACAGCCCAGGGCCCAAGGCAATCGGAGAGAGGCGAGTATATGAGGTCTATTGTTTTCCAGCCCAACCAGAAATACAATTTTTTTCTCTTATTCCCAGGCTACCCTTTAAGATCCATACATGTAAATTAAAGAATCACAACATTTTCACCAAAATAATCTGACGCACTGAATTTAACTTACAGTAAAAGAAAGCTCAGAAAATGATCTTCATATGAAATCCATAGTGTTTGCTTTACACATCCGGAATTTTTATCAATGGTCCTGCACAGACAGGTAGTCAATAAACAGCCTGAGCATCTGGCAGCTATATTTCATTAAAGGGGTTGTCCGCGATAGGACAAATCCAGCAGTGTTCTACAAACAGTTCAAGAAAAATAACCTGCAAAATACTCCCAGGGCTCGGATGGTTCACTCACATCACTTTAAGACACAAACACCATGAACATGTTCCGCCTGAACTGCTAAACACACAGGAACCATTGTGAGTCAGGATCTAAGCAGGATTATCTAGGTATTCATTCTGCTGAATAGATTAGACAACTAGGAAAAAAAAAAAACATAAAAAAATCTGAAACAAGATTATGTTGATAAGATGAGGTGTTTTTGCATGTTCTTTTTGAAAACGTATAAAAAAAAAAAAACGTATACAGGCAGTCCCCGGGTTACGTACAAGAGAGGTTCTTTAGATTTGTACTGAAGTTGAATTTGTATGCAAGTCGAAAATGTATATTTTTTGCTGTGATAGGCCCAATGATTATCAATAAAGCTTCATCACTTATCATTGCATCCTCTGACTAAAGTAACATCCAGAGAGCTTCACCAGAGGTCAAAGTGGGCAGAGGGGTCCGTCTGTAACTAGATGAGTGTCTTCAAGTAGGGGACCGCCTTTTTTTTTTTAAACATTGGTGCCTATGGATGACATGCAAAAAGTGTTTAAGCATATGCATCAATCCGTCACATCCGTTTGTGTGCCCGATTATAGATCTTGCATTTTGAAGAAACGTACACTTTTAAACGTGTAAAAACGGATGCAAACAGATGTGACATTCAAGTCAAATAAATGTAAACACAAAATACATTCGTTTTTGTCAATTTTTAAACATGTATGTTTGAGCATACATCAGGTGGATGCAAAAAAACATGATGTGAACCCAGCCTAAGTATGTCACTGGCTTAAGCAACAAGGATATTCACATTGGCTTATATGTGGGATCTTCTCATCAATACAGTAATATATGAAGATGTACATGTACAACGTGCTACACAAAAAAAGAAAAATCTATAAAGAAATGCAAATAAAATTTTCAAGGACAGCAAGAAATCTGGAATATTTTCTAAAAATCTCCAAAAAAAAAAAAAAAAAACCCCGTTAATAAACAACTAGAAAGATGAAGGCTAATCTCTTAGAATGGATGTGATCCTTTTTCTTTGGGAGTATTTTGACTAGATAAGCTAATTCAGGTGTGATTAGAGCAAACATTCAATAACCGGGTAATCTTGCAGGACCGAATTGTGCGCACGTCAGCTTTTTAAGAACATAGTCATTTGTCTTCCCAGGAAAGCCTTGTCTGCGTGGTATTATACTATCGGACACACACTGATCTGAATTATTACACTGCGTTTCTAAGTCCCAAGCTGCCACAGGTGTTTCTGACAAATGGAAGGATGCACAGCGTAATCTATTACTCCAAAAGTGGAAACATAATTCCTGCGTCTGGCGGCTCCATAAACAGCTCGCTTTACCGTCTACTGGTTAGCGTGCTTCAAGAGCCACAGTAAAATCATATCACTGAGATTAATAGCAAATTAAGGGAACCCTATAGGCACTACCTCTATCGTTAATAAAACGTGAAATCTAATGATCTTAGAATTTAGATTTATGCAGCCGAAAAAACACCAAATCTAAAAAGAAGCTGCTATAAAATATTTGCTTTGGACAAGGTCGGTCTATGGCCCAATGATTTCCTAAGCCCAGGTAGGGAGAGACCCAGAAGTGTTTCAGGTTAGTCTGCCCTAAAGTTCAGAAGGTCTTTCCACCACCGGAAACACACTAATCTATTTTCTTATCTGTTGTTATAGTAGTTTAGTAAAATGATATTTTGTAATACCTCTGTATATCTTTGTCCTAAATATTGATGGATAAGGAAGAACTGTAGATCCAAAAATTAGCATAAGTATAGAGCAAAGCGTAGTAGTTTTCTAGGTGGCAATCCTTCCTCTTTTTGGCTCGACTGCTGTAAAAACAGTCATCAATGCGGCTACCCAGTATTTAAAGGAAAAGAACATAGATTCACCAGGGTAAGTATTGTGGGCTGTACTGTGTAAACATAACATATATAGGGTCCCCTCTACATTCGTTTTGCCCACCTCATTGGACGAGTCTCCTTCCTTAAAAAATGGCTGTTCCCTCTCTTGGGCACACAGCTGCTAAGCCACTCTCTGAAATGTAATAATAATAATCTTTATTTATATAGCGCCATCAAATTCCGTAGTGCTTTACAAATCATAGGGGACATTAGATGTACCAGTGGAGGGGCACCCGACCTTTCGAGTGGCCCATCATAGTGGAGAAGTGTTTTCTTTCCTAGAGATATTGGGCCATTGGTTATGGAAAGAGGCTTGTCCAGTAAGGTGGGCAGATCTTCTGACATAAAGCTATCTAGGCAGAGACGCTTGGTGCCACTACTATTTTGGCTACCAAGCACTATGCCAAAATGCTCCCCGATGAGCTGGAGTTAAGACCCTGGCGAAACGCATAGGAGCAAAGTCTTAGTCTTAGATTACTAGCCCAAAGATGTCAGCTGAGCACTGAACAGGAATATGCAGTTCTTGTCACCCGCGATGGGTAGGGCCAACTTAGACCATGCCTGTTCTTGATGACAGGTTTCCTATTGTATTGTTACTGATAACCTGCCCCCCATAGAAAAGCTCATACTACTACTAGAAAAGCTCATGTCTACTAAATTGGAATAACAACAGAAACTCTTTTCTGTGTAGTGACCCATCACTGGAACTGCAGCTATTCTGGAGTTGCAGAATAATGGATGACGTTTTGAAAGATCCGTACGCTGTGGATTTTAACATTTGCCCCCTCCAATTTGGCTCTTGCAGCAGATAAGTGTGCAGTGGAAAATTGCCTTGCTGAGAAGTGCTATTGCCATGTATGCCTTAATTTCCTCTTTATGTGGTGAATATCTACTTTTCCAGTCTGCACCAACATCTTCCTTACTGTTAAATGTTACCGTAAGTAATGAGGATAGTAACAATTCCTTTAACCTTATGCTAGCCACATATTTGCTGTAATATTTATACAGTAAGAGAAAGGCTGCTGGGTTGATAAAGCACAAAAGAAATGAAAAGTAAAAGTAGCCTGTCAGAATAATCCAGCACATAGTGGTAATAAAACAACGCTTCATATTGCCATCTCTCCAAATGCTCAGTGCACGGCTCTTTCTTTATGGCTACTCCCATGGGATGATGAAAAGCGGGTTTGCGCAGAGCCAGGAAACTCTCCCCTCTTCTCGGCTCACTGCCTGAATTCCTCAAAAATTCACAAGCCAGAATGACTGATCCAGCCACTATATAGAATATACATTTTTTAAGGCCTTCTTGCCAAGATAGTCAAAAGAACTGAAAACATGTAGCAGCAGCACTACATTTGCACTGTATTATATTACTGCATTCCCAGCACTATCCCGTAACCTTTATACTGCCTCTAGGCTCATTTTTCTCTCTACCTTGGAGTAACGGTGGACCAAACACACACCCAGAACTAACCTGCGCCATAACATACCTGCTGTGAAATGTTTAACCTTATTTGATTCCTCATTCTTATGACTGCAATCATTCTTCTTCTAGCTGTGCAAGCAAAATTAATAGTCAAACTTTCAAGTAATCTAAAATTCTTGAGTTCTAAGAAACATAGAAAATGCCTTTGGGGCTGGGCAAAATGAAAGCTTCTCATGCAGTATAGGTCAAATGCAGTAGTGTTGTATCACCCTCTGTTCACACTGGAATCAAAGATGTTCTTCATAAATGAAGTCTAATGCAAGTGAGTTCGGTCCGACAATCCTGCTCCGTGCACATGCTGGATTTACCGGACCAAACGACCAACTGCTGAACTGAACCGATATATTTTGTTCAGTTCCACAGCTTTAGGTTTATTCCAGTAAATCCAACGTGTGCACTGCACAAAATTACCGAAAAAAATTCACTCTGGGGCAGTCGGCCAAAAACAAATCAATTTCCAAAGTATTTTAACTTAATGCTAATTTTCATCAGACTTTACCCTTCGTTAAGTGTGGTTTTGGTTTCAAATTTCGCACCAAATCCCAAATTTGTACAAATCACATCAACTTTTGTTGTGGCTGACCCATGATGGGTCAAAGGAAATCTACCATCAAAATCAAACACGAACACTTACTCATAGATCCAGGCGCTGTGCCGATTGTGCCAATCTTCTTATATTTCTTATCCATGGCCTCCTTCATTTATGCCAATTATGATAATAAGTGTTATTTGTAGTAGTGTTATGAGGGGTGTTACCAAGTCACTCCATACTGTAGCTTCACAGGCTGTTGCAGTAGAACTTCCCCCTCTCCTACTGTGTGACCTTACAGCAGGCAGAGGGAGGAGGGAAACAGTGTAACAGACAGTGGAGTGACACTGTTGACATTAGCTTATCAGTGGGGGTGCCGAATAATGAACCCCATAGTCAGATATTAACAACCAATCCTACTGATTGGTCAACCGTATGGCAAATCTGGACACTCCTGTAAAGGGGTTTAATAGGAGAGGCCATCAATAGCATATCATATATGAGAGGGTGGGAGGAATAGCTTTCGGCCTATACAAGTATTTGTCCATCTGCTAATAAATATGTAGAGCGGCCCTTTTTACCCAATGTATATGCCCCATAGGTTTGCTAGAAGCCTACCTACTAGACCAGATAAACATTGAGTAGAGTAGCCACAAACCATATCTTCAATATGGTGGATCTAACCTTGTTCCCCCACCTGTAAAGTATGGCTCCTCGCTTGGGGATCAATGCAGATAACACCAAGATTATTTAAAAAAAAAAATCAAATATAATTGTTAAATCAAGACTCATTTTAAGTATAATTTTCCATTTAAGAGAATCTTTCATCAGAAATTAGCCTAATAAACCACTACCAGTAAGTTGTGGAGCAGCTTAATACCTTAGAGATTAGGTTTCTTGCATGGACTGGTGAGGTGGCATCATCCAGCACTAACCAGATCTCCTGAAGTCAGGTGGATGATATGAATCACAGGCAAGAGGGTCCATAGGTGGAGAGAGCTTGACTTCAGTGTTAACCTCTCCGCCCCCCTGACTTTATACAAACAATTCACATCTTACTTCAAAGTTGATTCTCTGGATGATGCCACCACGCTGGGCCATGGAAGAAACACGATCTAGAAGCTGTTGAGCTTCTTGACAACATACTAGTAGTGAATTATTAGGCCAGTTTCTGCTGACAGGTTCCCTTTAAGCTCAATCACATGCTTCCAACCTCATCGAAAAAACCTAAAAAGCCACTAGAGAAACCAGCAAGACCTTGTCCGCTCAGCACCCAACAATTAACGTGACCCGGCAGAGGCGCATTGTCCTGCGTATCAATGGAATGCCCTGCCTTGTTGATTCAGACTTTGTGGTGCCTTGAGATGCCAGTAAAGCCATTGTTTGCCTGCCAGAAGAAAGTGAAATACTTGCACAATGCTTGCAATGTAAAAGAATAGTCATGTACCTGTGAAAAAAAAAAAAATTACTAAGTTTACATTGAACCGCAAGTGTTAGAACAGGCAGCCAACCCTGTGAAGTTCTCAGCTTTAGGAAGTAATGAAAGAATAGTGGATTGTGATCCCAGAGGAGGTTTTGCATCAATGGAGCATGACCAGTAGGGGCAGAGTTAGTTCTGCTCTAAATTTAAAAACCAAGAAGAATATATATTCCTAAAAGAGAAAAAAAAGAAAGCTCAATAGGCTAAAAGGAAAGGGCAACTACATGAGTCAGGTGTTTTATCTGCCAAATGTTAGACGTAGTAAATGTAAAAACCCTGCTAGCTTGTTAATGTCATTTGCATATGAGGGAAAACTGGATTAAACTACAGAGGAGCATAATTTTTGATGAAGAACTGGATACTTATTACTCGACTTACAACTTTTTTTTTTTTTTAATAGATGGAAATGGACTGTCAGGAGGCTTCAGCTACTTTCCTGGTCAGCGCTCAAAAGCTGTAAAAACCACTTTTAGCAAAGTACCGGTAATAAACTCGAGAAAGAGTTTTACATAATGGAATTTGGATATTTTTAGCATCTTTCTTAAGTCAGATATTAAGTTCTTAGTGTTGTGGATCACGTCCCTCAGCAGGAGCTGCAGGGCATAGGAAACTTTCAAGAAATGATAAATGTTGCATCACGTACATGGAGTGATAAAAGAAAAAGAAAGTAGGCAAGACAAGAGAAGGCAAGTGAATTACAACTGCTTCACACTAAGAATATCAAAGATAAAGCAAGTGTAAAGGTCAGTGGTTTTTCCTGACCCTGTAGAAATAACATGTTGCGGCAGGGGTCATGTGCGAGCACCATTTAAACAAACTTTCACTCATGCAGTGAAGAGAGGAGGAAGGGGGGGTTGTTACTCACTGATTACCCCTAGCATATATATATCTATATCCTATATTGTGGATATTGTGGTGATTAACGTTCTTCATGGTAGAACCCATTTAAAGGGAACCTATCAGCAGAAACAACAAACTGTAGGCTGCCAAGCAGATTACCACCTACAAGATCATGTTTCTCTCATGGCCCAATGTGGTGGCATCATCTGGAAAGTCAATTTAAAGCGAAACATAAATTAGTTATATGGAGTCATGGAAGCGGAGCATTTAGCACTGAAGTGAAGCTCACCTCACCAACTCCTTCCCTGTAACTGACAGTCCTGTGTCCAGAGGCGTCTTAACCAATCCTCCAGTCTGGTGCATAATACTAATTACAGTGGACAGGACGTTCTTTGACAGGGAGAGCTTGACTTCAGTCGTTAACTCTGCTTTCATGTCTTTATACATTTCTCACTTTGAAGTAGATTTTCTGGATGATGCCAAGTGTAAAGCTGTTTGATAAGATACTGGTAATGGTTTATCAGTGCTATTTCTGCTGACAGGTTTTCTTTAACAGCAACTCAAGTACCCGTCCCAGCCCGATAATCATGAATGCATGCAAAAAAAAAAAAAAACACCACAATGATATGAACGAAATGTTCTGGTTTCTGTTGGGTTTTTATGCCTCGTAGAAGAAAAAAAGGGACACGCATAGCATTATAAATCGGCAAATTGAATCAGTTCCCACTGCAAATATTTAGCATGTGAATGGGATTTTGTTAACCTATTCACTATGCTGCAACTGTACTCCGCAGCAGCAGTTAGTATGCTTTCGCTGCAGATAACCTAAGGCTCCTTGGCCACAGGAGCAGTGCACCCTCTGCACCTCCTCAAGTTTTTGCAGGATAGTACCTGGATAGTACCGCATTTGTGTCAGGCACACATATCAGTGCTGTATGTAATGAGGTCACAGAACATTTGAGCAAACACTCGAGAGTACAGCGCTCAACTATCTTCTGCATGGCGGAACGGCTTATGAAGATAGTCGAGCATTATACTTTCCGGCACTCCTCTATAGCTTAAATGGAGCAGTAGGACAAATTCTCCAGGGATCCCCATTTTTGAGACTGATGACGCTCCTAGCAGTTGGACACCTACCAATCACATCACTATTTCCAAACCCATGGATATTGGATATCAATTAAACTTTGGTCAAACCGTCTAAGTGGCAATATACAAATTAACACAACTAGTTGGAAATACCAACGAAAAAGTCATGAAGCAGGATACCACAGGATTACGTTGGTTGTACACTATCTATAGAAGAAGACTTTATTTAATCCAAGCTGAAGCTGGTTACTTCTTGTAAATCCCTGCTGAACCTTCTTACCGCAATGCACTCCTGAGGTGAGTATCAACAATCATCATGGGACTTGTGAGGTGCGTTTTTCTGTGAAAATGCTATTCGAGAGCTCAATCATGGACACGGGGGTGACATTGCTGAAGCAAACTGATCTAAATCTAACTTAAACCATCCCTGGCGTGTAATATACACAGTTAAGGAGAGGATATGAATAAAAGAATAAAAGGGATGTAGTATTTTGACTAAAATAGTTAAAGAAGTCCTATCACCAGAATTGAACCCCTCATGCCAGTAATACCTGCTGGTAAAGTGTTAGAAGTCCTCCCCATATCATCTAATATTATCTGCCACTGAGGCACTGTATGCAAAGAGTAGACAAAGAGTCAATTCTGTATAGAAGAGTCATGTTTTCTTTAGGTTACCAATGAACCCCGCCTCCTCCTTTTCATTGACAGCTCAGTGTCTCTTCATATCTCAGCCTGAGCAGACAGAAAGTCCTCTCCCTGCCAATTTTCTCTTCATACCATTATGTTGCCCATCTCACTGTCTCTCCTAGGAGTCCTGCTTAGTGACGGACCTCTGTATACACACTGATACATGGAGAGCTGTCAATCACTGTGTGTGGGTGGGGTCAGCAGGACTCTCACTGTCTCTCCTAGGAGTCCTGCTTAGTGACTGACCTCTGTGTACACACACTGATACATGGAGAGCTGTCAATCACTGTGTGTGGGTGGGGTCAGCAGGACTCTCACTGTCTCTCCTAGGAGTCCTGCTTAGTGACTGACCTCTGTGTACACACTGATACATGGAGAGCGTCAACACTGTGTGGTGGGTAAGAAATACTCTCACTATCTTCCCTAGGAGTCCGGTTTGTTCTCAGCTTTTTACCACCCAACAATTTTGCTCCAAATTGATGGGAACTACAAAGCACTGAGTATAGCTTCTCTTTCATTATATTCTGAACTCAGGAAGGAAAACAAACAGGTACTTTAAGCCTGTGCTTATACATAAAGTTAGTTGGACATTACTTGGACTGACATCACAAAAGCTAATCAGGATACTAGATTGTTATTATTTCTTCTGCATTTTACACTTGGAGAAGTGACTGGAAGTACCATCAATCTGTGCTGTCAATGCCTGGGGAGAAAACATGCTTCTCCCTTACTTAATGAGTTCGGATATGTCTCTAGAAACCTGACTCCTGGAGACAACTAATAAGTAAAACTTAATAGCTCTACCTTTCAGTTCTTAGAAAATAGAAAAGTAAAAAATGCTTTTATGCTTTCAAAATCCTGACATTTTAACAAAATTTGTGTGAACATCTTGTTTGTCTGGTTAGACATACCAGCGACTTGACTCCTCAAAAGTGAATTTGATGGTCAATGATGGTAATAGAGGTGCCACATCTTTGGCTCATGAATAAGTCGGATTAAACATCTAGTCTTGCAAATAAAAAAAAAAAAACTTCTCTAACCAAAACTAACAACAATTACGTAAAGAGGGGACCTATCCTCAAGTCCAACAACTCCAACCCTTTCGAGAGGGTGGTGCTCAACAGTAGAGAGACCAAAAAAAAACTATTGGCAGACAACTGGCCTGGAACTGCAGGGGCTCCAGAAAAAAAATTCCAACAGCAAAGGAACCAATAGACTTGGTGTTAGTAAAGACAGGTTTCTTTTACTTCAGAATCACGTGAACATAAAGGAATTTACCACATGGAAGCAGAGCTTCTAAACCAAGAGCACTTACATGTTGGCAAGTGCCTTCTGAAACAGGTTCGTTCCTCTTTTGCTTCTAAAAACTCAGTCTATGAGAAAACTGTTACTTAAAAATTATACAAAAGAGCCTCAGAATTGGCTAGTCACCAGCAGGCCCTACTGGCTCCATCACCTGTTAATTATTAATATCTCCATTCGGCTCTCCTGCAGACGGGTGCAGGCAGTCATTTCTGGTGACCTGTGAGCAGTACATGAGGACTTACTTTCAATGCTACAACGCTACACGCGACAACATGCTTCAACAATGAGCCAGAAGTGGGACTGATCGTCAATCAAGTCAAACAACACAAGGAGAGAAACCATTGGCGAACAAGACGATGGGGAACCACCAATATCTCAGAGTCTAGATGATTTTCCAACAGTTATCACATGAAGAGTATATTGTTAAACACGCAAGTTAGACTAATGAGACTCATGCTGTCTGGTTCCTGGCTGCATCAATCCCCTGATATTAATTCATGTCATTCATCTCCATCCATTAGGATTATGATTAATGACTTGATGTCTACCTACAAAGCATGACCACCAGTGTGGACAGACTCAGGCCTCATTCTCATAATTCAAATAAATGTTGTCCACATGAACATGCACATTACATGCAATACAATTCTATTCACATGATGTTTTTCAAGGCACTTGGGTCTATTCATGCCCACATGAAAAACAGTTGCGACACATGTTCTATACTGGCATAAGAATGTATCCGAAAAGGTATTAGCATCTACAGCATCTTGAAAGAGGTTTTGTTTGCATTGGTTTGCCATTGTCTGACTGTCTAAACAGGCTTTTCACTTCGTCATTCTTTCCACATTTTACATTGCCCTGTAAAAATTGATTAAGGCTGCAAAGGGACCATCGAAAAACCTCTGTATAATTGCTTACACAATAAGAGGCATACAGTAGGATTACAACTTTGACCAAATCAGTATTTACCTTTTTATATTCTGCCTCGTTGATCCAGAGAAGGAACAAAAAAAAGTCTTCTTTAAGGAATTTTTCCATTTATTTTGGATAATTGATGTCCCACCACACCAATTATCCCAAATAAGAGGAAAAATTCCTTCCCAGTCTCAAATGTGCAGTCCGAAAATCCCTGGATCAACATTTCCCACCAGAAGGCAGCCCTCATAGATGAAGTTTACAGAGCTCTAATATGCATAGGGTCTTATCCAAATGCCAGATTAGACACTAGAGCGTGGCTGGCATAAATTGATAATGACCACTTACAGGCACCTAATACAGGCACATTTGCCTCCCTGACATGGCTATCTTCGGTCATCCACATGGCTAATGATCCAAACAGACAGGACCTTAGGGATGTACAGTGCTAGAGCTCACTAGATCATGTTTGTCAGGCCAGTGCACATATTAAAGAGGATCTAACGTCGATTTGGGACCCTAAAACCAACTTAGGTTTATTGACCGTGGTTTAGGTTCCCAAATCGAGCTGTAGGAAGGCTGCGGGGGTGTAAAAATAAAAAAATAAACTTTTTTACTCACCTAAATGTGAATCCAATGAGGCACATCGGACTAACATCTGTAGAACTGCGCTGGTGCCTCCTTCGCGAAGTAGCAAGTGAAGCCCTTGCAGCGCTGTACCTATGGTGCTTGACACAGTGAAGCCAGGTTGTTAATGCCGGTTTCACTTCCGGAACACGCATGTAACAAGGGGACAAGTTGAGTATAAATGTTTAATTTGTTTTCGCGCCGCACATAAAAATTCTTACAGGGCGATTTGGGCCCATAAGGCCTTAGCATCCCAAATGCCCTGAAAGATTCCCCTTTAAGTTTATGTAAAACCTTCCTAAGGGTAAATTATTAACTTTTAATCTACTTCATCACAGAACACAACATTATGGTACAAACTATCAGCAAACAAGTCATATTAATATTACATAATATAAAGAATTGTATATTCAGTATAGTAGAACAGTATAGTTCGTATAGTCAAATTACCCTATAGTGCTTTGAGCAGTACGATAAGATAATGTGTTTATCCCAACGGCCACATTGTCTTTTCTTGATGCTTTGAAGTGAAGGTTTCAGCTGATCTTCTGTCCAGGTGGAACCTCTTTAAAAACCGGAGCAAAATCCTCTAAAAGTCACACACCCAGGATAGTATTTCTTTGCAAAATCTCTCAATCACGTCTGCAGAGTTAAAAAAAAAAAAAAAATAGGTTTAAGATTTTGTCTTCCACTTCATGACAAATTTTTAAACATCTAATCTAGAGATGCCTTCTGCTAAGTCTGGGCAACCCCATGGAAGAGCATATGCTTGCTGATATGTTTCTTTGAATCTTTGCTGGGTAGTAACCTGAGCTGACATGCTCCGGTGGGGAAGGGGATATGACGTCTGTGTTCATGAAATTGGACTCTGTCTCTTCTGCTAATGCAGACGTTTACCCATCAATCAGACGACATGATGGCATTTCCAAGAGACACTCATAAAAAGAACACTTTCGGTGTGAAAGGATTTCATGGAAGACCTTGCAGTGTGATACAATGACAACTCATTTTTAGTACGTCTGAGCGTTAGCCGGAGAGAACAGGAAATTCATTTTAGCACGACTCTTGAAAATGCCTGATTGTGCAAATGTCTGAATGCAGTCAGAAACTGCTGGTACCATTACTCATTACAAGACTTGAACCCTTATTGTGCAGTCATTAGAGGAGTGATATCATGTCTTCTCGAAAAAAAATACTCAGTTCAGTGGAAAAAAAAAAAACACTAATTTCATAAACTATATGAATTCAGAAACTTTGTCCCTTTAGGAAATTTTCAACACTTTTACAAAGAAACAAAGTTTTCATGTAAAACATCACTCCCTATACAACTCTGCACCTTGAAAAACTAATCGAAAATTACTTTAATAAAAGCTGAGAAAAGTTTATAGAGTCATAGAGCAGAGGCTTAGAGAGACTAAATGTTGTATTAGATGTCATAGGGAGAAGGCAACCAAGACTTTCGATTGTCAATATTGTATAGGGCCGTGCTACCCTTTGTGCCCTTGGACTCAGATGACCTGAGAACTGATCTGTTGCGTTATGCCCACTGCCCACAATAATTCTGTGCACTTCAGGATTTTACTGGATCAGACCACAATTTCTTAACGTGCTCAGCATGTTTGTAACCCGTCGACATTAGAAACAAGTTTTTCAGACCAGAGTCAATTCCACACCCCAAGATCTGTTTATATCTTGGTCTATTGCCAAAAAACAAGGGGCACCCTCTACACCTAGAGGAGAGGTGGTTCTACCATCACCATAGACAGGGGGCATTCTCACACCTAGAGGAGAGGTGGTTCTACCATCACCATAGACAAGGGGACATCCTCTACACCTAGAGAGAGGTGGTGTCTACCATCTCCATAGGCAGGGGGATCACCTCTACACCTATAGAGAGTGGTTCTACTATCACCATAGACAGGGGGACATCCTCTACACCTAGAGGAGAGGAGGTTCTCCATCACCATAGACAGGGACATCTCACCTAGAGGAGAGGAGGTTCTATCATCACCATAGGACAGGGGGCATCCTCACAACCTAGAGAAGAGGAGGTTCTACCATCACCATAGACAGGGGACATCCTCTACACCTAGAGGAGAGGAGCTTCTTACCATACAACATAGACAGGGGACCATCCTCTACACCTAGAGGAGAGGAGGTTCACCATCACCATAGACAGGGCCATCCTCTACACCTAGAGGAGAGGTGGTTCTACCATACCATAGACAGGGGACATCCTCTACACCTAGAGGAGAGGTGGTTCTACCATCACCTAGACAGGGGGATCCTCTACACTAGAGGAGAGGTGGTTCTACCATCACCATAGACAGGGGCATCCTCTACACCTAGAGGAGAGGTGGTTCTACAATCAACATGACTACTCTTTACTGTAAGAGCGAGAGACTATAAAATTACAGGAGGCTGTTTGGTGAATACTTTGTACATGTTCAAGAGGGACCTGATGCCTTTTAAGAACAAAAGTATCTTGTTATGAGAAAAAAAAATTGTTTATCTAATAAGGTTTGGACTCAATGGACCGGTTCGTTTTTTTCTTATCTACTATGATACACACTTGTGGGCAATGAGCTATAAGCTCTCTGATCCAGGTTCAGGAAAGTAAATCCTGCCAGAACAAAGAGTTTGTTGAGCCTTAACTTAGTAATGTGCAACTGCCCTACAAATGCAAAAAAATCCAGGCACACTGAATAAAATTCTAAATCTTAAGTTCCTCATTACGTCAGTTAGGCAAAACCTTCCAATTATGTGGCAGTTTGCATTTATTCCCTTTTAGCACTTGTACCAAGGTTTTCTGAGTCAAGTTCATGTTACAAACTGCAGCTAATTTTTTGACCTGCCAAAGGGTTTATCTGTTGTCTGCCTGTTTCTAACCCTGTATAAGGTTCAATTTAATTTAAAACGGTCTCATTCACTCACTGTCATCCTGCAAAGTCATGGAAGGATTTAATCATCCTCCAAATAGTCATTAAAAGGGGCTGTCACTTTCAGCAAATAATTGAGATTGTTGTGGAATGAAAAGATACACAATTTTCCAAGATAATTTTGTTTCAATTCCTTGCTGTTTTCTCAGATTCTGCTTGCTGTCAGGTTTACTTCCTGTGGAATAAAATCTGGCACGTGATGTCACATGGTGCACGGCTCTTATATCACGCAGCTCTGATTACTCTGTAAAACTAGCCTGCAGTCTGTGACATATCACATGACTAGGGATATAACGAGCCGTGCACCGGTGTGACCTCATATAAGCAGGGGATATAACGAGACATGCATCTGTGTATCACATGACCGGGACTCAACGCGCCGTGCGTCTGTGGACATCACCATGACCAGGGATATAACGAGGCATCTGTCTGTGTGACATCACATGACCATGGGTATAATGAGCCATGCATCTGTGTGACATCAATCATCGACCAGGGATATAATGAGCCATGCGTCTGTGTGCTGACATCACATGAGCAGGGATTAACGAGCTGTGCGTTGTATGACATCAATGAGAAAAGATATAACGAGCGTGCGTCGTGTGTGACATCACATGACCAGGGAATAACGAGCCATCTGTCTGTGTGACATCACATGACCAGGGATATAACGACCGTGGTCTGGGGACATCACATGACCAGGGATATAACGAGCCGTGTGTCCTGTGTGACATCACATGACCAGGGATATAAATGAGCCATGCGTGCTGGTGTGACATCAATGACCAGGGATTATACGGCCGTGCGTTCTGGGACATCACCATGACCCAGGTTTTAACGAGCCGTGTGTCTGTGTGACATCACATGACCAGGGATATAACGAGCCGTGCGTCTGTGTGACATCACATGACCAGGGATATAACGAGCCGTGCGTCTGTGTGACTGTTTCATGACCAGAGACCATATCCACCACAGGAAGCAAATAATAAAGCTTGTTATATAATGACAGCAAGCAGAGATCTAAAAATAACAGTAAGGCATTTGATTCAGAAAGTTTATTGGAAAATTGTATAGCTTTCATTACACAAAGAATTAATTTTTACTGGAAGTGAACAACCTTTAAGTCTTGTAGCATCAATTTACCTAAATGGTTAACAATAAAATACTTCTGTAACTATAGACCAGTGATGGCGAACCTTTGGAGACAGAGTGCCCAAACTACAACCAAAACACACTTATTTCCGTGAAGTGCCAACATGCATTTTAAGCTGTTGCTACATGTCATCCACATCTTTCAATTGTATCGCCCCCCCTGAGGAAACCAATACAATTGAAAGAAAAAGGGCAAATTCAGACTCTCCTTGTAGCTTCTCTCTGTTGAGTAGGAAGAATGGTGGGTCCAGCAGGATGACCCCAAATAGTTGCAGTTCTGTCAACATTCTCACCTTTCTCCGCAGTTTTAACCAGCCAATGAAATGTCGCTTTGTATAGCGCTTAAGCAGCATCTCTAAGTGTGCCTGGAATTGGTCCTATTTGGTGAACTCGGCCTGGGGTGATGGTCTGAGTGCCCACAGAAATGGCTCTGAGTGCCCACTCTGGAACCCGTGCCATAGGTTCGCCAAGACTGCTATAGACTCTTAAGCCTTGTTTGAGGGTCCAAGCTGTGGGCCCAAGATACGATAATCTAGGAATATGAATGCCCAAACATGCATGCGTCCAACTCACAATAAACTTGCATGCAGTGTTGGCTGGAAACGTTGCGGCCCGAACACTGAGGAACCAGAACTGAACATCAGATATCAGTTGCAGACTGGTTTCGTCGTCTTGGGGCTGAGAACGTTGCAGCCAGCGTTCGCTGCTAGTGGAGTGCAATTTGGACACATCATACCGCTGTGTGTAACATAATCATAATTACTTTATTATATGGGTGCACACAGATTACACAGTGCTGCACAGAGCTTGCAATCGGTCCCTATCCCAATGTGGCTCACAATCTAATCTAATGTTTTGGAGTGTGGGAGGAAACTGGAGGACCCGGCGGAAACCCACGAAACAAACGGAGAAAACATACAAACTCTTTGCACGATGTTTACCCTGGGACATATAACCCAAGACTCCAGCACTGGAAGGTGTGTAATGCTGACCATAAGCCATCATGCTGCCGCCTAATAACTACAACTCAGTTTAACACGGAGGGAAAGCAGAGGGTGTCAGATGAACCGTTCTATATTATGTTTCCACACACGCCTTTCTGTTCGATGCTATGAGATACAGTGTGTGCCCTAATATGGGTTTAAAGCTATAAAGCTTTATTGTTTTCAGCCACATTCTGCCGCATCACCTGTAAGACACTCTGACTACAGACTGTCCAACACTGAATACAACACAGCTCCGGGCTACAGAAACCGTTCAGACCTCCCTGCTTTATTATTGCCCTGTCATAAGAACACATTGCTCCAGCAATTACAATAAAGTAGGTATAATGATGGCAATGACAAAGGCTTTTACATATGAGGCGGGACAAGGGTATCATGGTACTACATAGCCTCAACTTCTGTCATATAAAATGTACAATCTGGTCAGAGGTCTGCAGAGCAGGTTTCATACGAGAGACCCAGGAGACTGCGGCAGGAATCTTGTAGAGGGTCACACAAACTTTAATGACAATATATATACACACAATACCCTACAATTATATAAGAGAATCTCTCACCCCACATTTAACTACTTGACCTAACTGCTCTGTTATTAGGGCTATGCCCACTAAATGCCTCCAACAGCTCTGTTTTCAGCCTACTCGTTCTTTGCTAACATTTCACTTTAAATATGCAAATGATGGTGAAGTGCTTTGGGGGGTTAGACAGAGCACTTAAAGGTTCCATCTGTGCAGCAATAAACGACGTCCCCATCCACACTTCCACCTGGGGTGAATTAAACTCTCTGCTGCCGAGGCAAGCTATAGAACATTGCCCCCACCACCTACATTATCAGGTTATTTTTTAGTATGTGGGCTCTCCATCAGTGTACTACACCCATACTGACATTAGGTGTAAAGAGACACTATTTTTAGGTGTCAGGTACCGCTTTACAGAAGTGACTGCGCCCTGATGCTGCCACCCCCATCTTGTGCAGGTAGTGTGCCTGAGGCAAGAGGTTCACTCCTCATCGAGTTTGCACCACCTGCTTCCGATGCCTTCCTCATCCATTTCCCTACCAAAAGTTCAGCTTATTTGCATTTCAAAGTGACAGTGATAATAAGGGAACAGAAAGGTATGGCAACATGAGTGGGCATAGCCCTCTCATAACATGGCAGTTAGGTCAGGTCGGATAATCGAGAGGATGACAGATTCCCGGGAAGTGTCTCGGCATCAAGTTAACACGGCATTTTGTAATGCAAAGAGAAGAGAAATGCATTTGGGCAAATCTCTTCTCTACAGCTTAGAAGCGCTACTAATGCTCAGGACTTACTGCTAATAATCGGGCTGCACCTCACCATGCCTTTGTTCAAGTATGGGCTCAGCCAGAATAATAATCGTAATCCTGAGTATAAGTACGGAATACAAAAGCCGCTCACGATGAAGCAAACACTTTAGATGGTGATGGTCAAATGCTCTATCCAGAATCTAAACCTCCTCCAAATACATGCACACTCGCGCGTTGGCATGCATGTATCTGAAGCGTAAGGGGATATACTGCGTGTGAGACCTCCTTGGCGACCTAGTCAATCTCCAGTGGGCATTATCTAATTAGCTAATCTAGCCATGCCGTGGGTAGGCAACACCTTTACATGCAGTAAAAACAGAATAAACAAAAACAAAGAAAAACATAATATAAATGGGGATATAAGATTAGAATCAAACATGTTATAACAACAAAGGAAATAAATTAATAACAGTCTATTTTCTTGATGGAATGACTTACCCTTTCGGGGTCTTATGACATTTCAGGACCTCAGGGGACAGGCTGATTTTGAAATTTGCCCATGTGTCATTATAGGTGGTTAAACTTTGTGACGTTTTAACATATGCCAGGGGGATTTGAGATTGTTTTACCGTCACACATTGTACTTCAAGTAATAGAAAAATTTGATGAATATCTTTTGTGTTAGTATGAATAAGTATAAAATTGAAATTGGCTAAAATTTCTGCTGACAATTTTTCATTTTCAAAGTTCCAAAATTTTTGCTTTTCAGGCAGATAGGTCATCGCACCCCAAGTAAACTTATAACTAAACATTTTCTCCGAATGGTCTGCTGTATATGGCGCAGGGTTTTTATGCTCTTTCTTACTTTTCTAGGTGTTAGGAGGTTCAGAATTTTGGGCGAAATTTTTCTCATTTTTTAAGGAAATCGCCAAAACCCTTATGCTAGAGGGCACATGGTCAGGTCGAAGTGACTTGAGAGGCCTCTAAAACAGCAGTAAAACCAGCATGTATCACGCCCACATTTTAGAAACGCACCCTCAAATGTGGTAAAAACATCAACTAAGCAACCCAGAAGTATGGTAACCCTTTTTTTTTTTAGATGCTTCACAAAGTGGTTAAACCCAAAAATGGGGTATATTTAACAATAGCTGTCATTTGTTTTTTTAGACAATATATTAATTTGGCCAAAAATTAAAGCCGTCAAAAAGTATTAATGATGACAAAAAATAACTCCCACAAACGTTTGGATACCCCAAATTTCTCCCGAGTATAAGGATGCGCAATTATGTGGTGGTGACCTGCTGCGGCCGCACGGCCCGGGCATGAGAAGGAAGCTGCCAGCCAGTCACGAACGTCTCTGCAATGGTCACATCTGACAGGGTATAAAATGTTTATTTTTTTGTAATTTGGGAACATATGGGGGATTGATTTTTTTGTGGTGAAATCCACTTTTCCAGGGAGTCGCATTTACGGCGGGGCCCCTCAACTAGCCAATATCAGATTTATGAACTCTTTCTGGTGGGGGGTTTAAGAAAATAAATCAATTCTTGTTTATGGTTTTTAGCATTTTTTCGCCGGACGTTCACCCTTACATAAAAATAATTGTGTTATCTTTATCTCCGGGTAATACGTATTTACAGCGATACCCCATTTATGGCTTTTTATGGTTAACTTGGTTTTTGCAGAATATAGACACTAATGTTGTGAGAAATTTGCTGTTTTTGCTTGCCGTGGGTTGTTGTAAACCAATGGGGTCAGAACATTATATTTTGTTTACGGAGTTGGTTTATAGATTAATTTTTTGCGGGACAGACTTGTACAGCTTCTTGGCATTCATGTCGAGACGGTAATTTTACTTTGGAGTACTCTTTTTATGCGACTTTTTGTATGAGGTCGCTGTGAAAAATTTCATAATTTTTTTTTTGTCATAAAGTTTTTTTGTGTTTTTTTTCTCGCGTTCACCGACGGGTTCAGTGACGATTTTAATTCTAAGTACGGGTTTGTGTAACGGCACGTGTGATCCCAATCTGCGTGTGTTTTTCGTGATTTTCCTGTTTTTATGTTTTTATTGTAATTATTGCATGGGAGGGACTTAGGGACTTTTATTCTTTTTTAATAATTTTTTTTTTTAATTGCACTTTTTTTTTTAAATTTTTTTACTGTTTATTTTGTCACAGGTGGACATGAACAAGTGATTCACTTTGATCACTTGTGTTCATTGTAATATTACTGCAATACAAGTATTGCACGATATTACATAGCAGTCTGCATAGGCTGATATCGCACTGTTAGGATCGTGCTGTAGGCCACGATCCAACAGGCTTCTATGAAGGCAACCTGGGGGCTATAGGGCTGTCGGGTTGCCATGGAACGATCGCACCTCCGTGCCATGCACGGAGGGGCCGATCGTCGCGGCGATTCACTATAGCGCTGCGGTCCACAAGGACGCGGCCACGTCTTAGGGTTAAACAGCCGGGATCGCGAAGTCGCGATCCTGGCTGTATGTAAGCGGGATCCCGGCTACCGGGGACCGCGGCGGGATCCCGCGGCGATCGCCGGGCTCAGCTTCTGAGCCCGGGCTGCTGATCGCCATGACGTGGTGACTACGGTCAAGGTGCTTGGGAACGGACCCAGCATTCCTTATGACGTGTATCACGTCAGGTGCGGGAAGGGGTTAAAGGGAACCTGTCATCACGAAGCCCTTTTTCGGGCTCCAGACCCATGACCCCATAGAGAATTACGGGTACACCTTGCCAAGAGTTTTTAAAACTGGAATTTTTCCAAAAAAAGAGATAAGTTAGATCAAAGTATACATTTCTGTTAGACAGGATTGAGTCCCTTAGCCCCTGAGGGTAGCCAATGCAGAGACAGCGCCCGGTATCAGGGAAACCGTTCGCCATTCATCATATTTAAATTTAAAAAACCCTTCCATGGACCATACTATAGCTCCTCCCCCGTCGTTTCCCCACACTAAGGACAACTCACACACGTCTACCCACATCTTCACTGGAGGTCATTCCTCAGGAAATACGGCGCCAGCTCTGCATACAGAAAGGTTAATTTAATCTAAAAAATTTCGGCAAGTGACTACTATTCTCTATGGGGACTGGGGTGAGCCTGATGACTGTTCCCGTTAAGAAGCAGAGGAATGTGATGTTGATCAAGCAGTCAGCACATGTCGCAATACTGAGCTTAACAAAAAAAAAATGTTTTCTAAAGTTCCATTATTGTTCCAAGTATGAAGAAACACTTCCAGAAACTCTGGTTTTTATAACTTGCAGAAAGTCAGGAATCTAGGACAAGGCAGCAGACCAGTCAGACTCAGCATGGAATAAAGTGAATCCGGTCGGGTCCGGACCAACAAATCCTGATGTACAGACACCCAGCAGCAGCGCCGAGTACATGGAAGAGGAACATGTGAAATTCTAACTTCAACTACAGAATGAAATGCCGGAATTTCCTATCTGATCAACAACTGCCTTGTGCACCCGATAGGTCACCATGGGTTATTTACAGAACAAGGGTCCCGATAGTGCCTCTACAACAGATCGGGGGGTCATGTTATAGAGGCAGGAGGGTGATGCCTATAGTACAGTGTCCTATTTGGACGGCATCATTGCATAAAGATAAAGAAATACACCCTGTAAAATCGCCCTTCTCATAACATGCTGCATGCAGAAGGGACACTATATCCAATCTGCACTGATCTCCCTGCTCTTTAACATGGTCACTGCAGATGGGACACCATGTACAATTGTTAAGCTCCTCTTGACTCTGTAACATGCTGCTTGCAGATAGGACAACTATATACAATTCTACTCAGTCACCCTGATCTATAACATGCTTGACTGCAGATAGGACAACACATATCCAATCTGCATGAATTCCTCCTGCTCTTTAACTGATGCCTGACAGATGGGACAATTTGTCCAATTGATCAGCACCTCATGCTCTATAACATGCTGACTTGCAGATAGGACACTATTATACAATATATCAGCTCCCCTGCTATATAACATGGCCTGCAGAGGAACAAGTACATCCTGAATCTATAAAATTCATATTTATGTTGGACAAAGAGTGAGTGTTTGTTGTTTCTTTACCATAGGTGACTAGTAGTGCTACAGAAAAAAATACACATTTCACAGTAAGGCTATCCTGCACATAACAAGGCAAAAAAATGAAGACGTGGTGTAGCCAATTTTCTACAGTGAGCACAGTTCCCCAATTCGACTCTATGGGCTCACGCAGTAGATTCACAAGCCCATGCAAGAGACGGTACCCGAGAAGGATGATGCAAAAGGATAGAAACTATTCTCTATTTGCCTAGTCTCATTTGCAGTCATAGGGGAATTATTTTATCATACCCGGCGCTAGTGCGCCAGCCCCGCCGCTGCAAATTCGGCAGCCCCTGCCTGATAATGTATCGGTGGCTGCCAGTTTGCCGCAGCGTTGTTACCTACGCCAGACCATGCCTGGCGGAGGAACAAAGAGCACAACAGGCGACTTTTCAAGTATGAAAAGTCGACGGATAGCAGGAGACCTCCCGAACTGTGATGATAGGATCCGAGCGCCGGGGACAGTTAACGCCCCGCACCGGCCCCCCACTCCCCGTCCGGCCGACGCCCCCCTTCACGGCCACTGGCCGTGAACGGTGGCGGATTGGGGAAAATAATCGCAAATGCTAGTAATAAGCTAGCATCTGGCCGATTATGCAGGGCCTTGGCGCCGCAGCAGTGGCGGTCGCACGCAGCAAGAGGTCATGAAAATATGCCCCAGGTCTCAAAATTGAAGCAGACCTACTAGTGTTTTTCTGTCCAGTGATTCAGAATACCCTAATGTGAGGTGAACCTTTTGAACCAAACAGGGCTCTCTCTTCCGTCCCATGATCCAACAAGGTCAACAACCAATTTTTTTGGTCCCTTTCAACGTACTACTTCTTTACAGCGAATGCTCCTGGAAAGTAACATTGGCCGCCGGGATTATCACTGGCCGGCAGCTGCATGGGACAAGACTGAGAGACACCAGGACAAGCCCCAAAATGGGCCTGATACATTGTATAATAATTTAACAAAACCTTATATGTCTGCCTTAATAATACAGTAAAGGATGACCACAGTCACCAACTTAGACGAAATATGAGATTGTCTCTGAGTGGAGAGGAAAATCAAGACTACGTCTAACCCACAGGTAGGATTGGAAGCTAAACAAATGCATGTATGGTAGGTGTCTCTGAATTCCCCTACTTCAACAAGGGTTTCTAGATGCTCTGACATAGCAAGAAAGTTAACTTCAATTGTGGACTCACACCAGCTTATCCATGCCAGGATATCAGATACTCAAAGGATTTATAGCTCGTCTTAAACTACTCAAAAGGAATATAAACAGTAGTAAAAATGCCAGCAACAAAAAGGATTCAAAGTTTTAAAAAGATTTCTCGACTTCGACCGTCTCGTGAATACCAACAGGGAAAATGGGGGTTGGCGTAAAATATCCAACACCAATACATGGGAGGATACTTTTTCCAATGATCCCATAGATTTCCAAACAATTCCAAATACCGGTTTAGTCAGAACAGAGGTCTGGTGACGACGGTTTCCCTGCTAAAGTCCAAGAAGTAGAGCCAAACTTACAAACAGAGTTTTCTCCATTTACGTAACAGGATGTACGTTACTAGTATTGTTTTTTGTAAAAATGATTTCCTCCAGTGGGACCGTTTGTAGCAATTGAGACAACAGTTTCATAAAAATATGACTTGCATTTTGTAATTTACTAAGGTGTTGCAACTGAAATCTTGGATTAATTGTGCCAAAATGCTGTTGCAACATGGTGCCAAATTTAGCAATAAAAAATCATGGAGAAAAGGGAGAATATTAATTAGGTAGCGAGAGCGGCGGGCTGCTACCTTGGGACAAGCGAATTGGCGGCGGCTTCATTGGAAAGAAGAGGCGGCGTGCGTCCTTGGGAAAGCGAAAGATGGAGGCATGGCTTTCCTTGGGACAAGCGAGGAGGCGGCGCGTCCTTGGGAAAGCGAGAGGCGGCGGGCTTCTGGGGGAAAGCGAGAGGCGGACGGCTTCTTGGGATAAGCGAGAGGCGGCGGCTTCTTGGGATAAGCGAGAGCGGCGGCTTCTTGGGCAAAAGAGGAGAGGCGGGCGGCTTCCTGGGAAAGAGAGATGGCGGCGGTTCCTTGGGAAAGAGAGACGGCGCGGGGCGGCTTCATTGGGGAAAAGGAGAGGCGGGGGCTTCACCGGAAGGTTTAGAAAGAGAGAGGGCGGGCGGCTTCACCGGGAAAGAGAGATGGAGGGCGGCTTCACGCGAAAGAGAGATGTGGCGGCGTGTCTCTCACCGGGAAAGAGAGATGGCGGCGGCGTCACCGGAAAGAGAGATGCCGGCGGGCGGCTTCACCGGGAAAGAGAGATGGCGCGCAGGCTTCCCGGGAACGACAGAGCGGCAGTTCACTGGTGATGCAACCTTTCAGCAAACCCCAAACACATGAATGGGTCAGCCCTTTGCCTCTGGTGTCTGGATACATTAGTACAGTAGATAGTGTTGGCATCATCAGATGTACAGACTTATTACGATGTCATGATGACAAATTCTAACATGTATAGCATCTGAGTAGTAATAGAGTATGTGGTATATAGGTCTTTCCTCCAAAAATACATTATACAAATCGGCAGATCATGTAATACTTTACCATATTAACAATGGTAATCTGTGTACTGTCCAGGACAACCAGTGTCAGGGTAAGACTAGCTAAGGTAATATGAGTGCACTCGATTGAATTCTGATGAGCGCCAATAGTGTTTGTGTATCTGTCTAGTTGATTGTCTCTATCTCGGAGGCCAAGCTGGCATACAGACACGGCCCCTCCTGCAGACATCCCTCCACAAGAGTGTAGAAGTCAATCATGAGTTTATCCGCACAGAGGGCTCAGTCTTCGGGACTTCTGCAATGACACAAGAACCGTGATACTCTGAATGTGTTTTTCCCAAATACTGCAGCGATAACTTTGTCCTTGTGTGGTCCTAATGTGACCGCGCTACTTCTGACATCTAAACATGACCACCGATTCTTGGCCACAACGAAGACCTTTGCGCGTCTGAGCAACCTGAAACTTCCTTGCTGACTAGCCACCTGGTAATTGCGAGATTCTTGCAGCGGTCTCTGGCGGACCGCACAAGAACAGGGCGTCGAATTCACCACCCTCAGTCCCCGAAATAACTCCATAGTGGGGGATTGTATATGACCTAGTGCTTTAAAAATAATAGAAAGTCTGAACACATTTTTTCAGTTTGTATAAAAATTTAGACTAAATTGCAATTCTCTTTAATGGTCAAGGGGACAAAGTCTGGCGCTATTGATGTGATACCATGCAAGATTTGCAGTATAGAGAAAGCTCATGCAAGGAGGTAATGAGCTCATAGGAGAATATGATCATTAAAACAGGGTTTCACAACATAGGATTCCTTGGCCAAGATGCTCATGAGGACCATGCGCTGTACGATGTAAGAATATAGTAGGGTCACAAAGTATACTATCACAAATGGCATTTTTTCCTACATATGATAAACAAAATTAAGCTACTTAATAAAGAAGGATTCGGACCTTTTGGCTTCATTTCAGTGATTACGTTCGAGGACCGTTTGGAAGCAGTTCAAAGGTCCTAAATTGTATCTTTGTTGAAACCCTTGCAAACAGTATGCGAACTTCATGGTGGTGGTCGCTTATATAATCAACTTTAGGTTTGGATTAGGTGTTCATGGGCCCCATGAAGCTACTAAGAAAACTGAGGATGCAGCCTAAAGTCCCAAATTAGCACTTCACTACTGAAGAAGCTGTCTGGAAGCCTTAAAAAAAATACCCAACATCTGATGAGATGCAGTATAAAGCATGTGCATTAGGGGTGACGGGCATTGAACCACCTGTAAGTTGATAAAAGAGCCCAATGTAAAGGGTCGTTTTCCGCAGGGGCACGAGTGTAAGATTATTCAGTGTTTCATAGAATACAGATACTCCAGTGACGTTTTGGACAATTTGCATGTCTCTAACTTTAAGTGAAACCATTTGCGGGAAATACCAATAGTGTCACAGCAATGACTGTGCCCTGGGGGAACTGAAGGAGCCCCCAGAACTGCCAACCCCCACACCCAACACATTTGGTACTGCAGCCCAATCAGAGCGCAGTCTGAAAAGAACTTACTGAATGAATCCCCCTTACAGATCACAGCTGTCATATATATACGACCCTCTTAAGGAAATGACAAATTGGGGATGACATGTACTATAAAGAGAAGACCGAAGAAGAATAACAGTGACCTCACACAAGACGGAACAGCTGGAGGCCACACAAATGCACCTCCCCCCCCTATCAAGGGCAGGGTCTTCTCCTCATGTATGTGATTCTCCTTTCTAACTCAATTATTGCAATCGCAGTTCTTCTTTTCAAAAATTCCCCCTCCTCGAAAGAATTTTCTTTTGGCAACTCATACAGCTGTAGTAAAACTATTAGGGAAAAATTATTACAAAAACAACCGTGGTACTGTCTTCCGGTTTCCGACAGGGAAGGTTGCCATGAGTAAAAGAAGGACATCATACCCAAGACAATATCAGAAAAGGGAGATCAGTCATACTGTACGTTCCCATCAGAGGCTAGCGAATCCTGTCAAAAGTCACACTTGAGTTTCCTAAACAAACATGAATTATGTAATGTGTCGCTGGGATTAAAGGACATATATCACCCGTATCAAGGATTGTAAACCAAGCACAATGACATCTGGGGTAAATGTCATCCCCTCTGTGGACATGATGTGCGCCTCTTCTTTTAGCTTTTATTGCTCTGGTTTAAGATAAAGAGGGCAGCGGGGGGCGGGGGGTGGCGTTTTAAAATGATGCAATAATGAGTCCTGAGGGGCTCCAGCGCTCCATAGTCGAATTAAGGGAAGCTAAAGAGAACACGCAAATCCTGCCAGAGGGGGCACACACCAGTATGTTTTTAAGTCCTTTAAGTATTACAGAGTTATTTGTGTAAACGTATAACAGGGGTTGCCCATATAGGGTAAGATAAGACACCTATCTAGGCAATTAACAATAGAATACAGGCAACAAGTAGCAGATGGACCATATCTGCTGAATGCGGTGACCTACTGGTGAGGCTCTATGGATGATTTACTTAGTCCCCGGCGGCACTGATCAGCTGGATCGGGAGCTGACAAATCAGAAAAATACACAGTTCGAATCATAGAAAACTTCACACTAAGAAAAACCTACATACAGACATAACGTGATTTGCCTGAATTTCATTGCAGAAGGTCTACTTTTGGTTTTGGGATCATATCTTGCGTCTGTATATTGGATGTGACAAATGTTTACTCCTTTGTTTGTTTGCTTTAATGTTTGTTCGATATATGTGATGGTTTTTTTATCCAAATGTATTTAAAAATCTTTGTTTGGAATAGACTAAAACAAAAAAAAGAATTAAAAGAAAAAAAAAAAAAAAGTAGCATGGTTCAGGACTGAAGCGAAGGAAAGGATGCAAGAAAAAACCTGCAGAAGATGATTACAGCTCATTTAAAAAAAAAAATTGCCTTTTTAGTAGTTGCTATTATAGAAAGAAAAATGTATGAATAAAATATTGGGCATCAATTTAAAAGCCCACAGGTCAGGCAAAAAATATTAAGGAAGCTGAACGTCAAAATCAAGCTATGGATAGTGCTTTTTCCTATGGTATGTATCTCCCCAATGGGAATGAGGCCCTGTGACAGGTTATATGTTGGTTTATCTTTCACTCCTTTTGTTTTTTTCAAATTAATATAGTATGTGGGATACAAGAACCCTCACCGAATGTGAGAGATAACTTTATGAAAAAATGTTTAGGACGATGTGTTCGTGGTGTGACGATTGGTATGGGCCACGCTTCGTGCTGGCGGACTGACTTCTCCCTAATTATAAGGGTGCCGGCACGCGTGCAGACGATCCGGAATGACAGAGACGGAGTCATTGGGTAAGCAAACACGATGGACCCTATGGGTGGTGCATCAGAAGACAAGTAGTACCAGTGTAATTTTTTTTTTTTAGATATTGCCGCACGTATACCCGAGTAGTTTTTTTGCAGCAAATTGTATTGCTGCTTGAAAACTTGGTCTTATAATCACAAGTATTATACTAGCGCAGGGACCCCGAGGTTACGTACAAGAGAGGGTCACATGGGTGTGTGTCTTACAGTTGAATTTGATGAATGTGCAAAACTGTCTATATTATAAGGCGAGAGCATAGACAAGTATTTTTGCCCAGGACAACGGGTTGAATTTCTGTTGGCTGTAATGGGAGCCAAGGATGATCAAACAGCACCTCACTACAGACACAGTATACAGTGATCGGCAACTAGGAACAATAGAAAGCTCCAGGAGACTCTTCAGCAGGTTCCAAGGGTGTCTACATCTGAGTATGGGGCGTCTGAAGTAGGGGACCGCTGGCAGTCTATAACATTTTCTAATTGTGATGCCAGTATGCATTAATACCTATAGCTCGTGTATAAGCGAGTTCCGACCAAACAACTTGCGAACACCGTCCACGGCTTATACACGAGTCAATATCTGACACATTGACGAAAAACAAACACGTTTTAAAGTATATACTCACCCTCCGGTGTGGCCCGATGCGCAGCGCGTCCCCCCGAGTCATAGACGGCTCCTTTGGCTTCCAGGCTGTTTTCTCTTCAGCGTGCTGGCGGCGCATGTAGTATGACGTCGCGCGGCGCGTTCATACTAGGCGCGACCGAGACGAGAAATGACGGCGCCAGCACAAGCATGACTCCTATGAGAACCTGGAGAGTCTGCTGACCACCCACCACAGTGATTGACAGCTCTCCATGTACATGTGTGTTACAAAGTCAGTCACTAAGCAGGACTCCTAGGAGAGACAGTGAGAGTCCTGCTGACCCCACCCACACACAGGATTGACAGCTCTCCATGTATCAGTGTGTATCATGAGGTCCGTCACTAAGCAGGACTCCTAGGAGAGACAGTGAGTAGTGGCAACATAATGGTATGAGAGAAATTGGCAGGAGAGGACTTCTGTCTTGCTCAGGCTGAATATGAAGAGACACTGAGCTGTCAATGAAAGAGGAGCGGGGTTCATTGGTAACCTAGAAAAAACATGATCCTTCTATACAGAATTGACTCTTTGTCTACTCTTTGCATACAGTGCCTCAGTGGCAGATAATATTAGATGATAGGGGGAGGACTTCTAACACTTTACCAGCAGGTATTAACTGGCATGAGGGGTTCAATTCTGGTGATAGCTTCTTACTATTTTAGTCAAAATACTACATCCCTTTTATTCTTTTATTCATATCCTCTCCTTAACTGTGTATATTACACGCCAGGGATGGTTTAAGTTAGATTATAGATCAGTTTGCTTCACAATGTCACCCCCGTGTCCATGATTGAGCTCCGAATAGCATTTTCACAGAAAAACGCACCTCACAAGTCCCATGATGATTGTTGATACTCACCTCAGATGTGCATTGCGGTAAGAAGGTTCAGCAGGGATTTACAAGAATAACCAGCTTCAGCTTGGATTAAATAAAGTCTTCTTCTATAGATAGTGTACAACCAACGTAATCCTGTGTATCCGTCTTCTGACTTTTTTGGAGTTTCCAACTAGTTGTGTTAATTTGTATATTGCCACTTAGACGGTTTGACCAAAGTTTAATTGATATCCAATATCCATGGGTTTGGAATAGTGATGTGATTGGTAGGTGTCCAACTGCTAGGAGCGTCATCAGTCTCAAAAATGGGGATCCCTGGAAATTTGTCCTACTGCTCCATTTAAGCTATAGAGGAGTGCCGGAAAGTATAATGCTCGACTATCTTCATAAGCCGTTCCGCCATGCAGAAGATAGTTGAGCGCTGACTCTCGAGTGTTTGCTCAATGTTCTGTGACCTCATTACCAGCACTGATATGTGTGCCTGACACAAATGCGGTACTATCCATGTACATCCTGCAAAACTGAGGAGGTGGCATAGGGTGCACTGCCCTGTGGCCAGAGCCTTAGGTTATCTGCAGCGAAGCATACTAACTGCTGCTGCGGATATACAGGGAGAACGACTTGCAGCATAGTGATAGGTTAACAAATCCCATTCACATGCTAATAGTGCGTGGGAACTGATTCAATTTGCCGATTTATAATGCTATGCGTGTCCCTTTTTTTCTTCTCGAGGCATAAAAACCCAACAGAACCAGAACATTTCGTTCATATCATGTGTGGTGTTTTTTTTTTTTTTGCATGCTTCATGATTATCGGGCTGGACGGGTACTTGAGTTGCTGTTAAAGAAAACCTGTCAGCAGAAATAGCACTGATAACCATTACCAGTATCTTATCAAACAGCTTTACACTTGGCATCATCCAGAAAATCTACTTCAAAGTGAGAATGTATAAAGACATGAAAGCAGAGTTAACGACTGAAGTCAAGCTCTCCCTGTCAAAGAACGTCCTGTCCACTGTTATTAGTATTATGCACCAGACTGGAGGATTGGTTAAGACGCCTCTGGACACAGGACTGTCAGTTACAGGGAAGGAGTTGGTGAGGTGAGCTTCACTTCAGTGCTAAATGCTCGCTTCCATGACTCCATATAACTAATTTATGTTTCGCTTTAAATTGACTTCCAGATGATTCCACCACATTGGTCCATGAGAGAAACATGATCTTTAGGTGGTAATCTGCTTGGCAGCCTACAGTTTGTTGTTTCTGCTGATAGGTTCCCTTTAAATGGGTTCTACCATGAAGAACTTTATCACCACAATCCACATATATGAGATATAGATATATATATGCTAGGGTAATCATGAGTAACAACCCCCCTTCCTCCTCTCTTCACTGCATGAGTGAAAGTTTGTTTAAATGGTGCCGCACATGACCCCTGCCGCAACATGTTATTTCTACAGGGTCAGGAAAAACCACTGACCTTTACACTTGCTTTATCTTTGATATTTTATGTGAAGCAGTTGTAATTCACTTGCCTTCTCTTGTCTTGCCTACTTTCTTTTTCTTTATCACGCCATGTACGTGATGCAACATTATCATTTCTTGAAAGTTTTCCTATGCCCTGCAGCTCCTGCTAGGGACGTGACCACAACACTAAGAACTTAATATCTGACTAAAAGATGCTAAAAATATCCAAATTCCATTATGTAAAACTCTTTCTCGAGTTTATACCGGTACTTTGCTAAAAGTGGTTTTACAGCTTTGAGCGCTGACCAGAAAGTAGCTGAAGCCTCCTGACAGTCCATTTCCATCTTTAAAAAAAAAAAAGTTGTAAGTCGAGTATAAGTATCCAGTTCTTCATCAACATTTGCTCCTCTGTAGTTTAATCCAGTTTTCCCTCATATGCAAATGACATTAACAAGCTAGCAGGTTTTTACATTTCTACGTCTAACATTGGCAGATAAAACCACCTGACTCATGTAGTTGCCCTTTCCTTTTAGCCTATTGAGCTTTCTTTTTTTCTCTTTAGGAATATATATTCTTCTTTGTTTTTAATTTAGAGCAGAACTAACTCTGCCCCTACTGTCATGCTCCATTGATGCAAAACCTCCTCTGGGATCAACAATCCACATTCTTTCATTACTTCCTAAAGCTGAGAACTTCACAGGTTGGCTGCCTGTTCTAACACTTGCGGTTCAATGTAAACTTAGTAATTTTTTTTTTTCACAGGTACATGACTATCTTTTACATTGCAAGCATTGTGCAAGTATTTCACTTCTTCTGGCAGCAAACAATGGCTTTACTGCATCTCAAGGCACCCAAAGTCGGAATCAACAAGGCAGCATTCCATTGATACGCAGGACAATGCGCCTCTGCCGGGTCACGTTAATTGTTGTGCTGAGCGGACAAGGTCTTGCTGGTTTCTCTAGTGGCTTTTTAGGTTTTTTCGATGAGGTTGGAAGCATGTGATTGAGCTTAAAGGGAACCTGTCAGCAGAACTGGCCTAATAATTCACTACTTAGTATGTTGTCAAGAAGCTCAACAGCTTCTAGATGGTTTTTCTTCCATGGCCCATCGTGGTGCATCAGTCCAAGAATCACTTTGAAGTAGAATGTGAATTGTTTTGTATAAAGTCGGGGGGCGGAGAGTTAACCACTGAAGTCAAGCTCTCTCCCACTATGGACCCTCTTGCCTGTGATTATCTCATCCACCTGACTTCAGGAGATCTGGTTAGTGCTGGATGATGCCCCTCACCGTCCATGCAAGAAACTAATCTCTAAGGTATTAGCTCTCCACAACTTACTGGTAGTGGTTTTTAGGCTAATTTCTGATGAAAGATTCTCTTAAATGGAAAATATACTTAATGAGTCTTGATTTAACAATTATATTGATTTTTTTTTTTAAATAATCTGGTGTTATCTGCATTGATCCCCAAGCGAGAGCCATACTTTACAGGTGGGGGAACAAGGTTAGATCCACCATATTGAAGATATGGTTTGTGGCTACTCTACTCAATGTTTTCTGGTCTAGTAGTAGGCTTCTAGCACCTATGGGGCATATACATTGGGTAAAAAGGGCCGCTCTACATATTTATTAGCAGATGGACAAATACTTGTATAGGCCGAAAGCTATTCCCCCACCCTCTCATATTTGATATGCTATTGATGGCCTCTCCTTTAAACCCCTTTACAGGAGTGTCCGATTTGCCATACGTTTGACCATCAGTAGGATTGGTTGTTTATATCTGACTATGGGGTTCATTATTCGGCACCCCCACTGATAAGCTAAGTCAACAGTGTCACTCCACTGTCTGTTACAACTGTTTCCCTCCTCCCTCTGCCTGCTGTAGGTCACACAGTAGGAGAGGGGAAGGGTTTCTACTGCAACAGCCTGTGAAGCTACAGTATGGAGTGACTTGGTAACACCCCTCATACACTACTACAAATAACACTTATTATCATAATTGGCATAAATGAAGGAGGCCATTGATAATAAATATAAAAGATTGGCACAATCGCACAGCGCCTGGATCTATGAGTAAGTGTTCGTGTTTGATTTTGATGGTAGATTTCTTTGACCCATCATGGTCAGCCACAACAAAAGTTGATGTGATTTGTACAAATTTGGGATTTGGTGCGAAATTTGAAACCAAAACCACACTAACGAAGGTAAGTCTGATGAATTAGCATTAAGTTTAAAATACTTTGGAAATTGATTTGTTTTTTGGCCGCTGCCCCAGAGTGAATTTTTTTCGGTAATTTTGTGCAGTGCACACGTTGGATTTACTGAATAAACCTAACTGCTTAGTGACTGACCTCTGTGTACACACACTGATACATGGAGAGCCGTCAATCACTGTGTGGGGTAAGAAATACTCTCACTATCTTCCCTAGGAGTCCGGTTTGGATTTCCTCAGCTTTTTACCCAACAATTTTGCTCCAAATTGATGGGAACTACAAAGCACTGAGTATAGCTTCTCTTTCATTATATTCTGAACTCAGGAAGGAAAACAAACAGGTTCACTTTAAGCCTGTGCTTATACATAAAGTTAGTTGGACATTTACTTGGACTGACATCACAAAAGCTAATCAGGATACTAGATTGTTATTATTTCTTGCATTTTACACTTGGAGAAGTGACTGGAAGTACCATCAATCTGTGCTGTCAATGCCTGGGGAAAACATGCTTCTCCCTTACTTAATGAGTTCGGATATGTCTCTAGAAACCTGACTCCTGGAGACAACCTATAATAAGTAAAACTTAATAGCTCTACCTTTCAGTTCTTAGAAAATAGAAAAGTAAAAAATGCTTTTATGTTTCAAACATCCTGACATTTTACCAAATTTGTGTGAACATCTTGTTTTGTCTGGTTAGATCATACCAGCGACTTGACTCCTCAAAAGTGAATTTGTATGGTCAATGAGGTAATAGAGGTGCCACATCTTTGGCTCATGAATTAAGTCGGATTAAACATCTAGTCTTGCAAATAAAAAAAAAAAAAACTTCTCTAACCAAAACTTAACAACAATTACGTAAAGAGGGGACCTATCCTCACGTCCAACAACTCCAACCCTTTACGAGATGGGTGGTGCTCAACAGTAGAGAGACCAAAAAGAAAAACTATTGGCAGACAACTGGCCTGGAACTGCAGGGGCTCCAGAAAAAAATTCCAACAGCAAAGGAACCAATTAGACTTGGTGTTAGTAAAGACAGGTTCTTTTTACTTCAGAATCACGTGAACATAAAGGAATTCTACCACATGGATGCAGAGCTTCTAAACCAAGAGCACTTACATGTTGGCAAGTGCCTTCTGAAACAGGTTCCGTTCCTCTTTTTGCTTCTAATAACTCAGTCTATGAGAAAACTGTACTTAAAAATTATACAAAAGAGCCTCAGACTTGGCTACGTCACAGCAGGCCCTACTGGCTCCATCACCTGTTAATTATTAATATCTCCATTCGGCTCTCCTGCACGACGCGGTGCAGGCAGTCATTTTCTGGTGACCTTGTGAGCAGTACATGAGGACTTACTCTTCAATGCTACAACGCTCAACGGACAACATGCTTCAACAATGAGCCAGAAGTGGGGACTGATCTGTCAATCAAGTCAAACAAAACAAGGAGAAACCATTGGCGAAAAGACGATGGGGAACCACCAATATCTCAGAGTCTAGATGATTTTCCAACAGTTATCACTGAAGAGTCATATTGTTAAACACGCAAGTTAGACTACTGAGACTTCATGCTGTCTGGTTCCTGGCTGCATCAATCCCCTGATTATCTAATTCATGTCATTCATCTCCATCCATTAGGATTATGATTTAATGGACTTGATGTCTACCTACAAAGCATGACCACAAGTGTGGACAGACTCAGACCTCATTCTCATAATTCAAATAAATGTTGTCCACATGAACATGCACATTACATGCAATACAATTCTATTCACATTGATGTTTTTCAAGGGCACTTGGGTCTATTCATGCCCATGAAAAACAGTTGCGACACATGATTCTATACTGGCATAAGAATGTATCCGAAAAGGTATTAGCACTACAGCATCTTGAAAGAGGTTTTATGTTTGCCATTGGTTTGCCATTGTCTAGACTGTCTAAACAGGCTTTTCACTTCGTCATTCTTTTCCACATTTCTACATTGCCCTGTAAAAATCTGATTAAGGCTGCAAAGGGACCATCGAAAAACCTCTGTATACTTGCTTACACAATAAGAGGCATACAGTAGGATTACAACTTTGACCAAATCAGTAGTTACCTTTTTTATTATTCTGCCTCGTTGATCCAGAGGAAGGCAAAAAAAAAGTCTTCTTTAAGGAATTTTTCCATTTATTTTGGATAATTGATGTCCCACCACACCAATTATCCCAAATAAGAGGAAAAATTCCTTCCCAGTCTCCAAATGTGGCAGTCCGAATAATCCCTGGATCAACATTTCCCACCAGAAGTCCAGCCCTCATAGATGAAGTTTTACAGAGCTCTAATATGCATAGGGTCTTATCCAAATGCCAGATTAGACACTAGAGCGTGGCTGGCATAAATTGATTAATGACCACTTTACAGGCACCTAATACAGGCACATTTGCCCTCCCATGACATGGCTATCTTCGGTCATCCACATGGCTAATGATCCAAACAGACAGGACCTTAGGGATGTACAGTGCTAAGAGCTCACTAGATCTGTTGTCAGGCCAGTGCACATATTAAAGAGGATCTAACAGGTCGATTTGGGACCCTAAACCAACTTCAGGTCTGTATTGACCCGTGGTTTAGGTTCCCAAATCGAGCTGTAGGAAGGCTGCGGGTGGGTAAAAATAAAAAAATAAACTTTTTTACTCACCTAAATGTGAATCCAATGAGGCACATCGGACTAACATCTGTAGAACTTGCGCTGGTGCCTCCTCTCGCGAAGTAGCAAGTGAAGCCATTCTGCACGCGCTGTACCTATGGTGCTTGCACAGTGAAGCCAGGTTGTAATATGCCGGTTTCACTTCCCGGAACACGCATGTAACAAGGGGACAAGTTGAGTATAAATGTTTAATTTTTTTCACGCGCCCACATAAAAATTCTTACAGGGCGATTTGGGCCCATAAGGCCTTTAGCATCCCAAATCGCCCTGAAAGATTCCCCTTTAAGTTTATGTAAAACCTTCCTAAGGGTAAATTATTAACTTTTAATCTACTTCATCACAGAACACAACATTATGGTACAACTATCCAGCAAACAAGTCATATTTAATATATTACATAATATAAAGAATTGTATATTCAGTATAGTAGAACAGTATAGTTCGTATAGTCAACTTACCCTATAGTGCTTTGAGCAGTACAGTATAAGATAATGTGTTTATCCCAACGGCCACATTGTCTTCTTCTTGATGCTTTGAAGTGAAGGTTCTTCAGCTGATCTTCTGTCCAGGTGGAACCTCTTTAAAAACCGGAGCAAAATCCTCTAAAAAGTCCACACCCAGGATAGTATTTCTTTGCAAAAATCTCAATCACGTCTGCAGAGTTAAAAAAAAAAAAAAAATAGGTTTAAGATTTTGTCTTCCACTTCATGACACAATTTTTAAACATCTAATCTAGAGATGCCTTCTGCTAAGTCTGGGCAACCCCATGGAAGAGCATATGCTTGCTGATATGTTTTCTTTGAATCTTTGCTTGGGTAGTAACCTGAGCTGGACAGCTCCGGTGGGGAAGGGGATATGACGTCTGTGTTCATGAAATGTGACTCTGTCTCTTCTGCTAATGCAGACGTTTAACCCATCAATCAGACGACATGATGGCACTTTTCCAAGAGACCTCATAAAAAGAACACTTTCGGTGTGAAATGGATTTCATGGAAGACCTTGCAGTGTGATACAATGACAACTCATTTTTAGTACGTCATGAGCGTTAGCCGGAGAGAACAGGAAATTCATTTTAGCACCGACTAAAATGGCCTGATTGTGCAAATGTCATGAATGCAGTCAGAAATGCTGGTACCATTACTCATTACAAGACTCTGACCCTTATTGTGCCAGTCATTAGAGGAGTGATATCATGTCTTCTCGAAAAAAAATACTCAGTTCAGTGGAAAAAAAAAACTAATTTCATAAACTAATGAATTCAGAAACTTTGTCCCTTTAGGAAATTTTCAACACTTTTACAAAGAAACAAAGTTTTACACTGTAAACATTCACTCCCCTATACAACTCTGCACCCTTGAAAAACTAATCGAAAATTACTTTAATAAAAGCTGAGAAAAGTTTATAGACGTCATAGAGCAGAGGCTAGAGAGACTAAATGTTGTATAGATGTCATACGGGAGAAGGCAATCCAAGACTTTCGATTGTCAATATTGCTATGGGCCGGCTACCCTTTGTGCCCTTGACTCAGATGACCTGAACTGATCTGTTGCGTTATGCCCACTGCCCACAATACTCTGTGCACTTTCAGGATTTACTGGATCAGACCTACAATTTCTTAACTGTGCTCAGCATGTTTGTAACCCGCTCGACATTAGAAACAAGTTTTTCAGACCAGAGTCAATTCCACACCCCAAAGATCTGTTTATATCTTGGTCTATTGCCAAAACAAGGGGGCACCCTCTACACCTAGAGGAGAGGTGGTTCTACCATCACCATAGACAGGGGGCATTCTCTACACCTAGAGGAGAGGTGGTTCTACCATCACCATAGACAAGGGACATCCTCTACACCTAGAGAAGAGGTGGTTCTACCATCTCCATAGGCAGGGGGCATCCTCTACACCTATAGGAGAGGTGGTTCTACTATCACCATAGACAGGGGACATCCTCTACACCTAGAGGAGAGGAGGTTCTACCATCACCATAGACAAGGGACATCCTCTACACCTAGAGGAGAGGAGGTTCTATCATCACCATAGACAGGGGGCATCCTCTACACCTAGAGAAGAGGAGGTTCTACCATCACCATAGACAGGGGACATCCTCTACACCTAGAGGAGAGGAGCTTCTACCATCACCATAGACAGGGGACATCCTCTACACCTAGAGGAGAGGAGGTTCTACCATCACCATAGACAGGGCCATCCTCTACACCTAGAGGAGAGGTGGTTCTACCATCACCATAGACAGGGGACATCCTCTACACCTAGAGGAGAGGTGGTTCTACCATCACCATAGACTACTCTTTACTGTAAGAGCAGAGAGACTATAAAATTACAGGAGGCTGTTTTGGTGAATACTTTGTACATGTTCAAGAGGGACCTTGATGCCTTTCTAGAGAACAAAAGTATCTTGTTATGAGAAAAAAAAATTGTTTATCTAATAAGGTTTGGACTCAATGGACCTGGTTCTTTTTTCTTATCTACTATGATACACACTTGTGGGCAATGAGCTATAAGCTTCTCTGATCCAGGTTCAGGAAAGTAAATCCTGCCAGAACAAAGAGTTTGTTGAGCCTTAACTTAGTAATGTGCAACTGCCCTACAAATGCAAAAAAATCCAGGCACACTGAATAAAATTCTAAATCTAAGTTCCTCATTACGCTCAGTTAGGCAAAACCTCTCCAATTATGTGCTCAGTTCTGCATTTATTTCCCTTTTTAGCACTTGTCCAAGGCTTTTTCTGAGTCAAGTTCATGTTACAAACTGCAGCTAATTTTTTTGACCTGCCAAAGGGTTTATCTGCTTGTCTGCCTGTTTCTAACCCTGTATAAGGTTCAATTGTAATTTAAACCGGATCTCATCACTCACTGTCATCCTGCAAAGTCATGGAAGGATTTAATCATCCTCCAAATAGTCATTAAAAGGGGCTGTCCACTTTCAGCAAATAATTGAGATTGTTTGTGGAATGAAAAGATACACAATTTTCCAAGATAATTTTTGTTTCAATTCCTTGCTGTTTTCTAGATCTCTGCTTGCTGTCAGGTTTACTTCCTGTGAATAAAATCTGGCCACGTGATGTCACATGGGTGCACGGCTCTTATATCACGCAGCTCTGATTACTCTGTAAAACTAGCCTGCACGTCTGTGACATCACATGACTAGGGATATAACGAGCCGTGCACCTGTGTGACCTCATATAAGCAGGGATATAACGAGCCATGCATCTGTGTGACATCACATGACCAGGGATATAACGAGCCGTGCGTCTGTGGACATCACATGACCAGGGATATAACGAGCCATCTGTCTGTGTGACATCACATGACCAGGGATATAATGAGCCATGCATCTGTGTGACATCACATGACCAGGGATATAATGAGCCATGCGTCTGTGTGACATCACATGAGCAGGGATTTAACGAGCTGTGCGTCTGTATGACATCACATGAGAAAAGATATAACGAGCCGTGCGTCTGTGTGACATCACATGACCAGGGATATAACGAGCCATCTGTCTGTGTGACATCACATGACCAGGGATATAACGAGCCGTGCGTCTGTGGACATCACATGACCAGGGATATAACGAGCCGTGTGTCTGTGTGACATCACATGACCAGGGATATAAAGGCCCGGTCTGTTGACATCACATGACAGGGATATACGACCGTGCGCTGTGGACATCATGAGCAGGATATAACGAGCTGTGGTCTGTGTGACATCACATGACCAGGGATATAACGCCGTGCGTCGTTGACCATCACAATACAGGGATTAACGAGCCGTGCGTCTGTGTGACTGTTTCATGACCAGAGACCATATCCACCACAGGAAGCAAATAATAAAGCTTGTTATATAATGACAGCAAGCAGAGATCTAAAAATAACAGTAAGGCATTGATTCAGAAAGTTTATTGGAAAATTGTATAGCTTTCATTACACAAAGAATATCAATTATTTACTGGAAGTGAACAACCCTTTAAGTCTTGTAGCATCAATTTTACCTAAACTGGTTAACAATAAAATACTTCTGTAACTATAGACCAGTGATGGCGAACCTTTTGGAGACAGAGTGCCCAAACTACAACCAAAACACACTTATTTACCGTGAAGTGCCAACATGGCATTTTAAGCTGTTGCTACATGTTCATCCACATCTTTCAATTGTATCGCCCCCCTGAGGAAACCAATACAATTGAAAGAAAAAGGGCAAATTCAGACTCTCCTTGTAGCTTCTCTCTGTAGAGGAAGAATGGTGGGTCCAGCAGGATGACCTCCAAAGATATTGCAGTTCTGTCAACACCTTCTCACTTTTCTCCGCAGTTCTTAACAGCCAATGAAATGTCGCTTTATAATAGCGCTTAAAGCAGCATCTCTAAAGTTGCCTGGGAATTGGTCCTATTTGGTGAACTCTGTCCTGGGGTGATGGTCTGAGTGCCCACAGAAATGGCTCTGAGTGCCACCTCTGGCACCCGTGCCATAGGTTCGCCAAGACTGCTATAGACTCTTTAAGCCTTGTTTGAGGGGTCCAAGCTGTGGGCCCCAAGATACGATATATCTAGGAATATGAATGCCCAAACATGCATGCGTCCAACTCACAATAAACTTGCATGCAAGTGTTGGCTGGAACGTCTGGCCCGAACACTGAGGAACCAGAACTGAACTCAGCATATCAGTTCAGTACTGGTTTCTCCGCGCTTGGGCCAAACGTTGCAGCCAGCGTGCGCTGCTAGTGTAGTGCAATTTGGACACATCATACTCGCTCGTGTGTAACATAATCATAATTCCTTTATTTATATGGTGCACACAGATTACACAGTGCTGCACAGAGCTTGCCAAATCGGTCCCTATCCCCAATGTGGCTCACAATCTAATCTAATGTTTTGGAGTGTGGGAGGAAACTGGAGGACCCGGAGGAAACCCACGAAAACACGGAGAAAACATACAAACTCTTTGCAGATGTTTACCCTGGGACATTAACCCAAGACTCCAGCACTGGAAGGTTGTAATGCTGACCACTAAGCCATCATGCTGCCCCTATATAACTACAACTCAGTTTAACACGGGAAAGCAGAGGGTGTCAGCTGAACCTGTTCTATATTATTTTTCCACACGCCTTTCTGTCTCGATGTCTGAGATACAGGTGTGCCCCTAAATATAGGGTTAAAGCTATAAAGCTTTTATTGTTTTCCAGCACATCTGCCGCATCACCTGTAAGACACTCTGACTACATGACTGTCCAACACTGAATACAACACAGCTCCGGGCTACAGAAACCTGTTCAGACCTCCCTGCTTTATTATTCTGCCCTGTCATACAGAACACATTGCTCCAGCAATTACAATAAAGTAGGTAATCTGATGGCAATGACAAAGGCTTTATTACATATGATCTGGGACAAGGTTTATCATGTTACTCACTAGCCTCAACTTCTGTCATATAAAATGTACAATCTGGTCAGAGTTCTGCAGAGCAAGGTTCATAGAGAGACCCAGGAGACTGCCGGACAGGAATCTTGTAGAGGGTCACAACATACTTTAATGACATATATATACTACACACAATACCCTACAATTATATTAAAGAGAATCTCTCACCACTATTTAACTACTTGACCTAACTGCTCTGTTATATAGGGCTATGCCCATAAATGCCTCCAACAGCTCTGTTTTCCAGCTACTCGTTCTGTGCTAACATTTCACTTTAAATATGCAAATGAGGGTGAAGTGCTTTGGGGGCGTTAGCAGAGCACTTAAAGGTTCCATCTGTGCAGCAATAACGACGTCCCCATCCACACTTCCACCTGGGGTGAATTTAAACTCTCTGCTGCCTGAGGCAAGCTATAGAACATTGCCCCCACCACCTAATTTATCAGGTTATTTTTTAGTATGTGGGCTCTCCATTCAGTGTCTCACACCCATACTGACATTAGGTGTAAAGAGACACTATTTTTAGGTGTCAGGTACCGCTTTACAGAAGGTGACTGCGCCCTTGATGCTGCCCCCCCATCTTGCTGCAGGTAGTGCTGCCTGAGGCAAGAGGTTCAACTCTCCTCATAGATGTTGCACCCCTGCTTCCGATGCCTTCCCTCATCCATTTCCCTACCAAAAGTTCAGCTTAATTTGCATATTTCTAAAGTGACAGTGATAATAAGGGAACAGAAAGGTATGGCAAACATGAGTGGGCATAGCCCTCTATAACATGGCAGTTAGGTCAGGTCGGATAATCGAGATGACAGATTCCCGGGAAGTTCGGCATCAAGTTAACACGGCATTTTGTAAATGCAAAGAGAAGAGAAATGCATTTGGGCAAATCTCTTCTCTACAGCCTTAGCAGCGCTACTAATGCTCAGGACTTACTGCTAATAATCGGGCTGCACCTCACCATGCCTTTGTTCAAGTATGGGCTCAGCCAGATTAATAATCGTAATCCTGAGTATAAGTAACGGACTACAAAAGCCGCTCACGATGAAGCAAACACTTTAGATGGCTGATGGTCAAATGCTCTATCAGAATCTAAACCTCCTCCAAATACATGCACACTCAGCTGCGTTGTGCATGCATGTATCTGAAGGTAAGGGGATATACTGCTGTTAGACTTCCTTGGCTCTAGCTCATCTCCAGTGGGCATTATCTAATCTAGCTATCTAGCCATGCCGTTGTGTACGGCAAACCTTTACATGCAGTAAAAACAGAATAACAAAAACAAAGAAACATAATAATAAAATGATTATAAAGATTATGAATCAAACATATAACAACAAAGGAAATAATAATAACAGTCTATTTATCTGATGAATGACTTAACCCCTTCGCGTCTATGCCATTTTAGACCTTCAGGACCAGGCCTGATTTTTTAAATTTGCCCTGTGTCATTATAGGTGGTTATAACTTTGTGACGCTTTAACATATCCAGGGGATTTTGAGATTGTTTTACCGTCACACATTGTACTTCAAAGTAATAGAAAAATTTTGATGATATCTTTTGTGTTTAGTTATGAATAAAATTGAAATTTGGCTAAAATTTCTGAAAATTTTTCATTTTCAAAGTTCAAAATTTTCTGCTTTTCAGGCAGATAGTCATAGCACCCAAGTAACTTTATAACTAACATTTCCCGAATGTCTGCTTTATATTGGCGCAGGGTTTTATGCATCTTCTCTCTTTTCTAGGTTGTTAGGAGGTTCAGAATTTTGGGTGCAATTTTTCTCATTTTTAAGAAAATCGCCAAAACCCTTATTTAGAGGCACATGCTCAGGTCTAAGTGACTTTGAGAGGCCTAAACAGCAGTAAAACCCCATGTATCACGCCATTTTAGAAACTACACCCCTCAATGTGTAAAAAATCAACTTTAAGAAGTATGTTAACCCTTTAGATGCTTCACAGTGGTTAAAACAAAATGGAGGTCTAATTTACAAGCTGTCATTTTTTTTAGACAATATATTAATTTTGGCCAAAAATTAAACCGTCACAAAGTATTAAATGACAAAAAACTCCACAAAGTTTGATACCCAATTTCTCCCGAGTATAAGGATGCCCCATATGTGGTGGTGACTGCTGTACGGCCGCACGGCCGGGCATAGAAGGGAAGCTGCGCCATTCAGAACAGATCTGCAATGTCACATCTTACAGGCTATAAAATGTTTATTTTTTTGTAATTTGGACATATGGGGGATTATTTTTTTTGTGGATGAAATCCACTTTTCAGGGACATCATTTACGGCGGGGCTCAATAGCCAATAATCAGATTTTATTAACTCTTTCTTGGTGGTGGTTAAAAAAATCAATTCTTGTTTATGGTTTTTAGCATTTTTTTCGCCGGACGTTCACCATACCATAAAAATAATGTGTTATCTTTATTCTACGGGTCATCACGATTACAGCGATACCCCATTTATATGGCTTTTTTATGGTTAACTTGTTTTGCAGAATATAGAACTAATTTTGTGAGAAATTTGCTTGTTTTTGCTTGCCGTGTAACAATGGGCAGAACATTTATATTTTTTGGTTTACAGAGTTGGTTTATAGCTTATTTTTTGCGGGACAAGCTGTACTTATTCTTGGTATCATGTCGGGGTAAATTTTACTTTTTGATTACTTTTTATGCGCTTTTTATGAGGTCAGATGTGAAAATTTCATAATTTTTTTTTTTTCATAAAGTTTTTTTGTGTTTTTTTTTACGCCGTTCACCGTACGGGTTCAGTGACGATTTTATTCTATTGTACGGGTTGTAACGGACGTTGTGATGCCCAATATGTTGTGTTTTTTTTTGTGATTTTCACTTTTTTATGTTTTATTGTATTATTGCATGGGATGGGACTTCAAGGGACTTTTATTCTTTTTTAATAATTTTTTTTAATTGCACTTTTTTTTTTTAACTTTTTTTTACTGTTTTATTTTGTCCCAGGGTGGGACATGAACAAGTGATCATTTGATCACTTGTTCATTGTAATATACTGCAATACTAATGTATTGCAGCATATTACATAGCATTCTGCATAGGCTGATATCAGCACTGTTAGGATCGTGCTGTAAGCACGATCCTAACAGGCTTCTAGTGAAGGCAACCCTGGGGGCCTTATCGGGCTTCAGGGTTGCCATGGCAACGATCGGCACCTCCGTGCCATGCACGGAGGGTGCCGATCGTCGCGGCGATTCACTATAGACGCTGCGGTCACAATGACCGCGGCGTCTATAGGGTTAAACAGCCGGGATCGCGATAGTCGCGATCCTGGCTGTTACTGCGGGATCCCGGCTACCGCGTACCGCCGGGATCCCGCGGCGATCGCCCGGGCTCAGCTTCTGAGCCCGGCTGATCGCCATGACGTGATACTACGTCAAGGTGCGGGAACGACCCGCCTTCCTATGACGTAGTATCACCAGTGGGCGGAAGGGGTTAAAGGGAACCTGTCATCAGAAGCCCTTTTTCGGCTCCCGCCATGACCCATAGAGAATAGGGTACACATTGCCAAAGAGTTTTTAAAACTGGAATTTTTTCCAAAAAAAGAGATAAGTTAGATCAAAGTATACATTTCTGTATACAGGGCTAGTCCCCTAGTCCCCTGAGGGTAGCCAAAGAGAAGCGGTATCAGGAAAACCGTTCGCCATTCATCATTTTTAAATTTAAAAAACCTTCCATGTCCCTATATCTCCTCCCCCGTCGTTTCCCCCAGGACATCAACACACGTCTACCCCATCTTCACTGGACCATTCCCAGGAATAGGGGCACAGCTCTGCATACAGAAAGGTTAAACTTTCCCTCTAAAAAATTTTCGGCAAAAGTGATACTCAACTTATGGGGAGCACTGGGGTGAGCCTGATGGATGTTCCCTTTAAGAAGAAGAGGAATGTGATGTATTGATTACAAGCAGTCAGCATCATGTCTCAAATACTGAGAGTAACAAAAAAAAAATGTTTTCTAAAGTTCCAGTATTGTTCCAAGTATGAAAACACTTCAGAAACTCTGGTTATAACGTGCAGAAGTCAGTGAATTAGACAAGCACAGACCAGTCATACTCAGCATTGGAATAAAGTGACATCACGGTGGTCCGGACACAAATCCTTTATGTACAGACCCACAGCGAGCGCAGTCACATGGAAGAGAACATGCAATTCTAACTTCAACTACAGAATGAAATGCCGGAATTTCCTATCTGGATCACCTGCCCTTGTGAACCGATAGGTCACCAAGGTTGTTTACAGAACAAGGTCCCTTATAGTGTCTCAACAATCGGATGTTATAGAGGAGGAGGAGCTGAGCATTAGTACAGTGTCCTATTTGTAGGCATCATTGCATAAAGCATAAAGAAATACACCTGTACAATCTGCCCTCATAACATGCTGCCTGCAGATAGGACACTATATCCAATCTGCACTGATCACTCCTGCTCTTTAACATGGTCCCTGAGATGGGACACCATGTACAATTGTTAAGCTCCTCTTGCTCTGTAACATGCTGCTTGCAGATAGGACACTATATACAATCTACTCAGCTACCCTGCTCTATAACATGCTGCATGCAGATAAGACAACAATATCCAATCTGCACTGATCCTCCTGCTCTTTAACATGATGCCTGACAGATGGGACAATTTGTACAATCTGATCAGCACCTCCGCTCTATAACATGCTGCTTGCAGATAGGACACTATTAACATCTATCAGCTCCCCTGCTCTATAACATGCTGCCTGCAGATGGAACATAGTACATCCTGCTCTATAACATTCATATTTATGTTGGACAAAGAGTGAGTTTTTTGCTTGTTCTTTACATAGGTGACATAGTAGTGCTACAGAAATACAATTTCACAGTAAGGCTACCTGCACATAAACAAGGAAATGAAGAGTGTGCTAGCCATTTTTCAGTTAGCACTGTCCCCATTCGACTCTATGGGCTCACGCAGTAGATTCACAGCCCATGCAAGAGACGGTACCCGGATGCAAAAGGATAGAAACTATTCACTATATTTGCTAGTCTCATTTGCAGTCATAGGGGAATATTTATCATACGCGGCGCTGTGCGCCAGCCCCGCGCTGCAAATTCGCAGCCCTTTGCCTGATTCATGTAGGGGCTGCCAGTTGCGCAGCGTTTATCCTACGCCAGACCCTGCCTGGTGGAGCGTAGAAAAGACGCAAACGGCGACTTTTCACGTATGAAAAGTCGCAGCGCGCAGCGACTGTGCGCAAGGCGCCGGACAGTAACGCCCCGCACCGGCCCACTCCCGTCCGGCCGCGGCCCCCCTTCACGACCCACTGGCGGTGAGGTGGCGGATTGGGGAAAATAATCGCAAATAGCTAGTAATAAGCTGCATTGCCGATTATTTCAGGGCACTTGCGGCCAGTGGCGGAGGCGCAAGAGGTCATGTGAAAATATGCCCAATAGTCTCAAAATTGCAGCAGCACCTACTGAATGTTTTTCTGTCCAGTGATCAGCATACCCTAATGTGAGGTGAACCTTTCTGAACCAAACAGCTCTCTTTTTGTTCCAGTCCCATGATCCAACAAGGCAACAACAATTTTTTGGTCGCCTTCTAACGTACTACTTCTTTACAGCGAAAATGCTCCTGGAAAGTAACAATTGGCGCAGGGATTATCACTGGCCGGCAGCTGCACTGGGACAAGACTGAGAGACACCAGACAAGCCCCAAATGGGCTGATCCCTTGTATAATAATACAAATTACATATGTCTGCTTAATAATACAGTAAGAGGAGACCACAGTCACCAACTTAGAGAAAATGAGATTGTCTGAGTGGAGAGGAAATCAAGTAACTACATGACTAACACCACAGGTAGGATTGGAAGCTTAAAACAAATGCATTATGGTAGGTGCTCTATGAATTCCCCTAATTCAACAAGGTTTCTAGATCTCTGACATAGCAAGAAAGTTAACTCATTGTGTGACTCACACCAGCTATTCCAATGCCAGGATATTCAGTACTCAAGGGAATTTATAGCTCGTCTTAACTACTTCAAAAGAAATAAACAGTAGTAAAAGCCAGAAAAAAAGGATCAAAGTCTTAAAAAGATTCTCGTACTTCTGACGTATAGTGAATCAACAGGGAAATGGGGTAAATATCCAACACCCCTAACTATTGGGAGGATACTTTCCAATGATCCCATAGATTTCAAACAATTCCAAATACCTGTTTAGTACAGAACAGAGGTCTGGTGACGACGGTTTCCCTGCTAAAAGTCCAAGAAGTTAGAGCCAAAACTTACAAACATATTTTCTCCATTTTCTGTACACGGATGTACGTTACTTATTGTTTTTTTTGTAAAAATGATTTTCTCCCCAGCGACCCTGTGAGCAATTGAGACACAGTTTCATAAAAAATATGACTTGCATTGGGTTAATGTACTAATGTGGTTGCAATGAATCTTGGATTAATTTGTGCCAAAATGTGTTGCAACACAGTGGGCCAATTTAGCAAATCATGGAGAAAAAGGAGATATATTAATTAGGTGACGAGAGCGGCGGGGCTACCTTGGGACAAGCCTTGGGAAATGGACGGCGGCTTCTTGGAAGCGAGAGGCGGCGGGGGAGTGGGCTGTTCCTTGGGAAAGCGAGAGGCGGCGGCTTCCTTGGGAAAGCGAGAACGGGCGGCGGCTCCTTGGGAAAGAGAGAGGCGGCGGCTTACTTGGGAAAGCGAGAGGCGGCGGCTTCCTTGGGAAAGCGAGAGCGGCGGCTTCCTTGGGAAAGAGAGAGCGGCGGCTTCCTTGGGAAAGAGAGAGGCGGCGGCTTCCTTGGGAAAGAGAGAGGCGGCGGCTTCCTTGGGAAAGAGAGAGGCGGCGGCTTCACCGGGAAAGAGAGAGGCGGCGGCTTCACCGGAAAGAAGATGGGGCGCTTCACGGAAAGCGAGAGGCGGCGGCTTCACGGAAAGAGAGAGGCGGCGGCTTCACCGGGAAAGAGAGATGCGGCGGGCGGCTTCACCGGGAAAGAGAGAGAGCGGCGGCTTCCAACACCGGGAAAGAAGAGGCGGCGTTCACTGTGGTGATGAACCTTTCAGCAAACAAACACATTAATGGGACAGCCCCTTTGCCTCGTTCTGCTGGATACATTAGTTACAGTAATGTGTGGCCATACAGAATGTATCAGATTTCTTACAGGATTGATGACAAATCTAACATGTATAGCATTCTGAGTAATAGAGTATGTGGTATTATGGTCTTTCCTCCAAAAATACATTTACAAATCGGCAGTCAATGTAATACTTTACCCATATAAAATAATCTGTGTACTGTCCAGGACAACCAGCAGGGTAAGACTAGCTAAGAATTGAGTGACTCCGATGAATTGATGAGCTGCAAATGTGTTTGTGTATCTGTCTAGTCTTGTCTCTATCTCGGAGGCAAGCTGTATACAGACACGGCCCTCCTGCAGACATCCCCTCACAGAGTAGAAGTCAACATGAGTTTATCCACAGAGGGCTCAGTTCGGATTCTGCAATGACACAAGAACCGTGATACTCAATGCCAAAACATGCAGCGATAACTTTGTCTTGTTGTGGTCCAATGTGACCGCGCTACATTCCTGACTCTAACATGACACCGATCTGGCGAGATCCTTTGGCTGTCTGTGCAACCGAATTCCGGCTAGCCCCTGGATGCGAGATCGTCAGCTGTCCGGCGGACCCGGACAATATAACAGTGTCGAATTCACCACCCAGTCCCCGAAATTAACTCCATGAGGGGGGATTTGTATATGACCTATTGCTTTAAAAATAATAGAAGTGAACATTTTTTCAGTTAGTTATAAAAATTTAGACTAAATTGCCATTCTTTTTAATGGTCTAGGAAAGTATGGCGCTCCGTGGCATACCATGCAAGATGCAGAAAGCCATGCAAGGTAATGAGATCATAGTAGAATATGATCATTAAAACAGTGTTCACAACATAGGATTCCTTGGCCAAGATGCTCATGAGGACCTGCGCTGTAAGAAAATTAGTAGGGTCACAAGTCTACTATCACAAATGGCATTTTTTCCTACATATGATAAACAAATTAAGTACGTAATAAAGAAGGAGGTCCTTTTGCTTGATTTCAGTGAGTGCAGTTTGGACCTTTGGAGCAGCTTCAAAGGTCCTAAATTGTCTCTTTTGTTGAAACCCTGCAACATATGAGAATTCATGGCTGGTGGTCGCTTTTATTATAATCAACTTTAGAGTTTGGATTAGGTGTTCATGGCCCCATGAAGCTAAGAAGAACCTGGGATGCAGCCTAAGCTCCCAAATTAGAATTCACTACTGAAGAAGCTGTATGGAAGCCTTAAACATAACCCAACATCTGATAAGATGGTATAAAGCAATGTGCATTATGGGGTGACGGGCATTGAACACCTGTAAAGTTTGATAAAAGAGCCAATGCTAAAGGGTCGTTCCCAGGGGCCAGTGTAAGATTATTCGTTTCATAGGAACAGAAACTCAGGACGTTTTGGACAAGTTGCAGTCTCTAACTTTAAGTGAAACATTTGGGGAAATACAATATTTGTCACCAGCATGACTGTGCCTGGTGGGAACCTGAATGAGCCCCCAACTGCCAACCCCACCAACACCTTTGGTATGCAGCAAATCAGAGCGTCTGAAAATTACTGAATGAATCCCCCTTACAGAATCACAGCTGTCATATATATACGACCTTCTTAATGGAAATGATGAAATTGGGGATGCATGTACTATAAAGGAAAGAGACAGAATAACAGATGACCTCACACAAGACGGACAGCTGGGAGGCCACACAACATTGCACTACTTATCAGGGCAGGGTCTTCTCCTCATGTATGTGATTCTCCTTTCTAAATCAATTATGATAGCAGTTCTTCTTTTCAAAAATTCCCCCTCCGAAAAATTTTCTTGCAACTCATACAGTGTAAAACTATTAGGGAAAATTATTCAAAAACAACCGTGGTATTCTTCCGGTTTTCCGCAGGGATTGCATAGTAAACGAAAGACACATAACCCAGACAATATCAGAAAAGGGAGATCAGTCATACTTGTACGTTCCATCCGAGGGCAGGGAATCCTGTCACAGTCACACTTGAGTTTCCTAAACCAACATTAATTATGTAATGTGGTCGCTGGACTAAAGGACATATATCACCCGATCAAGGATTGTAAACCAAGCACACTGACATACGGGGTATGTTCCCCTCTGGCATGAATTGCTCTTCTTTTAGCTTCTATTGCTCTGGTTTAAGGAAAAGAGGGCTTTAAAATTATGCAAATGAGTCTGAGGGCTCCAGGCTCCATAGGAATTAAGGGAAGCTAAAAGAACAGCAATCCTGCCAGAGGGGGCACACACCAGTATGTTTTTAAGTCCTTTAAGTATTACAGATTATTTGTGTAAACTTATAACAGGGTGTTGCCCCAATGTGGTAAGAACTATCCAGCATACAAAGGAATACACACGAGTATCAGATGGACCTTCTCTATCCCTGTGACCTATGGTGAGGCTTCTGGATGCTACTTTTTAGTCCACGGCTGCAAATGATCAGCTGGATCCGGAGCTACAAACATAAAATACACAGTTCGACTTCGATACAACTCACACTTAAGAACAAACCTAAATACGACATAACGCTGGATTTCCTGAATTTCATTGCTATACGGTCTACTTTTGGTGCGATCATATCTTGGTCTGTATATTTGTATGTGACAAATGTTACTCCTGTGTTTGTTGCTTTAATGTGTTGTTCTATATATCGTGATGTTTTTTTATCCACCTGTATTTAAAAAATCTTTGTTTGGAAAGATTATTAAAACAAAAAAAAAAAATTAAAAAAAAAAAAAAAAAGTAGCATGGTCAGGACTGTGAGCTGAAGGGCAAGGATGCAAGAAAAACCTGCAGAAGATGATTTACAGCTCATTTAAAAAAAAAAATTGCCTTTTTAGGTATTGCTAATTATATAAAGAAAAATGTCATGAATAAAATATTTGATCAATTTAAAGCCTCACAGGTCATGCAAAAAAATATTAAGGAAAGATACCGTCAAAATCAAGCATGGATATGTGATGTTTCCTATCGTATGTATTCCCCAATTGGTATATGAGCCTGTGACATGTTATATGTTGGTTTATCTTCACCCTTTTGTTTTTTTTCGAAATTTAATATATATGGTGACAAGCATCCCACCGAAGAAGATCACTTTATTGAAAATGTTAGACGATGTGTTTGTGTGACGATGGTTTGCCACCGCTTGTGCTGGCGACTGACTTCATTAATAGAGGTGCGGCATCGTGCAGACGATCCGAAGGACAGAGCCGGAGCCACTGGAAGCAAAAATAGGACCTATGGGGGGCATCAGAAAAGTTAGTACCAGTGTAATTTTTTTTTTTATAGAATTGGAGTATAAGCCGAGTAGTTTTTTTCAGCACATTTTATGTGTTGAAAAACTTGGGCTTGTATACTACAAGTATCTACAGGGCTCCCAGGTTACGGACAAGATAGGGTCCATAGGTGTGTCTCAGTTGAATTTGTATGCAATGGAAAAATGTATATTATAATGTAGTCCTAGACAATTAATTTTTGCCCCAGTGACATCGGAGTTTAAATTTTTGTGCTGTAATGGGACCAAGGATGATCAATAAACACCTTCATTAAAGACACCTGTACGCTGATCATTGCAATCTAGGGACAATAGTAAGCTCCAGAGAGCTTCAGCAGTGGTCACAGGGGTTCATCTGTAATTAGGGTCGTCTGTAAGGAGGGGACCGCTGTGCAGTATATAATATTTTCCTTAATTGTGATGTCAGTATGCATTAATTAACGTAATACTCGTGGTATAAGCCGAGTTTTCAGCACCAAAAAATGTGCTGAAAAACGTCCCTCGGCTTATACACGAGTCAATACTGACTTAAAAGACTAAAAAAAATAAAAAGTATATACTCACCCTCCGGTGGCCCGATGCGCAGCGCTGCCCCCGATGTCATCGCGGCTCTCTTCTGGCTTCCAGGCTGTTCTTCTCTTCAGCGTGCTGGGCGGCGCCTAGTATGAGTCAGCAGCGGCGCGTCATACTAGGCGCCGCAGCCGAGAAGAACATGACGGCGCCCAGCAAGCTGAAGCAGATAGGGCCGCGATGACATCGGGGGAGCAGCGCTGCGCCGACGGGGCGCACGGTGAGGTATCATAACTTATCTTCTTCTGGAGGGGCTTTACTACTGGGGGCAGGCTGGCGTATCACTACTGGGGCAGGCTGGGCTGTTGACTACTGGGGGCAGGCTGGAGTTAACTACTGGGGGCAGGAACTGGCTGTATACTACTTGGGGGCAGGCGTTGGGGCATAGCTGTATACTACTGGGGCCAGGCCTGGGCTGTATACTACTGGGGGCAGGCTGGTGGGGTATATACTGGGCACTGGGGGACTATGGGAGGCGGGCTGGAGTGTTTATTGTATTATTGCATGGGATGGGACTTCAAGGGACTTTTATTCTTTTTTAATAATTTTTTTTAATTGCACTTTTTTTTTTTAACTTTTTTTTACTGTTTTATTTTGTCCCAGGGTGGGACATGAACAAGTGATCATTTGATCACTTGTTCATTGTAATATACTGCAATACTAATGTATTGCAGCATATTACATAGCATTCTGCATAGGCTGATATCAGCACTGTTAGGATCGTGCTGTAAGCACGATCCTAACAGGCTTCTAGTGAAGGCAACCCTGGGGGCCTTATCGGGCTTCAGGGTTGCCATGGCAACGATCGGCACCTCCGTGCCATGCACGGAGGGTGCCGATCGTCGCGGCGATTCACTATAGACGCTGCGGTCACAATGACCGCGGCGTCTATAGGGTTAAACAGCCGGGATCGCGATAGTCGCGATCCTGGCTGTTACTGCGGGATCCCGGCTACCGCGTACCGCCGGGATCCCGCGGCGATCGCCCGGGCTCAGCTTCTGAGCCCGGGTGATCGCCATGACGTGATACTACGTCAAGGTGCGGGAACGACCCGCATCCTATGACGTAGTATCACGTCAGGGTGCGGGAAGGGGTTAAAGGGAACCTGTCATCAGAAGCCCTTTTTCTGGCTCCCCCATGACCCCATAGAGAATAGTGTACACATTGCCAAAGAGTTTTTAAACTGGAATTTTTTCCAAAAAAAGAGATAAGTTAGATCAAAGTATACATTTCTGTATACAGGGCTAGTCCCTAGTCCCCTGAGGGTAGCCAATGAGAAGCGGTATCAGGAAACCGTTCCGCCATTCATCAATTTTTAAATTTAAAAAACCTTCCATGTCCCCTATATCTCCTCCCCCGTCGTTTCCCCCCTCAGGACATCACACACGTCTACCCCACTCTTCACTGGACATTCCCATGGAACTAGGGGCACAGCTCTGCATACAGAAAGGTAAACTTTCCTCTAAAAACTTTTCGGCAAAGTGTACACTATTCTCTATGGGGACATGGGGGAGCCTGATGACATGTTCCCTTTAAGAAGCAGAGGAATGTGATGTATGATCACAGCAGTCAGCATCATGTCTCAAATACTTGAGATTAACAAAAAAAAATGTTTTCTAAAGTTCCATTATTGTTCCAAGTATGAAAACACTTCAGAAACTCTGGTTATAACTTGCAGAAGTCAGTGAATTAGACAAGCACATGACCAGTCATACTCAGCATCTGGATAAAGTGACATCACGGTGGTCCGGACACAAATCCTTTATGTACAGACCACCAGCGAGCGCAGTCACATGGAAGAGAACATGAAATTCTAACTTCAACTACAGAATGAAATGCCGGAATTTCCTATCTGGATCAACCCTGCCCTTGTGAACCGATAGGTCACCAGGTTTTTACAGAACAAGGTCCCTATAGTGTCCTCTCAACAGATCGCATGTTATAGAGCAGGAGGAGCTGAGCATATAGTACAGTGTCCTATTTGTAGGCATCATTGCATAAAGCATAAAGAAATACACCCTGTACAATCTGCCCTTCTATAACATGCTGCCTGCAGATAGGACACTATATCCAATCTGCACTGATCCTCCTGCTCTTTAACATGGTCCCTGCAGATGGGACACCATGTACAATCTGTTAAGCTCCTCTTGCTCTGTAACATGCTGCTTGCAGATAGGACACTATATACAATCTACTCAGCTCACCCTGCTCTATAACATGCTGCCTGCAGATAGGACACCATATCCAATCTGCACTGATCCTCCTGCTCTTTAACATGATGCCTGCAGATGGGACACTTTGTACAATCTGATCAGCACCTCCTGCTCTATAACATGCTGCTTGCAGATAGGACACTATATACAATCTACTCAGCTCCCCCTGCTCTATAACATGCTGCCTGCAGATGGAACACTATGTACATCCTGCTCTATAACATCATATTTATGTTGGACAAAGAGTGAGTTTTTTGCTTGTTTCTTTACATAGGTGACATAGTTAGTGCTACAGAAATACAATTTCACAGTAAGGCTACCTGCACATAACAAGGAAATGAAGACGTGTGCTAGCCATATTTTCTACAGTTAGCACCTGTCCCCATTCGACTCTATGGGCTCACGCAGTAGATTTCACAGCCCCATGCAAGAGACGGTTACCCGAGATGCAAAGGATAGAACTATTCCTATATTTGCTAGTCATTTGCAGTCATAGGGGAATATTTATCATACGCCGGCGCTCGTGCGCCAGCCCCGCCGCTGCAAATTCGCAGCCCTTCTGCCTCTTCATGTATCGGGCTGCCAGTTGCGCAGCGTTTATCCTACGCCAGACCCTGCCTGGCGTAGAAAAAGACGCAACCGGCGACTTTTCACGTATGAAAAGTCGCCGGCAGCAGCGAGTGCGCAGGCGCGGGGACAGTAACGCCCCGCACCGGCCCACTCCCGTCCGGCCGCGCCCCCCCTTCACGCCCCACTGGCGTGAAGGTGGCGGATTGGGGAAAATAATCGCAAAAGCTAGTAATAAGCTAGCATTTGCGATTATTTCAGGGCCTCTGCGCCAGTGGCGGTGCGCAGAGGTCATGATAAATATGCCCCATAGTCTCAAAATTGAAGCAACCTACTAATGTTTTTCTGTCCAGTGATCAGCATACCCTAATGTGAGGTGAACCTTTCTGAACCCAACAGCTCTCTCTTCTCAGTCCCATGATCCAACAAGGTCAACAACAATTTTTTTGGTCGCCTCTTCTAACGTACTACTTCTTTACAGCAAAATGCTCCTGGAAAGTAACATTGGCCGCAGGGATTATCACTGGCCGGCAGCTGCACTGGGACAAGACTGAGATGACACCAGACAAGCCCCAAACTGGGCTGATCCCTTGTATATAATTAACAAAACATATGTCCTGCTTAATAATACAGTAAAGGAGACCACAGTCACAACTTAGAGAAATATGAGATTGTCTGAGTGGAGAGGAAATCAAGAATACCAGTCTAACCACAGGTAGGATTGGAAGCTAAACAAATGCATTACTGGTAGGTGTCTCTGAATTCCCCTAATTCACAAGGTTTCTAGATCTCTGACATAGCAAGAAAGTTAACTCATTGTGTGACTCACCACCAGATATCCAATGCCAGGATATTCAGATACTCAAAGGGATTTATAGCTCGTCTTTAACTACTTCAAAAGAATAAACAGTAGTAAAATGCCAGAAAAAAAAAGGATCAAAGTCTTAAAAAGATTTCTCTACTTCTGACGTATAGTGAATCAACAGGAAATGGGGTAAATATCCAACACCCCTAACTATTGGGAGGATACTTTCCAATGATCCCATAGATTTCAACAATTCCAAATACCTGTTTAGTACAGAACAGAGGTCTGGTGACGACGGTTTCCCTGCTAAAAGTCCAAGAAGTTAGAGCCAAACTTACAACATATTTTCTCCATTTACCGTACAGGATGTTACTTTACTTTATTTTTTTTTGTAAAAATGATTTTCCTCCCCAGCGGACCCTGTGTAGCAATTGAGACACAGTTCATAAAAATATTGACTGCATTTGGTTAATTTACTAATGTGGTTGCAACTGAATCTTGGATTAATTTGTGCCAAAATGTGTTGCAACATGGTGCCAATTTAGCAAATCATGGAGAAAAGGGAGATATATTTAATTAGGATAGCGAGAGGCGGCGGCTACCTTGGGAAAGCGAGAGGCGGCGGCTTCCTTGGGAAAGCGAGAGGCGGCGGCTTCCTTGGGAAAGCGAGAGGCGGCGGCTTCCTTGGGAAAGAGAGAGGGCGGGCATTCCTGGAAAGAGAGAGGCGGCGGCTTCACGGAAAGAAGAGGCGGCGGCTTCCCGGAAAGAAGATTTTTGGCGGCGCTTCACCGATGGAAAGGAGAGGCGGCGGATGCATTCACCGGAAAGAGAGAGGCGGCGGCTTCACCGGGAAAGAGAGAGGCGGCGGCTTCACCGGGAAAGAGAGAGGCGGCCGTTTCACTGGTGATGAAACCTTCAGCAAACAAACACTTAAATGGGACAGCCCCTTTGCCTCTGTGTCTTGGATACATTAGTTACAGTAATGTTGGCCATATCAGAATGTATCAGATTTCTTACAGGATTTGATGACAAATCTAACATGTATAGCATTCTGAGTAATAGAGTATGTGGTATTATAGGTCTTTCCTCCAAAAATACATTTACAAATCGGCAGTCAATGTAATACTTTACCCATATAAAATAATCTGTGTACTGTCCAGGACAACCAGCAGGGTAATGACTAGCTAAGAATCTGAGTGACTCCGATGAATCTGATGAGCTGCAATGTGTTTGTGTATCTGTCTAGTTCTTGTCTCCTATCTCGGAGGCAAGCTGTATACAGACACGGCCTCCTGCAGACATCCCTCACAGAGAAGTCAACATGAGTTTATCCACAGATGGGCTCAGTCTCGGATTCTGCAATGACACAAGAAACGCTGATACTCAATGCCAAACATGCAGCGATAACTTTGTCTTGTTGTGGTCCAATGTGACCGCGCTACTTCCTGACATCTAACATGACACCGATCTGGCCGAGATCCTTGGCTGTCTGTGCAACCGACTTCCTGCCTAGCCCCTGGATGCGAGATGTCAGCTGTCCGGCGGACCCGGCACAATATAACAGTGTCGACATTCACCACCCAGTCCCCGAAATTAACTCCATGAGGGGGGATTTGTATATGACCTATTGCTTTAAAAATAATAGAAAGTCTGAACATTTTTTCAGTTAGTTATAAAAATTTAGACTAAATTGCCATTCTTTTAATGGTCTAAGGACAAGTATGGCGCTCTAGTGGCATACCATGCAAGATTGCAGAAAGCCATGCCAGGTAATGAGATCATAGTAGAATATGATCATTAAAACAGTGTTTCACAACATAGGATTCCTTGGCCAAGATGCTCATGAGGACCCTGCGCTGTAAGAATATAGTAGGGTCACAAGTCTACTATCACAAATGGCATTTTTTTTCCTACATATGATAACAAAATTAAGCTACTTAATAAAGAAGGAGGTCCTTTTTGCTTGATTTCAGTGATGCAGTTTGAGGACCTTTGGAGCAGCTTCAAAGGTCCTAAATTGTCTCTTTTGTTGAAACCCTGCAAACATTATGAGAACTTCATGGCTGGTGGTCGCTTTATTATAATCAACTTTAGAGTTTGGATTAGGTGTTCATGGGCCCCATGAAGCTATAAGAACCTGGGATGCAGCCTAAAGCTCCCAAATTAGAATTCACTACTGAAGAAGCTGTATGGAAGCCTTAAACATAACCCAACATCTGATAAGATGGTATAAAGCAATGTGCATTATGGGGTGACGGGCATTGAACCACCTGTAAAGTTTGATAAAAGAGCCAATGCTAAAGGGTCGTTTCCCAGGGGCCAGTGTAAGATTATTCGTTTCATAGAACAGAACTCAGGACGTTTTGGACAATTGCATGTCTCTAACTTTAAGTGAAACATTTGGGAAAATACAATATTTGTCCCAGCATGACTGTGCCCTGGTGGGAACCTGAATGAGCCCCAACTGCAACCCCACCCAACACCTTTGGTATGCAGCAAATCAGAGCGTTCTGAAAATTACTGAATGAATCCCCCTTACAGAATCACAGCTGTCATATATATACGACCTTTCTTAATGGAAATGAAATTGGGGATGCATGTACTATAAAGGAAAAGAGACAGAATAACAGATGACCTCACACAAGACGACAGCTGGGAGGCCACACAACATTGCACTCTTATCAGGGCAGGGTCTTCTCCTCATGTATGTGATTCTCCTTTCTAAATCAATTATGATAAGCAGTTCTTTCTTTTTCAAAAATTCCCCCTCCCGAAAAATTTTCTTTGCAACTCATACAGCTGTAAAACTATTATGGAAAATTATTCAAAAACAACCGTGGTTATTCTTCCGGTTTTCCGCAGGGATTTGCAATAGTAAACGAAAGACACATAACCCAGACAATATCAGGAAAAGGGAGATCAGTCATACTGTACGTTCCCATCCGAGGGCAGGGAATCCTGTCACAAGTCACACTTGAGTTTCCTAAACAACATAATTATGTAATGTGGTCGCTGGACTTAAAGGACATCTATCACCCGATCAAGGATTGTAAACCAAGCACACTGACATACTGGTGTATGTCCCCTCTGGCATGATTTGCTCTTCTTTTAGCTTCTTATGCTCTGGTTTAAGAAAAGAGGGCTTTTAAAATTATGCAAATGAGTCTGAGGGGCTCCAGGCTCCATAGGAATTAAGGGAAGCTAAAAGAACAGCAAATCCTGCCAGAGGGGGCACACACCAGTATGTTTTTAAGTCCTTTAAGTATTACAGATTATTTGTGTAAACTTATAACAGGGGTTGCCCCAAGTGTAAGAACTATCCAGCATACAAAGAATACAGGCAGTATCAGATGGACCTCTCTCTCCTCTGTGACCTATGGTGAGGCTCTCTGGATGCTTTACTTTAGTCCCCGGCTGCAATGATCAGCTGGATCCGGAGCTACAATCATAAAATACACAGTTCCGACTTCGATACAACTTCCACTTAAGAACAAACCTAAATACGACTATAACGCTGGATTTCCTGAATTTCATTGCTATACGGTCTACTTTTGGTGCGATCATATCTTGGTCTGTATATTTGTATGTGACAAATGTTTACTTCCTTTGTTTGTTTGCTTTAATGTGTTGTTCTATATATCGTGATGTTTTTTTATCCACCTGTATTTAAAAATCTTTGTTTGGAAAGCTAAAACAAAAAAAAAATTAAAAAAAAAAAAAAAAAGTAGCATGGTTCAGGACTGTGAGCTGAAGGCAAGGATGCAGAAAAACCTGCAGAAGATGCTTTACAGCTCATTTAAAAAAAAAATTGCCTTTTTAGTTATTTGCTAATTATATAAAGAAAAATGTCATGAATAAAATATTTGATCAATTTAAAGCCTCACAGGTCATGCAAAAAATATTAAGGAAAGCTACCGTCAAAATCAAGCATGGATATGTGATGTTTTCCTATCTGTATGTATCTCCCCAATTGGTATATGAGCCTGTGACATGTTATATGTTTGGTTTTATCTTTCACCTTTTGTTTTTTTCGAAATTTAATATATATGGTGACTATGCCTCACCGAAGAAGATCACTTTATTGAAAATGTTAGACGATGTGTTTGTGTGACGATGGTGCCACCGCTTGTGCTGGCGACTGACTTCATAATATAGGTGCCGGCATCGTGCAGAGATCCGAAGACAGAGCCGGAGCACTGGAAGCAAAAAGAGGACCTATGGGGGGCATCAGAAAAGTTAGTACAGTGTTAATTTTTTTTTTTTATAGAATTGGAGTATAAGCCGAGTTAGTTTTTTTTCAGCACATTTTATGTGTTGAAAAACTTGGCTTATACTCAAGTATATACAGGCAGTCCCCGGGTTACGTACAAGATAGGGTCCATAGGTTTGTTCTCAAGTTGAATTTGTATGCAATGGAAAACTGTATATTTATAATTGTAGTCCTAGACAATTATTTTTGCCCCAGTGACAATCGGAGTTTCAAATTTTTGTTGCTGTAATGGGACCAAGGATTATCAATAAACACCTTCATTACAGACACCTTACAGCTGATCATTGCAATCTAGGACAATAGTAAAGCTTCCAGAGAGCTTCAGCAGTGGTCACAGGGGTCCATCTTTAATTAGTGGTCGTCTGTAAGTAGGGGACCGCCTGTGCAGTATATAAATATTTCTTCCTAATTTGTGATGCTCAGTATGCATTACTTACCGTATATACTCGTGTATAAGCCGAGTTTTTCAGCACAAAAAATGTGCTGAAAAACGTCCCCTCGGCTTATACACGAGTCAATACTGACTAAAATTGACTAAAAAAAAATAATAAACTTATATACTCACCCTCCGGTGGCCCCGATGCGCAGCGCTGCTCCCCCGATGTCATCGCGGCTCCTCTTCTGGCTTCCCGGCTGTTCTTCTTCCTTCAGCGTGCTGGGCGGCGCCTAGTATGACGTCAGCAGCGGCGCGTCATACTAGGCGCCGCCCGCGAGAAGAACATGACGGCGCCCAGCAAGCTGAAGCAAGAATAGGAGCCGCGATGACATCGGGGGAGCAGCGCTGCGCATCGGGGCGCACGGTGAGTATATAACTTTATTTTTGTATACTACTGGGGGCAGGCTGGGCTGTATACTACTGGGGGCAGGCTGGGCTGTATACTACTGGGGGCAGGCTGGGCTGTATACACTCTGGGGCCAAGGCTGCTGTATACTACTGGGCAGCTGGGCGTATACTACTGGGCTGCTGGGTAACTACTATGTGGTCGCAGGCTGGGCTGTATACTAACTCCTGGGGGGCAGGCTGGGCTTGTAGCTCTGTTGGGCATGCTGGGCTGTAACTCACTGTGGGCACGCTGGGCTGTATACTACTGGGTGGCAGGCTGGCTGTAGAGCTACTGGGGCTGGCTGGCTAAATACTGGGGGGTCTGTGACCAATGCATTTCCCACCCTCGGCTTATACTCGAGTCAATAGGTTTTCCCAGTTTTTTGTGGTAAAATTAGGGGTCTCGGCTTATACTCGGGTCGGCTTATACTCGAGTATATACGGTACATGCCTCTGATGATTGTGATCATACTTCTATTGGATCACAATGCAAAAAGTAATATGCACTACCGTGTCATCCAATAATATGCGTGTGTAGGAAAATGCTGAGCACAGAGTATGACACTCTGGCAGACAGTGAGTGGCGACAATTTCATACTACTGAATGGAGCAGCAGGTTACATGCTTCTCCTGCCCCTTCATCCTGTTCTCTGGATTGCTGGTGGTCCCTTTCTTGTGATCGGTAGGGTTCAAGCAGTTAAAGGAAATCTATTGCCTGGAATCTGGGTTTTTTTTTGTGTTCTTGTTCTTCCTTTTGGATTTTTGCATACATTTTTTGAAGTGTATGGGAGAATTACAATCTACACCATCAGGAACATCAAGGATAGGAAAATTAAAAAAAGACAAATCCGCATGAAATCTGCATGATAAGAACACAAGGGTTGCAGATTTTCCATGTGCAGATTGCCTGAGAGGAGAAAGAGATTCTTTTCTTTGATAAGATTGTGTTTAAATTTGTAGAAAAGTTAGTGACCATTTAATCCAAGTTTTTAAATACCCCTTTGAATGCAGCATAGTCTGGAAGTTTTCTGACGGCAGGAATATCCTAGTTGCAGTTCAAAACACATAAAATGGAATAGGATTTGTTTGTTCTTTCTAAAATGTAACATATCCAGAAAACAGAAGAAATAACTTGACAGAACAGAAATTTCTCCATTCAACCAACACATGCAGTGCTGACTGCTCTACCGAATCTCCTACATACAATAGTAAAGAGAAAGCTCCTCAGAAATGAATGAGCGCTCCGCTGGACCATTGTTGTATTTGCTTGTAAAGAAGGAAATAATTCATGTAACTTTGATTCCTGTTTATAACAGAGGAAGCAATGCGCTCACACCAAAGACTTGGTTGATTTACTGTAATGGTTTATACACGGAGAATGTCAAAAATCTGTTTAGGTAACTCCCCCCACCCCATCATTGCAGAGATTATGACTACACATCTTTCACAAAGGTTGAGTCCATTAATCAGAACCCATCAGATTTCTAATGATAAAATGTCATATGATGATGAATGCCACGGAGCTTGGGAAGAAGAGCTGTCACTGGGAAACTACACGAGACATTTCACTATTACACAAACCGCAAAACTGTGAAAGACGGCTCCCGACATATAAGAATTAAAAATTATCAGAGCACAGCCCGGAATTGCACCTCTTTTCCCCCCTTTTGCCACCTCCAGGCCAAGTGGGCACGGAGGGACATGATAGGAGGTGTGACCGCCTGTGGAGTGGGTCGGTAAAGGCCACAGAGCGATACGAACAGCCCCACCGCAAGCCACCTGTCTGGATATATTATAGGAACATCATATCATACTGTATAATACATCCCCACGACAAAGGGTTGTGTCATTCCAATGTTATTCCTCCTGTGAATGTATGAATAGAAGGGCAGTGTGTGTGCCTATATTGTGTTATACTGTCCACTTAGTGATGACAATGGGATGTAGGTGGTGATGAGCTGGTCCGTGAAAGTTCAGGTTCAGCTGGATTTGTCTGGGTAGGAACCCTGATCAGTGCCGGCACCTATCAGGGATGTTAACCAGTTAAATGTCCCCGGGGGCATTTGAATCCCAGCGGTGCATGGGCGGTGCCATCTTGGGGAGCATCGGCTCTCCCTGTGATGTCATCAGAGAGACACTCCTCCCCAAAACGTCAGGCGTTGGTGGCAGGAGGTTTGAGACAAACCCAGACCCGAACCTCGGTAAGAAGTTTCGGCTAAGGTCCATTCAACACTACATTTGGAGATACCAAAAACATCTACCGTATTTTATTTATTTTCATTAGGGTTTTTGGGGACGAGAATGTGATTTGAACCTTTAGGTATATTTTTTTACAATTTACTAGCTCCTCCATGGTCTGATTGCTCATACAATTTGCTGCAATACAACTGTATGAGATCCTGCTTCTGCAAGGAGGACTTATATATATCCTTCCATGGGAATCTCAGACAGGCCTGCCTCAGCCACACAGATCACTGAGAACAGGAGGGGGGGGGGGACTATCTTTTCTTACTGAAAACAACTGGGGCCAGCAACAGTCTACTGTATAATAAGACAATCAAACGCCACATATGGAGCGGTCTTAATAAATAATGATCAGTGTCTGACTGCTGGGAATCTATAAAACGGGGGTCCCCTTCTTACTAACGGGAGAGAGGCAAGTTGAGCATTCAAGAGTGCGGGAGTGTCAGATATTGCCGAGCACAGTGCTTGGTTATCCTTGGCACTCACATAGACTGTGAATGGGAATGCCGAGATAGCCAGCACTGTGTTCGGCAACTTCCGATGCTTGTATAGCTTTGAATGGAGCAGCAGGACACATACTCTGTTATCAGTGGGACTCACAGAACTCAGACGCTCACAGATCATATTGTTATCCACTGTGGATAGGGGATAACATATCAACTTGGTACAACCCCTTTAATGACACTGCACCATACTGGCCTGACACCTATCATTCAGGTATTAAAAACCATTTACATTATGACACTTAGCTGCTCAGTATATCACATATGAGGTTTTAGTTGCAGCCAATGATTGACTGAGTGGAAATGCATTGTGTGTCAAGAGGTACCAGAAATAGACTCGTGAGCACCCGATAAAGGGTTTGCCCCAATGCACAGGGTAGGGGAAAACTTGCTAATTATTGAGAGACTACAGCAATTAAAAGAATGGTTATCCCGTTCTCACAAATGGGTGGAGCGCAGCCGAGGATGTGTCCTACCGCTCCATTCAGTTTTATGTCATTGGCTGCAGATAGCCGACTGCTGTGCTCAGCAATCTTCGCCTGCTCCTATAGAATAGAATTAAGCAGTAGGGGGCATGCTCAGCTTGAAGCTCAACCCATTAGTGAGAACGTGATAACCTTTCTTCTAATTGCTGGTGGTGCCTTTCTATTGATTGTGGGGGTCTGGCTGTCAGACCCTCATCAATTAAAGGATTGGGGACAACTTACCTGCAAAGACCTGCGGGTAAATGAACCGCAGAACATTATAGATGTTGTCACAATCACTTTTCCCCTATTACTTGAATCATAAGCTGGTGATTTGTGATACCGAATACATCTGGAGGCTTCGGTGCCCTGATATATGCTGGGGCTGGCTGCAATAACGTTGAATTACAATTCTGGCCGATATATAAATTGCATTATTACAAGCGACCGTTCAGGCTTGAATGGTCGCAGGTGATAGCAAGTATGCGGGAACGCCCTGTGCCGGCCTACTCCACCCACTTGCCATGGAGTTGGCATAAGGGGCCATACAAGCCCTAATTAATGTACCTAAAAGGATCATAACCTACCATGCCGTATTACATGAGAACACAGCCCTGCAACAAATAGCCACGTGCACAGAAACATCTGTGTCTCTTCTGAGTTACCAGAGCAGACAAGTTAATAGAGCTCCTCTTTAATAAGGATATTAAGGGGGAGGTCTGCTTTCTATCACATCAGCTAACATAGTGGGTGCTAAACAAGTGCCACTGGCTTCTATTATTATTACAGCCTGTGCCAAGTGTCCGTGAAGACACCCATCTCGGTCACAGGTACAGCTCATGGGCAAAAAAGGGGCAATTTTACCAATCCAAAAGATTTATAGACTTGACAATCTAAAATTATGCCAGATTCATACAATAAACCTTTAGTTTCCTTAGACTGTAGTCTAAAGCACCGCCATATACATTAGTTAGAATAAATGGTTTGGCTAATCACCAAATGTTTATGGGGTCCATACATTGCAGATATTACAGGAGATAAGGATGGGGTAAGTAGTAAGTCTACTGAGAGGTATCTGGCTTCATTCATTATACAGGTATTTTTGGCCAAATAATGCAAGTGAATGTGGGAGTCAGAAGAGACTGTATGGGGACCCAAAGTTTATTGAAAATAGTCTTGAAGTAAAACCATTTAGGTAATGGATATTAGGGTAAAAAATGTCCATGTGATATTAAACTTCTGTATTAATCTTCCGGGTCTTAGAGAAGTATCAGAAGTTTAGCTGTGAGAATTCTAACTGCAGAATGTCAACTTATGCTGCAAACTCTGAAACCCCTCTAATATTCACAGCTATCAAGTAGAATTCCAGCTTATATCAGTCACTAAGAAAATCAAAGTAGTGATTCACCGAGAATGAGGTTAGTCTAGCCACCATGAAACTCGAGAATGGTTTGGATGTAGGCCAATGGCTCGATACGTTAGCCGCGTATGTGATAGTTCGCCTATCCAACTGGTATGAACAAAACTGTGCAAACTGTTTGCAGATATTAACAATGATCATCATGGCTAAGGAGTGTAACCCGAGGAGATTGCCATTTGCTGTAGTAGCGTGTCACGCAGGTTATGATGCAATGTGTCCATGAACCCTGAAGGACTGATAGGACACTAAAAATATATATGAATATTGCAGTAAATTAGTTTTGTAACACAATTTTAACAGATGAACCTAAAAGGAGAAATCTGGCAGAGAAACATAGACCTTTAAACCCTGGCTTTCTGCATATGCTGACCAATAGGCTCTTATTGGTCACCTAAACTAACCTGCAACATTTCTTTGAAAATGGCTATTATACAGCAGTACAACTATCCCTAGATTGTTCATCTCCATTCCTTTCCTCCATTATAGTTTGGATCGAAAAGTTGACTAAGTACATTCATCTCCTTCCAGCTCAGCCACGGCTCCTATGTTTAGTTAGTGTGGGTTAGACAAGTTCCATTTAAGTCATAGGGTTAAGAGGATATGGAGTCCTGGAGATACCAATGTGATGTGATTGTGTTTGTTTTAATTTGTTTGTGATTAAAGGGTTCACACCCGAAGTTGGTCCTAGCGCCAATCTCGGGTGTTACTGGTGGGTGTTTGCTTCAGCATACAGCAAACACCCACCCACAGCTGACACGTCACATACCAATACTGAAAGCTTACCATTTTTATATTTATTTTTTTTTTTTTTTTGCAACTTTCTCCCCAGTACCCAACAAATTGTACAGACACTATGCTTAATAAGTATGAATGTGAGAACTAGGTTGCAGGTACAAGATTATCTCACGATTTGTATAGGTCCCTCGGGTTGTAACTGCCCATAGCTCATTAACTTATCACCTTGGGACAACACCTTTATATAAACAGCCATGTGATTTCGATAAAGCATTTTTTTTTTCCCCAATGGTGGCGTTACATGAGAACTGGACACCTATTGCTGAAGGAAATGGTTAGAATTAAATCTCCTCTTGATAGACCATCGGCGTGCCAAAGCAAAGGAATTTATTGGTGCATAAAACTAGACACAAGAACACATCCATACACACAGACACGTAAAATCCTTTCACACAGAAATACCAGAGCGTTAACATATTACAAGTAATAGAAGGAATGCTGTGTTTTAACTCGCAAAGGGATAACTCCGAAGAACTGAGAAGAATAATGATACTTTATGCGTTCACAGTATATTCGGAGAAGTGAACTTCCGAGACAAATCCAATTATTAACGGCTAACACATTCCTCACTAACACCAGGCCGCCTTCATCTACAAGTGGGGAAGCTGGGAAATGTAAACTTCTGTCAAATCATTTACACAAACTAAATTTTACACAATTTATTCAACACCTGAGTGGTCAAAAGGAATGCCAAACACATCGCCCCATTTACTAGAAAGGAGGAGGTTTTCATTAATATGATGTATATACAGTTTCATAAGAAAATTTTCCCGGTCAGTGCTTCAGGATTGCTACACTTGGAATGGGAAGTAAGGGGCCTCAGGAATGCCCTATTGACCCACGATGGGGTCCACCTGGGGCAATGTCTTATTACTCTACTCGTGTTCCAAAGAACTAGAGTTTAAAGGACACCTATCACCAGGATTAAGGATTTCAAACCAAGCACACTAACATACTGGGGTATGCCCGACTGGCAGGATCCACTCTTCTATTAGCTTCCTAATAGGGGGGGCTTCGGGCTCCATAGGGGTTAATGGAACATGGAGCCCCTAAGGCACATTTGCATAATTTTTAAAGCCTTTTTTCTTAAAAACAAGGGCATAGGTAGCTTAAAGATGAGTATCATATCAAATGATAGATTTCCTTTAAGGCAACACAAGGGTTTGTGTTGGATACAGGGTAAGAGTGGGGCCCAAAAACTTAAACTCACACACACACAACCCCCTTCAAAAAAAAAAAAAAAATTTGTCCATGGCTAAAAAAAAAAAAAAAATGAACTCTAGAGAATTTAAAATTAACTTATATACCAAGATCCTTTAGATATCAAAGAGTTTGAGATCAGAGTAACAGCAACTCGGCTGGTTAGCTACTTAAAGGGCCATGATGCTTGCGCTAGAAAAAATAATAAATTGGTTTATGTGTGCTTAAGGACAATAACTGTCCGAAACGCGTTAACAGCTTTTCCCCTTCCCTTTTCTGTTTGTGATGTCATTTTTAACAGGATAGTAATAACATTTCGAAGAACTTTCTAACTTTTAACAGTTGCCAGTGCGGATATATATTTTTTATATTTTTCATTTTTTTTATCCTACTCTGCAATGCTTGTGCTAGAGCTGGGGTCCATCTATCTGCATTGGGGCAAAGTACTGAAAACTAGAATAGGAGGAAAATCCGCTTGCAGGTGGATGGAATGAGATAGACTGCTTGAAACAGGTGATTAGTAGATGTCTATCCTGAGGACAGGCCATAAATATCCTGTATAGGGAGCTACTCCAAGGTCAGTTCATGCTGCAGGGTCTCACATCATCCACCTTGATTCTGCGACAAAGACTAAATCCAGTAGTAAATATACATACATTTGTAGCATCATAATGCTGAATGTACGTCTCGGATATGGTATGTCAGGCAGCCGCTAAAGCCTCGCACAATAATGCTAAGCAGTTCACTTCAGCAGACATATGGTGCACAGATGAGTCGCAGCAAGCTAAGGTGTTCTTGGTATGTGCTATTCAGATGAAATCTCATATTGCTTAGAATAACAACATTGGTATATGAGGCTCTACTTTCCCGATTTCAGAATTCAACAGAAATAAGCTCTGTATGCAACTAAACTCCTAAAAAAGGCACAATGGGGCTCTTCCGTAACCAGAACCCACAGCACATGTCTCCTTGGCACTTTTTGTCATGGGAGAAAATGGTAGACATCACACATTGTAGGGGCACCCAACCCAATGTATAAAGTTAGCCTAAATAACGAAGATATGTATTCAGCCTCAATGTACATGGATTGGGCCTAAACCCCGACTGTGCCCCTTAGTCTTCATGAAAATGTATCTGCACAGGACTGTGTAGGAGATCATACAAAAGACATTTTAATAATGATTATGTCCAAACATCATTTTATCTGAAATCAGACCTGTTCTTAATGAACGTAATGAAACAGTAATTAAAGGACACCTGTCATCAGGTCTGTGTCACTAGTCCTGTCACCTCTACCTGTTGGAGCAGCTCACAAGGATTCCATCCCAGCCTTTATCTAGTTATTTCATACATTATTCATTGTAAAATCATAATTTCTTTATTATATAAATGAGGCTGGTCACATGGTCAGAGGCAGTGATGTCACCCCTGTTCCCCCCTCCCCTCTCCTCCCCCTGCTCATGTCTGTGTGTAATGTATAGTAATAGTGTCTGAGCTGCATCTCCTGACATGTTGCATCCTCCTAATACATATGTGTGATACACAGACATCAGCTACACCAGTACCTGACATGTTCTGCTATAACATGGCTGCATCCCGGAGCTGTTGTAGCTCTCTTACATACACACACGCAGGCAGGGGGTGTGGCCACCAGCAAGCACATGTAGCAGCCATCACAGTGTTACACAGGCTGTCAGTCAAGCACTGGGGGTGTGTCTGTGCCTCCCACTCATGAATAAGGTGGACAGCTTGAATATGCTAATGACCCATTGGACATTTCACAGGTCATTTGCATACAGCTTTAGGACCTCATTGCTTAGGTTTACAGGCATGTGGAGGGACAATGAAGGGATAGAGACAATGCTTTCTAATGGCAGTTTATGAAAATCTATTTAGATTAGAGGGGTTATTTTGCATGACGGGTTCTCTTTAAGCTATTTAATATTAAGTATAGGGTCAAGGAAATGAGCTACAGGCTGCACATACTGAAATATGGAAGAGCTACAGGGAATTCTGCTGGTGACCTCGGTTAATCCAAGACTGCATCATGTTAATGATCTCTAATCACTGCGGGTGAGTCTGTCCCAAAAAAAATATAAAATGGGAAAAATGTCCCTTTTTAATATTCTGATTATACTTCAGTTCCAAAGCCACGGAAGAATACTCTTGAGTATGAATGACATAGGATGGAATCCCTCCTAAAGGGAATAAAGAATATGTGATACATGTATGGACAACGGGAGAGCCCCCCACAGATTATAACAAAAGGGTTCCTGTGTCCGCTATATTAAAGGAGCATTGTACAAGGAGTAACTTATTAGATTTTAAGCTCTTATAACCAGGGCCCTGATTCATACTGTTCCATTCGAAGATTTTATATCTTATTTTGTTAGTATATGTGCTCCATGATCTATGAAGTGCTATGGAATATAATGGCACTAAATAAAAAAAAAATTAATTAGTAGTAATAATAGCTCAGCAATGGTGATTTATACATGTGACTGGGAACTAAGGGATCCCGCATTCTTGTGATCAGAGAGTGATCAGTATTTATACATTAGTCACTTATGGATAATTAAAAGGGGTTGTCCAGTGACAGGATAGGGGCCAACTTGCAGATCGGCAGGTCTCAGTGATGAGGCCCCCATGAATCCCAAGAACTGCGTTCCATTGTACCCCAGATGAAGAGAGCACCCAATGCGCGTCTATATATTCATCTGTAGGGCTTTGACAGGCCACGGTGAGTACAGCACTCCGCTATCTCCATCAATTCCAATGGCAGAGCATGAAGCACATGCGCGACTGGATGCTCCATTTTTTTGGGGTGCATTGTAGGTAGTATGGACCCCCTTTTTTGAGATCCATTGGGGTCCCCACTGGATCAAGGGCTAACGTGTTGTCACTGTTCAACTCCTTTAACAAACTCATGAACCCCTTGAAATTGCAAGCTGAAAACTTAAAAGCTCTGGTTAAAACTCTGAATAAAATTATGCCAAAAGGAACAAGTTTTTCTTACACACGAGACTATATTTGGGATTTGCCTACATTATCACTATAATACAGTGTCACTATCAACATCGGTCCCGTCGTAGCAAATAAATTAGAATAGGACAAGCCATTCAGGGATGTACTGTGTTTAAAAGGCCTAGATACATATGGAGTTAAAGCTAAAATGTGCATTTTTAATTGTTCCCTCGTAGGACGTAACCACAGATATTTTTATAAGTTCGGCGCTTAAAAATAGAATGGATGGAAAAGGACGATTTTACTTTCAAAACTAATGAAAAAAACATTTACCGTACATTATTTGGCCAAAACAAATAAAAGGAAAGTTATCCAAGCCCTCCAAAGGCCAGAACATCAGAGCTCTCCGTTTTCATCCTATGGCAGGATTTCTGAGAACTAAAAAGAAAAAAAAAAATCTGCAGGGGAATTTCAACTATTTCCAAAACCCATGGACAGTTGCCACATTTCTCAGCTCTAAAAAAAAGGAAAAACACCAAAAAAAAAAATCTTAAGACTGTAAAAAGTCACCACCTTAACCACATCGTTGCTGGGAGAAAAGGTAAAAAATAAAAAAATACAAAAAAAACAAAATAAAAAAATTAAGAGAAAAAAAAACAAGACTTTCCTATCATCCACCTGCTTCTCCGTTTCTTCACTGTGCCACATTTACCAAGTAGTTAATAGTTAGTTGGACCCATAATCCAACTACTTTTTCAGGATATTTAAACTATGGTCGGCCTAAGAAAAATGGATGGTACGCAGGTCAGATTCTACAGACCGACCGAAATGCAGAGCAAGGGACTCACATGGGCACCAATGTTATTGCTGTGTTCTATTCACCCTGTTCTATAGGACAACTTAGTGCCGGAAGAAACTTAGGATAACAGTTCACAGACAACCATTAATCTGATCATCTGACTTGCTAAATCATAAGATAATTCAGAGTGTAAAACCGTCATAACACTTGCAACCTTAAGGAAAAAAAATATATATATATTTATATATTCACACATCTTTATTCAAACCTGTAACCTTGTTTCATGATGTGTCACACAGAAATATTTGCTTTGCGTTGCAAATTCACAGAAAAAAATTGAGCAAAAAGAAAATATATATTTCTATTAAAGAGACCACTCTTGGTTTCTTATAGTATTCACTTCCTGTTACCAATTAGCATACAGGAAATGCTATACAGCCTATCATTGGGTAGGTGGGTCTCTGTGGAGGGCAGCGATTGGCTAAATCCTGATTTTATGTGTGTTAAGAGGGATACCTGGAGGGCTATATAGGGGAGGTTGTATGTGGGACCAGAGGGACCAGAGACAGTTTTGTATTCATTTAATTTTTTTTCTTTATGACCTTCTAAGCCAATTTCTTTTAAATTATCTTCAAGTTTAAGACCCATCACAAAGCCGTGTGCCTAAATACTTTCCAGGCTGCTCCACGGGACAATTGGGATCCCAAAGAATATCATGTGCTTACACTTTGTCTAAAGGATACTCAACAGATTGGAAGTAGACCGATGCCGAACCTTTTGGAGATAGAGTGCCCAAAGCACAACCAAAAGCCACTTAAATGTTGCAAAGTGCCAACATGACAATGTAAGTAGTAACTTATTGATCCCTGCTGTATCACAGGTTTCAATCGTATTGGTGTCCTGAGTTCACCAATACAATAAAAAGATTATGGAGAACTCGAATTCAGGGTCCCCTGAAGAGGAACAATCAAGGTTCCCAGAGCAGACACTCCAACAATAATGTCTGTCCAGACTTTCTTGTTCCTCCTGTAGCCCTGGCAGCCTAGGATGTTGCTTTAAAATGGTGCTGAGCATTGCACGTCCTGGGCTGTATTGGATCACAGGAGGAAGCCCTGAGTCCTGTCTGGCAAACTCTATGGCAAACTCTGGCACCCGTGCAATAGGTTCGCCACCACTGCCATATACCATAGGTGCCAGTGATGCATCTTATGGTTTAGGTTTTTGGTAAATGTAAGAAATCCTCTAAAATACCCCAATTGAATAAAGCCGCATTCATACTGACAAGCAAATATTTCCCATAAGTGCTTACTTCTTAGTTGCAACGTGTTAAATGAAGAGTGCGTGTGCGAGAGTGTGTGTGTTTCTTTTTTAGTCATGAGATGTGTTGACACAGCTGATGAAACAGATAAACCTCTGCCAAAGTGTGAATGCGAAGTGCTAGAGCTGAAATACAGAGGGAGAGGGGGCAGCAAGTGATGCCGAGACATCTTATGTTATAGGCTGAAGAATGCTGCACCATGCCTGTATTGGCAGGAGCCCCCAAATATTCAAGGTGGGGCCATAATGAGGAACAGGCATAAAAAAAAAAACCTGCACACAACTGTGCCAGGCCTGTTAGGGAATTGAGCAATTCACATAAAGGAGGTGTGTACAAGTAACTACTGCATGAACCCGAGGTTTTACCATGAAACTAGACCAGCCATAAAAAAAGATCATCACCACCTTAGTATTGGGGTCCAGGTCCCTCCATCTCACTTGTACAAGATTAAATGCCAAGTACCAAAACGCAACGAGAACTTAATATTTTCCAACAAACTAATAATAGCAAACATCTGCCTAGTGATATTTTGCCTAAGACACTTAAGAAAACACAAACCTAACCACTGTAAGTTAATTCAACACCATAGCAGGAAGGATAATAATCAGATCAGTGCGAGTCCGACTTCTAAGCCCACCACCGATCACGAGAATGGGGGTCCCGCTTTCGCTAATTGAAAGAAGCAGGAGGCTGAGTTTACCGATTGCCACTCCACTCAATACTTTGGGAGCACTCAGCTATCTCCAGTGTTCTCATACATAGTGGATGACAGATAGCAGTGAGCTGCAACACTCCTTTAGTATTGAATGGAGTGGCAGTACACAAGCTACACCTATCGATCCATCAATAAGTGGTCTAGGGATCAAATGGGGTCTCAGCATTCAGACCACAACTTATCAGATTGTTACTTACTATCCTATGGACAGGGGATAATAATACTTTGACTCTTATGGGACAGCACATCAGTAAATACGTTAGGTATCTGTCAGCCTGTAGATCTCCACTGAAACAAATATGCACAGTCAGCAAAACAGAATGCACATGTCTATGGCGGAGGCGCAAGGTTCAGTGCAATGACCTACAGGTTCGGTCTAATTCTACATATGCTTTTAGAGCAGAATATCTTCAAGTGCATGGAGACCGACATAGAAAAACATCAAAACGTGTAGATCTTTTTATTGCACTGCTTTATGACCATCTACCTTGAATAAAGGAAGACCCTTTTCATCCCTACTTTCTGAGTAGTCCAGAATATGTCAGGCTGCTATTTATTTGTGTCAATATGCAACGTTTGTTGTATAATCTAAAATCAGGTCCAAACTTTTTCATTGCAGAGAACAGTAAAATCACTTATACAGTGAAGAACATTGAATATCTTGTGACAAGGGAGGAGATAAATTAGGGAACAGTCAATTCTTGCTGTTTACGTTTTGGAAGAAGAAATTTTGGCAAGTGTAAGGATCGCATTGAACTTGACAAGGGTCATGTGTCTGGGTCAAAGCATCTCCAAAACTGCAGTTATTGTGTGCTACTTCTGGTACGTCGTGGTTATTACCCACTAAAAGTGGTTTGCAGGAAGGACAACCAATGAATCATAGCCAGGGTCACTTGTGCCCAAGGCTCAATGATGTGGTAAAGGTAAAAGGTCATAGGCTGGGCGTGCATACAGCTGGGTGCAAAGGGGAAAGTAGGGGTGAGCACTCCTCACCACTCCCCTCTCCATAGAAAGTCTAGCAGCTGGCACTGTAACACAGCAAAATACACAGCATGCCCAATAGTTTTCGACTACCTTCTTTGTTCTCCTTGCCATTTACGTACCGTAAAGTGTTCCAGCTCAGTGTGCCCTACAGCTGAAAAGCCATTCCAATTATTGTCTTACTCGACTCATCTACTGCTGTGGTCTTGTATGAGCAGAGCCGATGCCGTTTCTACCATTTGGACTTTAATTAGTGAAGCCACAAAATGCTGATGAGTGTGACCCCTCCAATCCCTCTCTGCACCCATGCCACCCGACTTTGAAATGAATGACAGATCCGACCCTAGCTGAGCGATCTGACATCAGTATAATGTATGGGTCCCTGAAACACACAGTGAGCGAAGAACAAGGCCCGGCTTGTGGTCTACAAATTTCCTGTGACCTCAAATTTTTTTTTTCCGCTTTCAGTACTTCTTCTCTGCAAAGCGAATATCCAGTTTGCAACTCCTCGTACTTTGTTACGCTGCATGACCCTTTTAGCACGCGGCTCCTGCAGAAGGTTTTACTCCTGATGTTGACTCATCATGGGGAACTTGTTATCCGATAATGCGCCGTACATTTGAGGGATGATGGCTTACAACAAGGGCCTCCTACAGAGGTTGAAAATTGCTGCTAAAAATTATTTCTGGTTCGGGAAGGGTGTTACAGAAGGAAATGCAGCCATTGTGTGTGGCTGTCATTATCATAAGACTGGTCCGACAAGGTTACATATTAATGTTGGTGTTTACACCAAGTGATCAATAAAATGATACAATGTGCATAAAATGTAGCAATGTCACCAGGTATAACACAAGAGAAGTGCAGAAAACATACAAAAGTAAAAGCATTTAACCCCTTGCAACCATCTCCTAATCCTTCAAACAACCAACTGTGTATGCTGTCCTGCATCCAATAAGGCACATGACTGACCGTATGGATGCATTACACACAGACTGTATGACTCCACTGTACAGAGGTCAGATGCACAATAAAACAGAAGACTGTAAATGTATATAAATTAGAAAACTAAATGGTTTCCCATCACATTAGAAAAAAACGGAATATTCCTTTAAGGTGTCCAAGTACATTAGAGCAAAAAGATCAAGCATGATGGACACTTACTCATAGATCAGGGCACCTTGATTAAATTATACTCGGGTAGTGGCGAGTAGCAAGTTGGGGGTAGTGTAAGAAGCTGTGAAGTTACAGCACAGAGGGGCTCTGGTAACACTCCTTGAGCCCTTTTGGCTCATTGAATAATTATAAGAGTTGATTTTAAAAGTAAGTAATGAACAGCAAATATATAAGAAGATTACCACAGTCACAGTGCCCATGAGTAAGTGTCCCTGGTTTATCCATGGTTGATTTACTTTAATGTCAGCTTATTTTGGCTCATGTGACCATGTAATGTGTATGGTGACATCTCAACGCTCCCCCAGTGGTGAATGTTGTCCAATACTCTTTTCCTAAGAAGAAACAAGCTCCTGCGCCAGTATGTTATCTCCTAGTGCAGTGGTGGCAAATCTATGGCACGCGTGCCAGAGGCGGCACTTGGGCCCTCCTCTGTGGGCACCCAGGCCGTCACCCCAGAACAGAGTTCATCAGACTAGACTCAAAGAATCTACCTGCAATGATAGACGAATTTGCCCTCCTCCTTTCAACTGCGTTGGTGTCCTCAAGAGGCTGATACCATTGTTGTAAAAGAACAGGGAGAAATAAATTACTGCTTAAATTGCCTTGCTGGCACTTCGCAATAATTAAGGGGCTTTTGGTTGAAGTTTGAGCACTAAGGCTCTAAAAGGTTCATCATCACTGCCCTAGTGTATGTATGGGGTATCCCCTGGAGATACAGTGGTCAGCCAAAGACCCTCCCTCTATGAAGAGGGTATCTAATACCCCATAGGGACATCTGGGGCAAAGAAGAATTGTACATGTAAGATTTTAACATGCACAATGTGCTATTCTTTAACTGTTGTACCAAGTTTTCAAGTTATCTTCTCAGTGACTAATGGGCCCCCCACGATCGCATGAACAATTTCCGATACTCCTTTACTACTAAAAGGAGCCTCTGGACGCAGGCTCAACGCGCTGCTCTACCCACTACTTAGAAGGGCATTGCAGGGGGTCCCATTCTTAAGATCTCATCTTATCCCGTATCTCCTTTGAAACTTGGTACATCAGAGGCAGCTCTTTTTCCATCAAGAACACATGCACACCTTGCCAAGCTGAGAGTGCATGTGTGTAGGGGGATCTGGGGGGATAAACTCAGTTGGGCTGAGACCGATATAATGTATCTGACACTGACCAAATAACACAGAACTGCATCTCTTGAGACAAAACTTTTCTTGTCTTTAGAGCTTTTTTGGCAAGAGGTTCATCTCATCAAACAATAAAGTCTCCATACACCTGACCCTGCTCTACACCCACCAGGACCAATATATATATATATGGGGGTCTCAGCAACATTCAAATCTGAGGATGGAAAACTATGCCCATAATGTGACAGGTTACAGGTCAGGCAAAACAATCCTAAAAATAACAAGACACAGTAAAAAATAATAACATTTGCCCCACATACAGCACAGGCAATGATCTGCTGGGACTTGTAGTCCCCCTCCTATGCACTCCTTGGCAGGAGGAGCAGCTGAGGGTTCAGCTATAGGACTGTTTGAGGGAATTGCTATGCAGGCAATTGCCACAGAGGTGAGGGAGAAGTATTGGGATTTTATGCAACTTCTTACAAGTAGTGAGGGAGAAGTGACAGTATATGTGTGCGCTATAAGGTGACCCAGTCCAGCGCTTATATACGTCGTCGTCCCCCTTCCAGCTGTGAGGCTGCACTCACCACGTCCACACACTCACAGCTGCACTCACACTCCGCACTCACTCATGCACGGCAGTTAGTATGGCCACAGAGAAGAGTTAGTACAGTGACTGAGTGTCATGGAGGACGCTCTCCTACTTTGTGATGTGTTGTGGCGCCTCAGCCCGCTCCCTGCAGCTCCTCTCTGCCGTATAACAAGGCAGCAGCGACACATCCAGGGCGCGTTCCCGCCACACTTCCTGTGCGCGCCCCCGGCTGCAGGGGAGGAACCGGCCCGGAGCTCACTGCTGCGCTACCACTGCGACTCAGGTGCGTTACCGCTTCTAATTGTGCTCACTGTAAAACATTGTCCAAGACCTGAGAGGCAGATAGCCTTTCACATATACCAGGGTATGAAAACATCTGACACATCTATGGAAGGGTTTCCACATGAAGTGGCAGCAAGGATAGTGTTAATAAAGTTGGAAAAGTTTCAGCAAATTAATGTTTTGTGTTATAAAAAGTTATACAACTTTCCAATATACTTTCTGTATCATTTTCTTATGGTTTTCTAGATCTCTGCTTGCTGTCAGTCTATAGAAAGCTTCAATGTTTACTTCCAGTCCTTAAAAATCTGACCATGATCACACAGGTGCACAGCTCGTTAGTATCATAGAGAATAATCAGAGCTGTTTGTCATAACAAGCCGTGCACCTGTGTGACCATGGACAGATTTCTGTCCACTGGAAGTAAAAATAGATGTTTTCTATAGAATGACAGCAAGCAGAGATCTAGAAAACCGTAAGGAATTGATACAGAAAATATATTGGAAAATTGTATAACTTTTTATAATACAAACTATAACATTAATTTGCTGAAATGGGAACATCCCTTTAATTATCCCCAATCTCTAATCAGGGACAGTAGAGGATTTACCACTTGTCCATTGCACGCGTTTTCAGCCAGTTGCGCGTCTGTATTGGGTCTCTTTCACATTGGCGTTGGTGCTCAGCTTCAGTTGCGCATCCGTTGTATTTTGTCTCCATTTTTCTTCCGTTTTGTCTCTGTGTCTGAAAAAAAAAAACTGAGTGTGCGTTCACACGTTGCGTTTTCATTGCGTTTGAAACGCATTACAACAGCTGAGGAGAGGTAAGAAGAAAAGGTAGGAGGAGCAGCACAATGAAAAAAACGAATTAAAATTCGTGGTGGGTGCAGGCTTCAAAAGGATCCGACTCAAAATCCCATAAGTAGCAAAAATTCAAAACAAGGAAGCAGCACTCCGTGGAAAAAAAATCAGTGTTTTATTTCGCCAGTGGGCAGATGCAACGTTTCAGCTGTCTCAATGCAGCCATTTTCAAGCATGAGGAGAGGTGATTTGCCTAATTACATTGCTGTTAACGTTTCCGATTACAAAAAAGGAATTATTATTATGTTCTTCATGAATCTGGCACCCCCTGCAATGCGAACTGAAGGTATTATTACAATAGTCTGCTTTGGAATGTATGCAAGCAACTATGTCAATACTCGCTATGTCTTTTTTCTAAACACTCTTGATGTATTAAAGGGGTATTCTCATCTGGGCACCCACATTCAGTTTCATTAATCTGCCATATGTAAACATTTCTTCAATTAGATGTTATTTAAAAAAAATGTGCCTGTGTGAAGATAATTCACCATAAATGTTGCCATGTTGTCCCTTAGAAACTAGATAGCTTCCTCGGATACGGCCACCTCTGATGGATTGAGTGCACAAAGAAACTAAAGTTTATTGTATATAAAATGTCCGGGAGTTACTACATGTCACACAGCCGTCCTATGATAATGATTGCTGAATCCTGGTGGTCCGGCAGGACTCTATAGCGTAAGTCTGGCCACCGCTGCCAGAGTGTGAGGTGGTCGTATCCGAGGAAGCTATCTGGTTTCTAAGGGACAACATGGCTACATTTATGAGAAATTCTCTTCACACAGGAACTTTTTTTTTAATTAACATCCAATTGAAGAAATGTTTACCTATGGCAAATGGATTTAATTAAATGTAAATGCCCAAATGGGAATACCCCTTTAAACAAGAAATATCACAAGGTGATCAAGTATTCGTCCCCTTTGCTCAGTGTTGAGTAGAAGCAGCTTTGGAGCTGGTGCAGCCAGGAGTCTTCTTGGGAAGATACAACAAGTTTCTCACACCAGGATCTGGGGATCCTCTGCCTCTTCCTTGCAGATCCTCTCCAGTTTCCTCAGGTTGGATGGTAAACGTTGGTGGAAACCATTTTCCAGTCTCTCCAGAGATGCTTAATTGGGTTTAGCTCAGGGCTCTGGCTGGGACGGTCAGGAATGGTCACAGAGATGTTCTGAAGCCTCTGCTTTGTTCTAGCTATGTGCTTAGGGTCATTGGCCCACATTTACTAAAAACAGTGCAGTGTGTACTATGGGCAGTTTGCCCATAGTCTATGAGGATGAGGGGTGACACAAGAGCTTACAGTGTATGAGGATGAGGGGGTGACACAAGAGCTTACAGTGTATGAGGATGAGGGGGTGACACGAGAGCTTACAGTCTATGAGGATGTGGGGTGACACAAGAGCTTACAGTCTATGAGGATGAAGGGGGTGACACAAGAGCTTACAGTCTATGAGGATGAGGGATTGACACAAGAGCTTACAGTCTATGAGGATGAGGAGGTGACACAAGAGCTTACAGTCTATGAGGATGAGGGGGTGACACAAGAGATATAAGAGCTTGTATAATGGTCCAGCCATTCTTTATGAGGGAACAGAATAAAATAATTTAAAGGAAACCTAACATGAGGAAACTACTGTCAGAAGTAGATAGATTGTAGATTCCTCCTGCCTGTCTCTGCCTTAATCTGTAATGTAATAATCCTGTACCTAAATTACTCGTTTAAAAGTTTATTTTAGTAATATGTAAAATAACTGTAGAGGCTACTGGGGCGTGGAGTAGCCTTGGCTCCCAGTGCCCGGCCAGGCTAGTACACGCCCCAGCAGCCTCTGCTGTTAATTTACATTTTGCTAAAATGTTTTCAACAAGTTAGATTAGGTTCCAGGATTATTAAATTACATATTAGGGCATAGACAGGCAGGAAGATCTACTTCTAAAATTAGATTCCTCATGGTAGGTTTCCTTTAAAAAATAAAAATACTGCCATAAATAATCAGCCGAAGTCTAAAGTCAATGGGACTGCAGAGAAGCCTGGAGCTTGGTATCTATCTGGTGTTTGCCGGATAACAGAGAGGAAGACAAAGGATGGCTTACTAAAGAGAGTTGAAATTTCATGTTTGATAGGCTTCCCTAAAGAGGTGGGTTTTAAGAACACATTTGAAACTTTGAAGGGTGGGTATTAGTCTAACAGTCGGAGGAAGGGCATTTCAGAGAATTGGTGCAACTTGGGAGAAGTTTTGTACATGTACATGAGAGGTTCAAATTGAGGTAGAGATTAATCTAATGTCCCTGGCAGATTGAAGAGCACGGGTTGGGTGATAGACTGAGACGACAGAAGAGAGATAGGGAGGTGCAGCATTATTCAGAGCTTTGTGGATGAGGGTTATTATATTAAACTGTATTCGGAAGGAGACTAGTAACCAGTGCAGTGATTGGCACAAACCATCCATGTAGCGTTTGGTCTGACAGACGAGCCTGGCTGCTGCATTAAGAATAGATTGTAGAGGAGAGAGTTTAGTAAGTGGAAGACCGATTAGTAGGGAGTTACAGTAGTCTAGTTGAAAGTGAATCAGCGCAAAATTTAGCATTATAGAGGTTTCAATTGTAAGAAATGGACGGATTCTGGAAATGTTTCTGAGATGCATGTGGCAAGAGACAGCAAGAGATTGAATATATGGTGAAAAGGAGAGGTCAGCGTCCAGCATAACCCCAAGACAGCGGGCCTGCTGCCTCGGTGCTATACACTCACCGGCCACTTTATTAGGTACACCATGCTAGTAACAGGTTGGACCCCCTTTTGCCTTCAGAACTGCCTCAATTCTTCATGGCATAGATTTAACAAGGTGCTGGAAGCTCCTCAGAGATTTTGGTCCATATTGACATGGGGTCAGCAGGACTCTCACTGTCTCTCCTAGGAGTCCTGCTTAGTGACTGACCTCTGTGTACACACACTGATACATGGAGAGCGTCAACACTGTGTGCTGGGTAAGATAATACCTCACTATCTTCCTAGGAGTCCGGTTTGTTCTCAGCTTTTTACACCCAACAATTTTGCTCCAAATTGATGGGAACTACAAAGACACTGAGTATAGCTTCTCTTTCATTATATTCTGAACTCAGGAAGGAAAACAAACAGGTACTTTAAGCCTGTGCTTATACATAAAGTTAGTTGGACATTACTTGGACTGACATCACAAAAGCTAATCAGGATACTAGATTGTTATTATTTCTTCTGCATTTTACACTTGGAGAAGTGACTGGAAAGTACCATCATCTGTGCTGTCAATGCCTGGGGGAAAACATGCTTCTCCCTTACTTAATGAGTTCGGATATGTCTCTAGAAACCTGACTCCTGGAGACAATCTAATAAGTAAAACTTAATAGCTCTACCTTTCAGTTCTTAGAAAATAGAAAAGTAAAAAATGCTTTTATGCTTTCAAAATCCTGACATTTTAACAAAATTTGTGTGAACATCTTGTTTGTCTGGTTAGACATACCAGCGACTTGACTCCTCAAAAGTGAATTTGATGGTCAATGAGTGGTAATAGAGGTGCCACATCTTTGCTCATGAATTAAGTCGGATTAAACATCTAGTCTTGCAAATAAAAAAAAAAAAACTTCTCTAACCAAAACTTAACAACAATTACGTAAAGAGGGGACCTATCCTCAAGTCCAACAACTCCAACCCTTTCGAGATGGGTGGTGCTCAACAGTAGAGAGACCAAAAAAAAACTATTGGCAGACAACTGGCCTGGAAACTGCAGGGGCTCCAGAAAAAAAATTCCAACAGCAAAGGAACCAATAGACTTGGTGTTAGTAAAGACAGGTTTCTTTTACTTCAGAATCACGTGAACATAAAGGAATTTACCACATGGAGCAGAGCTTCTAAACCAAGAGCACTTACATGTTGGCAAGTGCCTTCTGAAACAGGTTCGTTCCTCTTTTGCTTCTAAAAACTCAGTCTATGAGAAAACTGTTACTTAAAAATTATACAAAAGAGCCTCAGAATTGGCTACGTCACAGCAGGCCCTACTGGCTCCATCACCTGTTAATTATTAATATCTCCATTCGGCTCTCCTGCAGACGGGTGCAGGCAGTCATTTCTGGTGACCTGTGAGCAGTACATGAGGACTTACTTTCAATGCTACAACGCTACACGCGACAACATGCTTCAACAATGAGCCAGAAGTGGGACTGATCGTCAATCAAGTCAAACAAACACAAGGAGAGAAACCATTGGCGAACAAGACGATGGGGAACCACCAATATCTCAGAGTCTAGATGATTTTCCAACAGTTATCACATGAAGAGTCATATTGTTAAACACGCAAGTTAGACTAATGAGACTCATGCTGTCTGGTTCCTGGCTGCATCAATCCCCTGATATCTAATTCATGTCCTTCATCTCCATCCATTAGGATTATGATTAATGGACTTGATGTCTACCTACAAAGCATGACCACAGTGTGGACAGACTCAGGCCTCATTCTCATAATTCAAATAAATGTTGTCCACATGAACATGCACATTACATGCAATACAATTCTATTCACATGATGTTTTTCAAGGCACTGGGTCTATTCATGCCACATGAAAAACAGTTGCGACACATGTTCTATACTGGCATAAGAATGTATCCGAAAAGGTATTAGCATCTACAGCATCTTGAAAGAGGTTTTAGTTTGCATTGGTTTGCCATTGTCTGACTGTCTAAACAGGCTTTTCACTTCGTCATTCTTTCCACATTTTACATTGCCCTGTAAAATTGATTAAGGCTGCAAAGGGACCATCGAAAAAACCTCTGTATACATTGCTTACACAATAAGAGGCATACAGTAGGATTACAACTTTGACCAAATCAGTATTTACCTTTTTATTATTCTGCCTCGTTGATCCAGAGGAAGGAAGCAAAAAAAAGTCTTCTTAAGGAATTTTTCCATTTATTTTGGATAATTGATGTCCCACCACACCAATTATCCCAAATAAGAGGAAAAATTCCTTCCCAGTCTCAAATGTGCAGTCCGAAAAATCCCTGGATCAACATTTCCCACCAGAAGGCAGCCCTCATAGATGAAGTTTACAGAGCTCTAATATGCATAGGGTCTTATCCAAATGCCAGATTAGACACTAGAGCGTGGCTGGCATAAATTGATAATGACCACTTACAGGCACCTAATACAGGCACATTTGCCTCCCTGACATGGCTATCTTCGGTCATCCACATGGCTAATGATCCAAACAGACAGGACCTTAGGGATGTACAGTGCTAGAGCTCACTAGATCATGTTTGTCAGGCCAGTGCACATATTAAAGAGGATCTAACGTCGATTTGGGACCCTAAAACCAACTTCAGGTTTATTGACCGTGTTTAGGTTCCCAAATCGAGCTGTAGGAAGGCTGCGGGGGTGTAAAAATAAAAAAATAAACTTTTTTACTCACCTAAATGTGAATCCAATGAGGCACATCGGACTAACATCTGTAGAACTGCGCTGGTGCCTCCTTCGCGAAGTAGCAAGTGAAGCCCTTGCAGCGCTGTACCTATGGTGCTTGACACAGTGAAGCCAGGTTGTTAATGCCGGTTTCACTTCCGGAACACGCATGTAACAAGGGGACAAGTTGAGTATAAATGTTTAATTTGTTTTCACGCCGCCATAAAAATTCTTACAGGGCGATTTGGGCCCATAAGGCCTTAGCATCCCAAATGCCCTGAAAGATTCCCCTTTAAGTTTATGTAAAACCTTCCTAAGGGTAAATTATTAACTTTTAATCTACTTCATCACAGAACACAACATTATGGTACAAACTATCAGCAAACAAGTCATATTAATATTACATAATATAAAGAATTGTATATTCAGTATAGTAGAACAGTATAGTTCGTATAGTCAAATTACCCTATAGTGCTTTGAGCAGTACAGTATAAGATAATGTGTTTATCCCAACGGCCACATTGTCTTTTCTTGATGCTTTGAAGTGAAGGTTTCAGCTGATCTTCTGTCCAGGTGGAACCTCTTTAAAAACCGGAGCAAAATCCTCTAAAAGTCCACACCCAGGATAGTATTTCTTTGCAAAATTCTCAATCACGTCTGCAGAGTTAAAAAAAAAAAAAAAATAGGTTTAAGATTTTGTCTTCCACTTCATGACACAATTTTTAAACATCTAATCTAGAGATGCCTTCTGCTAAGTCTGGGCAACCCCATGGAAGAGCATATGCTTGCTGATATGTTTCTTTGATCTTTGCTGGGTAGTAACCTGAGCTGACATGCTCCGTGGGGAAGGGGATATGACGTCTGTGGTTCAGAAATTGACTCTGTCTCTTCTGCTAATGCAGACGTTTACCCATCAATCAGACGACATGATGGCATTTCCAAGAGACACTCATAAAAAGAACACTTTCGGTGTGAAAGGATTTCATGGAAGACCTTGCAGTGTGATACAATGACAAACTCATTTTTAGTACGTCTGAGCGTTAGCCGGAGAGAACAGGAAATTCATTTAGCACGACTCTGAAAATGCCTGATTGTGCAAATGTCTGAATGCAGTCAGAAACTGCTGGTACCATTACTCATTACAAGACTTGACCCTTATTGTGCAGTCATTAGAGGAGTGATATCATGTCTTCTCGAAAAAAAATACTCAGTTCAGTGGAAAAAAAAAAAAACTAATTTCATAAACAATGAATTCAGAAACTTTGTCCCTTTAGGAAATTTTCAACACTTTTACAAAGAAACAAAGTTTTACATGTAAACATCACTCCCTATACAACTCTGCACCTTGAAAAACTAATCGAAAATTACTTTAATAAAAGCTGAGAAAAGTTTATAGAGTCATAGAGCGAGAGGCTATAGAGAGACTAAATGTTGTATTAGATGTCATAGGGAGAAGGCAACCAAGACTTTCGATTGTCAATATTGCTATGGGCCGGCTACCCTTTGTGCCCTTGACTCAGATGACCTAGAACTGATCTGTTGCGTTATGCCCACTGCCCACAATAATCTGTGCACTTCAGGATTTTACTGGATCAGACCACAATTTCTTAACGTGCTCAGCATGTTTGTAACCCGTCGACATTAGAAACAAGTTTTTCAGACCAGAGTCAATTCCACACCCCAAGATCTGTTTATATCTTGGTCTCATTGCCAAAAACAAGGGGCACCCTCTACACCTAGAGGAGAGGTGGTTCTACCATCACCATAGACAGGGGGCATTCTCACACCTAGAGGAGAGGTGGTTCTACCATCACCATAGACAAGGGGACATCCTCTACACCTAGAGAGAGGTGGTTCTACCATCTCCATAGGCAGGGGGATCCCTCTACACCTATAGGAGAGTGGTTCTACTATCACCATAGACAGGGGGACATCCTCTACACCTAGAGGAGAGGAGGTTCTCCATCACCATAGACAAGGGACATCTCACCTAGAGGAGAGGAGGTTTCTATCATCACCATAGGACAGGGGGCATCCTCACACCTTAGAGAAGAGGAGGTTCTACCATCACCATAGACAGGGGACATCCTCTACACCTAGAGGAGAGGAGCTTCTTACCATACACATAGACAGGGGACCATCCTACTACACCTAGAGGAGAGGAGGTTCTACATCACCATAGACAGGGCCATCCTCTACACCTAGAGGAGAGGTGGTTCTACCATACATAGACAGGGGACATCCTCTACACCTAGAGGAGAGGTGGTTCTACCATCACCTAGACAGGGGGATCCTCTACACTAGAGGAGAGGTGGTTCTACCATCACCATAGACAGGGGCATCCTCTACACCTAGAGGGAGGTGGTTCTACAATCACATAGACTACTCTTTACTGTAAGAGCGAGAGACTATAAAATTACAGGAGGCTGTTTTGGTGAATACTTTGTACATGTTCAAGAGGGACCTGATGCCTTTTAAGAACAAAAGTATCTTGTTATGAGAAAAAAAAATTGTTTATCTAATAAGGTTTGGACTCAATGGACCGGTTCGTTTTTTTCTTATCTACTATGATACACACTTGTGGGCAATGAGCTATAAGCTCTCTGATCCAGGTTCAGGAAAGTAAATCCTGCCAGAACAAAGAGTTTGTTGAGCTTAACTAGTAATGTGCAACTGCCCTCAAATGCAAAAAAATCCAGGCACACTGAATAAAATTCTAACTTAAGTTCCTCATTACGTCAGTTAGGCAAAACCTTCCAATTATGTGCAGTTTGCATTATATTCCCTTTTTAGCACTTGTCCAAGGTTTTCTGAGTCAAGTTCATGTTACAAACTGCAGCTAATTTTTTGACCTGCCAAAGGGTTTATCTGTTGTCTGCCTGTTCTAACCCTGTATAAGGTTCAATTTAATTTAAAACGGATCTCATTCACTCACTGTCATCCTGCAAAGTCATGAAGGATTTAATCATCCTCCAAATAGTCATTAAAAGGGGCTGTCACTTTCAGCAAATAATTGAGCATTGTTGTGGAATGAAAGATACACAATTTTCCAAGATAATTTTGTTTCAATTCCTTGCTGTTTTCCAGATTCTTGCTTGCGTCAGGTTTACTTCCTGTGAATAAAATCTGGCACGTGATGTCACATGGTGCACGGCTCTTATATCCGCAGCTCTGATTACTCTGTAAAACTAGCCTGCACGTCTGTGACATCACTGGACTAGGGATATAACGAGCCGTGCACCGGTGTGACCTCATATAAGCAGGGGATATAACGGCATGATCTGTGTACATCACATACCGGACACGGCCGTGCGTCTGTGGACATCACATGACCAGGGACGTATAACGAGGCATCTGTCTGTGTGACATCACATGACCCAGGGTAATAATGAGCCATGCATCTGTGTGACATCAACATCGACCAGGGATATAATGAGCCATGCGTCTTGTGCATGACATCACATGAGCAGGGATTTAACGAGCTGTGCGTTGTATGACATCAAATGAGAAAAAGATATACGAGCCGTGCGTCGTTGTGTGACATCACATGACCAGGGTATAACGAGCCATCTGTCTGTGTGACATCACATGACCAGGGATATAACGACCGTGGTCTGGGACATCACATGACCAGGGATATAACGAGCCGTGTGTCCTGTGTGACATCACATGACCAGGGATATAATGAGCCATGCGTGCTGTGTGACATCAATGACCAGGGATATAACGGCCGTGCGTCTGGGACATCACCATGACCAGGATCTTTAACGAGCCGTGTGTCTGTGACATCACATGAACAGGGATATAAACGAGCCGTGCGTCTGTGTGACATCACAATGACCAGGGATTCTTAACGAGCCGTGCGTCTGTGTGACGTTTCATGACCAGAGACCATATCCACCACAGGAAGAAATAATAAAGCTTGTTATATAATGGACAGCAAGCAGAGATCTAAAAATAACAGTAAGGCATTTGATTCAGAAAGTTTATTGGAAAATTGTATAGCTTTCATTACACAAAGAATTAATTTTTACTGGAAGTGAACAACCTTTAAGTCTTGTAGCATCAATTTTACCTAAACTGGTTAACAATAAAATACTTCTGTAACTATAGACCAGTGATGGCGAAACCTTTGGAGACAGAGTGCCCAACTACAACACAAAACACACTTATTTACCGTGAAGTGCCAACATGCATTTTAAGCTGTGCTACATGGCATCCACATCTTTCAATTGTATCGCCCCCCCTGAGGAAACCAATACAATTGAAAGAAAAAGGGCAAATTCAGACTCTCCTTGTAGCTTCTCTCTGTTGAGAGGTAAGAATGGTGGGTCCAGCAGGATGACCCCAAATATTGCAGTTCTGTCAACATTCTCACCTTTTCTCCGCAGTCTTTAACAGCCAATGAAATGTCGCTTTAGTATAGCGCTTAAGCAGCATCTCTAAGTGTGCCTGGAATTGGTCCTATTTGGTGAACTCGGCCTGGGGTGTGGTCTGAGTGCCCACAGAAATGGCTCTGAGTGCCCACTCTGGAACCCGTGCCAAGGTTCGCCAAGACTGCTATAGACTCTTAAGCCTGTTTGAGGGGTCCAAGCTGTGGGCCCAAGATACGATAATCTAGGAATATGAATGCCCAAACATGCATGCGTCCAACTCACAATAAACTGCATGCAAGTGTTGGCTGGAACGTTCGCCCGAACACTGAGGAACCAGAACTGAAATCAGATATCAGTTCGTCAGACTGGTTTGTCGACTCTGGGGCTGAGAACGTTGCAGCCAGCGTTCGCGTGCTAGTGGAGTGCAATTTGGACACATCATATCCGCTGTGTGTAACATAATCATAATTACTTTATTATATGGGTGCACACAGATTACACAGTGCTGCACAGAGCTTGCAAATCGGTCCTATCCCAATGTGGCTCACAATCTAATCTAATGTTTTGGAGTGTGGGAGGAAACTGGAGGACCCGGGAAACCCACGAAACAAACGAGAGAAAACATACAAACTCTTTGCACGAGTTTACCCTGGGACATATAACCCAAGACTCCAGCACTGGAAGGGTGTAATGCTGACCATAAGCCATCATGCTGCCGCCTATATAACTACAACTCAGTTTAACACGGGGGAAAGCAGAGGGTGTCAGATGAACTGTTCTATATTATATGTTTCCACACACGCCTTTCTGTTCGATGCTTGAGATACGTGTGTGCCCCTAATATGGGTTAAAGCTATAAGCTTTATTGTTTTCAGCAATTCTGCCGCATCACCTGTAAGGACACTCTGACTACAGATGTCCAACACTGAATACAACACAGCTCCGGGCTACAGAAACCTGTTCAGACCTCCCTGCTTTATTATTGCCCTGTCATAAGAACACATTGCTCCAGCAATTACAATAAAGTAGGTATAATGATGGCAATGACAAAGGCTTTTACATATGAGGCGGGACAAGGGTATCATGGTACTACATAGCCTCAACTTCTGTCATATAAAATGTACAATCTGGTCAGAGGTCTGCAGAGCAGGTTTCATACGAGAGACCCAGGAGACTGCGGCAGGAATCTTGTAGAGGGTCACACAAACTTTAATGACAATATATATACACACAATACCCTACAATTATATAAGAGAATCTCTCACCCCACATTTAACTACTTGACCTAACTGCTCTGTTATTAGGGCTATGCCCACTAAATGCCTCCAACAGCTCTGTTTTCAGCCTACTCGTTCTTTGCTAACATTTCACTTTAAATATGCAAATGATGGTGAAGTGCTTTGGGGGGTTAGACAGAGCACTTAAAGGTTCCATCTGTGCAGCAATAAACGACGTCCCCATCCACACTTCCACCTGGGGTGAATTAAACTCTCTGCTGCCGAGGCAAGCTATAGAACATTGCCCCCACCACCTACATTATCAGGTTATTTTTTAGTATGTGGGCTCTCCATCAGTGTACTACACCCATACTGACATTAGGTGTAAAGAGACACTATTTTTAGGTGTCAGGTACCGCTTTACAGAAGTGACTGCGCCCTGATGCTGCCACCCCCATCTTGTGCAGGTAGTGTGCCTGAGGCAAGAGGTTCACTCCTCATCGAGTTTGCACCACCTGCTTCCGATGCCTTCCTCATCCATTTCCCTACCAAAAGTTCAGCTTATTTGCATTTCAAAGTGACAGTGATAATAAGGGAACAGAAAGGTATGGCAACATGAGTGGGCATAGCCCTCTAATAACATGGCAGTTAGGTCAGGTCGGATAATCGAGAGGATGACAGATTCCCGGGAAGTGTCTCGGCATCAAGTTAACACGGCATTTTGTAATGCAAAGAGAAGAGAAATGCATTTGGGCAAATCTCTTCTCTACAGCTTAGAAGCGCTACTAATGCTCAGGACTTACTGCTAATAATCGGGCTGCACCTCACCATGCCTTTGTTCAAGTATGGGCTCAGCCAGAATAATAATCGTAATCCTGAGTATAAGTACGGAATACAAAAGCCGCTCACGATGAAGCAAACACTTTAGATGGTGATGGTCAAATGCTCTATCCAGAATCTAAACCTCCTCCAAATACATGCACACTCGCGCGTTGGCATGCATGTATCTGAAGCGTAAGGGGATATACTGCGTGTGAGACCTCCTTGGCGACCTAGTCAATCTCCAGTGGGCATTATCTAATTAGCTAATCTAGCCATGCCGTGGGTAGGCAACACCTTTACATGCAGTAAAAACAGAATAAACAAAAACAAAGAAAAACATAATATAAATGGGGATATAAGATTAGAATCAAACATGTTATAACAACAAAGGAAATAAATTAATAACAGTCTATTTTCTTGATGGAATGACTTACCCTTTCGGGGTCTTATGACATTTCAGGACCTCAGGGGACAGGCTGATTTTGAAATTTGCCCATGTGTCATTATAGGTGGTTAAACTTTGTGACGTTTTAACATATGCCAGGGGGATTTGAGATTGTTTTACCGTCACACATTGTACTTCAAGTAATAGAAAAATTTGATGAATATCTTTTGTGTTAGTATGAATAAGTATAAAATTGAAATTGGCTAAAATTTCTGCTGACAATTTTTCATTTTCAAAGTTCCAAAATTTTTGCTTTTCAGGCAGATAGGTCATCGCACCCCAAGTAAACTTATAACTAAACATTTTCTCCGAATGGTCTGCTGTATATGGCGCAGGGTTTTTATGCTCTTTCTTACTTTTCTAGGTGTTAGGAGGTTCAGAATTTTGGGCGAAATTTTTCTCATTTTTTAAGGAAATCGCCAAAACCCTTATGCTAGAGGGCACATGGTCAGGTCGAAGTGACTTGAGAGGCCTCTAAAACAGCAGTAAAACCAGCATGTATCACGCCCACATTTTAGAAACGCACCCTCAAATGTGGTAAAAACATCAACTAAGCAACCCAGAAGTATGGTAACCCTTTTTTTTTTTAGATGCTTCACAAAGTGGTTAAACCCAAAAATGGGGTATATTTAACAATAGCTGTCATTTGTTTTTTTAGACAATATATTAATTTGGCCAAAAATTAAAGCCGTCAAAAAGTATTAATGATGACAAAAAATAACTCCCACAAACGTTTGGATACCCCAAATTTCTCCCGAGTATAAGGATGCGCAATTATGTGGTGGTGACCTGCTGCGGCCGCACGGCCCGGGCATGAGAAGGAAGCTGCCAGCCAGTCACGAACGTCTCTGCAATGGTCACATCTGACAGGGTATAAAATGTTTATTTTTTTGTAATTTGGGAACATATGGGGGATTGATTTTTTTGTGGTGAAATCCACTTTTCCAGGGAGTCGCATTTACGGCGGGGCCCCTCAACTAGCCAATATCAGATTTATGAACTCTTTCTGGTGGGGGGTTTAAGAAAATAAATCAATTCTTGTTTATGGTTTTTAGCATTTTTTCGCCGGACGTTCACCCTTACATAAAAATAATTGTGTTATCTTTATCTCCGGGTAATACGTATTTACAGCGATACCCCATTTATGGCTTTTTATGGTTAACTTGGTTTTTGCAGAATATAGACACTAATGTTGTGAGAAATTTGCTGTTTTTGCTTGCCGTGGGTTGTTGTAAACCAATGGGGTCAGAACATTATATTTTGTTTACGGAGTTGGTTTATAGATTAATTTTTTGCGGGACAGACTTGTACAGCTTCTTGGCATTCATGTCGAGACGGTAATTTTACTTTGGAGTACTCTTTTTATGCGACTTTTTGTATGAGGTCGCTGTGAAAAATTTCATAATTTTTTTTTTGTCATAAAGTTTTTTTGTGTTTTTTTTCTCGCGTTCACCGACGGGTTCAGTGACGATTTTAATTCTAAGTACGGGTTTGTGTAACGGCACGTGTGATCCCAATCTGCGTGTGTTTTTCGTGATTTTCCTGTTTTTATGTTTTTATTGTAATTATTGCATGGGAGGGACTTAGGGACTTTTATTCTTTTTTAATAATTTTTTTTTTTAATTGCACTTTTTTTTTTAAATTTTTTTACTGTTTATTTTGTCACAGGTGGACATGAACAAGTGATTCACTTTGATCACTTGTGTTCATTGTAATATTACTGCAATACAAGTATTGCACGATATTACATAGCAGTCTGCATAGGCTGATATCGCACTGTTAGGATCGTGCTGTAGGCCACGATCCAACAGGCTTCTATGAAGGCAACCTGGGGGCTATAGGGCTGTCGGGTTGCCATGGAACGATCGCACCTCCGTGCCATGCACGGAGGGGCCGATCGTCGCGGCGATTCACTATAGCGCTGCGGTCCACAAGGACGCGGCCACGTCTTAGGGTTAAACAGCCGGGATCGCGAAGTCGCGATCCTGGCTGTATGTAAGCGGGATCCCGGCTACCGGGGACCGCGGCGGGATCCCGCGGCGATCGCCGGGCTCAGCTTCTGAGCCCGGGCTGCTGATCGCCATGACGTGGTGACTACGGTCAAGGTGCTTGGGAACGGACCCAGCATTCCTTATGACGTGTATCACGTCAGGTGCGGGAAGGGGTTAAAGGGAACCTGTCATCACGAAGCCCTTTTTCGGGCTCCAGACCCATGACCCCATAGAGAATTACGGGTACACCTTGCCAAGAGTTTTTAAAACTGGAATTTTTCCAAAAAAAGAGATAAGTTAGATCAAAGTATACATTTCTGTTAGACAGGATTGAGTCCCTTAGCCCCTGAGGGTAGCCAATGCAGAGACAGCGCCCGGTATCAGGGAAACCGTTCGCCATTCATCATATTTAAATTTAAAAAACCCTTCCATGGACCATACTATAGCTCCTCCCCCGTCGTTTCCCCACACTAAGGACAACTCACACACGTCTACCCACATCTTCACTGGAGGTCATTCCTCAGGAAATACGGCGCCAGCTCTGCATACAGAAAGGTTAATTTAATCTAAAAAATTTCGGCAAGTGACTACTATTCTCTATGGGGACTGGGGTGAGCCTGATGACTGTTCCCGTTAAGAAGCAGAGGAATGTGATGTTGATCAAGCAGTCAGCACATGTCGCAATACTGAGCTTAACAAAAAAAAAATGTTTTCTAAAGTTCCATTATTGTTCCAAGTATGAAGAAACACTTCCAGAAACTCTGGTTTTTATAACTTGCAGAAAGTCAGGAATCTAGGACAAGGCAGCAGACCAGTCAGACTCAGCATGGAATAAAGTGAATCCGGTCGGGTCCGGACCAACAAATCCTGATGTACAGACACCCAGCAGCAGCGCCGAGTACATGGAAGAGGAACATGTGAAATTCTAACTTCAACTACAGAATGAAATGCCGGAATTTCCTATCTGATCAACAACTGCCTTGTGCACCCGATAGGTCACCATGGGTTATTTACAGAACAAGGGTCCCGATAGTGCCTCTACAACAGATCGGGGGGTCATGTTATAGAGGCAGGAGGGTGATGCCTATAGTACAGTGTCCTATTTGGACGGCATCATTGCATAAAGATAAAGAAATACACCCTGTAAAATCGCCCTTCTCATAACATGCTGCATGCAGAAGGGACACTATATCCAATCTGCACTGATCTCCCTGCTCTTTAACATGGTCACTGCAGATGGGACACCATGTACAATTGTTAAGCTCCTCTTGACTCTGTAACATGCTGCTTGCAGATAGGACAACTATATACAATTCTACTCAGTCACCCTGATCTATAACATGCTTGACTGCAGATAGGACAACACATATCCAATCTGCATGAATTCCTCCTGCTCTTTAACTGATGCCTGACAGATGGGACAATTTGTCCAATTGATCAGCACCTCATGCTCTATAACATGCTGACTTGCAGATAGGACACTATTATACAATATATCAGCTCCCCTGCTATATAACATGGCCTGCAGAGGAACAAGTACATCCTGAATCTATAAAATTCATATTTATGTTGGACAAAGAGTGAGTGTTTGTTGTTTCTTTACCATAGGTGACTAGTAGTGCTACAGAAAAAAATACACATTTCACAGTAAGGCTATCCTGCACATAACAAGGCAAAAAAATGAAGACGTGGTGTAGCCAATTTTCTACAGTGAGCACAGTTCCCCAATTCGACTCTATGGGCTCACGCAGTAGATTCACAAGCCCATGCAAGAGACGGTACCCGAGAAGGATGATGCAAAAGGATAGAAACTATTCTCTATTTGCCTAGTCTCATTTGCAGTCATAGGGGAATTATTTTATCATACCCGGCGCTAGTGCGCCAGCCCCGCCGCTGCAAATTCGGCAGCCCCTGCCTGATAATGTATCGGTGGCTGCCAGTTTGCCGCAGCGTTGTTACCTACGCCAGACCATGCCTGGCGGAGGAACAAAGAGCACAACAGGCGACTTTTCAAGTATGAAAAGTCGACGGATAGCAGGAGACCTCCCGAACTGTGATGATAGGATCCGAGCGCCGGGGACAGTTAACGCCCCGCACCGGCCCCCCACTCCCCGTCCGGCCGACGCCCCCCTTCACGGCCACTGGCCGTGAACGGTGGCGGATTGGGGAAAATAATCGCAAATGCTAGTAATAAGCTAGCATCTGGCCGATTATGCAGGGCCTTGGCGCCGCAGCAGTGGCGGTCGCACGCAGCAAGAGGTCATGAAAATATGCCCCAGGTCTCAAAATTGAAGCAGACCTACTAGTGTTTTTCTGTCCAGTGATTCAGAATACCCTAATGTGAGGTGAACCTTTTGAACCAAACAGGGCTCTCTCTTCCGTCCCATGATCCAACAAGGTCAACAACCAATTTTTTTGGTCCCTTTCAACGTACTACTTCTTTACAGCGAATGCTCCTGGAAAGTAACATTGGCCGCCGGGATTATCACTGGCCGGCAGCTGCATGGGACAAGACTGAGAGACACCAGGACAAGCCCCAAAATGGGCCTGATACATTGTATAATAATTTAACAAAACCTTATATGTCTGCCTTAATAATACAGTAAAGGATGACCACAGTCACCAACTTAGACGAAATATGAGATTGTCTCTGAGTGGAGAGGAAAATCAAGACTACGTCTAACCCACAGGTAGGATTGGAAGCTAAACAAATGCATGTATGGTAGGTGTCTCTGAATTCCCCTACTTCAACAAGGGTTTCTAGATGCTCTGACATAGCAAGAAAGTTAACTTCAATTGTGGACTCACACCAGCTTATCCATGCCAGGATATCAGATACTCAAAGGATTTATAGCTCGTCTTAAACTACTCAAAAGGAATATAAACAGTAGTAAAAATGCCAGCAACAAAAAGGATTCAAAGTTTTAAAAAGATTTCTCGACTTCGACCGTCTCGTGAATACCAACAGGGAAAATGGGGGTTGGCGTAAAATATCCAACACCAATACATGGGAGGATACTTTTTCCAATGATCCCATAGATTTCCAAACAATTCCAAATACCGGTTTAGTCAGAACAGAGGTCTGGTGACGACGGTTTCCCTGCTAAAGTCCAAGAAGTAGAGCCAAACTTACAAACAGAGTTTTCTCCATTTACGTAACAGGATGTACGTTACTAGTATTGTTTTTTGTAAAAATGATTTCCTCCAGTGGGACCGTTTGTAGCAATTGAGACAACAGTTTCATAAAAATATGACTTGCATTTTGTAATTTACTAAGGTGTTGCAACTGAAATCTTGGATTAATTGTGCCAAAATGCTGTTGCAACATGGTGCCAAATTTAGCAATAAAAAATCATGGAGAAAAGGGAGAATATTAATTAGGTAGCGAGAGCGGCGGGCTGCTACCTTGGGACAAGCGAATTGGCGGCGGCTTCATTGGAAAGAAGAGGCGGCGTGCGTCCTTGGGAAAGCGAAAGATGGAGGCATGGCTTTCCTTGGGACAAGCGAGGAGGCGGCGCGTCCTTGGGAAAGCGAGAGGCGGCGGGCTTCTGGGGGAAAGCGAGAGGCGGACGGCTTCTTGGGATAAGCGAGAGGCGGCGGCTTCTTGGGATAAGCGAGAGCGGCGGCTTCTTGGGCAAAAGAGGAGAGGCGGGCGGCTTCCTGGGAAAGAGAGATGGCGGCGGTTCCTTGGGAAAGAGAGACGGCGCGGGGCGGCTTCATTGGGGAAAAGGAGAGGCGGGGGCTTCACCGGAAGGTTTAGAAAGAGAGAGGGCGGGCGGCTTCACCGGGAAAGAGAGATGGAGGGCGGCTTCACGCGAAAGAGAGATGTGGCGGCGTGTCTCTCACCGGGAAAGAGAGATGGCGGCGGCGTCACCGGAAAGAGAGATGCCGGCGGGCGGCTTCACCGGGAAAGAGAGATGGCGCGCAGGCTTCCCGGGAACGACAGAGCGGCAGTTCACTGGTGATGCAACCTTTCAGCAAACCCCAAACACATGAATGGGTCAGCCCTTTGCCTCTGGTGTCTGGATACATTAGTACAGTAGATAGTGTTGGCATCATCAGATGTACAGACTTATTACGATGTCATGATGACAAATTCTAACATGTATAGCATCTGAGTAGTAATAGAGTATGTGGTATATAGGTCTTTCCTCCAAAAATACATTATACAAATCGGCAGATCATGTAATACTTTACCATATTAACAATGGTAATCTGTGTACTGTCCAGGACAACCAGTGTCAGGGTAAGACTAGCTAAGGTAATATGAGTGCACTCGATTGAATTCTGATGAGCGCCAATAGTGTTTGTGTATCTGTCTAGTTGATTGTCTCTATCTCGGAGGCCAAGCTGGCATACAGACACGGCCCCTCCTGCAGACATCCCTCCACAAGAGTGTAGAAGTCAATCATGAGTTTATCCGCACAGAGGGCTCAGTCTTCGGGACTTCTGCAATGACACAAGAACCGTGATACTCTGAATGTGTTTTTCCCAAATACTGCAGCGATAACTTTGTCCTTGTGTGGTCCTAATGTGACCGCGCTACTTCTGACATCTAAACATGACCACCGATTCTTGGCCACAACGAAGACCTTTGCGCGTCTGAGCAACCTGAAACTTCCTTGCTGACTAGCCACCTGGTAATTGCGAGATTCTTGCAGCGGTCTCTGGCGGACCGCACAAGAACAGGGCGTCGAATTCACCACCCTCAGTCCCCGAAATAACTCCATAGTGGGGGATTGTATATGACCTAGTGCTTTAAAAATAATAGAAAGTCTGAACACATTTTTTCAGTTTGTATAAAAATTTAGACTAAATTGCAATTCTCTTTAATGGTCAAGGGGACAAAGTCTGGCGCTATTGATGTGATACCATGCAAGATTTGCAGTATAGAGAAAGCTCATGCAAGGAGGTAATGAGCTCATAGGAGAATATGATCATTAAAACAGGGTTTCACAACATAGGATTCCTTGGCCAAGATGCTCATGAGGACCATGCGCTGTACGATGTAAGAATATAGTAGGGTCACAAAGTATACTATCACAAATGGCATTTTTTCCTACATATGATAAACAAAATTAAGCTACTTAATAAAGAAGGATTCGGACCTTTTGGCTTCATTTCAGTGATTACGTTCGAGGACCGTTTGGAAGCAGTTCAAAGGTCCTAAATTGTATCTTTGTTGAAACCCTTGCAAACAGTATGCGAACTTCATGGTGGTGGTCGCTTATATAATCAACTTTAGGTTTGGATTAGGTGTTCATGGGCCCCATGAAGCTACTAAGAAAACTGAGGATGCAGCCTAAAGTCCCAAATTAGCACTTCACTACTGAAGAAGCTGTCTGGAAGCCTTAAAAAAAATACCCAACATCTGATGAGATGCAGTATAAAGCATGTGCATTAGGGGTGACGGGCATTGAACCACCTGTAAGTTGATAAAAGAGCCCAATGTAAAGGGTCGTTTTCCGCAGGGGCACGAGTGTAAGATTATTCAGTGTTTCATAGAATACAGATACTCCAGTGACGTTTTGGACAATTTGCATGTCTCTAACTTTAAGTGAAACCATTTGCGGGAAATACCAATAGTGTCACAGCAATGACTGTGCCCTGGGGGAACTGAAGGAGCCCCCAGAACTGCCAACCCCCACACCCAACACATTTGGTACTGCAGCCCAATCAGAGCGCAGTCTGAAAAGAACTTACTGAATGAATCCCCCTTACAGATCACAGCTGTCATATATATACGACCCTCTTAAGGAAATGACAAATTGGGGATGACATGTACTATAAAGAGAAGACCGAAGAAGAATAACAGTGACCTCACACAAGACGGAACAGCTGGAGGCCACACAAATGCACCTCCCCCCCCTATCAAGGGCAGGGTCTTCTCCTCATGTATGTGATTCTCCTTTCTAACTCAATTATTGCAATCGCAGTTCTTCTTTTCAAAAATTCCCCCTCCTCGAAAGAATTTTCTTTTGGCAACTCATACAGCTGTAGTAAAACTATTAGGGAAAAATTATTACAAAAACAACCGTGGTACTGTCTTCCGGTTTCCGACAGGGAAGGTTGCCATGAGTAAAAGAAGGACATCATACCCAAGACAATATCAGAAAAGGGAGATCAGTCATACTGTACGTTCCCATCAGAGGCTAGCGAATCCTGTCAAAAGTCACACTTGAGTTTCCTAAACAAACATGAATTATGTAATGTGTCGCTGGGATTAAAGGACATATATCACCCGTATCAAGGATTGTAAACCAAGCACAATGACATCTGGGGTAAATGTCATCCCCTCTGTGGACATGATGTGCGCCTCTTCTTTTAGCTTTTATTGCTCTGGTTTAAGATAAAGAGGGCAGCGGGGGGCGGGGGGTGGCGTTTTAAAATGATGCAATAATGAGTCCTGAGGGGCTCCAGCGCTCCATAGTCGAATTAAGGGAAGCTAAAGAGAACACGCAAATCCTGCCAGAGGGGGCACACACCAGTATGTTTTTAAGTCCTTTAAGTATTACAGAGTTATTTGTGTAAACGTATAACAGGGGTTGCCCATATAGGGTAAGATAAGACACCTATCTAGGCAATTAACAATAGAATACAGGCAACAAGTAGCAGATGGACCATATCTGCTGAATGCGGTGACCTACTGGTGAGGCTCTATGGATGATTTACTTAGTCCCCGGCGGCACTGATCAGCTGGATCGGGAGCTGACAAATCAGAAAAATACACAGTTCGAATCATAGAAAACTTCACACTAAGAAAAACCTACATACAGACATAACGTGATTTGCCTGAATTTCATTGCAGAAGGTCTACTTTTGGTTTTGGGATCATATCTTGCGTCTGTATATTGGATGTGACAAATGTTTACTCCTTTGTTTGTTTGCTTTAATGTTTGTTCGATATATGTGATGGTTTTTTTATCCAAATGTATTTAAAAATCTTTGTTTGGAATAGACTAAAACAAAAAAAAGAATTAAAAGAAAAAAAAAAAAAAAGTAGCATGGTTCAGGACTGAAGCGAAGGAAAGGATGCAAGAAAAAACCTGCAGAAGATGATTACAGCTCATTTAAAAAAAAAAATTGCCTTTTTAGTAGTTGCTATTATAGAAAGAAAAATGTATGAATAAAATATTGGGCATCAATTTAAAAGCCCACAGGTCAGGCAAAAAATATTAAGGAAGCTGAACGTCAAAATCAAGCTATGGATAGTGCTTTTTCCTATGGTATGTATCTCCCCAATGGGAATGAGGCCCTGTGACAGGTTATATGTTGGTTTATCTTTCACTCCTTTTGTTTTTTTCAAATTAATATAGTATGTGGGATACAAGAACCCTCACCGAATGTGAGAGATAACTTTATGAAAAAATGTTTAGGACGATGTGTTCGTGGTGTGACGATTGGTATGGGCCACGCTTCGTGCTGGCGGACTGACTTCTCCCTAATTATAAGGGTGCCGGCACGCGTGCAGACGATCCGGAATGACAGAGACGGAGTCATTGGGTAAGCAAACACGATGGACCCTATGGGTGGTGCATCAGAAGACAAGTAGTACCAGTGTAATTTTTTTTTTTTAGATATTGCCGCACGTATACCCGAGTAGTTTTTTTGCAGCAAATTGTATTGCTGCTTGAAAACTTGGTCTTATAATCACAAGTATTATACTAGCGCAGGGACCCCGAGGTTACGTACAAGAGAGGGTCACATGGGTGTGTGTCTTACAGTTGAATTTGATGAATGTGCAAAACTGTCTATATTATAAGGCGAGAGCATAGACAAGTATTTTTGCCCAGGACAACGGGTTGAATTTCTGTTGGCTGTAATGGGAGCCAAGGATGATCAAACAGCACCTCACTACAGACACAGTATACAGTGATCGGCAACTAGGAACAATAGAAAGCTCCAGGAGACTCTTCAGCAGGTTCCAAGGGTGTCTACATCTGAGTATGGGGCGTCTGAAGTAGGGGACCGCTGGCAGTCTATAACATTTTCTAATTGTGATGCCAGTATGCATTAATACCTATAGCTCGTGTATAAGCGAGTTCCGACCAAACAACTTGCGAACACCGTCCACGGCTTATACACGAGTCAATATCTGACACATTGACGAAAAACAAACACGTTTTAAAGTATATACTCACCCTCCGGTGTGGCCCGATGCGCAGCGCGTCCCCCCGAGTCATAGACGGCTCCTTTGGCTTCCAGGCTGTTTTCTCTTCAGCGTGCTGGCGGCGCATGTAGTATGACGTCGCGCGGCGCGTTCATACTAGGCGCGACCGAGACGAGAAATGACGGCGCCAGCAGGACTCTCACTGTCTCTCCTAGGAGTCCTGCTTAGTGACTGACCTCTGTGTACACACACTGATACATGGAGAGCTGCCAGTCACTGTGTGTGGGCGGGGTCAGCAGGACTCTCAATGTCTCTCCTAGGAGTCCTGCTTAGTGACTGACCTCTGTGTATAACACTGATACATGGAGAGCTGTCAATCACTGTGTGTGGGCAGGGTCAGCAGGACTCTCACTGTCTCTCCTAGGAGTCCTCCTTAGTGACTGACCTCTGTGTACACACACTGATACTTGGAGAGCTGTCAATCACTGTGTGGGCGGGGTCAGCAGGACTCTCACTCCCTCTCCTAGGAGTCCTGCTTAGTGACTGACCTCTGTGTAGACACACTGATACATGGAGATCTGTCAATCACTGTGTGGGCGGGGTCAGCAGGACTCTCACTGTCTCTCCTAGGAGTCCTGCTTAGTGACTGACCTCATCGAGTATTCCTATTTCCTTGACCCATTTCTCAGGTACTCGATTCTATGCCGGGCTGCTCTACGATGGATAACCTCAGGAGATTATTTCTTAATTTACAGCTTGTGCCCGAGAACCCCGGGGAACGTACCATAATGATGTTAGATGCTTCTAAAGCATTCGATACAATCGAATGGGACTTTCTGTGGCCTACTTTGGAAAATATGGGGTTTGGCAACAGATTCATATCTTGGATAAAACTGCTCTATACTTCTCCCTCAGCTAGACTCTCAATAAATGGCAAAATTTCCCGGCCTTTTAAGCTAAGTAGAGGAACAAAACAGGGGTGTCCGCTCTCCCCCTTACTGTTCGCCATAGCCCTGGAACCACTGGCTTGCAGGATTCGCCGGTCGTCGAATATCGTGGGCTTTAAACAGGGAGATATACACGAAAAGATCTCGTTATACGCCGACGACATCCTCCTGTTTCTGGGCTCCCATGAATCTATAACGAGGGTATTCTCTACTTTCAGCGAATATGGGGATAGATCCGGGTTAAGGATCAATTGGCAAAAGTCTGCCTGCCTTCCGTTAGATCCATTAAAATCATTTACCCCTAAGGACATTAAGATTATCGAACCCGATGGTCATGTAGAATATCTAGGGATTAGGATATCAGCTAATATCTTGGGTTATATTGAGAATAATGTTATCCCTGTGGTAGGTCACATTAGAAGTAAAATAAAAACTTGGAAAAAACTACCCCTCAATACGATAGGTAGGATAGCGCTGATTAAAATGCAGTTACTCCCTAAGGTATTATACGTGCTGTCTGCCTCCCCGATCTGGATACCGGGGAAGATTTTTAAGATCTTTGACTCCCTTTTCCGTGATCTGGTTTGGAGGGGAAGACAACCCCGAATGAAGCTGGAGTTGTTGAGGCTTCCATATGATAAGGGGGGTCTTGAACTCCCAGATATGCATGTTTATTTCCTTACCGAGCAGATAAAGTATATACTGACATGGGATTGTTCCCCATTGGCGGATTCCCACATAAGGATACTGGGAGGGGGGGATAAAGAGAAATTTAATATTCTGGAACTTATGGAAACTGGCCTCTGGGGTGGGCAAATAGTTAAACGACAGTATCCCACCCTTTCACTGATGTATCAAGTATGGAGGGAGATCAAAAATCTATGGCATCTTACGGATATACTCCCATTTACTCCACTATGGAAAAATCAGATCATACTGACCCCTAAAATAAATTCAGAACCATGGATTGGGAAAGGGATAAGCTATATATATCAATTGTTGGAGAACGGTAGTATGAAGCCATACGCTAAACTACAGGAGGAATTTCAGATCCCGCAATCCTGCTTCTTTCCCTACTTACAACTGGCCCACTGGTGGAGATATCTTGATAAAGCAATACTGGGATGGGAGAAAACTCCCCTGATCGTTAATCTTATGTGGGCGTCATTAAAAAAAAAAGTGAAAAGTAAGAAATTTTATCAACTAAGATCAGCCCTACTCTGCCGAGACTGGGGACAGGTGACAGTGTCTTCCTGGGGTGACATAAAAAGGCCTTGTAAAGCGCACCCCTGCCAGTGCTGGACAAGCTGCCTGGTCGCCTACTCTCCCTCGCTACTTGTCCCGCAGAACTACGCACTCTGCCGCTAGCGCTGTCAGAAGGGAAATACTGTTTCAGCTTGTGCACCAGGGCCTGCTGGTATTCATGCATTCTCACACTCCTTTCCTCTCCAGGGATGAGAGTGGAAAGATTTTGCTTGTACCGTGGGTCCAGGAGAGTGAATACCCAGTAATTGGTGCTGGAATAAATTCTTTGAACGCGAGGGTCACGGGATAGGCAGCTTAGCATGAAATCTGCCATATGCGCCAGAGTCCCAACGCGCAAGAATTCACTCCCCTCACTGGCCTGACTGTGACCAGAGAGTTTTTCAACAGGCCAAGCAGCGGGATGGTGAGGCTGTTGTCAGGGCAGGAAGATGGTGAGGCTGATGATGGTGGCATCACCACTGACCATCTGTGTTGACTCCTCAAAGTTACTCAGCACCTGACAAACTCTGGATAACATGGTTAGTGTTGAATTCCACCTCGTGGGCACATCGCACAACAGTCGGTGAGCGCGCAGTTGGAGGCGGCGCTGCGCTGCCCTGAGAGTGGCAGCATCTGTGCTGGACTTCCTGAAATGCGCACAGATGTGGCGCACCTTCGTGAGCAAATCAGACAGATTGGGGTATGTCTTGAGGAACCGCTGAACTATGAGATTTAACACATGGGCCAGTCATGGCACATGTGTCAGTCTGCCGAGTTGCAGAGCTGCCACCAGGTTACGGCCGTTGTCACACACAACCATGCCTGGCTTCAGGTTCAGCGGTGCCAGCCACAGATCAGTCTGCGCCGTGATGCCCTGTAATAACTCTTGGGCGGTGTGCCTTTTATCGCCTAGGCTCAGCAGTTTGAGCACCGCCTGCTGCCTCGAGCTACCGACTGATGGCGCCATGCCCACGGATGGTAATTCAGAGGAGGAGGTGGAGGAGGGGTGGGAGGAGGAGGCATAGTAGGCCTTTGAGACCTGGACCGAGGTAGGCCCCGCAATCCTCGGCGTCGGCAGTATATGACCAGCCGCAGGGTCAGACTCGGTCCCAGCCTCCACCAAGTTAACCCAATGTGCCAATAAATTGTTCCACTTAGGTGTTTGAGATGGATATGTGTGTCACTATGAGCTAAATATAACATTCCCAAGTCTCCCTGCAAATTCCTCACAATATGGTACTAGCTGCACTACTAGTGGCAGCAAGGCCAGCCACAATCAAACAAAAAAAAAAAATATATATAACGCTATTCTAGCCCTAAGAAAGGCTGTTGGGTTTTTGTAGAATCACTCCTGCCTAACAGTAAGCTAATATAACAGCCTAACGCTATCCCTGCAGCAGCAGCTCTCTCCCTAGCGGCATCCAGACACAGAATGATCCGAGCAGCGCGGGCAGGGGCTAGTCTATTCCAGGGTCACCTGATCTGGCCAGCCAACCACTGCTTTCGATGTGTAAGGGTACCACGTCATGCTGGGTGGAGTGCAGTGTCTCCTGGCTTGTGATTGGCTCTGTTTCCGGCTGCCAAAAATCAAAACGGCGGGAGATGCCATTTTCTCGAGCTGGCGAAGTATTCGTCCGAGCAACGAGCAGTTACAAATTCGCTAATGCTCGAACGAGCATGAAGCTCAGACGAGTGTGTTCGCTCATCTCTACTACTAATTTGTAATGACTTTCTGGATATGTAGAATTGGTAAGGGATATGTATGTAAACTCAAAAATATGCGCCTATTGTTCCACTGTCAAATTAATTTGCAATTCCCTTTCCCATTTCCTTGTAAATGTAGGGAGTATATGGTTCGTTACTCTGAGTAATATATTGGGAATTTAAGATAAGCGATGTTGTACTGGTTCTATGCTTGAACATAATTTTTTAAAGTCGGAGCATTTATTTACAAAATATTCTAGTTGTGGGAGTGAATGCAAATAAATGCACTGAGTTGCCGCCATGTGATTGGCTGATTAGAAATTAAGTGTTAACGAGCAGTTGGACAGGTGTACCTAATAAAGTGGCCGGTGAGTGTAGTGATCCCACAGACTGAGATGGCGAGGTCAGGGTTGGGTCGGTTTGTAAATGGTGGAAAGACAAGAAGATCAGTCTTAGAAAGATTAAGTTTCAAGAAGAGAGAGGACATGTTGTTAGCAGCGAGACAATCACTAGGCAGGGGTTCAGAAGTATATAGCTGGGTGTCATCAGCATAGAGATGATACTGGAAACCAAATCTGCTGATGGTTTGTCCTATGGGGGCAGTATATAGGGAAAAGAGAAGAGGGCCTAGGTCTGAGTCCTGAGGAACCTTCTGAGCACACTCTGCCATAAAAACCTAAAGGGGCTGTCCACTTTCAGCAAATAATATACTTTCTGTACCAATTCCTCACATTTTTTTAGACTTGCTGTCTTTTTACAGAAAAGTTCTATGTTTATTTTTAGTGGATAGAAATCTGTCCATGGTCTTGAGATAGACACGCAGGTGCACAAGCCGCTACTATCACAAGCCTCTGAACAAGGAGACGGACAGGTACTACCAGTGTAATATAGCTAATATACGCATCCTGAGCAAGTCATTACACTATACAAGAAAACAGATGGATGCGTACACTGGACTAGAAATGCAAATTTTATTCATAGGAAGATAAATACCATCAACAAAGACAGGACAAAACATGTGTTAAAAACACTTAAAAGGTACACCAATTAGGTATACTAGGCTACCACGGGTCAAATGATGACCACGTGCTCCCTAGCTCAATCTGCCATGCATAATGGTGAGGCAAGATTGTAGACTGCTGAGTCAATACTATTTGCCCTATCACATGCCTCTGATTACTCTCTATGATAGTAACGGCTTGTGCACCTGTGTGACATCACATGACCAGGGACAGATTTCTATCCACAGGAAGTAAACATAGAAGCTTTCTATAGAATGACGGCAAACAGAGATCTAGAAAACGATGAGGAATTGATACACAAAGTACATTGGAAAAATTGTAATAAGTTTTTATTACACAAACAAAATCAATTATTTGCTGAATGGGGACAACCCATTTAAGGGCAAGCTAAACCCATAATTCAGCTAAGTGCAAGATTTTAGGGAAAACTTGGCTAACACAAATTCCCAGGAAATTCGAACTTTTCCTGAAGTTTGAATCGAATTCCATGTGTCCGATTTGATTTCCTCATTGCTAATGTATATACATGGTAGTAACATGAAATGCTTGAAGTAAGTTCCAGTGAGCAAAAACGTCCAAAGCAGGAAACAAGAAATTTACTGGTTCTTAACAACAGTGCAGTGCTGCTTTTTTCTCCTCAATAAGGACGAGTAAGGTAAACTCTCACTTAAGCCTTACTGGTGGGATTAGAATGGCAAGTCCAATAAAAGTCCAGAACAATACAGAAATATAGGAAAATAGTTTCCATAAAGCTAGGATTGCTGGACAAGTAAGTGCTCCCAGATTTTTCAACTCACTCATCTCAAGTGACGACATTAACACCCCCTCTAGTAATAGGACGAGATAAGGGGGAGGGGTGGCCAGAAAAAAGGGATGAAAAAAAAAAAGATATTCGTAAAGAGATAAAAGATGGCTCTCTTTTGGCATATGTTTCTGTAGCCTTCTGGTAGATTGTGGGCATCTAAGACAAGATATAAGATCTTTGTTAGGCCTAAACTCCATCTTATTTAAAAAGATCTTTATTTTGACCATCAACAGTCACTTGGTCAAGTCGGGTCCCATCTTATGACTCTTCTCACCTCAGTGGGGAAGTTCTAGCCTAAAAGATCCAAAAATACACAATTAAGAACCTGAAGGTGGAGATGAGATCAGAAACTCTATGTTGTGGGGGCATAAGAATAGAGACCTTTGGAGTTGATCAGACAAATCTGAAAAGCCTTGAGGAATACTCCCTAATTTCTAGGGCTCTAATTCTTATGTGACATGTGCTCTTTATGTGCTGGTCATGTTCTGAATGATGGAGCAGAACAGTGGGCACATTTACTTACCGCTGCCGATTCGGAATGGCAGACGAGGATTTGGAGCTGCCGCGATTCACTAAGATCATATTTCCTGCATCTGTCGCTTCCCCGCTGAGGTCCCCCGGAGTTCACCTTCTTCTTCCTGGTGCATGTAAGTGCTGATCTTCCGACACAATTTTGAAAGTTAAATTCCGTAGTTTGTCCTAATGAATCGGGTTGTCCGACTTCCACACCCCCCGATTTGTGCCGCATGCAAGCCGGCGCTGGTGCACCACAATCCGATCGCGTGCGCCATAAACCCGGGGCAATACAGCGCAAAACTTGTGAAAAATAACTTGCGAAACCCGACGGAAATGCATCCAATGGACCGTTAGTAAATGTGCCCACATCAGAGGGACGTTATTTCACACCAATATAGGAGTTGGTAGACAAAAAGAGTATGTGGAAACACTAGCCCAGGCTCTAAAAGTTGGTAAGAATGTCCCATGCATGTCCCCTAATTTGTCAGGGTCAGTAGATCCTTACCAGGTTTTTTGGCCAAGTCGCTCTTTAGATCTCCCGACGGTAGCATGGCAAGATCCTGTTTTACTTCTGGTTGTTATTTTTGGGGCATCTACAATGTGTAAGGGAAACCATAATAGGGTGCCATTAAAGAACCAGTGCTGTACCAGCTGCTCCAAAACCACTGATCATCATCTGCACAGAAGTATCACTAACCATAAATGATATGATATAGTTCTATTGCTACCTGAGCCAGTGGCATTTTCCTCTACTCTCAGGATTCTTAACTACTGTTGAGCATTACCTGGCTTCTCTACTACCACTTCCTTTAGCTCATCGTTATCTGTGGGTTCTTGATCTGCCCTATGACCCAAATAGCTGGAAATGTAAGGAAAAGGTATTAGATAAAGCAACTCCCCCAATGTATGACCATACAGGGGGCAATAGATATTATAGACATGGGGATCGATATTAATAGGACAAATCGTAGATTTAATGTTAGATTACCCCCTCCCTCACATCATAAAAAAATGCATTATTTGTATCTTTAACTCACCAAAAGTTGTCAAGGACACCAAATATGGTGATAAGGAAGATGATGCATACTTCCAGGGCGATAACTCTGAGAACTGGTAAAAAAAGAGACTTGGTCACTAAGATGTTATGACATCATTTTACACAACACGGATCCTCTATGGTTCTCATGGTGGCAGAAGATAATATTAATATGGACCCAGAGGAGGACAGCAAAGAGTTCTATATTTAGTTCCTCCAGTCGCTAGCCAATAAGACGTTGCCTGGATCCTGGACAGATATTCCCATTAGATATAAGGATTTGGTAATACTTAAAGCTTGTGGTTAAAATATAGTGGTGTCCTCATAGAGGTCATCTTCTCTGATAATCCTATAGACTAGAGGGAAGTCTGGCAGCGAGATGAGAGCCACAACTGGTATGTCCAATACTGCAAATCTTGGGGTTACAAGTTTGACAAGGTTGAGATCTTCCAACAATAAGTAGTATGGTTTAAATGTATATGTATATAGGATGATGTCACTACTCACCTTTCTCCTTATGTTCAGGAGGTGTCTCGGTTACACTGGAAGTGGTGACTATCAAAATATAAAAAAAAGGTGAAGATGATAACATTTATTCCTAAGATGGAGAGCCTGCATTGATTCCCCATACTCTGTTCCTTTCCTAATGTATAACGCATAATGTTTTGCAACACCAGTACTTAAATGTTCAAGATTTGTATTGCATTTCTATTTTTATTATAGTTCAAGGGAAAGAGGGTGATTTGAACTTTTAGGGTTTTTTATTTATTTATTTTGACCATTTTTCCCTATCCTAGTGTCACTAGGATCCCTGCCATACTACAGTATAGCAGTATATGGCGTTTTTGCAGACAATCTGTTACAATGTGCCACCGTCACTCCTAGATGACATCACAGGGTGCAATGATCAGAGCCAAGATGGCAGCGCCCATGTGCCGTTGGCTGTTACATGCTGCCGGCAACTTTTCCTTTTAAATGGTTAACACCCCTGGTTGGTGCCAGCTATAAAATGTTTATTACCTTCTGGTGTTGTCCCAATGGCCATTGTATCCGCATTGAGAGGGATGATAAACAGCAAAATTCTAAGAAAAAATCTCACATCCATATCATTCTCCTACTCAAAAACCCTTCGAGGTCTCCAGCACGTACACTGCATTGTATGGCCAGGACCGGCATTATGATGTCATCAGTGGAATGTGTTTGGCTCTGAGGTCATGTGGACGGGGTCTTAGGTATAGGCAGTGAATATAGAGATCATGTGGTCATGTCTAAAAAGCTGATACTAATAAAGTTTGAGCAAATAGAAAAAAATGATGCTCTGCAGACAGAGTATTTCAGAATAGGGTAAGGAAAGCAGAGGCCTCCTTATTCGTGTGATGATGTCAGTAACAAAAAGGCTACAAGATGGGAATGCAGATAAGTGTTGGGATTCAGAGATGGAATTTCCCATCACCCCCTGCTTGTTCAGTGTCTGCACAGGGCAAGCCTTAGTGATCTGGATTCTGGGGAGCATCATCTTTATGATCAGTGCAATTTTACAACACATGAATCAGATATCGAAAATTTTATATGGATAAACTGTTAGAGGACCATCTGTTCCTCAATTTGGTGACAATATCCCTACTGAAACATGTCACTCATACAGTGCCCTCTACTACATTATTCCCTTATAATACTTTCATATAGTGCCTATGCTATACCCCTATACTATACTCATAAACCAGCTATGCAGTGCCCTACCAATACTGTTATACAGTAGATTTACTACACACACTATACCCACCTTCGAGACTGATTGCACAGAGCATGCATGGATCAGGAGGAGGTGAGTAACATTTTGCTGTGTAAGGAGTCAAAAGATATTTGTATTCCCACACTCACCCAATATTACCACTACCAAGCTAATTACATAAATACGATACCAGGACCAAGCTCACTACGTAAATACAGCACCAGAACATTCTGTAAGTGTCTACACACACTACACACAAAAATGGGACATTGTACTACAGACAGGGCCGGTTGTAGACAAAGTGGGGCCCTGGGCAAAACTAAAAGTGGGGCCCCAAAATAAAACTATTTTATGACCAGTCACAGCCAGTAAGAGGCTCCATTTAGTATGGTAAAAAAAACTGTAATATGGGCGACTTTTATAGGAGATAGAAGATAGGGAGATGATGGGCAGCACCGTGGCTCAGTGGTTAGCACTACAGCCTTGCAGCACTGGTCAACATCTGCATAAAGTTTGCATGTTTTCTCTGTGTTTGTGTGGGTTTCCTCTGGGTCCTCCAGTTTCCTCCCACACTCCAAAAAATGACTGGTAGGTTGAATAGATTATGAGCCCCATTGGGGACAGAGAATGATCTGGCAAGTTCTGTGCAGCGCTGCACAATCTGTGTGCGCTATATAAATAAAGATTATTCATTATAATTATTATGATAGGAGATGGATATGAGAGATAAATACAGTAGAAGAGAAATAGAAGATTGATTGAAAAATAGATAGACAAAAAGCAAGATACACTCACCGGCCACTTTATTAGGTACACCATGCTAGTAACGGGTTGGACCCCCTTTTGCCTTCAGAACTGCCTCAATTCATCCTCTACACCTAGAGGAGAGGTGGTTCTACCATCGCCATAGACAGGGGGCATCCTCTACACCTAGAGGAGAGGTGGTTCTAAACGAGCAGTTGGACAGGTGTACCTAATAAAGTGGCCGGTGAGTGTATATATACATGGTCAGTTTATATGAGATAGATAACTAGACACATAGATATAGAGACAGGAGATAGATGATAGACATCTTCACCCGGGAATTCAACCAAGGGGTATTAACCCTTTCACCGCCCGGCATTTTGGGATATTTTATCGCGTTATTGACCAGACCAATTTTTACAATTTTGAGGTTTAAAAATAAAATTGAAATTACAGCAAAAAAGAATTAAAGTAAACCCAACAAACCACAGATTTTCTTAAAGCAGACACTTGCCCCATTTTCAAAATTGCATTAAAGAGTTTATAGACGTCGGGGCATTCATGGAATTTTTGATTCAACTGAAACATTTTATAAAAAACACTCAAAATTTTACTTTGATGGCAAAAAATGTGCTCCAAACAGAAAATACATACCTTCACATCTCCTAAATGTAATAGATGGATATGTGTACAGTTCACAAATGCCTCATATTTATATTTATATGTTCACATGAATATATCACTAAAACTGAAATAACTAGATATCTGCTTTTCAGCTAGAAATTTTAAGACAGTCAAGAAAAATATAGCAATAAAACAATAAAAAGTAAAGGTGTCATAAAACCTATATAATTTTGAAAGCAGACAACCAGACGATGCATTTGGCAATTAACGTTCAAAATTTCCTCTAAAATATGTACAAATCCAGAAAACTTAGAAAGAAAATATACTTTCCTAAAACAGTAAGATGTGAGGAGATCATACAGACCCCACATGTGTATATTCACCAAAATATGCAGCAAAGGGAACGTTAAATCCACAGGGGACACCAAACTATTTTTGCAGAAAATTGCACTGAGCGTCACACAGATCTATCATTGTTGCTCCCTTACACAATGGTAACCCAAATAAATAACTATATATCTATAAACCCCTCGAATGAGATAACAAAAGTCACGTTTAGATGTGCGCCAATGTATTAGCTGCACAATAACATAACCCACCGCGCTTCATTAGAATCTGAGTAAGAACGTCTTAACATACGTATAGTACATATAATGGAGGATGGTGTGAAATAAAAACTCTATTCCAGAACATGCGAGTGTTTTTGATGTTACATATAACTTTATGGACATGTTCTGGGTCGCGGTGTTAATGTGTCGGCACATTGGGGGAAAGAGGATCGAATGTTCGTCAGTCAATTTTCCCAAAAGAAAAAAAAAACTATCACAAAATAAAAGGCAGTAAGAGAGCAAGTGTGTTCTTAGATAGTTCTGGATAGGAGAGGGTTAAAAACATAAACATTAGTTGATTTTATTCCTTATCAGAATGTAGTAACATGTAAAGTTAATATTTCCATTATCTGTGAGTTGCAGCAGCTCCTGTGTGCAGCTAATTCTCCCTGTAGCCTAATGGCTAAGAATCTGGAGGGGGCTACACTTCAGAGGGCTGTATCTCTGGCTCCGTGACACTTAGAACCTCACTTCTTTTTTCTTATGAAAGAAGAATGTCTTCTCTTTTATATGAATCTAAATGTTTGTTTCTAAGTGTCAGGAAAACGGAGCTATTAACTGTTAAACTGCCGTCAGGAGTAATTTTTCTATATAAAAATGGCACCTGATATTCTCACTTTAAACCTGAATATCTTTGGATCCATAGCACCTAGAAACACAATTCAAGATTCATTTGAAAGAAGAGATTCTCCTCTTTCAGGGGGCCCTGGGCAATTGCCCACTTTGCCTACCCATAGCGCCGGCCCTGACTACAGAAGGTGACATGTCTCATCAAAATTTAAATAGCAAAACAAAAAAGGGAGCCTTGCTGGTCCTCAAAATAAATGTATAACCTGACAAATGTGAGTGATAGGATTTATAAGCACCAATGGTTTCCATTACTGGTTTTGCCTTATGATTAATACCATGGCCCACAAACCCTAACTAACTCACCCATGGCCAAGTAGATGGTAGCCAGAGTAATATATATATATATATATATATTACATTTTTGTGGGGGGCACAGCATGGTCACTTATGAGGAGTATATATTGTTAAGGAGCATGATATGGGGCATAGTTTTTATCTGGAAAACCTTATGTTCATTTATCTCAGGATTTTTTCTTTTTTTTTCTCTTATTTTTTGCAACCTTCTTTACACATCTGCAAATGTGCGTCTAATTTTTAGGCTTGCCTAGCAAAGTTAGACGCGCAAGAATTTTTGATGCAATTTTGACTTAAATAAACTCCATTCCCGTGCAGGCTTAAGCTAAAGTTTAGAAGGGGGATGCAGAAGAATCAACAGATACACATGCCTGATATATCACCCTCTAAGATAAATGAGTCCAAAACCCAGAAAAGGCAAAATAAAAAGACTTGCACAAATGTACTGACTACAGATAAATGACCTCCCATATTTTTAAGGACATAGGGGCACATTTACTTACCTGTCCCGTTGCGACCGCTGATCCGGAATGTCCAACGAGGATTTAGAGCTGCTGCGATTCACTTAAAGCGTGCGCCCGATTTCGTGAATGTGTTGCTTCCCCGCTGAGTTCCGCCGGAGTTCACCTTCTTCTTCCTGGTGTATGTGAGTGCTGATCTTGCGACACAATTTAAATGTTAAATTCTATGGTTTGTCTGAATCAGTCTGGTTATCCGACGGCCACGTCCCCCAATTTGTGTCGCATGAAAGCTGGTGCGCCATAATCCGATCGCATGCGACACAATCCCCTGTGCCATTTAGCGCAGAACAGAAATAATCGGGAAACCTGACAGAATCGCGGACCCTTCCTAAATGTGCCCCATATTGTAAAGATGTGCTGCAAATTCTGCAGCTATATTTCATGGCCAGGAGGAGACGTACCATACTTCTAGAGGTGCCATAGTACAGGTAGTGCTATAAACACTACAATATCTAATATCTACAATATATATACATATACTATATAAAAAGAGATATCATGTGTTTTTCTTACTGAAATGAAATGAAAAGAGAATAAACCTTTCCAATTTTTGGACAATTGTTATTACCAAAATTATTTATGTTTGCCAAATGCCAGAATAATAAGAGAGAATATTTTAAGGAATTCTTATTACTTTCTGGATAGTCAAAAGTTTACATACACTAAGATGACTATGGCTTTTTAACAATTTTGGACATCCCATTTGATGATGTCATGTCTTTGGAAGCTTATGTTATTGGAAACATTATTTAAGTTAAGAAGAGACACACCGGTGGATGAATTTTAAGGCACACCTGTAACACACCGATTCTCTGTGCATCTTAATGGGGAAGTCTAATTCAGCCAAGATTGTGGACTTGCATAAGTCTGGTTCATCCTTGGGTGCCATTTCCAGATACTTGAAGGTGTCTTGTTCATCTAAACAAACAATTATACGCAAGTACAAAGAAGATAAGCATGTCCTGAAGCCATATCACTCAGGAAGGACATGGGTTCTGTGTCCCAAACTGGTTATAAAGTCATTGTTTATGAGTTCCCATCACAAAGCCCTGATCTCAATCCTTTTGAAAATCAATGGGCAAAGCTGAAAAGACAGTAGCAAGTAAGCCGGCTAGAAACATGGCTGTCAGGAGAAATGGGCTTAAATTCCTACCAACTATTGTCAGAAGTTTGTGGAAGGATATTCAAAACTTTTGACGCAATTCATATATTGCAATGGTACCAAATCCTAATGAAATGTATGGAAACTTTTAACTTTGCAGAAAGAAATAAAAAATGTTTTAAAAATTCCTTCTCATAATTCTGGCATTTTGCAATAATAAATAATTTTGGTAATCCTAACTGTCCTTAAATGGGAGGAGTTTATTCAGATTTTTATGTCAGATGAAAAAACCTGCATATGTGCTTTTTTATATTGTGGATGTAAACTTCTGGCTTCAACTGTTTGACTCAGTCATGTTGTGCCATATATTCTAGCATCACCACTGAGGTCTCTGACTGGGTGCAGAGATCACATATACAGCACATTATCACTGCCTCACAAGTCTTAAGTTCATCTAAACCCAAAAAAAAACGCACCATGATGCTGGTCACATGAGGGGTATTCTGGTTGTGAAATGGTTACTTGAAAAAGGGAAGTATGCAGCTGAGTCATATGCCGGATCTGAAAATCACTCGCTCAGTATCACTTGAACAAACAATTTATCAGAATATAATTTTAGCTTTTGTAGAATTATATCAGTGTAGTATGGGTGCGTTTCTGGGACTAATGGTGCCGGCACCCAAGGCATCACCTACGGTGAGAATTGGTTGCCATGAAAATCCAGAGTAATTTCGGCAGATCTGTAAATCAGTAATATTGAAGTATATGGTACAATTGATCAGGCCCCCTAGGGTTTAAGTACACTAGGGGGCCTGCAAAACTGAAAAAATGTCATTTAAATATTGAGGCATATGAGGAAATGAAGATAATGGGGCTTATTTACTAGGGGTCCCACAGCCGCATTTTCGTCAGGATTCCAACTTTTTGGGGATCGCGCCGCACGGACAGGCATTTAGAAGGGGATTGTGTCGCAAGCGATTGGATTTTGGCGCATCGGCTCCAGCTTTCATGCAACAGAAATTGGGTGGGTGCCGTCGGACGATCCGACAGATTCGGAGTGAGCGCTGGGATTTAATATTTAAATTGTGTTGCAAGACATGCACTTACATGCACCGGAAAGAAGAAGGTGAACTCCGGCAGACCTGAGCGGGGAAGTGACACATGCAGGATATCGGGCGCACGATCTTAGTGAATTGTGCCGGAGTCCATGATCGTCGGACAACGCACAGCGGGGATCACGGCAGGACTGTGTAAGTAAATGTGCCCAATTATTTCTGTTCAAAAAGTTTTAATTTTTTAAAATCTATTAAAACCTATACAAATTGGGTGTCTTAATAATCGTAACAACCCATTGAATAAAGTGGAGGTATCATTTGGAGCGCAAAGTTTAAGCTCTAAAACCAGATCCCACAAGAATATGGCGAAAATGCATTTTTTTTTTTTGTCAATTTCACTGCATTGCATTTGTAATTTTTTCCCACTTCCTAGTAGCAACTGCTACCATGCGCTACCTGAGCAATATTTAAGCGTTTGAGGAGACATTTATGGACATATTGGGGCACATTTACTTACCCGTCTGACGGAGTGCACTGAAAGTGCATTGTCTGACGATAATGCCCTGTGCCGCGATTCACTAAGATCATGTGCCCGATATCCTGCATGTGTCACTTCTCCGCTCAGGTCCAACAGAGTTCACCTACTTTGTAGTGGTGCATGTAAGTGCTTGATCTTGCGACACAATTTGAAAGTTAAATCCCGCACTTACTCCAAATCAGTCGGATCGTCCGACGTCCTGCCCCCCAACTTGTGTCGCTTGGAAGCCAGCACAGCTGCGCCCAAAACCGATCGTGTGCGACACAATCCCAGCACAGATTCAATTTATAAACCAAAAAAATGTAGATCAGAACTTCTCAAAGTGTGGATTGCGCCCCACCTTCCCATCACTGTTGGTATGAATGGGAGAGGGATGATAAGGAGGACAATTCTATTGTCAGTGGGGAAGAGGGATAATGCTGCTGAAGTAAAAAAAATACCATATATACTCAAGTATAAGCCGACCCGAGTATAAGCCGAGATACTTAGTTTTACCACCAAAAACTGGAAAACCCTATTGACTCGAGTATAAGCCGAGGGTGGGAAATGCATTGGTCACAGCCTCCCAGTATATAGCCTGCCTGCCAGCCCCTTTATGTAAATAGCCTGCTAGCCCCTTTCTGTATATAGCCTGCCAGCCCCTTTCTGTATATAGCCTGCCAGCCCCTTTCTGTATATTGCCTGCCAGCCCCTTTCTGTATATTGCCTGCCAGCCCCTTTCTGTATATTGCCTGTCAGCCGCCTGTTGCGGGTAAAAAAATAATAAAGTTACTACTCACCATTCCGACGGCCCAGAACGCTCCTCTTCATCTTCATGCCGCAGGTCCGCGGCAGCTCCGTGGCCGCATGAAGACAGAAGAGGCGCGACCACAGAGCTGTCGCGGACCTGCGGCATGAAGATGAAGAGGAGCTGTCCGGGCCGTAACTTTATTATTTTGTATACCCGAGTATAAGCCGAGTGTTGAATTTTTAGCACAAAAGTTGTGCTAAAAAACTCGGCTTATACTCGAGTATATAATCCTTTAGTGATGTGATTGTTTGTTTGCATTTGCATTGATCCATGACATTGTAAATGTGTAACTACAGGCTGTGTAGTGTAACTATCGGACAACCACTGTTTTCAATTTCAGTAGCACCTTAACTCTAGGTCCTTTAGAATAAAAGTGCTGTTGTAGAGTACAGAGATGGTTTAAAAAAATTAGACAAAAATTTGCAAGATAAAAGTAATTAGTATCCCTACTTAAAAGTCTCTTGATTTCCATATTTTTGTACTTTTTACGTGTTATTAGCATATCCTGTGTGCTCACGCATCAGAAGGAAAGAACTCATCAGTGCAGCTTATCACCATGATGTGGGAAGTAACAAATTCATTTTTAGTTGTTGATGTTACCAAGAATGGTGGGAGGGGGATGTACCAAATATATTTGGCTATATAGTAGAGATTATGTTTCTATTTTTATCTTTAATTTCTATTATGAGCTCTGAAAAATAATACTTCTGTTTTAGGTGCATTACAAAAATTATCCAAAAATAACATAAATTCTGAACATCGTTGGCACCTAAATTGTTCCCAGTGGCAGCTAGAGTGAAATGCTGTAAAAAGTTCTAATCAATAACTTTACATTTATTTGGGCTATATAGCACCTGTATCATTTTAAAGCTTAAAATATCAACTTTAAAATAGCACCAGAAGAATGTTTCTAGATGATGAGCAGCCCAAGGAGCAGCAAGTTAGACCCTATCCTGTAGATAGGGCCTAACTTGTTTCATGGGAAAACATCTTTAACTGTCTTGATCCAGTCACAGAGGGTCATTGAGTTGGCAGACATCCAGAATCTCTCCTCTGTTTTCCTAGAAGAAAAAAGTGTTTGCATTACTTCTTCATCCCTTCCTTGGTTGAACTTAATTCCGTGGTTAAACAGCTGTATTTTTATGTGTATATAAGGTAGGAGTCATCTACATGTTGAACTCATGTAAACTATATATTTATAGTGTTACGAAGATGAAGATATGGTAGGGGTTTGGTAAAGCATAAGCATCCTTCAGTTGGAAAAAGCTCAAGGAAAGTGCAAGGAAAGTTGTATTGTTCCTCAAAGGAGTAAATGGTGGAATTGTAATGAAAATGGACCCTACTCCATAACAAGAGGAGTTGACGCAGCAGGGGAGAGACCCCTTTTCCTAACCAGCTACCCCCAAACAAAAAGATGTTTAGGGAAGGTTAACAGGTCAGAGTGCAGATCAAGAAGGAGTGTCATAGAGCGTGACTTTTCAAGGCGAAACATCCATTAATTATTTTTATTTCCATTCTACAGAGGGGGGGGGGGTGTAATTTATTGTTATATTGTTAATGTTAATTCAATGTTATTGTTAAATAAATTGCAGTATACACCAACCTTTTAATGAGAAGGCTCACCACATGAGCCCATTTAATATACACTTAACATCATAACTTCTCATGTTAACTATTCTTTTACATTCTTTTAGAGAGGGGACCTTAGAACAGGCTATTACTTTATGCTGTACATTCTGGGCCTGTTTAGGTTGAAAAAAAACCTACCATAAAACCATGATGATAATCAGTAGAATTGTATCCTTGCATACCCACTTCCTTGTCCATTGGTTTCTGATGTCCAACTAATGTCATTAAATTGTTATGCACGTGCCTTCTCATTTGACTTTGTTTAAAGTTAAAAAATTGTGGTATAAGTGTAAGAAATAGATCTTTCTTCAGAGATTCAATTAAAACCCCAAAGCCTGCAAATATTTTAGAAAGTTTAAAAGAGGATTCTAAAAATATGCTCTGCATATGGAAAAATATTCAGATTATATGTCAGGGACTGTGGGGTTTTCATGACTTGTCATAACAAAACATTGTGGTTTGTGCAATATTATCTTCGAAATTATAGATGTGGCAGATTGCACTTTTTGTAATTTTCAAAATGAAATTCTTACGTAAAAGGGCAATTCTCACAATGAACATGCTATAAAATACTTTAACAGCATGCTATAGAAATAAAAATACTTGAGTGGGTAATAGAGAGATCTTTCTAGTGGGTTTCTAGAGAGATGTTCCAATTAATCTTTCTATTAAACCTAGGCCTGTAACAATGACAGGGGCATCCTCTATGTTTAGAGGAGAGGGGGCTCTATCATTACCATAGACAGGGGGCATCCACTACACCTAGAGGAGAGGCGATTCTACCATCACCATAGACAGGGGGCATCATCTACACCTAGAGGAGAGGAGCTTCTACCATCACCATAGACAGGGGGCATCCTCTACGCCTAGAGGAGAGGCAGTTCTACAATCACCATAGACAGGGAACATCCTCTACACCTAGAGGAGAGGTGTTCTACCATCACCATAGACAGGGGGCATCCTCTACACCTAGAGGAGAGGCGATTCTACCATCACCATAGACAGGGGGCATCATCTACACCTAGAGGAGAGGAGGTTCTACCATCACCATAGACAGGGAGCATCCTCTACACCCAGAGGAGAGGCGGATCTACCATCACCATAGACAGGGGGCATCCTCTACACCTAAGAGAGGAGAGGTTCTACCATCACATAGACAGGGGCATCCTCTACACCTAGAGGAGAGGTGGTTCTACCATCACCATAGACAGGGGGCATCCTCTACCACTAGAGGAGAGGAGGTTTACCATCACCATAGACAGGGGGAATGCTCTACACCTAGAGAGGAGAGGAGTTCTACCATCACCATAGAAAGGAGGCATACTCTGCACCTAGAGGAGAGGTGGTTCACCGTCACCATAGACAGGGGGCATCCTCTACACCTAGAGGAGAGGTGGTTCTACCATCACCAGACAGGGGGCATCCTCTACACCTAGAGGAGAGGAGGTTCTACCATCACCATAGACAGGGGGCATCCTCTACACCTAGAGGAGAGGAGGTTCTACCATCACCATAGACAGGGGGCATCCTCTAAACTAGAGGAGAGGAGGTTCTACCATCACCATAGACAGGAGGCATCCTCTACACCTAGAGGAGAGGTGGTTCTACCATCACCACAGACAGGGGGCATTCTCTGCACCTAGAGGACAGGTGGTTCTACCATCACCATAGATAGGGGACATCCTCTACACCTAGAGGAGAGGCAGTTCTACCATCACCATAGACAGGGGGCGTCCTCTACACCTTGAGGAGAGGAAGATCTACCATCACCATAGACAGGGGCGTCCTCTACACCTAGAGGAGAGGATACAGTAGTGCATGACAGGGGTTCTACCATCACCTAGACAGGGGCATCCTACAACCTAGAGGAGAGGATGGTTCTACCATCACCACAGACAGGGGGCATTCTCTCACCTAGAGGAGAGGGGTTCTACCAATCACCATAGAAGGGGACATCCTCACACCAGAGGAGAGGCGTTCTACCATCACCATAGACAGGGGGCGTCCTTACACCTTGAGGAGAGGAAGTCTACCATCACCATAGACAGGGGCTCCTCTACACCTAGAGGAGAGGAGGTTCTACCATCACCATAGACAGGGAGGTTATCTCTACACCTAGAGGAGAGGAGGTTCTACCATATACATAGACAGGGGGCATCTATGCACCTAGAGGAGAGGAGGTTCTACCATCACCATAGACAGGGGGCATCCTCTACACCTAGAGGAGAGGAGGTTCTACCATCACCATAGACAGGGGGCATCCTCTACACCTAGAGAAGAGGCAGTTCTACCATCACCATAGACAGGGGGCATCCTCTACACCTAAAGGGGAGGAGGTTCTATCCTCGCCATAAACAGGGGCCATCGTCTACACCTAGAGGAGAGGAGGTTCTACCATCACCATAGACAGGGGGCATCCTCTACACCTATAGAAAGTTCTACCTTCACCATAGTCAGAGATTCTTTACAGTAAGAGCAGGGAGATTATGGAACTCTCTGCTGCAGGATGTTTTCATGGATGAGACACAAGTTCAAGTTCCAGAGTGGTCTGGATGCCTTTCCTGAAAGTAAAATTGTTACATGGTTTGTGCAGTGCTGTGTAATCTGTAGGCGCTATATAAATAAAGAATTATTATTATTATTATTACGTGTTTTGGTACATTGATCTTTGGGATGGGAACTTGATCTAGTGATTCCATCTGACTGCAATATTTGGAAAGAAGAAGGCAATTGCCATTTTTTGTCTTACTTTGGATTAACATTGTAAATGAAACTCAGTATATTCACCAAAACATCTCATTCCGACTGTCAAGTACATTGATAGACCAGTGATGATTTGGGCATTTTTCTGCAGCCCCAGGAGCTGTGGTCATTGAGAATACTATACAAGAGGGGGCTAACTAGCCCTAAGGCACCATAACCAGGGAATAAAACTTAACCTTTATTCATATTAGTTTAAATATACAATGAACATAAATTTGACTAAAAACACAGGGTTGCATCAATGCCAAGTGTCTAGGTGTCCCAGTACTGGTATCGGATTTGCCAGCCTAGGTGTTAAATGTATCACAATGTATTAGTGGGGCAGACTTCAGTAGTGGGTGTGAATTTGTGTCTCAGGTGAGACTTTTTTTTGATGATGGGGTATATGTATTTAGGCTGTCCAGGTAACTGTGTCCAGGAGAGTGCAGTTCGCACTCCCTGGTCAGATCAATGGGGTTTATCCACCATATTGTCCAAGTGGATTATTAAATAGATATTCCTCTTATTACACTGTATCCCTGCGTGGGATTCAAGTGAAATGGACCAGTGTTATGCCACCGTATGGATTGTAAAAATGGTGGAAACTAATACCCCAATTGCCCTGTCTCAGTCATTAGACCCAAATGTCTCATACACCTGATGAATAGCATTACACCACCACTGCTGCTCTATTCTATGCTGCCTCCTATATTATTCTTGAAATTCAATTCTACACTGGCATAGTGTATCCTGCTATTAAAATTGCTACTCAAGCCCCCCAACATGTTCGCCGAATAAACAGCTTCATCAGGGGGGAACAGGCTTAGCTCGCAAGCGGCGTGCAAAGTGTGTATTTATACACTTACCCAGAATGCCATAGGTGGTGGGTGTGCCCAATCAGCTGTCCGAGGGCGAGAGGGGGCATCCAAGAATCCCACTAGAGAGTATGTCCACGAACTGAAGACAATATTGGATGAGGCCCTCTGTGGCAACCTTATTAGTGAGGAGGAAAAAAGGTTTCTGTCATGCCCTTATCCGACCATGGCAACTTTTTACGCACTACCAAAGGTGCACAAACAAAAACATCCTTTACCAGGGAGACCGATGGTGTCCGGATGTAACAATTTGACACAATCATGCAGTATCTATTTAGACACCCTCTTACAACCCTTTGTACAGAGTCTCCCGTCGTACATCAGGGACACAAAGGATGTGATCTCTAAACTGTCTGATTTGGTCATCACCAGTCAAACCAAAATAGCGAGCCTTGATGTAGTCTCCTTACAGCAACATTGCTCACCCCCGGGACTTACTGCCACACGATATTTTATCAGCACCAGGGGCATACAATATCGGGGCACACAATGATTTTATGATTGACCTGCTGTCCTCTGTCCTGACCCAGAATTATTTTCTGTTTGAGGGAGTCTATGTTAGAGGGAGTCCAAGTTAGAGGGACCGCTATGGGGGCGACTTGTGCACCCTCATATGGGAACCTCTTTCTTGGGTGGTGGGAGGACACTATAGTGTTCTCGGACAACCTGGTGAGATATTCCAACCAAATATTATATTGGGGTAGGTATATCGATGATATACTGATAGTGTGGGAAGGGGATGTTCCCCTTTTTTTGGATTTTGTGGAAGCTCTAAATACCAACAAAATTGGGATGAAATTTACCCATGAAATCCATGATAAACTTATTAACTTTCTGGACCTTACCATAAAAATTGGAGATAACAACAGATTACATACGGACATTTTTCGCAAGCCAACCTCCACTAATATCCTTCTCCATTTGGATAGTTAGCATCCCCAGCCCTAAAGAAGGGAATTCCCGTGGGGCAATGACTGAATGTGATCAATTACTAAAACGTCTTGGTGAGCGCCAGTATCCTAAAAAACATCTATATAGGGCCTATTCAAGGGCCAAACGTGCGGATAGATCTTTACTGACTAACTCCCTTGAACATGGAACACAAGTAGGTCCGATAAGATGCATAGACACCTACGATGCTTATGCTGGTAAAATTACCAACATTATGAGACGCTACTGGCCAATTCTGAAGGCGGACCCGGATTTATCCGAACGACTACCAGATTACACCTCGATCACTTATCATAGGGGAAGAAACCTACGAGACTATCTGGTATATAGTCACTTTGCCCCCTCAAAAGAACCTATGAATCGGCGAGGCAGTAACACAGTTGGCTCATTCCCTTGTGGATCTTGTACGTTTTGCCGTTATTTGCCACGTACCTTGAATTTCATAAATCCTCACAATCAAGAGTTTTTTGCCATAAGGGACTTCTACAACTGCAAAAGTGTGGATATAGTCTATGTAGCCTCATGCCCCTGCCCCAAACTATATGTGGGTAAGACCATTCAGGAGCTAAGAAGGAGGATATCGGGACATTTGAGCTCCATCAACACAAAAAAGGACACATCAATCTCGCGACACATCTGGAGTCATCATGGAGGGGACCCCACATTTTTAAAATTCTGGGGGGTAGATCGCATAAAACGTGGCCCGAGACTGGGTGACCAAAATCAGAGACTTTTACAGATAGAGGCAAGGTGGATTCTCCGCCTCAATAGGGTTTAATGAGGGTTTTACCTTTTACTCCTTTTTTTGTAAACATTTAATAAATGTATAAACTGTGAATATTCTTGGTTGCTGGATCATCTGTCTCATGCTTCTGAAGGAGCTCCAGTGTGAGCTATTATTCTTAATTTCAAGTTTTGGTTATACACATCAGACCGAATATCTATTCTAATATCTTGACAAACCACAGTCATACATGTTTCTACCTACAATGGTACATGCTGGCATAAGGAATTTGTTGCTTTTGTACTTATGATTGATCTCTTCTATACTATTTACATGCTGCATTGAATGAACAATTTAATTGGACGCAAGCGTGCACAATATCTTTATTTTTAACTTTGTCCCTGACACTTATATGTCTCGGACACTGAACGACCCGTTTCCCAGAATGGACCAGGTGATTAAGCCAATTTTGGCTAATGTACTTGCCTGTGCCCAATTCTTAACATTTTTAGGAGTGGCTTGATCCAGCGTCCCTGCTTTGAACTATTAACCATGGTGATCCTATTGAATGACGTACCAGATCACGTGATAACATCACGTGATGAGTAGGGGATCACGTGCCGACCCCTCACAGAGGGCGGCCCCATGCTATCCCCATGCACCACTGGGCAGGTGACGCGCTTGTATACAACACGTGATGGGATACCCCATGATGGTCATGTGACCAGTGCCCGGCCATACGTACCTAGGGCGGTCACAACAACGTCTCGCCCTCGGACGGCTGATTGGGCACACCCACCACCTATGGCATTCAGGGTAAGTGTATAAATACACACTTTGCACGCCGCTTGCGAGCTAAGCCCGTTACCCCTGATGAAGCTGTGTATTCGGCGAAACATGTTGGGGGGCTTGAGTAGCAAGTTTTAATAGCAGGATACACTATGCCAGTGTAGAATTGAATTTCAAGAATAATATAGGAGGCAGCATAGAAATAGAGCAGCATTGTGTGGTGTGAATGCTATTCATCAGGTGTATGAGACATTTGGGTCTAATGACTGAGACAGGGCAATTGGGGTATTAGTTTCCACCATTTTTACAATCCATACGGTGGCATAACACTGGTCCATTTCACATGGATACCACACAGGGATACAGTGTAATAAGAGGAATATCTATTTAATAATCCACTTGGACAATATGGTGGATAAACCCCATTGATCTGACCAGGGAGTGCGAACTGCACTCTCCTGGACACAGTTACCTGGACAGCCTAAATACATATACCCCATCATCGAAAAAAAGTCTCACCTGAGACACAAAATTCACACCCACTAATGAAGTCTGCCCCACTAATACATATGTGATACATTTAACACCTAGGCTGGCAAATCCGGATACCAGTACTGGGACACCTAGACACTTGGCATTGATGCAACCCTGTGTTTTTAGTCATAAATTTATGTTCATTGTATATTTAAACTAATATGAATAAAGGTTAAGTTTTATTCCCTGGTAATGGTGCCTTAGTGCTAGTTAGCCCCCTCTTGTAAAGTTTAGAAATAGCCTACCAAGTGTAAATTTACCATCTCTTTCTTTTTGGATCCATTGAGAATACTAAGAACTACTCTGGATACCAAAATATTTTAGAGTCAAATGTGAGGTGTATCTGACAGCTAAAAATTAGTTATTTACTGGGTCATGTAACAAGACAATGATCTGAATCATATCAACAACTCTACATCTGAATACCCGGAAAAGAAAAGACTCAAAGTGATGCTCAATAATAATAATCCTCAATTATGTCTCCCAACTGGGCAACATTCCCCATTCTAAATAAGAGGAAAGATAGGGAAAGGTGAGATGAAATCTGGGTAAAACTAAAAGTGGGGCTCCAAAAAAGAACTATTTTATGTCACCATCAGTAAGAGGCTCCTTTAGTTCTGCACAATAATAACACTTTGTGGTTCACAAACTGTAGTAAGGTAAAGCAATCTGTAATATGTAGGAGAATTTTATAGATAGACAGATCATATATAGATTGATGATAGGCGATAAGTTATATGAAAGATAGGTGATAGATTTATAGATGCATAGATACAAATTATATTATATATGGATATCTAGATAGATCAAATGTTTGTTGATTTTTCCCGGTTTCATGTCCTACATCGAGAGAGGAGGCACCGGCACGGGATCTGAGCATGTGAGTCATATCTAGGTGAGTATAAATGTTTATTTTTGTTAGAGGAAACCTACCACTACGGATCTAACTATTAAGGTAGATCCAGTGGTAGGTGCATATAACGTATGTAAGGATAGCTCTTTTTACGGCTAATCTTTTACTCCCCTCTATCTTTGCTAATCTTTATTCATGGTAATATGCAAATTTTCTAAAGAGGCTACTGGGGCGTGGAGTAGCTGGAGCTGAGGCTACATTGCATGGCTACTCCACGCTCATCCTCCTACCCAGACACTCATCCACGAAGCCGGAGTTCTGCGCATGCGCAAAACTTAGGCCAGCGGCTGTGCGATCTCGGCTACAAAGCTGGAGCTACTGCGGATGTGCAGAACTCCGGCTTCACGAAGAAGTACACGCAGCTCCTTGTAGCTGCGCGCTGAAGATGTCTGGGTAGGAGGATCAAAGAGGCTACTGGAGTGTGGAGTAGCCGCGCCATGCAGCCTCATGTCCAGCTACTCCACGCCCCAGTAGCCTCTTTAGAAAACTTGCATATTACCCTAATTAAAGATTAGCAAAAATAGAGGGGAGTAAAGGAATAGCCCTAAAAAGAGCTATCCATAAATAAGTTAGATGCACGTAGTGATAGGTTTCCTTTAAATGTTAAGACGTCAAAAAGGGTGATTTGGAACTCTAACAGTTCCATAAGGAATTTAGGTCTAAACATAATTTATACCCAGCATGTGAATGCGGCCTAATGGCCTTTACGGTATCCAGACAGCCAAACAGTTGTGTCATTGACTACAAATAAGTCATTTTACTTGGCTGGTATCTACTCTGAACTTATCAATATGGAATAATATACACTAGCGGTAATGGATTAAGTAGACTAGACCACCTTCTGCTCAACAAAATGCTTCTGACAGCTCCAGAGAAGAAGTAGGTAAAGTTTAGTCAACTGAGTAATTGCCATGGATTTTGGGTAATGAAACCTGGTCAGAAGGGTCTGTTGTTACCAGGAAGAGATCAGGGAATGATGCTGAGCACATGATACAACTTCATATAAAGGAAAAAAAACAAGTGTTTAAAAGAAATGTGAAAAAAGAGAAAAAAATAAATAAAAGTTAGTGTAACATGCTGATAGTAACAGATGTTACTCAGCATCACACATGCTGCTCGCTACTGCTCACTTCTAAGGTCTGCTACCGGCACAGACGCAGGAATAACAGATGGAAATTAGAGGGCCACCTGGTTTCAGATGAAATCGTGTTATCTGCCTGCGATAAATAAAACAGGATCCCAACATAACACAGAAGCGTTTTTAGACTGAATATGCAGTCTGCCATGCAAACTGCAGCTGTGGCTGGAGGATGACAAACATAAACTGATTAGCATTAGGTTGCAAAAATAATTAGATTATATGTAGTCAAATAATCTTTTGAAGTCATGCTGACTGTTTCCTGAAGATGGAAGATTTCAATAGCCGGATACTGTTATCTGGATTGCTGGTTCGGATGTTTGCGTTGCTTATCTGTCTCACTTCATAACTGAATCATATATTTTGCTTCAAGTACTGTGTAATCGAAGATTAACATTCCTCCTATGACTGACACTAGCCTGTAATAATGCTAGAGATGCAGGCAGTCCCCGGGTTACGTACAAGATAGGGTCTGTAGGTTTGTTCTTAAGTTGAATTTGTATGCAAGTCGGACCTGTATATTTTATAATTGTAACCCCCAGCCAAATTTTTTTTGGTCTCTGTGACAATTGGATTTTAAAAATGTTGGGTTCTCATAAGAATCAGGATTAATAATAAAGCTTCATTACAGACACCTGTGATAACTGTTATAGCTCATTATTGTAGTCTAGGACTAAAGTACAGTAAATTACCAATATCCAGAGGTCCGTTTGTAACTAGGGGTCGTCTGTAAGTCGGGGACCGCCTGTATAGAACGATCTGTAAGAATATTCTAGATCAGTGGTTCTCAACCTGTGGGTCGGGACCCCAGCGGGGGTCGAACAACCAAAACCGGGGGTCACCTAAAGCCATCGGAGCCGAAATTTTACTGTGTTTTTACTGCGAGTTGCATGGTTTGGGGTCACCACAGCATGAGGAACTGTATTGCGGGGTCATAGCATTAGAAAGGTTGAGAACCACTGTTCTAGATAGATACCATGCTCCAAAATAGGATACCCAAATCTTCAGTCAAAGCATGTAGCAGTAGGTGGGGTCTCTAGTATATCCAGAAAACCCACAGACAACTATATGTGTCCCTAAGGACGGGTACATGGGCATCTGCTAACATGCAATTATTTACAGTACTTCATAGCGGTTATAACATCACATGCTTTTGGCTGGCGTTTTAGAATCCAAAGTATTAAAACTACCGTATATACTCCAGTATAAGCCGACCCGAGTATAAGCCGAGACCCCTAATTTTACCACCAAAAACTGGGAAAACCTATTGACTCAAGTATAAGCCGAGGGTGGGAAATGCATTGGTCACAGCCCTCGACCCCCCCCCCCCCCCAGGGAGAGAACAATGGTGGCACCCAGCACGATGTGACAGAAGAGGAGCCGGGAAGCCAGAAGACGAGCCCCGTGGACATCCGGGGAGCAGCGCTGCACATCGGGGCCACCGGAGGGTGAGTATATAAGTTTATTATTTTTTTTAAGCCCATTGACTTGTGTTTTTTTTAAGTATTGACTCGTGTATAAGCCGAGGGGACTTTTTCAGCACATTTTTTGTGCTTATACAGAAGTATATACAGTACTGTATATCCTCAGGTATAAATCGATCCAAATATAAGCAGAGGTCCCTAATTTTACCACAAAAAACTGGAAAAACCTATTGACTCAAGTATAAGCCTAGGGTGGGAAATACATTGATCACAGCCTCCCCCCAGTATATAACTATTCAGCCCCCTGCACCAGTATATAGCCTGCCTTCCCCCATTATGTAGCCAACCAGTCCCCTCTATATAGCCAGCCCTCTGCCCCCACTATATAGCCAGCCAGTCCCCCCCACCCCTCAGTATATAGCTATCCATTCCCCAGTATATAGCTAGCCAGCCCCATGTGCCCCAATTTACAGCTAGCCAACCCCCTGACCTCCAGAATGTAGCCATCCGCTGCCCCAGTATATAGCCAGCCGGCCCTAAGTATATAGCAAGCCCTCAGTATATAGTCAGCTAGTCCCCAGTATATAGCCTGCCAGCCCCAGTATATAGCCAGTCAGCCTGCCCCCAGTATATAGCCATCCCTAGTATGCCCAACACATAAAAAAGGCAAAACTCACCTTTTCAACACCCTCTGTAGGTCCTCTTCTTATGTACGGCAGCCACTGCTACCATAATATTGTGTGTGCCAGGATCCGCGCACGCACTCTGACGTCATAGCCTGGTTGCTGCAATGTTGCAAAGACCTGCCGCTGCCTGACGTAAGAAGAGGACTCTAATATATACGGTATTGCTCTATTTGCTAATCTTATACAGTTACTGTGGAGGTGGGCACGCTGGTTAGTCTCAGTCGATGGGGCTTGTCTGGTTAGTTGGGGGCAAGGGTAGGTGATTTCCGATGACCAACCACAAAATAAATGCAAGAAGAGCAAAATTGTTGCAGCAGCACATACACAAACGCAATGTAAATGCGATTTTAACACATAGGTTAACACCATGTTAACATACGTGTTAACATACTGTTAACAGTAATGTAATTAGGCAAATTACCTCTGCGTTTTGATTGCATAATGAAAGACAATGTGCAACCTCACCCTTAACACCACGCGTAACCGCAGGCTCATATATTGTCATCTCCCTGGGGTGTAACTAGAATGCTTAAAAATGCAGGACACGGCCTCAAATCCAAAATTTACAGTAGTGTCCACTCCTGCATATAACCTCCTCACGTGGCTTTTGTCCATGTGGATTTGAGACATTTGCAACAAAAAATCTCAAGAAGAAGCCAAAATTTGCACCTGCCAGGATAGGAAAAACTGAATATGTATCACAAGAAAATAGACAGGATCATACATAAGGCGCAAAAAAAGGGCATCCTCTACACCTAGAGGAGAGGAGGTTCTACCATCACCATAGACAGGGGGCATCCTCTACGCCTAGAGGAGAGGAGCTTCTACCATCACCATAGACAGGGGGCATTCTCTACACCTAGAGGAGAGGGGGTTCTACCATCACCATAGACAGGGGGCATCCTCTACACCTAGAGGAGAGGAGGTTCTACCATCACCATAGACAGGGGGCATCCTATACACTAGAGGAGAGATTGGTTCTACCATCACCATAGACAGGGGGCATCCTCTACACCTAGAGAAGAGGAGGTTCTCCCATCACCATAGACAGGGGGCATCCTCTACACCTAGAGGAGAGGAGGTTCTACCATCACCATAGACAGGGGGCATTATCTACACCTAGAGGAGAGGCAGCTCCACCATCACCATAGACAGGGGGCATCCTCTACACCTAGAGGAGAGGTGGTTCTACCATCACCATAGACAGGGGACATCCTCTACACCTAGCGGAGAGGCGGTTCTACCATCACCATAGATAGGGGGCATCCTCTACACCTAGAGGAGAGGTGGTTCTACCATCACCATAGACAGGAGGCATCCTCTACACCTAGAGGAGAGGAGGTTCTACCATCACCATAGACAGGGGATATCCTCTACATCTAGAGGAGAAGAGGTTCTACCATCACCATAGACAGGGGCATCCTCTACACCTAGAGGAAAGGAGGTTCTACCATCACCATAGACAGGGGACATCCTCTACACCTAGAGGAGAGTAGATCTACCATCACCATAGACAGGTGGGCGTCCTCTACACCTAGAGGAAAGGAGGTTCTACCATCACCATAGACAGGGGACATCCTCTACACCTAGAGAGAGACAGTTCTACATCACCGTAGACAGGGGGCATCCTCTACACCTACAGGAGAGGCGGTTCTACCATCACCATAGACAGGGGCCATCCTCTACACCTAGCGGAGAGGCGGTTCTACCATCACCATAGATAGGGGGCATCCTCTACACCTAGAGGAGAGGTGGTTCTACCATCACCATAGACAGGAGGCATCCTCTACACCTAGAGGAGAGGAGGTTCTACCATCACCATAGACAGGGGATATCCTCTACATCTAGAGGAGAAGAGGTTCTACCATCACCATAGACAGGGGCATCCTCTACACCTAGAGGAAAGGAGGTTCTACCATCACCATAGACAGGTGGGCGTCCTCTTCACCTAGAGGAGAGGCGGTTCTACCATAACCATAGACAGGGGGGTATCCTCTACACCAAGAGGAGAGACTGTTCTACCATCACCATAGACAGGGGGCATCCTCTAAACCTAGAGAAGAGACAGTTCTACATCACCGTAGACAGGGGGCATCCTCTACACCTAGAGGAGAGGAGGTTATACCATCACCATAGACAGGGGGCATCCTCTACACCTAGAGGAGAGGAGGTTCTACCATCACCATAGACATGGGGCATCCTCTACACCTACAGGAGAGGCGGTTCTACCATCACCATAGACAGGGGCCATACTCTACACCTAGAGGAGAGGTGGTTCTACCATCACCATAGACAGGGGACATCCTCTACACCTAGAGGAGAGGCGGTTCTACCATCACCATAGACTGGGGGCATCCTCTACACCTACAGGAGAGGCGGTTCTACCATCACCATAGACGGGGGGCATCCTCTACACCTACAGGAGAGGAGGGTCTACCATCACCATAGACAGCAGGTATCCTCTACACCTAGATGAGAGGAAGTTCTTCCATCACCATAGACAGGGATTCTTTCCTGTAGGAGTAGTGAGACTGTGGAACTCTGCCACAAGAGGTTGTTGGTGGATACTTTGACCATGTTTATGAACTGGTTGCCTTTCTTGGCAAAATATAATAAGTTATGGGAATAAAATTTTGTTAATATGGTATGGTAGTGTTTTATTTTGACTATTTGGGTCTGGTCAGTTTTTTTACCCTTTACCATGGCCAAATTGGTATCAGCAATATATGGAATATATGGTTGACTTCTGCTGCCAAAATTGTCTTGTCATGGCCATTTAAAAAAAAATAATGTTTACAACAAAATCCTAATGCAGAACTGGTGCCTTAAATTAATGAGGCAAAATTACTTACCCGGCCGCTGGAGTTCACCGAAAGTGCATTGTCCGACCATAATGCACTGTGCCGCAATTCACTTAGATCGTGCTCCCGATATCCTGCATGTGTTACTTTCCCGCTCAGGTCCGCCGGAGTTCACCATCTTTTTAGTGGTGCTTGGGCTTGCGACACAATTTGAAAATTAAATCCCTTGCTTAGTCCGAATCAGTACATTCGACGGCACGCCCCCTAAATTGTGACGCATGGAAGCCAGCGCAGCTGCGCCACCAAAAGAGTCACAAGGCCAAAATCCCGGTGCAGAAAAAGGTGCACAGTCTGACGAAAATGATTAGTGCAACCCTTTGTAAATGTGCCCCAATGTGTTTTCTTATTGCCCCTTATAACAGTATTGACAGATTCGTTCCATCATACCCCTGTATAGTCTATATTTGCATATTAGAAGTTGCATATTTAAAAGTGATGGGCTGCCAATGTACGGAAAGATTTGCTCAATCTGTTTACTCCTTTATAAAAACTAAACCTATCATGTTGAGTAAATGCTGATTTTTAGAAAAATTAAGCAACTTTTTCCAAAGGCGTACAGTACACAGGATTATTTTCCCCTTCTCTTTAAGGTTTAACAAAGTGTTTCCTGAAAGCTCCTCTTCCCATCGGGACGCAAGCTGTGAAACACAGAAGCAGATTGTAGTGCAATCATTTATTCCCCATATGGTTGTTTAGGAGAGAAAAAAGGGGGTGCACAGTCCCCAGATAGTTTGCAATGTAAGGAAAAATATTGATGGAAGAAAAATGAATATATTTACATAAAGTTCATTCATTCATCAGGGCCAAAAATTTGCTACATTGTAAGTCCATGACACATACCAGTTGGCAGATCTTCAGTATAAATCAAGATTACAGATCTGCAAAGCGTGCAAGTTCACATTTGGGTGGGATTCACACAGGAAAACATTGTGCCACTTACAGAATGAGGAGGAAAAACTTGTTTAACAGCAGAGAAATGATTAGGAACAAAGTGAAGCTTCTGTTTTCCGTTTAAAGGCTGGAAACACACTGCTCCCTTTTTGGTTCTAGCTAATCTGTGTGAATATACTGGGGGTTATTTACTAAGGGTAGCAGATCGTACTTTTGTCGGACTGTTCACAGGTTTTTAGGATTTGCGCAGCTTTGACAGGTATTTAACAGGGGATTGTGCTGGGATTGTGTCACACACGATCGGATTGTGGCACAGCTGCGCCGGCTTTCATGCGACAGAAATCGGGGGCGGCTGTCAGAATTCCGACTGATTCAGACTGAGAGCTGGATTTAACTTTCAAATTGTGTCGCAAGACAATGCACTTACATGCACCAAGAAGAAGAAGGTGAACTCCTGGGACCTGAGCGGGGAAGCGACACATGCAGGATATCGGACGCACGATCTTAGTGAATTGCGGCACAGTGCATTCTCTTCGGACAATGCACTTTTGTGAACTCTGCAAGACCTGGTAAGTAAATGTCCCCCACTGAGTTTACTGATTCTTAGTTTTTATTTGCCTTTAGTAACCTTCATTATTGGAAAAGTTAAAGCAACATAAGAGTATTGTTTTTTTTTTAATTATTATGTCATTTTTCCCAAATAAATTAGGTTGAAAATGCATGTGATGCCCTTTTTAATTGTATCATGTAATCTCCTTCTGACATGGTGGGAATAACATGTACAGGCAGTCCCCAGGTTATGTACAAGATAGGTTCTTCAGGTTTGGACTTAAGTTGAATTTGCATTTATGTCAGAACTGGTAGCTCCAGACAAAAACATTATTTTATCCCAGTGACAGTGGATTTTGAAAAAGTTTGGTGCTGTCATGGGATTGAGGATTATTAATAAAATTGCATAGCCTGGAGCCCCTGATGCTCATTTGCATAAGTTGCTAAACCTTTTTATTGTAAAAACAAGGTCCTAAGAAGCTAAAAGAAGAGCAGAACCTGCCAGAGGGGTCACTCACCGGTGCTTGGTTGACAAACCTTCATCCTGGTGGTAGATTTCCTTTAAATCTAAGCTCTGATTGGTTTCCATTAGCAACTAAAACAGTTTTACGTCAGAAACTTCTGATAAATCTCCCCCTTGTTGTTTTTGCTTGTGAGGGGTATGAAAAAAATGTTAAAATTGGAAATAAATAAAGTTACATTTATAATACTGGAATTGTATTTTCTAGATGCCCATGACATGGATGATAAAATGCCCCAGTATCGGAAAACTGCCGTGTTTTTATAATGGTAATAACATTCATTGGAGTAGGTAAGCAAGTACTTTGTCTTATAGAAAGTAATTGAGTAAGTCTGCTCTGTGGGAAAATATTTCCTGATGCATTCCCAAATGTAATTATACTGAAATTTGTATGCATTTCTATTTGATTATACGCACACTCTAAAGGATATATAGGCGTATCACAAATCATAAACATGTGCAGGACGCCAGGTCTACGCTCTCCTGTCTAATTCACGTTTCACCTTATTCTGATAGAAGCCATAAAGCACAATTCCAGAGATGTGTTTATGTTTCCTAAATTGGGTTTCCTGTTTCACAATTTAAGGGCCTATATTTAGGATAGACCATCTATTTCTAATTAGTGGGAATCCTGACTATTGGCATCATTGCTTAAAGGGGTTGTGGTTTAGTAGTGGGAGGCGAGTGATGGGGGCGGATTAAGGCTACATTCACACACATGTATGGGGGACGTATATACGGCCGATATACACTCACCGGCCACTTTATTAGGTAAACCTGTCCAACTGCTCGTTAACACTTAATTTCTAATCAGCCAATCACAGGGCGGCAACTCAGTGCATTTAGGCATGTAAACATGGTCAAGACAATCTCCTGCAGTTCAAACCGAGCATCAGTATGGGGAAGAAAGGTGATTTGAGTGCCTTTGAACGTGGCATGGTTGTTGGTGCCACAAGGGCTGGTCTGAGTATTTCAGAAACCGCTGATCTACTGGGATTTTCACGCACAACCATCTCTAGGGTTTACAGAGAATGGTCCGAAAAAGAAAAAAACATCCAGTGAGCGGCAGTCCTGTGGGCGGAAATGCCTTGTTGATGCCAGAGGTCAGAGGAGAATGGGTAGACTGGTTCGAGCTGATAGAATTGCAACAGTGACTCAAATCGCCACCCGTTACAACCAAGGTAGGCAGAAGAGCATCTCTGAACGCACAGTACGTCGAACTTTGAGGCAGATGGGCTACAGCAGCAGAAGACCACACCGGGTGCCACTCCTTTCAGCTAAGAACAGGAAACTGAGGCTACAATTTGCACAAGCTCATCGAAATTGGACAGTAGAAGATTGGAAAAACGTTGCCTGGTCTGATGAGTCTCGATTTCTGCTGCAACATTCGGATGGTAGGGTCAGAATTTGGCGTCAACAACATGAAAGCATGGATCCATCCTGCCTTGTATCAACGGTTCAGCCTGGTGGTGGTGGTGTCATGGTGTGGGGAATATTTTCTTGGCACTCTTTGGGCCCCATGGTACCAATTGAGCATCGTTGCAACGCCACAGCCTACCTGAGTATTGTTGCTGACCATGTCCATCCCTTTATGACCACAATGTACCCTGTAACATCTGATGGCTACTTTCAGCAGGATAATGCGCCATGTCATAACGCTGGAATCATCTCAGACTGGTTTCTTGAACATGACAATGAGTTCACTGTACTCAAATGGCCTCCACAGTCACCAGATCTCAATCCAATAGAGCATCTTTGGGATATGGTGGAACGGGAGATTCGCATCATGGATGTGCAGCCGACAAATCTGCGGCAACTGTGTGATGCCATCATGTCAATATGGACCAAAATATCTGAGGAATGCTTCCAGCACCTTGTTGAATCTATGCCACAAAGAATTGAGGCAGTTCTGAAGGCAAAAGGGGGTCCAACCCGTTACTAGCATGGTGTACCTAATAAAGTGGCCGGTGAGTGTATGTCCCCCATACAGTTCTATGGGCTCACGACACTGCGCGGGACCGTACCGCTCCGTAGCCCGGGAAAAGGTAGGACGTGTTCTATCTTTTCCCGTGTTACGGCGCCGTGCGCCATATGTTCCTATGGAGAAGGGTGGGGGTGAGCAACACTCCTCCTCCTCTCCCCGCGCGCTGCTGTGTGCCCACCGTGCTACGGTACGGTGAGCAATGGCAGTGTGCATGTAGCCTAAGACTGCCATGGGCCCCGGGCTGTATGAATATGATAGCCCCTACAAGTCTGGAATCACTTTCCACATATGGTACTAGAATCAAGCTTGTTGGTAAATGGAGGATGTGTCCTTTCTGTTCGCTTTCAATCTGCGGTTTTTGGACCTTTTGGAGGACCTTCAAAGGTCTTAAAATGGCTCGTGTGTACATTGTATTGAGAGCAGGAACAGATGTATGAGGTATCATTTATCATGGCTGAAGGCCCTTGTCAGAATAAAATTTGGTGGGTAGTTTGGGTGGCTTTAGACCCCCTAGAAGGCTTGGTCCTGGGCTACTGTCCAAACCACAGCTGGATGCAGCTTCTTCATTGCTTACATGAGTGGTTGAGCAGGGTATGTCTCAGTAACTGAAGTGAAAACAGCTTATCAGACACAATTTAAAGACAATTATACCACTGTTTGTGGGTTTTCTTGTACTGGTACAAAACTATAAAGTGCATAACCTTGTGTGACCATAAAAAACAATATAGTGATACAGTATATATAGAAAGAAATGAGGGATTATAGGTGTAATAAAAAAAAAGAATGATTAGAGATAAAAAAAGAAAAAGTTGCAGTAGATGGGCAAGGAAGATGTGGCAGTGACAGGTGTGGATCATGTGTACTGGTAAGTTATCCAGGTGAATGGGGAGCTGTGGATATTAGATATGCAGTTTCTTCCAGACATAACCTATTGTTTGTTCAGCTGTTTGAAAGATCAAGTTAAAGAAATGGGCTCCTGTTTTAAGGAACAGAGACAATTCATAATTAAAAAGGACCTTTCACCACCCCAAACTTATTAACTTTGGGGCACTGATTCAGGGGCATTTGAATTGTATTCCTAGCCCCCATCCTTACCGAGATATGAGCACTGTTCTCTGACCATTCATTGTAGCGGATCGTCAGAGAGGAGGTACTGCAGCAGGGGTGGGGGCGTGTGTATATGCTAATGTTCTCTGACACCGTCCAATCAGCGGCAGATGGTGTCAGATCATTTCAGGCACTGAATTTGCAGAGTGTTCTCGCTATTCTACAGCTAGTGAGACCACTCTGCCTGCTGCTGCTCACTCCCCGTTCACTCTGCACACAGTGATGATTTTGTATGCCGGGTACGTGTTGCTGCTATGTTCGGCACATAGAACACAGTGTGCATAGAACATCGCGAGATCACGCTGTGTTCTATGATCTGACACTGTCCGCCGCTGATTTGACAGTGTCAGAGAACATTAGCATATACACACGCCCCCACCCCTGCTGCAGCACCTCCTCTATGACGATCTGCTACATTGAATGGTCAGAGAACGGTGCTCATATCTGGATAACGGTGGGTGCTAGGAATACAATTCAAAGTGCCCCTGAATAAGTGAGCCAGTCTCTACATTTGGGTATGTTAAAGTTAATAAGTTTGGGGTGGTGAAATATACTCTTTAAAGGGGTATTTCTATTTCAGCAAATAAATATTTGAAATTGAAAATGAAATTTTCCAATATACTTTCTGTTTCAATTGCTCACTACATCTCTGCTTGCTGTAATTGTATAGGAAGTTTCTATGTTTACTTCCTGTGGATAGAATCTTATCCTTGGTCACACAGGTGCACAGTTCGTTATATCACAGAGAGTAATTAGAGCTGTGCACCTGTGTGACCAGGGATAGATTTATATCCACTGAAGTGAGTATAGAATGACAACAAGCAGGGATATTACAAAAACTTTGAGGAATTGATACAGATAGTTTATTGGCAAATTTTATAACTGTTCATTATGCAAACATTAATGATATTTTTTGAAATGGGAACTCCTCTTTAAAGGGAGCCTGTCAGGGTGATTTGAGACACTAAACCACCCACAGGTCCTTATAGACTGGTGCCTTAGTGCCCCAAATCATCCCTCTACGATTTTTTAAGCAGGTGTACACCCCAGCTTCAGTGCGTAAGTGCCTTAGGTATAGTACATGTGCATTTAAGCCAGAGCATTATTTCGGCTTCACTTGCCACATCGCAAGATGAGGCATCGCCGCAGGATCTTAAGAAGGCTATATAGCTGGGAACATTATTTTATCTCAGCAGAAATTGGCAGCATTAGCCTACCCACCACCTATCCTGTTTGAAGAATAAAGTTGGTATATCCACATGAAATATAGGATAACCACAAATATTCTAGTTTGGATAAATGCATAAGTTGTTACTGTGAAGGGGATGAATGTTCAGGAAGAAATAGTAACAATGGCAGCCTGTCCAACCAGAGGCAAAACTACAACTCACCAACCCTCCTACTGTATGCTATTTTCTTCCAGTACACCTGTGCACTCCCTATAGTTATACCCATGTGTTTCTTCTCATGACTTACATTAAAGGAACACTCCAGTCAAGGCTAATTCATTGCATAATACATGCGCAAGGCCTGAAGGGAGGAGCAGGACTCATTTTCATTGTATTCCTAGAACTTTGCAAGAACCTGGAGTCATGCTTCCTCCTTCAGGCCCTGCACAAGGTACAAGTCAATGAATCAGATTTGACATCAGTGTTCCTTTGAGGGCCAAGCTGCCATGAGCTTATAAACAGAAAAGTTTATAAACTGAAACCCTTTTACTTCAGATATGGTCACTTCTTCAAATTCAAGTACTGAGTATAAGCCGTGACCCACAATTTTAACACAAAAAACCTGGAAAAACCTATTGACTCGAGTATAAGCCGAGGGTAGGAAATGCAATGGTCACAGCCCCCCAGTATATAGCCTGCCAGTCTCTGCATTTTATAGCCTGCCTGCTCCTGTATTTTATAGCCTGTCAGCCCCTGTAGTATATAGCCTGCCAGCCTCTCTGGTATATAGCCTGGCATCCCCTCTGGTATATATCCTGCCAACCTCTCTGGTATATAGCCTGCCTGCCCCTCTAGTATATATCCTGCCAGCCAATGTAGTATATAGCCTGCCAGCCCTCCTGGTATATAGCCTGTCAGCCCCTCTGATATATAGCCTGCCAACCCCTCTGGTATATAGCCTGCCTGCCCCACTGGTATATAGCCTGCAAGCTGATGTAGTAAATAGCCTGCCAACCCCCTCTGGTATATAACCTGCCAACACTCTGGTATATAGTCTGCCAGCCCCTGTAGTTTATAGCCTGCTAGCCCCTGTAGTTTATAGCCTGTCAGCCCCTGTAGTTTATAGACTGTCAGCCCCTGTAGTATATAGCCTGCCAGCCCCTCTGGTATATAGCCTGCTGGCCCCCTGTAGTATATAGCTAGCCAGCCCCTCTAGTATATAGCCTGCCAGCCACTGCCCCCAATATAATGCCTGTAGGAAAAAAGTGACTGACGTCATGCTGCCTGCGATGGACCATGCAGGGACAAGGAGCCAATGCCAGAGATGCGATGGATAGAAGAGTACCTGCGTCGGAGGGTGAATATACTTTTAGTTTTTTTTTCGTGACTTGAGTATAAGCCAAGTTAGGGGTTTTCAGCACATTTTTTGTGCTTAAAAACTCAGCTTATACTCGATTATATACGGTATTTAACCATATATTCCATTCCCCCTCTTCTAAGTAAATATATACAACAGCATCCGATGTCCACCTGTCTCATAAGACTTGTCCCTTCCCGTAAGTGATATTAGCTATAATGCACTCAGGCAATGTTCAAGGCATGGGATCATGGGAATTAACCCATTGCAATTTGAGGGGTCAAAAAAAAATTGGTTTCTCATCCCATGAGGTTAAGTTGGCAGCTGTCTCATTTCAGGGTTTTGTTTCACCATTTCTGTGATTCAGCAAGTAGAAATTAGTTGTAAGAGGAAACTGATGAATTTCCCTTTTAACTAAGCAGATCTAATTACATTAAGAATATTACACATTTAATCACATAAATTGCCATCTGATTTATAGAAACTACTAAAGCGTTCACAAAAAAAACATTTTTCCAAATCAGATTCATTTATTATTCCAAACCAAGTCACATGCCGTGTATTGCTTATCATAAGTGCAATATATTCCTATTATCTGGATAATTCTCCTCAGCACATGTGTGGCGTTTACCTGCTAATCATGTGTTTTCTACAAGGAGGTTGATTATTTTGTATTGTACGTAATTTGTATTATTTTCATAAATCATGTGTTAATAAAAAGCTTTAGTTTCATAATAAATCATATTTTATTGAAGAAATCTGTTCCAGTGTCCTTCTTTTCCCCCTACCTTTCTTCCTTATTTAAGCTGTTTGTGTAAATCAGCTTTCTGTTTTGTATCCACTGACAGCTGAGAGATATGAGAGATAAAGGAACCTCATAAAATGTCTAATGCCTTAACCTCAGAGAGATGAATCATCAAGAGAAATATTCTCTAGGTTTGGAAAGAGTTAAAAGGGCTAACCACTAATACAAAAGTTTACCATGGTAAGTACTAGACCTTAATAGGGTTACCTATATTGTAGGACCAATGGTAAAATTTCATTGTAGTCTATTGGAGCTCTGAGTCATGTGACCTACTGGCAGTAGGACCCAGGAATGAATGTGACATTCCTGCCATATTTTGGTGGAAATAATGGGTATGGGTAATATGGCTGGATAATGGGTGCTCTGTGGTGACCTTGGCACACTTCTCCAACCTCTCAAATGGCAATATTTATTGTGGAGGGCATGCATACAGTAATGAGTGCATAGTCCCCTTGATCCAATGGAAGTAGGCAGGACACAAGACATCAAAGGAAGTCCGGAGTCCTGCTGCTGGCTGGTAACTTGACCTGCAGTTCCTGATTAATACAGTAAAAGTTTACCAGAATAAATACAATATGGGTGACCATGTTGTATCAGTGGTCAACCCCTTTAATCTTTAGCCTGCTTATCTGTCTGAAATAGATGGATGTTTGTAGGCTTTCAGATATCCTGCTCGCTACAGGTGAAAGAAGAAGAAAAAAGTTACATTGAAGCTGCTTCACTTGATGAAGCATATTGCTAAGTTTACTATTACCCTTGTTTATGAAACATTCAAAATTATACCCAGAGAACAACTGTAAGTACATACTACTATAATACTACTATCTGCTATAAGAAGATGGACTCCTAAGACAAATGTATGTAAAGAGAATAAAATGAGGCTGTGGGATAATGTGAAAATATTTATTTTTCCCAGTGGAGTTCAGATTCCTTGTTCGATGCTACATAATAAACCTCCTAGACATGCAATGGCCAGTGACACATGTAGCACAGAAGTGGCATACAGCTCGCAGAGCCGGGATACATGATATCATGGGAGCGGCACAGCTGTTTGCAGATATCATCGGTGGACCAGATGTGGTGGGATGCCTCACACAGCATGACAGCTACATACTGGGACTCCCATACAACGTGAAATAGCCATTTATCACCGGGGATTGAATATCGCCCCTGTGTTTACTTCTCTATAAACAAGTTTAAACAACTCGTTGAAAACTTTACATACTTTGGCTTCAGAAGGACCCAGACTTGTGCTTCCTTGTATATTTTTCTACCTTGTTAAGTGAAAAACACAGAAATGTACCTTGTGATGACTATACAGTCTGGAATGTGAGAATAAATAGTCAAGTGCTGAGAATATCAACCTGTTTGCTACAGTTATAATCTGGACATCACATAAGAAAAATGGACAACGCTTTAAAGGAGACCTTTGTGTGTGAGATTCTCATACTTATTACACAAGATGCATAAACTATAGGCCATAAAGTCCTCCAGTTTCATACACTACACTTTATTATAAAATTATAATAATATAAGTTGTGCTGAAGAGTTATTTTTTCCTGAAATAGCGCCACTCTTGCCCAAGGGCTGTACTTGGTACTACATTGCAGCTCCATTTGCGATGATTCATCATAGCTGCCATTGAGAATGAATGGGAGCTGCATTTTAGCGGTGCTTGGATGGCTTTTGTCCCAATTATAGATGTCTATTCTGGGGATAATCCATCGATTCAATAATTATTTTGGTCATTCCATTTAAGAAGCAAATTAGAGCCTTCATAATTTTTCCTTTGTACGCCCATTGGAGTTATATAACTATAAGATTCGAACACCCGAAGTCAGTGAATGTTGGTATTTCTCCTTTCTCGAGGCGGGCATTGCATGTGTGCTGTCTACTAGACAAGTATGGTTACTGTGTAACTACCTCCTGCAAATCACCTGTGTTCATATGGTATATAGGGCAACTATTTAGCTGCATACGGTCTTTAGTTGCAACTAGAGATGAGCGAGCACTAAAATGCTCGAGTGCTTGTTACTCGAGTCGAACTTTTCCCGATGCTCGAGTGCTCGTTTCGAATAACGAACCCCATTGAAGTCAATGGGAGACTCGAGCATTTTTCAAGGGGACCAATAAAATGTGTAAATTTATTGAGAAATAAGGAAGGAAAGTCCTGTTTCTTCGTTTTTTTTTTATTCAATGGAATATTCGTGGAACTTCAAAAAGGAGAATGACCCGTGTTAAACATCTGCAATGTGTTCTTCACACATATTGTTCTTCACATTCTATTGTGAAGAACACCTTTCTGCACTCATGTCTTCTGATAAGTTAGCCGATGTATGGGAACATCTGCAATGTGTTCTTCACTGTGTTCTTCACTTAAATGATCCTTAATGATCCTTAAGTGAAAGCTCATTTTCGAGCAGGCGAAATACTCGTCCGAGCAACAAGCCATTTCGAGTACACTAATACTCGAACGAGCATCAGACACGGATGAGTATGCTTGCTCATCTCTAGTTACAACCCCTGATTATTACCTAATTTTTGTTTTGGACCTTTGCTACCTTTTCTTACCTGTTTACCACCATTAACAAATTCTGGATGTCCTTTTAATCCATTGACTAAGCCTGTTTTTGTCTCTTTGGTTTCAAGCACCTGCATCTCTTGACCTGCTTCATTCAGTCACCATTGCTACCGGATCCCAATACAAGGGTTAAGACCCTTTGTCCACGGTGACAACTCAGCATTAGCCATAAACCACATGGGTTGCAGTACAATTACACACACACACATATATATATGTGTGTGTGTGTGTAATCATGTCCCTACATTCGGAGGCTTCTTGTAACAGTATGGAAATTAGAAAATCAATAATTTTACCCTAATATAAACCTTAAAGTTGCCTTGTATAATGTAACCCCAACATAAGGCATTATCCAAATTATTTTCAGCTGCAGATGATTTACTCATCTCTTCACTTTCTACTTAGTTTGATCACTTACATCAGTGGTGGCGAACCTATGGCACGGGTGCCAGAGGTGGCACTCAGAGCCCTTTCTGTGGGCACCCAGGCCTTCAACACATAGTTTGGAAGCTAAGACTCCAGGCTTTCTCCTAAGATCCAATACAGCCCAGGACGTGCCATGCTCAGCGCTATTTTAAAGCAACATCCTTGGCTGCCAGGACTACAGGAAGAGCGAGAAGTTGTGGATAGAGATGGATTGTCATTGGAGCTCCTGCTCTGGGTCCCCTGATTCTGCCTCTTCAGGGGACACTGGAGGGAAGCTACAATCCAAATTTATCCATCTTTCTATTGTATTGTTGAACTCAGGACACCAATACGATTAAAACCTGTGATACTGCAGAGATCAATAAGTTACTGCTTCAATTGTCATGTTGGCACTTTGCGACATATAAGTGGGTTTCGGTTGTAGCTTGGGCACTCTGTCTCCAAAAGGTTTGCCATCACTGACTTACATGCTAAGATACGGAGGATGTCCAATCTGATCTTATCCTGCAGTATTAATACATAGACGGAGAGGATTATGTACTGATTGAATTGCTAATAAGGATTACCTTAGTGACTGAAGGGGAAACGTTGGCAGTTAATTTGATCCATATTTTAGGTATTAGTAATACATTTACATACAACAATAAAAACAGAGAAAGAAAGAACATGGAATCTGCAAGATGAAATCAGCTTTACCATTTGATGTAAACAATGGAAATGGATATGTTTGCTTACGGTTAGGGCAGGTTTTAGGGGGGGGGGGGGCATTGCCCATTTCCTAGTGGGCCTTCAGAAAACAAGAGTAAACTAATACTATTCAATATTATTCATTGTTGTATGGTATAATCTTTAGAAATCAGAAAGTGTTTCCGGTTTATATGATGAAAGTAAACCTATAAATGATACACTATAGTTGGATTGGAATTGGTACAGATTGTACAATGGAGTCCCAGCAGATTTATCTGGCGCTTTTGGATGGAAAAACTCCTGCGCTAGCGGAAAAGAATATACACTTCTGAAATTATTCACCAGGACAAAAATAACAACATTCACAATGTATAAAGTAAATGTCACCACAACCAGTATTGAGTATCCAAATGGTTGATGCTGGAACACCTGGCCGGCAAGCCAACTTCAAGATATTAATATCATGAATGTCTATGGATATGTTGATAACGTGGTGAATATCTGGGGATATAATAAAGGAATGTGTCCACAAAGTCTCTGTACTAATGTCAGCCTCGGTGTGCAGTGAGGGTGTACGTAGGTAAATACCTGGTTGTTATAATGATGTCAACTTGGTCTGTCTAGGAAGCAAGATAGCGAAGGTCCTTGCTAGAGGTTCTTGGGAAATGGTCAAGACTCCACACTTGGAGCGTGCCCTGTCAGCGGCAAATGCTTTGTGTATAGTCCGAGGAGTAGTTCCATACGGTGACGACACTATTCCAACCCGACACATTTTGAAGACATGAAAGGTCTTCTTCCTTAGGAAATCAGTCTATTGTGGGATCATGTGTGAGTGTAATTAAGAAACTTGGTTTTCCGTTTCCAGTATTTTGTACAGTCCGAGCGACCAAATTGCCGACATTCTTTGCTTCTTTGAAAATAAATGTGGGGTTTTTTTTAAGTGGACCCAAAAAAAAAAAAAAAAAGCAAAGAATGTGGGCAATTTGGTCACTCCGACCAAACAAAATACTGAAAATGGAAACTAATACCTAAATTTAATTGTTTTCAACAACCAGGCTTTTTTCCTTGCCGAAACTGTAAAGTATGTAAAAAAACTGGAGAAAGAAGAACAACAAGAACATTTGGACCACCACCATTTTTTTTTGTATTGCATGCCCTTGTGAAAAATTATAAATAGGATGGATAAAAAGAGTTTTTCAAAAAAACGGATAGGTGAACACATTAAGAGTATTCAAAAACAAGACAATACCTTTTTTTTTGTAAAACAAGAGCATAAGAAGCTAAAAAAAGAGCATATCATGCAACACAAATTGGGGGGCAGGCCGTTGGACGACTTGGCGGATTCAGACAACGTGTGGGATTTAACATTTAAATTGTGTCGCAAACCAAGCACTTACATACTCCGGGAAGAAGAAGGTGAACTCCGGTGGATCTCAGTGGGGAAGCGACACATGCAGGATCTCGTGCGCACGTTCTTGGTGAATCACACCGGACTTCATCTTTGTCGGACCGTCCGGATCGGGGATCGCGACAGGACCGGGTAAGTAAATGTGCCCCAAAGAGTACAAAGTATGCATCCCTATGTGTGAAACTTTAAATATCTAAAACTAAAAAGAAAATTATCGTGGATAATTCACAATTTCAGCTTTTATGACTTCAAGTTCTCTTTTATATAACATGTCTGAATATAAAATGAATATTACTATTAATATTACTGTGCAGTTGTGCCTCACACATAGTTGGCTTTTTCTCTCATCATTGAGTGGAGCATAGCAGTAGAGAAAGTTGCAAGGTCTAGAGGGGTCACACTTTATGACATGGAGTGACATGCAGAGAGACAGTGTGAGGTAACGGCATGGGGCTCCAAGAAGAGTTTGTGCAATTTATTTTTTAAAAGGTTCCAATTAGTAAAATGATTAATAATGAGATGAATCTTTAATGAGAACTTGCATTCACGCTGCAACCTCTTACTATGTTATAGATTTTATTATGCCTTACAATAAATACATTTGCACTTAAAGGGGTTGTCCGAGACTTCAGAAAATTAGTAGCCGGACTGGAGTGGCTTTTAAAAAAAATAAACATGTACTCACCTCCTCTGTCGCTCCTGATATCCTGCACTTGGACAACCCCTTTAAAGGAAATCTTCCATCAAAATCAAGCATGATAAACCAGGGACACTTACTCATAGATCCAGGCACCGTAACTGTGGTGATCTTCTTATATTTGTTATTCTTATATTTGGCACATCTGGAAAGCTTATAAACAGCCCACAATACAGTTTTACTCCCTTTACCCTTCCTTTAACCACTTCGCGACCGCCCGCCGTGTATTCACGGTGGCGGTCAGGTCGCGCTGCATGGAGAGGGCTCACGGGCTGAGCCTTCTCCATAGCCGGTAAGTCTTTGCTGCATATTGCTAGCACCGATCGCGGGTGTTTTCACAGAGATGGCTGCCGGCAAAGCTGCCGGCAGCCTCAAAAAGATAGCGGCGCATGGGCGCCGCCATCTTACCTGGGATCGCCGCTATAATAAAAAAACCAAAAATTTTAAATCACCCCCCTTTCCCTAGAACTGACATAAATATAAATAAACAGTAAAAATCATAAACACATTAGGTATCGATGCGTCCGAAAATGCCCGATCTATCAAAATATGATAACGGTTTTTCAATGTGTTTAACTCCGGAAATGAGCGCCCAAAGTTGAAAATGGCACTTATTTGCCATTTTGAAAAATATAAAAAAATCTGCAAAAAGTGATCCAAAAGTCATACTGTCCTAAAAATGATATCATTGAAAATATTATCAAATTTTGCAAAAAATGACACCACCCACAGCTCCGTACACCAAAGTATAAAAAAGTTATTAGTGCCAGAAGTTGGCAAAATCAAAAAAATAATTTTTGTACAGGAGGTTTTAATTTTTGTAAACGTATGAAAACATTATAAAACCTATACAAATTTGGTATCCCCTTAATCGTACCGACCCAAAGAATAAAGTAGACATGTCATTTGGGGCACTCAGTGAAAGACGTAATATCCAAGCCCACAAGAAAATGGCGCAAATGTGTTTTTTCACCATTTTCACTGCATTTGGAATTTTTTTCCCGCTTCCGAGTACATGGCATGGAATATTAAATACCATCACTATGAAGTGCAATGTGTTACGCAGAAAACAAGCTGTCACACAGCTCTTTACGTGTAAAAATAAAAAAGTTATTGATTTTTGAAGGTGGGGAGTGAAAAACGGACATGAAAAAACAGGAAAGGGCCCGGTCCTTAACCGGTTAAAGGAGTTTTGGTGGAGAATCTACACAACCAATTTGATGGATCTACTGCAAGACATCCATTCTATATAGACGCATAAGGGGAATTACAGTAAGACTATGGCATGAACAGGAATCTATGGGCCAGACAAGCGTCTTCTTAGAACAAGCGATGCTCAGATGTTTGCCGTTGGCACGTTCTAGTAATACAAACTTGTGCCAAACCCACAGACATCGAGGCCGACTCACTAGATGGAATCAAAAAGGGGAAGTTGTCAGAAGAAAAGGGGAAATCTGAAGTATTTCCACATAGAATGTGTCATACGGTTAGATGAAATCAAGGGCTGGTGAATCTACATGTTAAAGTGCGACGTGACTGTTTCTAAAGCGCACGAGGTGGGGAAGATTTGCAAGTTATTAGTCACTGGAAAAGCACTAGAGACATTTTTGTCAGCAGTTAAACACTTAAGAAAACATTAACCATTTCACTTCAAAAATATAGAATTGTTAAAAATATCAGTGAAGTTTTTTTTTCAATTTTTGCATTTCAGAATTGTTTCCAGGACTGTTCCCAGCAATCATCTCTTCATATCAGCTATATCTAACGCAGAATATCACTCACTCATAGATCCAGACACTGTGATTGTGGTAATCTTCTTATATTTGTTTTCCATGACCTCCTTTGTCAACTTATTAATAATTATTTTGATGAGTGTTAGGGGCTACCCTAGTCCCTCTGTGATCTGGCTTTAAAGACTGTTACACTTTTTTACCCTCCACTCTGAGGGAGTAGGGGATGACAGTGTAACAGTCTGTGAAGCCAGATCACAGCAGGGCTAGGGTAGCCCCTAATAATCATCAGAATAATTATCAAAGTTGATGAAGGAGGTCATGGAAAACAAATATAAGATTACCACAATCACGGTGCCTGAATCTATGAGTAAGTGTCCCTGCCTTATACAGTGGGATACCTCCTCCAGTTCAGCACATTACCCTGAAAACAGAAGGAGGAGTGATCTTTGGTAACAGGCAATGATAATAATAATTATTTATTTATATAGCGCCTACAAATTACGCACCGCTGCACAAAGCATGTCAAATTGGTCCCTATCCGCAATGGCGCTCACAATCTAAACAACCTAACAGTATGTTTTGAAGTGTGGGAGGAAACCGGAGGACCCAGAGGAATCCCACGCAAACATGGAGAGAACATACAAGCTCTTTGCAGATGTTGAACTGGGTGGGATTCGAATCTAGGACCCCAGCGCTGCAAGGCAGAAGTGCTACCCACTCACCATGCCGCCCAATGATCTGTGGCTGCTGATGTCCAAGGTGTCCCATTATATGGACAGTTATATCACTGAAATCCACAGTATGCACTCAGTGGAGGCTGGGGATGGGTACCATAACAGTGGTCTCTATTGGCCTCTGCTGAATGTATACTATTTTTTCTATCTGTAACCAGGATGAAAAAGCACAGTCTAAAACGCTCCTTCATCCTGTGTTTCCTGCAGGAAAGCAGGGGCCAGAAGAAGGCCAGTTAGTCTATGCAAACCTTCTGTGTGTAAGTTGGCATACACTGTAAATGTGTCCCAAAAATGAGATTTTAATCTACCTATAGATGGGTGTGCTATTTAACTGACATGTGTCCATGTATCCATAGACACATCTAGTGTATGTACCCATCTCCCAAAAATGAGATTTTAATCTACCTATAGATGGGTGTGCTATTTAGCTGACATGTGTCCATGTAACCATAGACACATCTACTGTATGTACCCATCTCTGCTGCTCCCTTATAAAAGCTCCTGGTCCCAACTGGAAAACAACTTTCTCATCCAACCACTCACTTCAGTGGGTCACCTATCCCCCTCTAGTGATTGAATGAATGCCCAAGAGTTTTTTATGGTGCGGGGAGACACCCAGGATGCCGAGTGCTTTGGGTCCCAAAGTATCAGTAAGGGAGAAGCAGGAGGATAACCATTTTACTGACCGCATGAGCCCCTTTACCGGACATCACTTTTAAGGCATAAATTGTTGCCAAACTGTGACCTGTAGCTGGTACTATAATACTTCATGATAAATACTGTTTCTAGGTATTATCATAAGAAAGGAAGTGAAAAGAAGATTGTCAATTTTGTGCTGCTTTGTGGTAAGCATCGTTATACCATCATTTTTAGAGTTGGGTTTCTGGGGGTAGCCTGTTTTGTGACACAGGAAACTGTGTGTTATAGCTTTATACTTTTTTGGTCATCTTGATGAGTATTTGGTTTCACTTTATATTAAGTATAACATTCATTTCTAAGAAACTCTTCATGCTATGGTTGGTTTCCCTAGAAGAGTTTAAATAATTCACAGAATGTGTATAAATCTTCTTCTGCCATCAGACCAGATTATTAAAGAAAGATTACATTTAGTTGACCATGCAAAGTGACAATATAATAGAAAATAAAAATGTTCCAAAATAAAAATTAATACCGATCTAATCCTCAGCTTTTCTAGCTTTGACACTGCCCACTATTCCACTATGATGCTGTTTTCAGCCCAAGAGCCCTCTCCATACCACCGTAGCCAATATCTCCAAAGGCCATGCCCCCGATTTGTGTCTCATGAAAGTCGGCGTGTGTGCCAAAAACTCCTGTTGAACGCGGCGCATATCGGAAATAGTCGGGAAACCAGACAAAAATGTGCCCCAGTGTTGTCTGCAGGTAATTAGAGTTTAACATTTTAAGCTACCTGTATGCAGGAGCTTTATAACAGCACTGAATGTTGGACTCAAAATTGGACTCAATATTGGAATTAAAATTTTCGACTACAGTGCTATTATCACAATTGTGTTTATGGGGCATCAAAATAACATTTCCAGCCATGGGGTTCAAAGGGAACCTGTGACCAGAAATGGCATTTTAGCTGATGACAGGTTCCAATAGCCAATGCTTTGCTGATTTCAAAAATGCATTCAGCATTCTGAATCATTTCAGTAGTTTATATAAGTTTAAGTCACATTACCTGGCTCCCTGCCAGCAGCGTGTGGTGAGTCCCGGGGTAGGGGGAGACTTCAACCTGTGTGTACCCTTGTCATTCTCCTCTAGTTTGGAGGAGAACAAGAATACATGACTATATATATATATATATATCTATCCAACTGCTCGTTAACACTTAATTTCTAATCATCCAATCACATGGCGGCAACTCAGTGCATTTAAGCATGTAGACATGGTCAAGACAATCTCCTGCAGTTCAAACCGAGGCATCAGTAAGGGGAAAGAAAGGTGTTTGAATGCCTTTGAACGTGGCATGGTGGTTGGTGCCAGAAGGTGGCTGAGTATTTCAAAATGGCTGATCTACTGGATTTTCACGCACAAGACCATCCTAGGGTTTACAGAGAAGGTCGAAAAAAAAAGAGAAAACATCCATGAGCGGCAGTTTCGTGTGGGCAGAAATGCCTTTGTTGATGCAGAGGTCAGAGGAGAAATGGGCAGGACTGGTTCGAGCTGATAGAAAGGCAACAGTGACTCAAATCCACCGTTACAAACCAAGGTAGGCAGAAGAGCATTCTGAATGCACCGTACGTCGAACTTTGAGGCAGATGGTACAGCAGAGAAGACCACACCGGGTGCACTCCTTTCAGCTAAGAACGGAAACTGAGGGACAATTTGCACAAGCTCATCGAAATTGGGACAGTAGAAGATTGAAAAACGTTGCCTGGTCTGATGAGTCTCGATTCTGCTGCGACATTCGGATGTAGGGTCAGAATTTGGCGTCAACAACATGAAGCAGGATCCATCCTGCTTGTATCAACGGTTCAGGCTGTGGTGGTGGTGGTTCATTGTGTGGGGGAATTTTTCTTGACACTCTTGGGCTTGGTACCAATTGAGCATCGTTTGCAATGCCACGCCTACCTGAGTATTGTTGCTGACCATGTCCATCCCTTTATGACACAATGTACCCTGTAACATCTGATGGCTACTTCGCAGGATTATGCGGCATCGTCATAAGCTGGATCATTCAGACTGGTTTCTTAACATGACAATGAGGTCACTGTACTCAAAGCCTCCACAGTCACCAGATAATCCAATAGAGCATCTTGGGATGTGGTGGACGGGAGATTCGCACATGGAGGTGCGCCGACAAATCTGCGGCAACTGTGTGTGCCATCATGTCAATATGGACCAAAATTCTGATTGCTCCTGCACCTTGTTGATCTATGCCACGAAGAATTGAGGCAGTTCGGAAGGCCAGGGGGTCCAACCTTACTAGCATGGTTGTCCTAACTAAAATGGCCCCGTGAAGTGTATCATACATATATATATATATATTGTCTGCGAAAAATGTTTTTTGTTCACATACTTTGGCTCTTTTCGTCCTTTCTCCAAATCTGCTTCTGAAATTTCTGAATTTTATCTTGAAAGCAAGATGGACAGAAGCTCAGATTACCCTGTTTCCCTGAAAATAAGACAGTGTCTTATATTAATTTTTGTTCCCACAGAGGCACTAGGTCTTATTTTCAGGGGAGGGTCTTATATTTCCATGAAAAATAATTCACATTTATTGTTGAAAAAAAACAACTTCTCTAACATCCTTATAACTCTTCAAACTTATTTAATGCAGAATTTCTTGTGACTCCATTTTTATTGGAATATTTGGCCCCAATCTCTCATGTTTAGCAATGATCCCCTTCTTGTCAGCACTTCATGTCCGGGTAGCTGCTTGTATCACATTTGCAGCACAACAGTCAGAGATTTTATCCCATGATTATTTCCCCATATCACAACCTCTTGCCTCATCTAAATAATCCACCAATACTAACATATGGCGCGAGGGGAGCTGTAGCAATGACTGCCGCTAGGTCTTATTTTCAGGGGAGGTCTTATATTTCTAAGCCTGAACACAATTTTAGTAGGTCTTATTTTGGGGGATGTCCTATTTTAGGGGAAACAGGGTACATAGAGTCTTTAGTGCAAAGGGGAGGGGCACCAGTGAGTCCCAGCAGCTAGGTCTCCTCCCAGCAGCTTAAAGACCACTGTAAAATTATAGATTACAGAGATAAATAGTCAACAAACAATGTTATTCCTCACGTGCACACTATGGACTACTGATTTCTGCAAAGTTTGGTGAAAGATGAAGTATACCTTTTTTATTTGCTCTTTGTGTTGTTGCTAAATTGTAAAATATTTAATACCATTAACTATCTCTTATATCTCTACTTATGTTATTAATTTTCATTTTTATAAAATCAGTTTAATTAGCATCATCAAAGCTGCCGTGTAACGATTAACATGCTGGCTCAATGCCCTTTCGTATCCATAAGGAGTCATTTAGGATACGACTCCTTTGAACATACCTTTGTTAAAGAACTAGACACCTCCCTTGGCACTTTACATGATAAAGATGACCTTTAAGAAAAAAATGTCCCAATAAATCTCACATGTTACAGAGGAACACGGTGAATAATTAAACAGAAGGCCAAGGATATTGTTAAAAAGCGCTCACTAAATCATTCTACGGGTCTGTTCAAACAGGTTCCGTCATAAAAAAAGAATGCATTCCTGTTACGTATGAACTCAATGGTTTATGATGAAGGGTTTTCAACACTAAAAGGATCTTTAAGGAATCTACATGAAGCAAATGCATTGTGTAGATTTTAGTTTTAATAATTAAAACTAAATACTGAAACTTATTTTTCAATGTTATTTTCTTCTTTTCGTATCCTATTCTCTGTCCAAAATAAAGAGCAGTCATCTTGACCAAGTTGCTATTCTGCAGCGTGGACCAAACTGAAGTCTGGTTATCACCCATTGACCTCAATGCACTGACCTCATTGGGGGTCATAGGGGGATATTGATTACCGTATATACTCGTGTATAAGCTGAGTTTTTCAGCACAATAAATGTGCTGAAAAACCTAATCTCGGCTTATACACGAGTTAATAAAAAAAAATACACAAGTTAATTAAAAAAAAAAATATTACTCACCTCCGGCTCCCGGTCCTCGGCGGCAGCTCCCGATCCTCTGCGGCGGCTTCTCCCCTATATATTCACGTGCCGGCAGTCGCGTCTATGTGACTTGCCGGCGGGCGCACAATATGATGTAGCGCATCGCACTGTGCGCCCGCGGCAGTCGCATGGACGTGACTGCCGGCACGTGAAGATGAAGAGAGAAACCCGCCGCAATGATCGGGAGCCGCCGCCGAGACCAGGAGCCGCCGCGAGGACCAGGAGCCGCCTCCAGGACCGGGAGCCGCCGCCGGCGACGCGGAGCCCCGCCCGCGCAGGACGGAGCCCACTAGCAGCAAGGTGGTATCGTTCGTGAGGGTGAGTATTAAGTTTATTTTTATTATTCGCTAGGCATACTGAGGACGAGCTGTATACTTTTTGGGGCGGCTGTTACTTTTTGGCGGCGTATAGCTTTTTGGCAGGCTGTATACTTTTGGGGACAGGCTGTTATAACTTTTTGGGGACAGGCTGTATACTTCTGGGGGCAGGCTGGATACTCATGGGGGCAGCTGTATAATACTGGGGGCAGGCTGTATACTTCATGGGGGCAGCTGTACTTCTGGGGCAGGCTATATCTTCTGGGGGCATCGATTGTAACTACTTGGGACAGGCTGTATACTACAGGGGCTGGTGTTGTATACTAGAGGGGGCTAGCTGGCTGTATACTACACCAAACCTCGGCTAACTCGATCGTCAATAGGTTTTCCCCATTTTTTGTGGTAAAATTAGGGGTCTGGCTTATACTCGGGTCGGCTTTAACTCGTATATATACGGTATGTCTTGTCCCGATTTCTTGAAAAAAACTTAGCCTCCTGTGATACCTTGATTTGCATATTTTATTATAGTGAAATCAGCAATCCAAAATGTAATGCAATGTTTCGGTCTTATAACATCAACCTTCTTCAAGCACGATTGCTGGTTTGCGGTGGTGTGAATACGGTTCTATGACCGTTGTGGCCTTGGGAGCTGTGGGCGGGGAGATCCCCTGTAGGCGTGCTGCGGGGTTTGTCTAAGTTGAATTGTATGTAAGTCGAAACTGTTATATTTTAATAATTGTCAATCCAATTTTGTCCCTCTTACAATTGGAGTTCAAAATTTTTTGCTGTAATGGGACCAAGGATTATCAATAAAGCTTCATACACGCATCATAACAGTCTGATCATTGCAGAGACTATAGTGAAGCTTTCAAGAGCGTCATAAGAGGTCACAGGGGGCAGATGGTCCGTCTTTAGTAGGGTCGTCGTAAGTCGTGTGTCCTTAGAAGGGGACCGCCTGTATACAACTTTCACCACCATACAGTGACCATCATGGGTCTTCTGACAAAACGTGTCGGGACCTAGGCTGTATTGTAATATCTTTTCTCCTTTGTAAATCAATAAATATAGAAGAATTTTAATTTCACATCATGGAAATACGGGATGAAACCTTCACGGAGTGAATATAGGTGGAAATAATCCAGTTCTACACCATTTAAGTGCTTACAGTAAAGTGACTAACAAATGACATCTCTATCGTGATTCCTATTCTTGTCTCTTCCATCTAGTCTAGACACTATGATGCCACTTTCAGGCTTTTTCCGCGTAAATTTTTCAACGGGCAATATAGGCCCCTACTTTTTTAGCACACCCTTCTTTTCTCACCTGCATAGTCTCCCATCTGATCTACACCCAAATAAATTATCATATTTTCGGACTATAGGCGCACCAGATATAAGGCGCACCTCATTAAATGCCTGGTTAAAAGTCTAGGTTCATATATAAATGCACCTGATTTATAGATGATGACAGCAGGTGGCAGACCGTGCACAGTTCAAGCGCAGCTGTTGTCTTAAGAACGGTTCATATATAAGGCGCACTGGACTATAAGGCGCACCTTTGATTTCGAGAAAATCGAAGGATTTTTTCTGCGCCTTATAGTCCGAAAAATATGGTATTATAAAACTCCCCTGGAAAATTAATAAGAGCCCCTTTGTGTCCCTTTAAATTAAAGGTGTGGCCCCGTTTACTACTCAGTTGTATATTTTTTTAGAAGAAAATACAGTATTTTATTCACTTATACTAATATTTCATTGTTAATGCAAAAATATGTAGCATACATTATATATAACAATAAGAAGGATTTTTCTTCCCCAACATAATTTTCATCTACAACTGCAACCACCCAAAGTAAGGAGCACCAATAAAATAAGCAAATAATATAAAAAAAGAATATTTCCTATAAAAACCAGTTGTTGTATGGTAATCATATCTAGAGCCCTAAGTATTATCTAAGTCTAATCCCATGAGTATTTTAGCCTTTATCCAGTTGTCTTCCAAAAAGGTTCTTCTTTCCTGAGGTCTATACAATCTTCTAAAACCAAGTACTGAGTTGATAACTCTCTTCTAAAATCACTGTAGGAAGGCTACAATTTATATACCATTTTTACCACAAAGCAGTAACAGTAAAATTATCCTCTTCTCTTCCTTATCCAATAATAGTTTTTAGGGAAGCTGTGAGCTTGAGTCAAAGGTGGCGTAGCCTCTCTGAAGGCATCTATCACGAAGGAGGCATAAAAATTCACGCCTCTCGCTATGAATCACCTCTCTCTCTCCCATGTTCCCAGCATTTGGTGTGGGGGTGTGCATAATTGCAGCCGGAGCGCTGGACATCTTGTTCGGCGTTCCGGCTGCTTATTATAAGTTTCTTTTCTAGTGATCCAGCCTTGTCAAGCTTAACGAACAACAATACTGGCATCTAGATGAAGGGGAGAATAGGTAATTTTGTGGGTTTATTTCGTTTTCTATAAGTGGCGATATCTTTAACCCTTTCGGACCTGGCCCTTTTTGTTTTTTCATTTCATTTTTTACTCCCATATCAAAAATCCATAACTTTTTTATTTTTCAGTGTACAGAGCTGTGTGGATGGCTTATTTTTGCGTAACAAATTGATACTTCATATAGATGGATTGAATTTCCATGCCGTGTACTAGGAGCGGGAAAAAAATTCCAAATGCAGTGAATTGGTAAAAAAAAACGCATTTGTGCCGTCTTCTTGTGGGCTTGGATCTTACGGATTTCACTGTGCGCCCCCAATGACATTCTACTTTATTTTGGGTCTGTGCGATTACGGGGATGGAACCAAATTTGTATAGGTTTTATAATGTTTTCATCATTTAAAAAAATTAAAACCTCCTGTACAAAATTTTTTGGGGGATTTTGCCTCTTCTGGCCTAATAATTTTTTATACTTTGGTGTACTGATATGTGGGTGGTGGTTTTTTGCGGATTTTGATGACGTTTACAATGTTATCAATTTTAGGACTGTTCGACCTTGTGATCACTTTTAAAAAAATTTAAAAATTCTATAAAATGACAAAAAAAGTGCCATTTTCGACTTTGCGCGCAATTTTCCGTTACGGGATTAAACGCAGTGAAAAACCGTTATCATATTTTGATAGATCGGGCATTTTCGGACGCGGCAATATCTAATGTGTTTATGATTTTTACTGTTTATTTATATTTATATCAGTTCTAGGGAAAGGGGGGTGATTTGAGTTTTTAGGGTTTTTTATTATAATTTTTTTTTTTAACTTTTTTTTATTTTTAGTACTTTTCAGACTCCCTAGGGTACTTTAACCCTAGGGTGTCTGCACGATCCCATCATATACTGCCATACTACAGTATGGCAGTATATGGGGATTTTACTACTCATACATTACAATGTGCTGATAGCACATTGTAATGCATGGGTTAACCCGAAGTAGCCTCGGGTCTTCGTGAGACCCGAGGTTACCATGGCGATCCTCGAAAAGATGGCGGCGCCCACGCGCCGCCACCCTTTTGAAGCCGCCGGCGGCGATCGAGGTGAAAACACCCGCGATCGGTGCTACCACCGATCGCGGGTGTTACCGGTAAGCCTTTGCTGCAATATGCAGCAAAGACTTACCGGCTATGGAGAGCACTCAGCGCGTGAGCCCTCTCCATGCACCCGCGGCCGACCCGTGACGTGCTATTACGTCACGGGTCGTGAACGGGTTAATCATGTATTCTCTTTATGATATCTTTAACTATGGGCGATATCTTTAATCATGTATTCTCTTCATGATATCTTTAACTATGTATTCTTCCTGAATATAATAATAATCCTACTTGCTCCCCTAATATAATAACCCATGTGTCACATTAAAAACACCCCCCAATTTCCCCTTTAAAAATGCCTTAGTATAAATAATGACGCCCTAATTCAATAATCTCCCCTAATATTGCCCCTTTCTGTAACTAATACCTATAATATATATATATGGCCAGGACCTGGACCACAGTGGAGAGATATCTAGTATCAAGGACTGATGCCAGCATCAATGTTTGTAGGCACACATCTTTTTAGTTTGGATTTTTTTTTTTACATTTTTAGAAGGAAAGACATACAGCAAAATTCTGAGTTAAGAATTATACAAAATTGCTATGCATTAAAATATGTTCCTAGAAGAGTGGCAGCCACCAATTTAACACTACATGGGGATTACTGAGTTAACACATTAATAAGATGAGACTCTGAGGTCTCACGTCTAATTATGTGAAAATCAATGACAAGTTTTAAATATTTATGGGGCTTTTTCAATTTGTTTGCTTTCTAATGACTCTCATGGTGTCTCACATACCAAACACACAGAAGCCTATACACATACATACATACATACATACACACTCATGTGACACCTGTAAGGCTCCTGGGTCCAGGAGTAACTGCATTCGCTGCATCCTTGAGCAACAGCTGACAAAACTGAGCAGATGACAGTAGAGCGATTATGTGGTCAGACAGGCAGAGGTCAGCGCAGGTAGAATTATTACACTAAACTTTTAATAGGCCAGGACAGGGAACATTCAGACATAATTGTCGGCATAGTCAATGAATAATTTTTAGAACAAAAGAACATATATGCAGTTACTGGTACCAAAAGAACCTTAAAGTAAACCCACCATCATGGACCTACATGATAAGGTTTGGAGACAAGGTTGCGTCGCTGTAGCTGCGTGCACTCGTCTGTGAAGCCGGAGCTCCTGCACGTGCACAGAACTCCGGCCTCGAAGATGAGCTGCGCGCTGCACACTGTCGGAGGGATTGAAATAGGCTGCTGGGGTGTGGTGTAATCTCTAAAGAAAATTTGCAATTATATAAGATAACATCATTATAAAGTTCTGGGGAACTAAAAGTTTAATTACAAAAATGCATAAGGCTGAGAAAGAATGCCAAGAGTGTGCAAAGCAGTAATCAAAGCAAAGGGTGGCTACTGTGAAGAACCTAGAATATAAGACTTATTTTCAGTTGTTTCACACTTTTTTTGTTAAGTATATAATCCCACATGTGTTAATTCATAGTTTTGATGTCTTCAGTGTGAATCTACAATACTTATAGTCATGAAAATACAGAAAACTCTTTGAATGAGAAGGTGTGTCCAAACTTTTGGTCTGTAATGTACCTTTGAAGTCCTTTATGATATTACAGCCTTGACTACTGGAGGATTTTCTGGAAATCTGGTGGGCATGTTCACCCTGTCCACAAATGCATACAAGGAGCCTTTCAAGGTCCTAAAACACAGAAGTGAAAGTCGACAGAAGTAAAACTGATACAAAATTGCAATCTCAATGGGAATACACACAGTATAAAATATTCTCTCATTTATTTGTTACTTTGGGTGCGCAGAAATCTAATCATCCCAGATGTAAATGTTAGAGACAATCCAGCTCAAGTAGGTCAGAATAGTAGTAAGAGCTGTGGATACAATATAGAGTATTCCAGCACTGTGCAATAGAGAGGATTTCCAGCAGGAGACTTCTCAGCTTGCATGACCTAGATCACAAAGCAAAAGTGTCATTTTCATACAAACGCCAGAGTTTTAAAGGAAGTGTTGACTGCAAAGTGAAAAATAGTTTCCTCTGGTTACAGCACTCCACCGACTTGCTAGATTTGCTGGTGTAAGTTCTCAAGTAAACTTGCCCAACAATATTCAGAAACCAGGATTAATCTGAAAGCATAATGAAAGAACCAATGATATTTCTAATGGCAGGAGAGGACTATAAATAAGGACCCACTTAAGGGTCCGCTAATAGTACATCTTTGGCCCAAAAAGAGGAGTCCTTTATGATGGACCTTCTTCTTTATTTAGCTGATTGTTAACAGATCGCAGAATATCAAGTATATATAAAGTAAACCCTTTTCAACCAGTGGTGATATATATAAGTGGGATAGTAAGTGCGCTACCAGTAGCACAGGGTTGGTAGTAACATTTCTGATGGTCAAGAGGCTGAGCGAGAGAATAATTAAGTAATAACTTCAAGTTCCTAGGCTAAGGCCAGCACCAATCCTAGGTGGTGTGACTAGGGATGAGTGGACCCGATGATCGAGTTTGGACGCCTTACCAGGCCATAATTTTGGATTGGCAGCCCAAAAGCCAATCTGGCAAATTGACGCCCCTAACACTAGTAATTTGCCAGGGGGTGACTGGTAAAAAATGATCCTTTTGGGTATCAGTATAGGCAGTCCCCAGGTAACGTACAAGATAGGTACTTTAGGTTTGTTCTTAAGTTGAATTTGTATGTAAGTCGGAACTGTATATTTTAGAATTATAACTCCAGACAATTTTCTTTTGGTTTCTGTGACAATTGGATTTTAAAAATGTTGGGTTGTCCTCAAACCAGGATCTACAATAAAGCTTCATTGCAGTCACCTTTGATAACTGTTATAGCTGATTATTGTAGCCCAGGGCTAAAGTACAGTAATTTACCAACATCCAGAGGTCCATTTGTAACTAGGGGTATGCCTGTACTCCCAAGTCTATCTTGTTATAGTATCATAGTATTGTAGGTGATTAGGTTGAATAAAGATGAATTTCTATTAACGGGGTTGTACAGTTGTTCTACCTAAAAAATAAAAATCTAAGTACTTGCGTCGGATATTCCTACTATCATGTAGTGAGATCTTCCAATTTTGTTTTATCAGGGGCAGAATTGTGTTTTGAGGTTTTTTTTCCTTTTATTCACTGTAGCATAGTAAAAATCGCTGCCACGCTATGCATAAGGACTTCAAGACCCATTTTGCTCCTTCCCAGGGAGCAGAGCGCGCACATTCACTGTACGCAACGCTACTCTATTGACTGCGTTAAAGGCAGCCATGGCGTGCACAGGCTGCAGTGTGAGAGCGGCCGTGCTGCAGAGTAAAAATGAGGCCACATATGCACAACTAAAGCAGCAGTAAGCCCTTGGTTATTACCGGGGAACTCAGTAAGTAATACGTTTTATCCTACAAACTACTTATTGAATTAGCTAAAAAACAAGCAGGAATTGCTAACAGAATTAAATTACTTTATGTGAACACTTTTGTTACTGTACATATGGCGGACAACATCTGCGGCCATACATCCCCTTTAAGTCATTCTAAATCTTTTCAGACATAGCTATATATAAATCTGTGCAGATCCTCCAGCGCTATAATGCTCTGCAGGCATGTAGGACATTATGGACAATCTCCACAATGTCTCTTGCTCCATAACATTCTGCCCCCATATAAAACAGTGTGTAAAATCTGCACAGCTCCTCCTGCTCTATAACATTCTGCCTGCAGATAGGACACTATGTACAATCTTCTCAGCTCCTCCTGCTCTATAACATTCTGCCTGCAGATGGGACACTATGTACAATCTGCGCATCTCCTCCTGCTCTATAACATGCTGCCTGCAGATAGGACACTGTACAATCTTCTCAGCTCCTCCTGCTCTATAACATTCTGCCTGCAGATGGGACACTATGTACAATCTGCGCATCTCCTCCTGCTCTATAACATGCTGCCTGCAGATAGGACACTATGCACAATCTGCTCAGCTCTTCCTGCTCTATAACATGCTGCATGCAGATGGAACACTATGTACAATCTGCTCAGCTCTTCCTGCTCTATGACATACTGGGTGCAGATAGGAAACTATTGTATGATCTTCTATGTTTTTCCGGTTCTATAACAAGCTACATGTGTTTAATATGATCTGGCTGAATAATATCCTTCCTGCAGACACTATGTACAATATGCTCAGCTCTTATTGCTCTATAACATGCTGCCTGCGTATAGAACAATCTTCACAGTCTGTTCGGCTCATCCTGCTCTATAACATGACACTGTAGAATCTAATAGCCAATGGGGCACATTTACTATACTTTACAGTACTATGTGCAGTTTGCCTGTGTATAGTTAAGAGTGGCGCACCTTTATTATAGGGCATGCAATACACTTCTGTCGGACTTTGCATGTTAAATGTGGCGCACGGTCCGACTGAGCACCGGAACACCCCCTTCAGTGCAGAAATTGGTGTCACGTGCAGGCACTTCTTAAATACCTTTACAAGACGTTTGCACCTAAAAGAACCTACAAAGTCCTACAGAAAACTCGCGCACTGCCCTTAGTAAATGCGCCCCGATATGTACAATCTGCTCTGCCCTTCCAAATTACACGCTACTGATTGGCGTACATGTTAAACATGACTCGACTACTGTATATAAACCTTCGCAAATAATGACCCCCTGTTCAAATTGTGGAAAAAGGTAAAACTAGACAATGGAATGTTCTGTTTCCTCCTTGGAACTGAATTTCCCAAATAATAGTAAGAATTATTTTCCGCTTTCGATGTGGACAGATGTCCGTTCCTAAGTATATGTACATCTCAGCTGCAGCCTGGCAAAGTTCAAACATCCAGGGCTAAATCCAGCTAATCATTCCTAAAAGAGCAACATAAACAAGAAGATTACAATGAAGGGCTCTTCAAAACCTCTGCTTACCCCGGGCAGGAAACACCTGGGATATTACTGAAATACAGAGAATGGAGAGCAGAATGGCGTGGAGCACTCTCCAGATCCTAAGCATCTATCTGCAGCTGAGCACCTGTAACTAGATAATATATCGCCCCTGGCTAGCACGACTACGCCGAAGAAGAGGCAGACAGATGTTCTCAGATTCTTTTCTAAAGGATACACTGGGTGACGCACGAAGGTAGGCGGGTATCTGGGGCTCTGATTGCTTAAGGGGCAACAGTATTTTTGTCATTTGCGCTAAGCAAGATCACAACCTACATACAGACTCGGCAGTCAGAGAACCAAATACACTAGATTTCCCATCATTTCTGATTTTAAATTCTAAAAGGAAACAATAAATTTAAATTTCGATGTAGCCAGAAAACCACAGTAATATTCTGAATTGTATTCCTAAAAAAGGAATAAGTTAAAGGAAGCCTTCCATCAAAATCAAGCATTGTAAACCAGAGAAACTTACTCATAGATCCAGGCACTGTGACTGTGGTCATCTTCTAATATTTATTATCCATGACTTCCTTCATTCTACTTCCATCAACCTTTAAAATTATGCTAATGATGCCTGAGGGGATACACCAACCCCTACTTTGATCTGGCTTTACAGATTGTTTAAAGTATCATAGTATATAAGGTTGAAAAAAGATGCAAGTCCAAACAACAGCTTCCAGCTCCATGCTCTCTGTTTTTCATGGCTGAACAGCCTTGACCTATAATTCCTAAATACTGCATTACTATTAAAAAATAAATTTATATTGTAGCTCAACTTTACTAACTGCTCAAAATCCCATACGGCTAAACAATAAGTTGTAGCAAGTTTGCATGTCTCGTGGATAGGCGATTACAATCCAATCAGCAAGGGTCTGACTGCTGGAACCCCTAATCCTAAGAATGGGCCCCCAGCGAACAGGGGTTTCATTCTCAATAATGGGTGGAGTCAGGGCCGGCGTTAGGTGCGGCAAACTGGGCATTTGCCCAGGGCCCTCTATTCTAAAGGGGACCCCTGTATTTGAACTTTTGTGGGCAGAGGATGTATTGCTTTTTTAATACTCCTTGGTTGAATGTCCGGGTTTAGATTCTTATCATCTATCTCCTGTCTATATATCTATCATCTAGTTATCTATATCCTATAATTTGTCTATTTCCTATCTATATATTTGTCTAACCATTTATATATCTAGCTTTTTGTCTATCTATGTATCTACCTATCAATCTCCTATCTATATTATTGTGCAGGGCTAAAGGGAGCAATGTTACTGAATGTGACTGATTATTAAATTGTTTTATTTTGGGACCCTGCTTTAAATTTTTGCACAGGGCCCCACTTTGTCTACAATTGACACTGGGTGGAGTGGAAGGATTAAATGAAGAGGGAGGACACATGCTCAATCCTCCTATTCCATCAATTAGGGACCATCGTTCTATTGTCTGGATTTCTGGAGGTCCCCTTCGTGTGATTATCCTGTATTTTAGGATAAGGTATTTTAATGGTATATAGGTAGAGACGGTTGACAATGCATTTCGAGAGCGTATTCATCAGGTCCAAATTAACAGAATTTCACAGTAGACAGACAGCACAGTCTTAGCGACGTATACAGTGTGAATAAAGATAATTGTCTGGGGAGGGAGCTGGAGATGAGCTTTGTGGTGATGCGAATTTGGTCAAAGTGCCGTCTATCTGCAGTATAGCGCTGTGTGACAAAAAGCAAAACTCGTTGTCCACCATCTATACCTATATAATCAATAAAAGACCTTATCCTGAAATACTTGTGAACAGCGCGTCTATCCTACCTGGCTTTTTATATCTCATCCACATTACACTATCCAAACATCATTTAGGACACCTGGAGACGCCGCAAGTCCACGTGACCAGATATGAATTTATTTATTCTATTTATATCCATTTGTTATCACTATTGCACTGTGTAAAACCTTTCATTCACCTGTATTTCACCTTGGTCAGTTCATGAATAGGGGACCATGCGATGGCCAGATTTCACAGGCTGACCGCACTGCAGAAGATTGGACTCTGGGCATTATGGTAATATATAATGTCCCCTCTTCCATGCAAAATAGCAGCACCAAAATATAATCATGATTACAGTCTAGTTATCTAGATATTGAAATTTCACCAGCGCATGGTCCGTTTATCAAATGGTTGTGTGCTGGACTTAATTTGCTTATATGTAGCTAGACTCCTAATAGGTCACTGGCACCATTTTTAGAGACCAAGTGCCCAGACTACAACCAAAGACCCACTTATTTATTGCAACAGTGCCAACACAGAAATGTAATTTGTGATTTAGCTCCTTGCTCTATTACAGCTTTCATTCATATCAGCACCCTGATGACACCAACAAAGCAGAAAATAGGAGAAATTTGCATGATCATTGTAAATTCCCACCAGGGTCCCCTAAGCAGGAAGAATTGTCAGGGCCGGAGCAGGAGCTACAATGATAATCCAGATCTGTCCACACCTTCCCACTCCTCCAGTAGTCCCAGGTAGAGCTATCACTTAAAATATCTCTGTGCACAGCAAGTCCTGGGCTGCCTGGGACTGCAGGAAGATACCTGGAGTCCTCTCCGGTGATGGTCTGGGTGCCCACAGAGAGGGCTCCCTCTGGCACCCGTGCCATTGGTTCGCCACCACTGGTGTTGAGTGTACTAGGAAGATAAAAGGGGCACAGAGGGGTCCACTGTTACTCTATTCCCCTGCATCCACTGATAGTATTATCGTTAACAGATGCATTAGGTGTAGCAGCCATTTCATATCTATAGGGAAAAGGAAGAAATCCATGACTTGGAGACTCAGCTTGGCACTTTCAGACTGTATCTGGTATGATCTACGTAATTTAGCTAAGGAGAAACACTATTAAACAGCCAGTGGCACTGTATAATCCTTCTCACAGCAACTGCTAAGCCGTCGGTGGAAGGTATTATAAATAATCCTCCTCCTGTACGAGTGTTAATGAGCAGGTGAGACCTACACGGCGGAACCATAGAAATGCAACGCTGAAATCAATTTATTCTTTTTATACATAATTGCGTATTTTCCCTTGTGATAACACTGCCACTGCCTTAGTCATTTGTAATAAAGGAGATTAAATTAGGAGCTAATAATCTACAACAATATATGTTCATTAACTTCCATTTAGAGGTCACTTAACCCTTCCAGATCCGTCTGGCTGGAAATGCCATTACTATGGAGGTGGAAGCTTAGTTGAAATGTATTGGGTAGATTTGTATGGTTTTATATATTCCAATTACTTGTTGCAAATATTTAAAGTCAATAGCGAGCCTTCCGACCATAATAGACAATTCAGCTGTGTGCAACATTTAGATTCTAATCAAGATAATTTAGTTGCTTATTATAATTATAGTAAATGTTTTCTGTGAAATTCAAGAAAATTGTGCTAAAAAGTTTATTTTAAAAGGCTTCTGAACAGAAACATTGCTGCTGCCACCTAGTGGAAAGAACAGGATTTGGATAAAGGGAAAGTATCTGAACACTTTTTTTTTCCCTTTGGTTTTAGGATAGAGTGTGGAGGGCCCGAAAGGGTTAATTTTATATATGGACCTATATTTTATGAAAGAACTTTAAGAATTTATGAACTGACTCAATTCCATGGTGGATGGCAAAATAAATGCAACCAGTTGCTTGACTTGGGTAAAACAAAGCCGGCAACTCATCCCAGCAAGAATATTGAATGTTCATTTACTACGGGTCCGCGGGCTGCATTTTCGTCGGGTTTCTTGATGATTTCCGTTTTGAGCTGAATTGCCTGGGATTTTGGCGCACACGATCGGCGCCGGCTTGCACAAGACAGAAAGCGAGGGTCAACCCGACGGATTCGGACAACATGCGGGATTTAACATTTAGAAATGTGTCGCAAGACATGTACTTACAAGCATTGGGAAGAAGCACAAGTGACGGATGCAGGAACTCGGACGCACGATCTTAGTGAATCGCGGCAGATCTGAATCCATTTCGCGTTGTCATTCCGGAAAATTGCATGTAAAACTGCACCAACAACACGCGTTTTATATGTGCACACATATATTTGTGTCATGTGTAATGCATTCTTGAAGCAGATTTATATGCGCTTTTTCCACCTTAATTTTTTTTTTCACCTGTGATCACTGCTAGGACAAATGTGGATGAAATCCGCATCAATACAAACTTCGCTAGTAGATCTAATGCAGATTAGATGCAGATTTCCACAAACCCATAGACTTCAATGTAAAATAGTGATATGATCACAAATTTTATTTCCGAAATCGCACAACAATTTCTGTTGGGAAGAAAATAAAATGGTATTGTGTATATTACACAGTAACTTTAACACTACTACAATATGCTGAGGACTTTACTCACTGACAAACATGCACAACACAATGGGGCTTATTTACTAAGGGTCCTGCGGCCGCAATTTCGTCGGGTTTCCAGACTTTGAGGATCACGCTGGGGATTGTGTCGCACAAGATTGGATTTTGGTGCATCGGCGCCGGCTTTCACGCGACAGTAATCGGGGGGCGGGCCGTTGGACGATCCGATGGATTCGGACTAAGCGCAGGATTTAACATTTAACATTTGTGTCGCAAGCCAAGCACTTACATGCACCAGGAACTCCAGCAGACCTGAGCGGGGAAGCGACACAAGCAGGAGATTGGGCGCACAATCTTCTTCAATCGCGGCAGATGTGCACTCCGGTGGAGTGCATTACGTATGATTTCTCCAGTCCTGTATTTCTGTGTTATGTGATTCCCTATATATGTGACACATTTCATCCGTATGTGCATGTATCTCACTGTATCCATATCGTTTCCATATAAAATACAGTGGGCTGGAAGATGATGGCTGGCTGACTATTGGCTCGGCCTGCGAGCCCTCTCCATGCACCGGGACCCGGCTTGTGCCATACTAGTACGGCGCAAGTCGGGAAGGGGTTAAGCGTTCCCACAGACTTCTATGGGGCATACGAAACGGAAATACTAGAGAAAATAGGGCATGATCTATATTTTTTTACGTCTCGCGGTAAAGTGGACAATATGGTCATTTAAATGGATGGCCCTATTGCCCATTGAAGTGAATGTGGTTGAATGTTACCCCTTTAAAAAAACGGTAGCAGGTAGCATGTGATCATCCCATGCATGAGGCATCACCACTATAAACACCCAGCTTTTCCAGATTCTTCACAAGGATGCAGCAGCCGAGAAACTTGTGTATATCACAAATTTATACACATTTGGTTACTGATTTGGTCCAATAAAGATCTACCTCCGCTCCATGTTCATTAGAGAGGAGCCATTAAATGGTGGAAACTTTTTTAAGGGTTTCAGTATAAGGATGCAGTCCGAGCAGCCAGAGGCTTAGCTAAAAGGGTTGTGGACGTAGCAATGACACCTTGACCTGGTGCTTGAGGAGGTCCCTTTGCCACGTAAGAACATATATATTGCATAAATTCTCATACGTGTTCAATTTGAGCTGTTCTTCATAATAATTCATGATGCATACACTAACTTTAATTGTAATATCACCCTAAACTTAGACAAGGTCATATATTTGATGCACGGGATGTTGTAGTGGACCGTATGGCAGAAAAAAAAAATCATTAAACTGCCTGGAGCATGTCTCTGAGAAGAGAGTACCAAGGCGGGAAGTATACGCTCATTTTAATATAAATTATTAATAGATCCATCGGAAAGTTAGCCCATTCATTGTAATGCGGATTATTATAGAAGTGCTCCCCCCAATATTGATTTTGTGACAATGTAGGGCTCATTACATGGACATCATCAATAATAGTTTGCAGACATTTCCTGTAGACACTATAGACTATACATATCCCTTCCAGGTGGTGCCAGTTCTAGTTAAATCGTGTTGTTCTGTATCAGGTATGACAGTTCAATGTAGAAAATGATGAATAAATCCAAATAATATATAAAGGGATCGGAGATTATGAGTATATCTTGCCTTTTGAATGATACATCATGGACCTCACATTAGTAGCAGCTGATCCTGAACAATGATTTACTCACTAAGGTACAACCATCCTGATGGTGGAAACAGTCTCTTTGGTTGTGGAACAGTCTCTTTATAGGTGCAAGGGTAACAGAGAAGATTGAAGTCATATAGAGAAATGGGTTAGAGTTTAACCTGTCAGATTCACACTGACCTATAGACTATGAACTTGGACTTCAGAAGCTGACATATTTCCATATAGCAATAATACATTAAAGGGTAACTAAATGTTTAACGCATTTTTTGAAACCAATAGAACAGATGATAATAGTAAACTTCATAATATACTTTATTGAAGAAATAAATTATCCTTTGCCTTTCTTCTTTTTTTCAGATAATCCCTGGATAGACTAATCTCCTTAGAAAGATAAATCAAGCGAAATATGCTCTAGCTATGGAAAGAGCACATCTTCTTTCAATGCTATGTACAAGATTTCATATACACTGCTCACTACAGGAGAAAGGAGCAGAAAAAAACACATAGAAGCTACTTTACAGCTGCCTCTAAAGCTAGTAGGATCTTGTCATGTATCAAAAGTGGTATGGACTCTCGTGATAGGGATGTAATATTACCACTGTACAAGGCATTGGTTCGGCCTCACCTGGAATATGCTGTCCAGTTCTGGGCACCGGTTCATAAAAAGGAGGCCCTGGAGCTGGAGAGGGTTCAACGAAGAGCCACAAAAATGATAAGGGTATGGAGGGTCTCAGTTATGAGGAAAGATGAAAACAACCAGATTTATTTAGTCTGGAAAAGAGACGACTACGAGGGGACATGATTAATTTATATAAATATATGAATGGTCCATACAAAAAATATGGTGGTAAGTTGTTTCAGATGAAATCAAATCAAAAGACGAGGGGGCACTGTCTCCGTCTGGAGAAATGAAGGTTTACTCACCAGAGGCGACAGGACTTTTTTACTATGAGAACTGTCAATCTGTGGAATAGCCTGCCTCAGGCGCTGGTCACAGCAGGGACAGCAGAGAGCTTCAAGAAGGGTCTAGATGCCTTTTTACACCTAAATAACATTGATGGTTATGTTATATAGAATTATTTTCCCTAAATCCCTTCCTCATCGAATCCCTTCCTTGGTTGAACTTGATGGACAAATGCCTTTTTTCGTATAAACTATGATACTATGATACTTTACTTAACAAAGTTGTTATGGTGGCTCCGGAAAGAGGGACAGACAGGACACTGAGCCCTAAACTGAGCTCCCCAAAACTGTCAACTGCCTATTGCCTCACTTATCCTAAGATAATACAATACAACCATGAAGACGGTCCCTCCCTAAACCACAGTGCAGACACAAAACGAGACTCACAAACAATTAACACAGAAATTAAGTTCAGGGATCTGGGTCACAAAAAAGATGACAGATGAGAGCCGAGTATGAAAATATAACTAGCATGGTGTAATGAAACTGGGAAGGTATATATGTAGGATTGACAAGTGACTGGATCAGCTGTCCACCACACTAGTAACCCTTGTAATCCAAACACAGCACACAAAAACACAGATGAGAAGCAATGTGTTAGTTGCTGGCAATGCTGACACAGATATTACAGAAGTTTATTACAAAGTTCACATCTTTTGCCTGATCTACTTATTTACCCTATTTTTCAGACTATAAGGCACACAAAAAAATCCTTTGATTTTCTCAGAAATCAAAGGTGCACCCTATAGTCCAGTGCGCCTTATATATGAACCATACTTACAGACAACAGCTGCCTTGAACTGTGCACAGGTCTGCCACCTGCTGGTCATTCATCCTTATAATCAGGTGCGCCTTATAATCCGGTGCGCCTTATATATGAACCTAGACGTTTTAGCAGGCATTTATTGATGTTGCGCCTTATAATCTGGTGCGCCTTATAGTCCGAAAAAAAACTGGTAAATGCTGTAAGATATATACGTTATATATGCATAAAATCTACCTGGATGTGTATACGTTAAATTACCTTATAACTCATAGTCCAAGGACCAGCAGGGATAGCAGAGCTATGGGGATGAAAGAGCTAGATTTCAGTATAATGCTAACTGGGGAATAGGATTCTGAAAAAGTTCTGCTTCAGTTTTGCGGGAAAGAGTACAAGGAAATATATTATTCAGTGATTTCCATTGAATAATTTCCATTAGTGTCATAGCCTGTCATTTTTTTTTAAAATCTGTGGCCACCTATGCCACCATATACATAAATGTTCTTGTAGATATTAGGATTAGGATAAAGACACGCTCCTGGTATTAAGCCTCATTGGCTTAAGGGGGAAGGGGGGAAATTTATGAGAAGTGACTGAGAGCAGAATTGATCTTGTTACCTATGGAAACCAATCAGAGCTCAGATTTAATTTTATAAACAGCTGTGGTGTCACGGATTCCGGGTGCACCAGTGCCTGCTGCCGCTGTCACCGCTCCCCTGGGCCTGTACTTACCTCTCCGGGTTCCAGGCTGTGGCTGGGCCGCGCCTTGACGACTCTTCTGCATTTAAAGGGCCAGCGTCCTCCTAATTGGCGCTGGCAATCTGCTACATAATCCGGCGGCTCCCAGTATCCCCTGCCAGAACTTCAAGTCCTTCCACTGAAGTGAAAGCCTCCTGAGCGTTTCTGGACGCCTCCATGTTTCCTGTGTGCGTTTCCAGACGTCTCCGTGTTTCCCGTGTTCGTGTGCTATTCCTGTGGTCCTGTGGCGTTCCTGTGGCATTCCTGTACTCCTGTGGTCTTCCTGTGTTCCTGTGGCGGTCCTGTACTCCTGTGGTGGTCCTGTGTGCCTGTGGCGGTCCTGTATCCCGGTGGCCATCCAGAGGTCCTGCCATCCCAAAGTCTTGCCTACCCGAGGTCCTGCCTACCTGAGGTCCTGCCATCCCAAGGTCCTGCCTACCCGAGGTCCTGGCTTCCCTAGGTCCCTACCTTGGCTGCCACCACGGGCCTAGTCACACCCCCGTGGAGCGACCTGGTGGCTCCCAGCCGCAGCAAGAACATCCTGTTTTGCAGCAGGCTCTGGCGAAGAGCAGAGGTCCACTTAGACTCCGTTCCCGGGTTGTGGCTAGTACCATCATTCCTGCGCGGTGGTCCAGGGAGTCTACAGACTCTTCCCTCAGAGACTCTCTGATGGTTGTCCCTACGAACCGTGACATGTGGGAAAATAAAATCTAAGGTCTGGTTGGTTTCTCATAAATCTCCCCCAAAGTAAAATTTCTACCATGATGGTGTTAGGATTTAGGATTTGAGGCTGTGTCCTGCATTTTGAAGCACTCTAGTCACACCCAAGGGCGATGACGACATATGTGGCTCCGGTCACATGTGGTGTTAAGGATGAGGTCACACGTTGCATTTTGTTTGCGTTTTGAAACCTATTACAACAGCCGAGGAGAGGTGATTTGCCTAATTACATTACTGTTAACATTTGCATTTACAAAACGCATTGTCAACACAATGAGAACACATGTGTTAACATAGCGTTAATACACGTGTTAGTTAACACAGTGTTAATGTATGTGTTAGCGCAAGTGTTAACAGCTGTTTAATCAGCTGTTGCAATGTGTTTTTGTACGCATGCCTTAAACACGACGTGTGACTGCACCCTCAGAAGTAATCAATAAATTTAAAAAAAAATTTAAATGCAAAAAAATTCTGAATTTTCAAAAAACAGGTTACTGTGCAAAATGTTAAACAGTAAAAGAGTCACAGAAAACAACAAAAATTTGACAAGTTGACTAGCAGAAATAATGATACATGTCCCCCAGTGTAAAGTAGAGCAGAATAGAACATAATTGTGCACACATTTACACATTTACTCTTGTCATATGTTTGGTGTACGAATATCACCATGTGCTTCTATAAATTGGGGTGTACAGCAACCTGGATGTTAATATATGCAAACTGTATCACAAGTACAGACAGTCCCCTACTTACAACTGACTTACATACGACTAGAGATGAGCGAACACTAAAATGCTCGGGTACTCGTTATTCGAGTCATGCTGGGTGGAGTGCAGAGTCTCCTGGCTTGTGATTGGCTCTGTTTCTGGCCGCCAAAAAGCAAAACGGCGGGAGCTGCCATTTTCTCGAGCGGGCGAAGTATTCGTCCGAGCAACGAGCAGTTTCGAGTACGCTAATGCTCGAACGAGCATCAAGCTCGGACGAGCATGTTCGCGCATCTCTAATCATGTATGAAACGTCTGCAGAACATATAGTTAAACATGCACAAGAGAAATGCAGTGACTTCTTGTTCAAATTCTAATGAAACAGAATTCAATGAACAGAATTTTCCATGTTCCCTATTGACAGTTTCGAGTACGCTAATGCTCGAACGAGCATCAAGCTCGGACGAGCATGTTCGCTCATCTCTACATACGACCCCTAGTTACAAACGGACCTCTGGATGTTGGCAATTTACTGTACTTTAGCCTTGGGCTATAATAAACAGATATAACAGTTTTCACAGGTGTCTGTAATGAAGCTTTATTGTTAATCCTGGTTCTTATGACAACCCAACATTTTTAATATCCAATTGTCACCTACAGAAATCTTGTACATAACCCGGGGACTGCATATATAGAATATTTGCTTTAAATGTTTAAAGCATGTGAAATAATTCCAATTTACATGTTAAAATCGGGTCCATGAAAAGAAAACTTCCTTTGCACCTGCCCTGGACCAGGTGCAGATTTGCGCCTAAAAAGTCGCAAAAAAGGTGCTAAAAAGTGAAACCTAAGTGAAAAGTCGCACGGAACATCTGGAAAACAAAGATACATAAGGCACACTGCACAAAGGTGCAGACAAGGCGTACTTGAAAAAGAACAGAGTTAAAAGTCGCAAAAATGGCACAAAAACTGCGCTTTGGCTCACTGAAACTATGATACGTGTGCTGCACAGACTTCCTGCTGGCAAGTAGAAGCACAAAGAAACTTACTCTACAAGCTACAGACAAGATAAGGTCTTCATCCAGGGGAGGGGGAGGGAGGCATATAAGCTTTCGCACTCTTTTTTTCAACTTTTTCTTGAAAGGAAATTCTCAATTTTTTACACAATAGTTTTTTACAAAACAGTTTTACAAAACAGTTTTATTGCTGTTTTACCTCCTATAGTGATGGTCAGTGTAAGATTACAGAGTGTACCGGTAATTTTTTTTTAAAGTCGTGTCCTCCACACCAGGCAGCAATGTTAGACTCACAGATACAAGTCCAATTATACACAATGAAAATCCACCTAAGGGTGCAGTCACACAACGTAAGCACGACATGTGATCTCAACCTAAGACAAGACTGAAGCCGATTGCCCACCACTGCATCGTGTGCTTGTCAGATTGTCTGGCCAGAATGCTCAGAGACCAGAACTGAACCCAGCATCCCAGTTCAGTTTCAGTCTCTGGGCATTAGGGCCGGACATTCCTACAAGCACATGATGAAAGTTGGATGCAAGATAGTCGCATTAGACGCACTCGTGGGCAATAGGCCTAAGAAACAAGACAAAAAAGGAACTACTGTAGACTTACAGGAAAACTAGAAAGAGAAAGGATCTCCCACATTGTGGGGCAAACAGATAAATCTACCCCAATGACGTCATTCTTTTTTTTCCTTTTGAATTTTTGTTCTTGGTTGCTATTTAGGGTTATGAATATTTCATATATGTTTAAAACAAAAACAAAGTGACTGGGGTTATCAGTCAGTTCTGAGAGTGAGGCATTGGGTAGGGTTTACTCAAGAGCTGCTGTATTGGTACTTTTTACATTGCCCATGTTCCAATAGCTATAACTTTTTTTTTTTATTTAAGGGCTTGTTATCTTCACTATTTTACTTTCTAGTGTCAGCATTTAATATTCAACCCAAATTTATATAGCTTTTTAATACCTTTAAAATATTTTTTTTTTAAATTGGAGAATTGACTATTTAAAACTGTAGACAATAATAGGTATTGGCCTTGGAAAATATGGGGCACATTTACTTACCCGTCCCGTCACGATCCCCGAAGTGTATTGTCCGTCGAGGATTTGGAGCTGACACGATTCACAAAGATCGTGCGTCCAATTTCCTGCATGTGTCGCTTCCCCGCTGAGGTCCCCCGGAGTTCACCTTCTTCTTCCAGGTGCATGTAAGTGCATGGCTTGCGGCACAATTTTGAATTTTAAATCCTGTGCGTTGTCCAAATCCATTGGATCGTCCGTCGGCCTGCCCCCCGATTTCTGTTGCATGAAAGTCGGCCCGTTTGCACCAAAATACGATCACGTGCGCCACAATCAGCTTTTAAATGCGGCACAAAACAGTCATCGACAGAACATCCAATGTTTGTGCGGTCCGCGGACCCTTATTAAATGAGCCCCTATGTGTCAGCATAACTTTTGTGTGTAGCAGCAGGAAAGTGAAAATAAATCTATATTATGGGATTGTAGCTGGGCTTGGAACATTGGGGTAGCCTCCTCTCACTGCTGTGTTCTTTGATTTCTTCATCCAAACTGATCACCAGCACAGTCCCTGTAGCCAGTGGGGGAGATTTACTTACCCGGTCCTGACGCGATCCAGTGGCGCGTTCTCCGTCAAGGATTAGGGTCTTCCGGCAATCCACTAAGGTGGTGTGCCCGATGTCCACCAGGTGTCGCTGCTGCGCTGAAGTCCTCCGGAGTTCGCTGGAGTTCACCGTTCTATATTGGGTGCAGGTAAGCGCATGTCAAGCGACAAATTTTTTAAAAAAAATTCTGTGGTTTTTCTGAATCCGTCGTGTTTTCCGACGGCCACGCCCCCCGATTTCCGTCTCGTGCATGCCGGTGCTCCACAATCCTATTGCGTGCGCCAAAAACCCGCAATTCGGAGCAAATTTTCAGGAAACCCGACGAAGAATAGCGATTCGGGCCCTTAGTAAATGACCCCCAATGTGTTCAATAAATAAATATCACACATCAGTGCACCAAGTCCATCTATAATCCTGGAATATAAATACATTATTCACAGTACTGCATCTCCAGGACCAGTATGGTACCTAAAATTGTCTGCAGCTTTGTATGGCCAAAACTGCTGGTAGTATAGACTTAGACTTGTATATAAATGATCACATTGTGCCTGCGTATATGGAGAACAAGTCTGCCAGTAGATATTCATTATGTTACACATTTATCACCCAGGCTCCTGTGTAATTTGTTGCCTCTACGAAGCCATGTGCCCAAACAGACTTGCCCAGCTTGGTGTACCAGTTTCAGTTTTCTTTCACTCGGCAGTGTGGGTAAAATACCTTGACATACGCTGCATGAAATATTAACTTGGGTCTCCATATGTTAGCTATAAGGTGTTGCTGGGAGCTTGAAAGCAGATTCCTTCATTGCAGACACATTTAGTGGTTTCTTTAAAGAGACTTGAAAGTCTCAAACAGCAGGACAAATCTGATTTTATGAGACAAATATTGTTGTGCAATTATAACAGCTGCTAACAAAAATTACATATGCTGTTTTGTTGCTTCTGATCTTTTTCTCGTTGGCTTTGCGCATAATTATTTTGTAGCTTCATCCTTTATTTATGGAAGTGGGTTATTGTAATAAACACAAAAACAATGCGAAAATCACATCCGTGTTACTCTCATTTGTCGGCTGTTTAGAAACCTGAGAGCAATTTTATCTGGCTCTGTAATTTAAAAAAAAAAAACCTACGCTTTGAACCTTAATCTGCATCATCCCCCATTGTTCACATTCTCTCCATATTTTATGTATCATTGCCGTTCAGAGAAGGTCAGATTGAAACGTGTACAGGCAGTCCCCGGGTTACATACAAGATAGGGTCCATCGGTTTGTTCTTAAGTTGAATTTGTATGTAAGTCGAAACAATGGGGCTCATTTACGAAGGGCTCCGTGGCCGCACTTTCGTCAGGTTTCCCGAATTTTTGCGCTGAATTCCACCGGGATTTTGGCGCACGCAATCGGATTTTGGCGCAATCGCACCGGCTTTCACGCGACAGAAATCGGGGCGTGGCCTCCGGACAACCCGACAGATTCGGAAAAAACACAGAATTTTAAAAACTAAATGTTTCGCAAGATCAAGCACTTACATGCACCGAGAAGAAGCAGGTGAACTCCGGCGGACCTCGGCGCAGCAGCGACACCTAATAGATATTGGATCCACGACGGACAATGCGCCAAGGATTAATAATAAAGCTTCATTACAGACACATTACAGCTGATTATTGCAATCTGGGACTATAGTAAAGCATCCAGAGAGCTTCACTGGAGGTCACAGTGGGCAGAGGGGTCCGTCTGTAACAAGTTTATTTCATACACTACCTGCGGGTGCTAGAATATTATTGGAGTAAAACCAATTTATAAAGCCCCTTTAAGCCCTGCCCCTTGACCATCTATGAACTGAGTCCCCAAAGCAGCTTCTCTCACAAGAAAGGCGGCTAAGCAAAGATTCCTGGCACAACAAGTCCGTGCTAAGGTGAATCTTGTTTAATGTCGTCTTGGCTTCCTACGTGTGACCATGTCTTAGTTCCTGAACCCTGAGCCTTTGGCACTTGCTCTGTGGTGATTATAAACCTGTGCTGTGTTCCTGGATACTTCAGGGGGTATTCCCACTTAAAATTTATGTTGTTGTTTGTATGATGAAAAATTATACAATTGTCCAATATTTCTGTATCCATTCCTCTCAGTTCGAGATCTCTGCTTGCTGTCATTCTATGTTTACTTCCAGTGGACAGAAACCTGACCATGGTCACACAGGTTCACGTTAGTATCATAGAGAGTAATCAGAGCTGTGTGATATAACGAGCTGTGCACCTGTGTGAGCATGGTCAGATTTCTGTCCACTTGAGGTACACAATGAAGCTTACTATAGAATGAAAGCAAGCAGAGATCTAGAAAACTGAGGAAATGATACAGTATATATACAGTATAACGTATATTGGAAATGTGTATAAGTTTTCATTATTGAAACAGTATCAATTACTTGCTGAAATGGGAATGCCCCTTTAAGTGTGAACCTGTGCCTTACGACCTGCCCTGTCTTAATACCTAACTCAACATGCTCTATATGACCTAACCTGTTCCTGAATACTTAACTGTAAACCTAAGCTGTCAGCCCTGACCTTACGCAGTACCTGTGCCACCTGGGCGACATGGTGCCTGAGTGGGTAGCACTACAGCCTTGCAGCGCTGGGGTCCTGGGTTCGAATCCCACCCAGGTCAACATCTGCAAAGAGTTTGTATGTTCTCTCCGTGTATGCGTGGGTTTCCTCCGGGTCCTCCAGTTTCCTCCCACAATCTGAAACATACTGTTAGGTTGTTTAGATTGTGAGCCCCATGGGGACAGGGACCAATTTGACATGCTTTGTGCAGCGCTGCATAATCTGTAGGTGCTATATAAATAAAAAATTATTATTATTATTTATCACTTGAATATCAGCCCCTGGGCCTACCATCCTGACCTGCGCTAAAATATTGAAATAAGAAATTAAAAGCACTTCTACAGTATAACAGTGTATGTATTGCTATGATACCTAGGATAGTTCTGCTCAGTTTATATCTACTCTGAAGTATGTTATAGGATTCATGGTGGCTGTAGGCACACTCATCCTGTGGCACAGTCCTGTGGCAGAAATATCAACAACCTCTTTGTCATGATATCCATGGCCTGACCAAGTGGTTGTGCCAATCTTTTATTAAAAATAAATACCTTTTTTAAAGAGACCGACTGCAAGAGTTTGGCATTTGTCATTTTGGATCATGGTTAAAAAATATCCCTAAAGGACAATTTAAAAGAGTTAAACAAAACTGTACAAAGAGGAAGGATTATGAGGTGCAGTCCAAAATGCCAGAGGGAAGATTTTTAGAAAGGAATTACACATTAGAATTAGTTAGAAGAGCACAATTTGAATTGGAAATTGAAAAAGAAGTAATAGAAGAAAAAAAAGGATGAACTGGTAATTCCATTCATTAGCCGGTTTTACAAAAGAATCCCATATAGTGAGAGAAATATTGAAAAAGAATTGGTATATATTCCAACATGACCCTGTAATTGGCAATTTGTTAACATAACATCCAAAAATTCTACATAGAAAGGTGAAGAGCCTTAACCCCTTACTCCACCCACAGCTCCATACACCAAAGTATGAAAAAGTTATCAGCTCCAGAAGATGGCAAAATGAAGAATTTTTTGGGTACAGGAGGTATGAATTTTTGTAAATGTATGAAAACATTATAAAACCTATACAAATTTGGTATCCTCGTAATTGCACTGACCCAAAGAAGGAAGTAGACATGTCATTTGTGGCGCACAGTGAATGCCTTAAAATCCAAGCTCTCAAGAAAATGGTGAAAATGCATTTTTTCACTATTTTCACTGCATTTGGAATTTTTTTCCTGCTTCCCAGTAGACAGCATGCAATATTAAATACCGTAATTAGTGCAATTTGGTACGCAGAAAACAAGCCCTCATACTACTCGTTACATGGAAAAAGAAAAAAGTAAAACATTTTTGAAGGTGGGCAAAGAGGCCAGAAAGGTCAAAATTTCAAGTACCAGAAATATGGAATGTCAAAATTTCAAATAAAATTTCTGAAACGTGCATAGTCAAAATTTTAAGTCAAAATTCTGAGAATATGAAGTGTCAAATTCACATTAAAGTTTTAGAAATACAGAAATTCAAAATTTCAGGTAAAAAAAACCCTCAAGTTGAAGCTCTGGCAAAATGGAATGTCAAAATTTCAGGTTCAAGTTCCAGTAATACGGAATGTTCTAATTTCAGGTAAAAATTCCAGGAATATGTATTGTCAAAATTTCAAGTTCATATTCTGCGATTACAGAAATTAAAAATTTCAAGTTAAAGTTCCAGGAGTACGGATTGTCAAAATTTCAAGTTAAAGTTCTGGAAAGTCAAAATTTCAAGAGTCACTGCAAGGTGCTTATTATACAGTCCTTATGCTACACGATTTTGTATTCTAATATTGAATAAGCACATTGCAGTGACTCTGTTTCTTTTGAATAATATTGTCTAAGGGTTTTTCTTAATGGTAAATTCTTGGGTATGTGCAATGGATTTTATCTAAGTGATGAGTGTGTGAGTTAATATGTTGAAGGGGTAAAACTATATAATCTTCGAATGATCACACCGACACCATGCCCCGGAAAAAAAAACGTCATAGGCGAAACCTGGGGCGGGCAAGGTGTTTGGTGTGGAGTGGCTCTTTGGTTGAGCAATTTTATTATGAGAATATTTTATACTGGAATGTGAGTATGGTCTTAGGGCTATTATAGGGGATCAATAGGGGCTTTTAATTCAAAAGAGGAAAATTGATTTTATAAAGACAAAACTGTATTGGTATCTTCTAGAAAAATAACCCATTTATTACCCTGACCCTATTTAAAAGTGATGTGTTCAATCACTTAGTATTGTATAGATGTGTTCGCATATTACTAGGCTTGGATGGCAGGGAAACAGCTCTCCATTAACAATACAAGAAACAACAACCCTGTGTTTTAGCTTTATTTTTATGTTATTTACCACTAAATGCTTCATTGAAAAGCTTCATATAAAAATAACTGTGCAGCAGTCATATCCCCTGTGTAGTCCCAGGGGGAGATTTATCACAAGTATTCTAGAACTGTTCTAGTTACCCACGACAACCAATCAGGAGCAAGATTATGAAGTCACAGTCATCTAGAACCAACCAGTCAGAAGCAATATTTTGCAGCCACAACTCAACTCAACTGATATTGACCAATGAGGAGCAAGATGATGAAGTCAAAATCACCTGGAACCAAACAATCAGCCAGAGGTATTGGAGCGTGAAGACCCGAAGACCAGAAAACCAGAAGACCCGAAGACGTCTAGAGGAGCAACATGAAACAGAGAGGACATCATCTAATGTGGAAAAATACTTCAAACTCAGAGGTTGGGAATAATCTTCTGTTATTGTAAAAATAATATTTTCTGTTCTTAGGAGGCCATTAGATGGAGGGATTATAGTGGGACACTGCTGCTACATAGGTGGGATAGGACGCAGTTCAGCTGCCACTGGTGGAGCAATGGGTAAGAACGCAGTCTCTTTGATATAGGTGGTGATAAGGTAGGGACACTGTCTGGTGTCTGTATGGACTGGTGGGTAGGGGCACAGTACCGCTATACACAGTGCTGCTCCCTAGTAGGAAAGGTGCCATGAGACAAGGGAAGCTTTCATTTTTAAAATTAAGAAATAAAAGCTGATCCATAAATAGTTGCTAAATACTGTTTTTCTATTGGATACATTTAGTAAGAACTGCTGAGCCCCTCCCATAGCGGCAAACAATGCAATCTGACATATATCCTACAGCCTGACATAAAGATGCTGTATGTTACATCTCATACCTATCCAAAGCCATAATCACTCAGCTCTAGAGATGAGCGAACATGCTCGTCCGAGCTTGATGCTCGGTCGAGCATTAGCGTAATCGAAAACTGGCTCGTTGCTCGGACGAATACTTCGGCCCGCTCGAGAAAATGGCGGCTTCCGCCGTGTGCTTTTGGCGCCAGAAACAGAGCCAATCACAAGCCAGAGGAGACTTGCACTCCACCCGCATGACATGGTACCCTTACACGTCGGATAGCAGTGTTGGTGGCAGATCAGGTGACCCTGGATAGACTAGCCGCTGCCGCGCTGCTCGGGTCATTCTGTGTCTGGATGCGCTTAGGGAGAGAGCTGTGCTGGTCGGCGGGAAAGCGTTAGGGTGTCTTTAGCTTACTGTTAGGCAGGAGTGATTCTCCAAGGAACCCAACAGCCTTCTTAGGGTACAAATAACGTTATACTTTTTTTTTTTTATTTGCAGCTAGTACTCATATTGTGAGGATTTGCAGGGGGATTGTACCGTTGGTGGTTAGCTCTTAGTGACACATATCACCTCAAACACCAAAGTGGAAAATTTATTAGGGGTTGTTGCATTAGCGCACAGTCTGCATTTACTTTTTATTTTACGTTTATTTTTTAATAACTCAGTGTCATCTATCTCGAGCATACTAGTGTGCTTTCATACTTGGCTAGAAAAAGCCATAGGAGAATACCAAACGGCCTTACTTACGCCTACAGTAGCGTTATATATATTTGATTTCTGGTTGATCTGCTGGTGGCTGTACTTGCTGCAGTGCATCTACTAGCAAATTGTGAGCAATTTGGAGTGAGATTGCGACCCGCTGTGTTTGCGCTTAGTGACGCACATATCCATCGCAAAGACCGAAGTGGGAAAATTATATAGGGTCTTGATTTCAATTAGGCACAGTCTGCCCATTCCCTTTTTTATTTTACGTTTATTTTGTTTAATAACTCAGCGTCATCTCATATGGCAGTAGTGTGCGTTCATAACTTGGCAGAAAATAGCCATAGGAGAATCCAAACGGCTTACTTACGCCTACAGTAGCGTTATATATATTTGATTTTGGTTGATTCTTGCTGGTGGCTGTACTTGCTGCAGTGCATCTACTAGAAATTGGAAGCAATTTGTAGTTGAGACTTGCGACGTCCGCGTGTTTTGCGCTTAGTGACGCACATATCCCATTGCAAAGACCGAAGGGGAAAATATTAGTAGGGGGTGGATTTCAATTAGGCACAGTCTGCATTTCCTTTTTTATTTTAAGTTATTTTGTTTAATAACTCGCTTCATACTTGGCTAGAAAATAGCCATAGGAGAATCCAAACGGCTACTTACGCCTACAGTAGTAGGTATAATATTTGATTTCTGGTTGATCTGCTGGTGGCGCTATGCTGCAGTGCATCTACTATCAAATTGTGGCAATTTGTAGTGAGAGGACTTGCGACCACTGTGTTTGCGCTTAGTGACGCACATATCCATCGCAAGACCGAAGTGGGAAAATTATTAGGGGTTGGATTTCCAATTAGGGACAGTTGCCATTCGCTTTTTTATTTTCGATTTTTTAATAACTCAGCTCATCTCATCTGGCATAGTATGTTGCTTTCATACTTGGCTAGAAAAATAGCCATAGCAATAGGATAGCATTGTTTGGTTTTAAAAATCAATAAACAAAAAAAAAAAAAAAAAAAACACAAAAAAAAAGTTAAAAAAAAATTAAGTATAACTCTCATTTTAAAAATGTTTAACCGAGGGCTAGGGTAGAGGACAGGGGCGGGGACGTGGGCGTCCGACTACTGCAGGGGTCAGAGGCCGTGGTCTGGCCGGGTGTGAGACTGAGACACCCCTGCTTTGAGGGAGCAGGGGAACGCCGACAGAGCTACACTCCCTAGGTTCATGTCTGAAGGTACTGGGATCGTGGGAGAGCACTGTTGAGGCAGAACAGTGCGAACAGGTGATGTGGTGATTGCGACAATGCTTCGAGCATTCTTGTTTCACAGTCAGTCTTCCACGGCAGTCCACCCACTGTCACCGAAAATCGCCACTCCTCCAGCTCCTGCACCTCAGCCTCCTCCCCCCCAGCTGCCACCCTCCAGAAAATTTGGCATTGAACCGGCATACTTGAGGAACTGTTTCTGGACCCTCCCCACACTACAAACCCATGCGTCGCTCCGCTTCTTAGTGCATCATTCGGCACTACTGGCGTCGTATCTCATTCGAAAGTGTCGTTGAAGTGAGGATACACCTCTATGGTTCTGTGGTAGCCATGAAGGAGATGCCTAGGCGAGTTCCACGAACCCGCGTAACTGAGCGTCTTCCCCCTTACTTTCCCTTGCACTCTATCCTATCTTTCAGTCTCAGGTTGCTGTCGGCATTTCCATGTTTTGCATCGTTTTCCTAACATGTCTTGAGAGCACTAGATGAGAGACGAAATGCTTCAAGGTGGAAATTTGGTGGCGGTTGTCGGGGTGAGGAAGACCTTCTTGATCCCGTTTAGACTGGGAAGTGGGGGGGTAGAGAAAGCAGGTTGTCTGACCTTTTATGACATTGGAGCAGGAGGATGGACGACGCGTCTTCCTCTGCGCTTGGTATTTTGGGCAGGACAATGCTCAAGCAATGGGCGGGGAAATACACGCTGAGGGAATCAGGACCCTTCTGCATGAGGTAGACCCAAAAATGGTTGATTTTGAGGTCCCGTGACCAGAGGCTTGAGACGACTGCCGAACGTGAGTGAGTGATACGCAAGAACAGGTTGGAAGAGGCAGTGGTGGTGCAGACGGAGAGGCAGGGCCAGAGCAGGTGTGCATCAGCGCCAAATGTGTCACGTAGTGAAGCTCCCGTGGCGAGGGCTCTGCGGCCGAGGGCAGATTTTCAGAAGTCTGGAGGTTCTTATAGGAACAACACGGGCATGACGAGGAACTGTGGTGTGCAACATTTGCCAAACCAGGATCGCAGGGGTTCCACCACTACTAGCTTAACTACCACCAGTATGCGCAGGCATATGAATGCTAAACACCCCACTCAGTGGCAAACAAGCCCGTTCACCTCCGGCCGTGCACACCACTGCTCATTCCCCTGTGTCAGCTGATTGATCAGCACCCCTGCCAGGACCACTGCCACACAAAAACCCCATCGTCGCCTCACGATCCTCCACACATCCACCAGCGTTCAGCTCTCTCATACCCTGACGCTGGAGCGGAAACGCAAATATAGTGCAACCCACCGCCTCGCCCAAGCCCTTAAGTCCACATCTCCAGATTGCTTAGCTAGGAGATGCTGCCCTATAGGCTAGTAGAGACCGAGGGCCTTTCGCAACCTCATGCGGCGGCCCCCCCCGCCTCGGTATCGGCCCCGCGCCACTACTTTTGATGTGCCATCCACAGCCCTGCACCAGCACGTGTCAGACAAACATCATCCGTGCTGACCAAAGCCGTTTCTGACAAGGACCTGACCACGGACCCCGTGGACGAGTGCTGCCGCGGCAGGGCCCACTATATATAGCGCGACGGCACATTGGGTTAACTTGGTGGAGGCTGGGGACCGAGTCTGACCCTGCGGGTGGTCATTATACTGCCGACGCCGAGATTGCGGGCCTACCTCGGTCCAGGTGTTTCAGGCCTACTATGCCTCCTCCTCCTCCACCCCTCCTCCACCTCCTCCTCCGAAACTACCATCCGTGGGCATGGCGCATCAGTCGGGTAGCTCTAGGCACAGCAGCAGTGCCATCGCCTAAGCGACAGCAGGCGCGGTGCTCAAAATGACTGAGCCTAGGCGATAAAAGGCACACCGCCCAAGAGCCATTACAGGGCATCACGGCGCAGACTGATCTGTGGTGGCACGCTGAACCTGAAGCAGGCATGTGTGTGTGGACAACGATGTGAGCAACGGGCCAACCTTCCTTCCACCAGTACGTACATGTGGTTAAGGTTGCAAGCACGTCTGCCTAGCTCACAATGTGCCGATCGGTGAGTTCCGTTTCAAGACATATACCAACTACTGTCAGAGCTGATAGAAGCGTGGAGCCGCATCTGTGCACATTTCAGGAAGTCCAGCACAGATGCTGCCACTCTCAGGCCAGCGCAGCGCCGCATCCAAATGCCCGCTCACCGACTGTTGTGCGACGTGCCCACGAGGTGGATTCAACACTGACCATGTTACCAGAGTTACCAGCAGCGCCGAGGATTGTAGACTGCCAGAGTCAACTTCCACCAGAACTGGTAGTCAGGTCAGTCAGCTTCCTCAAGTCTACAATGAGGAGTGGACGTGGATGTCTGATATTGTCAGGTGCTGAGTAACTTTGAGGAGTCAACACAGATGGTCAGTGGACGATGCCGCCATCATCAAGCCTCCATCCCGCTGCTTGGCTGTTGAAAAATCTCTGAGAATCCACGATGAAGCGAAGCTTGCGCTCGTCAAGAGATGGGGGAAGAAGAATCCCTTGTGATAGCCAAAGCCCATTAGGTCTGTTTCTCAGCGCATATCGGAGGAGGTGGAGGTGGAGGAGGATGAGGAGGAAGAGGAGGAGAATGTTGGCGAAGACACAAGAGGGGACCATTGTTGAGTCGTTACTGTTCAGCGGTGATGGGCAGAAGAAGAGGAGTTGAGGAGTTGGAGGAGGAGGAAATGGACAGTCAGGCAGTGAGGGGAGTAAATTCTTACCGTTGGTAATCTGGCGCATATGGCAGATTTTCATGCTAGGCTGCCATCCCGTGACCCTCGCGTTTCAAGAATTTATTCCAGCACCGATTACTGGGGTGTTCACTCTCCTGACCACGGTACAAGCAAAATTTCCACTCTCATCCTGGAGAGGAAAGAGAGTGTGAGAATGCCATGAATACCAGCAGGCCCTGGTGCACAAGCTGAAAAAGTATTCCCTTCTGACAGCGCTAGCGGGCAGAGTGTGTAGTTCTGCGGGAAAATAGTGAGAGGGAGAGTAGGCGGACAGGCAGGCTTGTCCAGACAATGCAACGGGGTACGCTTTACAAGGCTTTTGCCAGCTTTATGTCACCCCAGCAAGACACTGGCACCTGTCCCCAGTCTCGGCAGAGTAGGGCTGATCTTTACAGAAAGATGGTGAGGGAGTACGTAGCTGACCATACCATCGTCCTAAATGATCCACACTCCCTACAACTACTGGGTTTCAAAGCTGGACATGTGGCACGAACTGGCGCTGTACGCTTGGAGGTTCTTGCCTGCCCTGCCGCTAGCGTCTTGTTCCGAGCGGGTTTCAGTGCAGCTGGTGGCATATCACCGATAAGGTAACAAGCCGTCGAACTGACAGCGCTGACGGCTGAGCTATATTAAGATGAATAAAGCCTGGATTTCGCATAATTTCCAATCTCACACCAGGTGAAGGAAGCTCAAACACTGAATAATTTATCCACTCCTCCTCCTCATCCATTTTCCTACTTCTCCTCCTCTTTGTACAGTAAAGCAGAGGAAACTGGCTATTTTTTGACAGGCCCTGGCTCTAGCTATAGTACTTATGCATGTTAATTTTTCTGGGGGCCACCGACCCGGTCCTCGTTTTAAACAATTTTTGGGACGTGCCACATAAGGCAATCTAATTATTCCATTTTTCTGGAGGGCCACCTACCTGCTCCTCTGGTTTGAAAACTTTTTGGGACTGCCACATACAGGACTCAACTATATTCATTTTCTGGAGGCCACCTACCTGCTCCTCTGGTTTGAAAAACTTTTTGGGACTGCCACATACAGGCACATATCAAAGTAAATGTCTCCATAGCAGCCTCCACACGTTGTCTTATTGCTACCTCCAAAAGTCGTCCATATAGCTGCCTCATACATCGTCCCTTTATCAAACGAGGGTGTCGTCAGAGCAGAAATTTGGGTTGTTTTCATGGATTCCACATCAAAGTTGTTAAAATTTGTCGCACCCAGCTGGTTATCCACAAAATATACTGGCAAACTTTTATCATTTACCAATATTATTTCAGCGTTCTTGCGCATCTGTTTACGATTCCCTCACCCGCCATATCCAACTATTAAGAACGCTACTACCACTGATCTTATACAAAAGGTTCTTAGAAGTGCTGTTTGGGGGAGTAGCCTAGAGACAGGGCTTGGATTGGCGAAAGCTCGCCTGGCAGAGGAGCGCCAGCTCCATGCCAAGATCCAACTAACATAGTTTAAACTGCAGCACCTTTAATCTACTACTAGTTCACTGCCCTCCAACATGGTCCACTTATCAAACGAGCGTGTCAGGCAGAATTTTGGGTGTTTTCATGGCTTCCACATCAAACTTTGAGCGCTTCTGCCCACCTCCTTGGTTCCTCTCTGCCACCCATTGGTTGAAGCTAGGTCCATTTAGGTATGTCGCCATGACATCTCTAGTCTGCTGCGCTGCCTCGCATGCCGTCCCTATAGTGTCAGGGTCAATTATTGGCATGTTTTAGATGCTTCTAGCTTCATGCTGTCACTCTGTCATGGCCATGCTGTTGCCCATAATTTTGGCATAATGGGCGATTAAGCAGCCTCAGAGGCATCCATGCATGCTGCCCCTGCTGTTTTCCTGTCCATCCGGGTGTGGTTCCACCTTTCGAGGTTCCCAGGTGTTTGGCCAAGCTTCCCTGTGCAGAGCTTGGTCCCCGGAAAATGCTCGAGTCTCCCTTGACTTCAAGGGGGCTCGTTATTCGGACGCAGCACATCGAGATCGGTGAAAAGTCGTCTCGAATAACGAGTACCCGAGCATTTTAGTGCTCGCTCATCTCTACTCAGCTCCTATTCACAATGCAGATTTGCTGCAATGGAAGACTGGGTGAAATCTGGGGTACTCATCATTGTATGATTTAGGGTACAAATAGATGGTGTAGTCATGATGCAGCTGTGACGCAGTTGTAATTAAGGAATTGTGACAATATCTGACCATATCGTCTATTTGTACCCTATGGGATGCTGTGAGTATTTCTATACTGACCTGTGAGTCAGGACATCTCTGCTCATTGGTCACAACTTCCACATTATAGCATCACTAGCAGCTTTTTAGACTCATCTCTAGGTGCCTCTGGACAGCACATATTAAGGGCAATTTGGATACTCATTCACTATAAAGTCTATAGGGGAGTTTGTTGTAAAACAGGCTCAAGTTGGAAGTCTAGAAAAAAGTGGGAAATTGTGAGTATAAATGGTAATAGTAACACATTCTAAGGCTGACAAGCAGAAAACTAACCACATAAGATCTTCTATATCATTCATTCTCAGATCATTGCTGATGCCCTGTGCCACAATCTGCTGTAAAGTATGAAAGAAGAGTTTCCTGAATCCTCACCTCCCATGTGAAGAAAGCTACACGTATCACTGAGACCCACACGTGAACGTCTAGACTATAATCATCACTGAAGACCCGCACAAGATCTTCAAGAGTCGACTCAGCACTGAAGAGCTGCACAGGACCTTCAAGACTCCCCTCATCACTGAAGACCTGCGCAAGACCTTTAAGACTCCCCTCATCACTGAAGACCTGCACTAGACCTTCAAGAATCCCGTCATCACTGAAGACCTGCACAAGACCTTTAAGACTCCCCTCATCACTGAAGACCTGCACAAGACCTTCAAGACTCCCCTCATCTCTGAAGACCTGCACTAGACCTTCAAGAATCCCCTCATCACTGAAGACCTGCCCAAGACCTTCAAGACTCCCCTCATCTCCAAAGACCTTCAAACCTCAACATGATCCTCAGAAAGAAAGTTCTACGCTCTTGAAGCCAGACTCATGAGCCTCTTCAATTGACCCAAAGCAGTAATGCTTCTCCACACCATGTTGATGACAGCAAAAGACATAAGTATTTTTAGAGATTACCCTACATAAATCATACCCTGTCAGCAAGGTGTCCTCAGCTGCTGGTTGTGCCATCTCCTCTTTGAGAATCATGTGCAGCCCGTATTCATTAGAACCCCAATGTGTGGACCACACTGTGCTTTAGTTCTTTCTGCAACAGTTTTTAAATTTGGCCTGTCCCTCCCCCACCCCTCCTTTTTCCACTCAGATCAAAATTCACTCGATAATGGTGTGAGGTTAGAAAGGAAGATGGAAATGCGGGGAAAGGGAAAGGAGAGCTGGGCTTTAGAAATATTCAGGATGGAGGGGGCACAGTACTTGCACCTGAGAACAGCTCTATATTGGTGGTTCTGTAGCTGGCCTAGTAGATCTGCATTTATAGATTTTTAGATGCATTTTTATGTATCTAAATTGTTACTTAAGTGTTTCATGTGTTTAAAGCAGTTTTTCATATCTTAACATTAATAACCTTACATATGATGTATAGGTTGTTAATGTCCTGTAATTTTGTTAATTAGTTGTATCTATAAGTTTAAGAACATTGTGTTAAGTTATTAATTTTCACAGTGTCTACTGAACGTGACCAAATATAATATATGTAGTACAGGATGAAGTCAACCGTCTGCAGCTTCGGCTCGACTGCCCCTTTCTTTGAGTGGCCCCTCAATGTTCTGGGAATGGGCGGAGGACATTGTCTCCATTAGAATGGGCCTCCCTGTGGTGCTAGAGTCCTCTACTCTAGTGGTTGGGGATTTCACCAGAACATACGGTTGTAGTGGACGTGGTGAAATAGCATCTCAGGGGTGAACTGTATTTGCAACAATATGTGACTAAAATAGTAATTTTGTTATATAGTTGTATCCATAAGTTTAGACTGTTCGTTCATTCCATATCTTTTTTCCCCACATGTCGCACTGACCTGCTCCATTATTCTTGGTCTCCAGGGTGAGCCACACCGTCTGCACTGCTCGCTTGTCTCGACTGCGCCCTTTTCTTTGAGTGGCCCCTTCATGTTTTGGAACTGGGCGGAGTTCGCCACCCATGGGAGCAAATTTACCCTTACACCGCCCATTTTGCGATCCAGTGGCGCGTTCTCTGTCTCGCTCGATTCGGGTCCCGGCCGGGATTTAAGAAGTTGAGTCCTCGCTGTGCCACCAGGTGCGCTTCGCGCGGAAAGTCATCTCATCGCGCCGAATGCCACCCACCCTTGTTACCAGGTGTGAAGGTAAGCGCTCTCCCAAAAGCGACACTTTATTTTTCTCGTATTTATTAAATGCGGCTGGTTTTTTCCGAATACTACGTCGGGTCCGTTCTGTCGTTCGGTTCGGGATCCACATCCGCCCCCCTCGCCCTGCGATTTATCCCGTCTTGTCATCCGGCGCCTGATTGCGCCACAATCCCCAGATCCTTGCGTGCGCCACACATCCCGGGGCATTTCGGTTACAAAGCGGCGCATCTAACTATATCGGAAATTTCTTTAACGGGAAAACAAGTGCGAATACGGGATCGGGCCCTTATTTAATGACCCCCATTGTCTTTCATTAGAATGGGCTAAGTGCTGGAGTCCATTATTCCGAGTCATCACAATACTCTAGTGGTTTGGGGATCTTCAACAGAACATACGGTTTGTAATGACTGGTGAAATAGCACTTCAGAGGCGAACTGTATTTGCTACACTATGGACTAAACATATAATTTTTGTTATATATTTGTATCCAAAAGTTTAAGAACATATTGTTTAACCAATTATATAAATTTTCACAATGTCGACTGAACTAGACTTAATAATTAGATGTAGTACAGATGGAGACAACCGTGCTTGCAGCTTCCGGGCTCGACTGCCCCTTTCTTTGAATGCGCCCCTCAATGTTTATGGGAATGGGCGGAGGAACATTGTGTCCATTAAAATGGCCTCCCTGTGGATTCGCTGAGTCCACTACTCAGGGTTGGGGATTTCACCAGAACATATGGTTGTTTAGTGGCGTTGAAATACGCATCTCATCAGGGGTACAGACTGCGTATTTGCAACATATGTGACTAAAATAAGTAATTTGGTTATTATGTTTGTATCCATAAGTTTAAGAAAATGTTGCTTAAATGTATTATTTTTCCCAATGTCGACTGTAACTAGACAAATAAATTAGTAATGTATACGATTGAAGACAACCGTCTGCCGTTCGGCTCGACTGCCCCTTTCTTTGAGTGCTCCTGCAATGTTATGGGAATGGGCGGAGACATTGTCTTCATTATAATGGCCCTCCCTGTGCTGCTGGAGTCCACTACTCTAGTGGTTGAGTGATTTCACCAGAACATACGGTTGTAGTGGACAGGCGGTGAAAAGCATCTCAGGGGTGAACTGGTATTTACAACAATATCAGACTGAAATATACACTTTGTTTAATTAGATGTGTCCACAGGTTTGACAACAATTTGTTTAACTTACAAATTTTCGGAATCCTACTGACGTGACCAAAAATATTGATGTGTACAGTATGAAGACACCAGTCGTCAGCTTCGCTCGACGCCCCTTTTTTGAGTTGTGTCCCCCTCAATGTTCTGGATTGGCGTGGAGGACTCGTCTCCATTAAGAATGCCCTACGCCTGTGCTCGCGGAGTCCACTACTAATCTAGTGGTTGGTAGTTTCATCCACCGAACATCCGGTTTGTAGTGGAACCGTTGTGAAATAGCATCTCAGGGGCGAACTGTATTTTGCAACATAGCAAATACAATTGTCATTTTGTTAAGTCTATGTATGGGTAAATATATATGAGGACTGATGACACCACCAGACTGCAAGCTTATATGAAATTTGAACAACAGTTCTAAAGGGATGGCCTCACTTTGTGTGAGGGTAATCTCTGAACATTACTGTCATTATGTTGTTAGATCCTATAAACAAATTATAAAATTATAATCAATTGAATCTAATGGGGTTGGCTCCCTTAATTTTCATTGTGCCTCCTCAATCATAAATTGGTTACATAAATAACAATAAAGTAATGAAATGAAAACTCAATTCCCATTGTGCTTTTGATCTGATATCCTTGTTTTACACACATCTGTCCGCGCTCAGGAAGATCGTGGCACTTCGCCATGTATTCTACATGTGCCGCTTCCCCCCCCGCTGTAGGGTCCGCCGGACTTCACCATCTTCCTCTCTGTGCATGTAAGTGCATGGCTTGCGACACAAATACTTTGTTACAATCTGTTATTCGATGATAGTAACGGACTGCTCGACCCTTAGTAAATGAGCCCCACCGTCAGAACACGCATAATCTGTGTGTAAGGTTAGATTGAACCGGAGGTTTGAGCCATTATGAAGTCCAAATGGAGTTTTGACTTAGTTAGGACATATTAAATATAACAATAACCTAAGTGCCAACTGGCAATCCATAGGGTACATAGAGTGAATACAAATCACAAACACTTTTTCTCACAGTACAAGAATAGCTGCAACATTCCTTTTCCCCCAAAGATGGGAGAATGGGTATTTCCATATTCACCATTAACCATCCTTCTTCTACAATCAATTATAAAACTTGGTCTAACATATTCATCTGCATCGCATCCATCTGGGCAGATAGATAACAAGAGCTAAACGAAAACCGTGCCCAAATCCCCATCCTTACTTCTTTTGTAATAGAATTACTTATGGCCTTTAAAACCACGAAACTAAACTAATCCCCAGCATTCCTCTCTATATTTTAGATATCCCAACCCAAAAACTTTCTTCTCCAAACCCTACACAGTAGAGATGCCCTCCTATATACAGGAATTCTCTAAAATTACCATTTAATGTACGATAATTAAAGAGAAATTTAATTTAAAACATAAATAAAAAATAACACATTGTAATACATAGGGAAAAAGAGACGTCTTGGCAAGTCTTAGTGGGACCGAGGCTGTCGTGCAATTATCGCCATTCCCCGATGTCATCACTGGGGAGCGACGATCCAAGCAAATGCTATGCCCACTTGCTGCCTGCTATTTAGTGCTACACTGATGGGGTGTTACTATGGGCTCGCAGGCGATGCAGTGTCAGTGTCAGTGAGATCGCCAAAGCTCTGTTACAGGGTCTGTATGTAAATGATTTGAGAGGGCTGTATATAAATTATTAGTGGGTTGCCTATATATCTTAGCTATATATTATCATATATATATGTATGGTCTGGTTGTCCTGTATGTAAGGGTGTTTGTAGGTAAATGAATAATACCTACAGCACTACGGTATTATGATCAGCAACGATGCAGTTTGCTCTATCAGTGATTATGAAATTCAATGCCAATGCAGTCAGCAAACGCATCACGATGATGTGTACTGGGAAATGTGTAGAGGACTAGTTAATTTATAGTCAATTTGTGTGAGGTACTATGTTACCCAGAAGCGTGAAAGTATCATTATTCTATGTGGGGGGATCAGTACTGCACAATAAGTCACTGTATGGATTTTAATGTGTAACATGGCTGGTCAGCTTGGTGTGTGGGGTGCTACTAGTGTAGTGACTTCCGGAATTAGTAGTGACGGGGGCTAGGTTGTCTATCGTGCTTGCTGTGAGAGCGTCTGATGACTTGATATATTTACGAATTCGGGCATGATGTAACCAGTGAGCATAAGTTATGGACAGTGTATTTTTTATTTGTTTGAAGATGTGATAAGTAAACTCTCTGAATGAACAGCAGATATATTCCGATAACAACCACTGTAAGGCACTAGATGCACTGACTGATACAATTGTGAGCAGTGTCCAGCTTGTGTAAAGCCGCGTGGGGATGTCAATCATTATTGATACTGATACTGTATGCCCTGTAGAAGCTACTGATGGCTTGCTTACCCCTTATTACACTCCTGCTGCTTGCCCCCGTCCCCATCCCCTAGCACTTTCTGATCTTAGCTATAAACATTGAAACATTTGCACTGTTATCTACAATATTGGGGCACATTTACTTACCTGTCTCTGTGTGAGCCCCGAAACTGCGTGTCTGACAGAATGCACATCTGCTCGTGATTCACAAGATCGTGACGCCCGGATATTTTCCTTGCATGTTCGCTTTCCCCGCTCAGTCCGCCGGAGTTTCCCCTTCTGCTGCCTGGTGCATGTATTGCTTCCATCTTGCGACACATAATCTGAAAGTTAGTCCCTCCGCGTTCTGCCGCCCTTCCCCCTTTTATTGCATGAAGCACGCTGCTTCTCCAAAATCCGATCGCGGGCATCACAAATCCCCTTCTAAATGGCCTGTTCCACAGGGTGCGATCCCTAAAAGTCGGAAAACCCAAACGAAATGTGTCGCAGGACCCTTAGGGTCAACAAGCCCCATTTGATTACAATGTGCACATAATATTATGTAACATTGCACCCTCCCCTCCTTTAGTGTAGCAGTTGTTGGTATTCGGCCCTCTGAACTCTCCTGTTCTGGTCTTGCCATACATATTTGGACCAGATCACATGATTACAAGTACACGACAATCACAATCCACTCTTGATATGTTCCACTACACCATGAAACAAAAATTTAGCCAGCACTTTAGACTGTTAGGGTACAATCATAAGATTTCATTTTTCCTTGATGATTGACTTCATATTTACACTCCAATCCGTGTTATTTTTTAATTTTCCAAGGATAATATAATGACCTTTATAAGTAACTACTACACAATTAATCTTTGAAGCGAATGGAAAGATAACACTTTCTCGTAAGAAGTGCACAACTTCTGCGGTAACACAAGATTTCATCACACTTTGTTTTTGATGAGAACATGCAATGCACCGTGCACTAGAGTCATTCTGCAAACTGTACCCTGCGTCAATGTGGGGTTGGCGGTGTTGTTTATAACCATAAAATGTCAAAAATATGGTCCCCCGAGGCCAAATATAACTATCAACTTCTGCTGTTTATATTTATTGGTGCCTAGTGCTTCTAGATATTTTGATAATTTAATACTATAAATGTCCACTGCTTAACTTTCTCCCAACCACAGCATGATGTTCGGTGACAGAAAACATTCAAAAACCAAGACAGGAGCAGCCTCGTTAAGTTGTGTTCTTCCTCTTTTCCGTAAAGTGGATCACCGCGTTTAAATAGAAAAACACCAGTTGTTTCCATGTCCATATTTTACCGCAGATTTACTTTGATACATGTGTTGTATGTCACAAGAGCCACAGCAGTGTGTTAAATGGAAAAATACTTACAAAGCCGTGTATCATTTAACTGGGAGCCTATAGGTATACTCCACCTTTTTTGCGCTATTACCTCGATTGCTTTGTGCACTATCAACAGTAGTTATTCCATTGGGGTCCAATACCCAGGACCAATTTAAATGTTAAATTTTATTTGTCATACAATACCCTCCATCCCAATTCAAATGATCTACCAGGTACATTTCTATTTTATAGTGCTGACTAGTTTTCATCATACTGCAACAACCATAGCATGTGGTGCGTGTTTTTTGGATAAAGCAGACATGTTTTTTTTCACTTCCAAAAACGCCACTTTAACAATGACCTGCCATGAGACTCACTCAAGCCCAAGGATAAATGTGTGACTCTCTTCCTAAATCAGTGCCCACCGACCATGGTTGTTCGCAGTATTGCAACTGAGCTCCATTGCACTTCTACTAGTATTGCAATACTGCACAAATCGCATGTTCCTCAATGATTTTTGAAAAGAGCACCATTTTTTGCAAACCTCCGTACATCCTTTAAGAAAAATGCCAGTGTCTCACCGTGCTCTTCTATAGACCAATGTTCACTTGTGTGGCTCTCCATCCTGAGTTAAGGTATATGCTCCATCAAACACAGAGATATTTGGGATTAGGTTTTTGAGAATTTGCTTTTCCTTGGTTTTATATTTGTTCAAAATTCAAAACACAACCATGAACCATGCAAATGGCCCGTAGGATAACCTCACATGTTTGAGGATCATTCTGCCTAACAAACACCAAATTATTCAGTAAGCCCAGGTTTTGGCCCAGAATCACATTCCTAACAGCCAAAATGTATTCTAACTATGGAGAGCAGTTGGTTTGTGTTGATCGTAGGGTCCCTTCGAAATAATCCTGTCTAACTTGGGAAGAAATTGAAATATTGCGTAAAATTGTATATTTTCATGGGCTGGTGTTTGCCACCTCAGTGTAACTTTAATGGTAAATAATCTGTTCAAAAGGTCCTCATGTGAGTACATATGTAATAATAAAAATCGATAGATCATTCTGAGAAACATATTTGTATTTTCGCCAAAGAGAAATAAGCTGTGTTACGTGTGTCTCTGTCGCTAGCTAAATCTGCAAGTCATTGTTCCATCCAATCAATAAAGAGTATTCTGCTCTTTTTATTGCAGAAGAGCTTACTTGATTTGGGGGGCGTGGGGGGTCTAGCATTCGAGCTCATAACAGTCGGGCTTATTCCTGCGCCACATGTTTCCGTCGGGGTTCTCGACTTTTCGGGGATCGCGCCGCGGGACATGGGTTTGTAGAGGGCATTGTGTCGCACACGATAATTTTGGTGCATCGTGCCAGCTTTCAAAGGCGACACACAATTGGGGGGCGGGAGGCTGACGATCCACGGTTTCATACAAACCGCAGGATTTCTTTCAATTGTGTCGCGAGCCCAGCACTTACATGGCACCAGGAAGAAGATGGTGAACTCGGCGGACCTGACGGGAACGCACACACTTGCGGATATCCAGGCGCACAATTGTAGTGAATCGTGCACAGATGCATTCTCGGCCGACACTCCGGATGGGGAACGAGCAGGACTCGGAGTGTAAATGTTGCTCCAGTAAGTTTATGAGCTAATCTGTGACTGGGAATCATCCCTCCAACTCAATACTACGCCCAGGAGGACCCACAGAAGACAACCATTTGGAGCTCTTGGGCTTGAGCTCCCAGAAATGTTAATCCTTAGGTCCCATGACCAAGCATTCAATCATGTTTCCTCTGTTATTATTTATTTAGCATGTCCCAAACTTCACTTAGATAACATGCAGAGCATGACATGTAGTTAGCAAGACGCGCAGATGTTTATGGAGAAGATCTAAACATGATTAGAGGTGAAATCACAAATTGAACAAACTTCATATTCCAATGTATACTATCACCCATTTACGGTACTTACAAAGTTTAATTCAAAGAGTAAAACCATTTTAGTGTACATCTGCGTCATATTCTTATCTGCTAGATTTAACTTACTCATATGGGAAACAAAACATCACAAGCAACTTAATTCCCATATAAAGCTGCCAGGCACCTATCTTTTTTACCATTGAAGTTGTCTCATTAGGTGCTATGATTTTGAGACACCTTCGACAGTAAGCATGTCGGCTTATGTGGTGTAAACCCCGCAGTGTTCTGATTCCTCTGCTATCTGGAATTTAATTTTTTACTATCTTTGAGGCTTAAACGGGTTTTTGGCCATTGCTTTTTTGTAAATGTGTGTAAATGGTGGAGGGTCAGGATATTAGGTCATTTACCATTCTACATATTAGTTTCTCTCTGCTTTCTCTGATATATAAAGTGAAGCCTTCCGGCTGTTACCTTATCAGCCAAACAGTTCCTGTCCATAAACATGGACATTGATGTTCCATCGGTCCATTAACAATCCCCTGCCAGGACCTGATAGTATTCACCGATAAAAGATGAAGTCCTGGCAGCGGTGTATTGTTTCATGGCCCAGCTCACATGTGTGTCAGGAATCTCTGCTGTCTAGGTAAGACAGGAGCTTAATTTTACATATCAGAAAGCTGACGCCAACATGTAATAACATGATAAATTCACCTAATTTCTATACCCCCACCACACAACACACTTACACCCTATTACAAAAACATGATGTAAAGTGGCCAACCCCTTCAACCAAATCTACAACTTATTTGTGAGATTCTATTGTATTCTGATAGTAATTTGTGTGTGAACAAATGGAGTAGTACATGGAGACAATAATGTGGGTCACTCATATTTCATGATCCTCTGGAGAACCCTATATAGTATTAAAAGATTGTAATTCATATATAGACAGATCCTTAATTTACGGCAGCAGTAGAGGCAGTGGAGTTTTTTAGAGGAAATATCTTGTACGCCATTACCGTGCCCATGGATAGAGGGACCTGCAATATAGCAGCTGCAGGACCATAAGAGTTGACAATGAAGGAATTGTAGAAAGACCACACCCAATTGATTTGTAGCCACGCAATCGCGCAGATTACCAGTATTAGACAGCTACAACTCCATGCATGCATACGTCTCCAAGCCCACCCACATAGAGACCAACCTCCCGCGTCTACACCTTGTCGCCGAATTGCGCTCTTCCCGGGAGGAAGAAGAATCCCTGTTGAGACATTTCATCAATGAGATGGATGTTCCTACATTTAATGTAGGCGGAGTTGCTGGACATTTCATTGTGAAGGAGGCCTGCCGACATTCATTAGTGAGGAGTAGGCTGCTGCTGGGCTCATTTCCTTAATTGGGGGAGGCTGCTTCTGGACCTTCGTTCATTTGAGGGGAGGCTGCTGCTGGACATTCATTATTAAGAGAGGCTGTAGTGATTTTCATTAGCAAATAATGGAGATTGTCTGGACATTTCATTAGTACAGTGGAGGCTGCTGGAACACTTTTTAGTGAAGGAAGGATTCTTGGACAGTTTCTATTATTAACGTCAGGCGTCTGATGAACATTCCTTGTAAAGGGGAAAGCTGCTGTTGACATTTCATTAGTGAGGAGGCTGCTGCTGGACATTCCAGTCATTATTAATAATGGGTGCACTGTACGTATGAGTCATGGGTGCTGTACTGTCAAGAATAATAGGTCCCAAACCTGATATTTGCTCTCGTGGCTCCAATGCTTGGTAATACTTGGTATCTATGACGCACATATATTATTTGCTTTATCATATTTTTGCAGAGATACTATACATCTTTCATTTACACTGTCATCAGACTATGACATACGATTTTATTTTTGTTTTATATACATTTTTAGCATGAAGTGATGAGTCATTTCGTGTTCGTGTAGAGCCCTCAATACTAATTATTTAATAATTGGCCAACACGAGTGACTCTTCTCAGTGAGTACTCTGATCCAGTCCTAGTTATTATCATAAATACTTGCTATTAGATATAAGTGGTGTTGATGGGTTTCCCCAAGACAATCGCTACTATGTGTACGAGATGTAGCAGACTGAATTATGAATTATCGCAGGTGCAAATTACAAACAAAATACTTATAATCTGGTATGCAGATAGTAATCTAGAAATCAAGCAAACAGCTTCAACATACAGCAATGTTTTACTTGGACTTAATTGTGAAATCCTTCACTGTATCTAACGGCATCAAACAAACAAGGCTCACATAAAATAGATGTTGTTGCCCAAGTTGTATTTGTTAGAACTTGGTGGTAGTATTATTACAGGATAATCCCCAGTTACAACAGGAAGCATACGGACCACTTGGATTCAAATGGCATCCAACATAAATTTTATAGCAAATTTTTAAAGAGAATCCTCGTGATACCCTGGACACGTACTCATAGATCCCGGTGCATTGGTGACGTATGGCAATTTCTTTCTTTGTTATCCATGGCCTTCTAAACATAAACTTTGTAAAATTATGCTATATCTGAAATGTGCTGGTAAATTCCTCAGCTGTGTGTATTAGACCATAAGAGACATAAGGTTTTTAACTACCTGCAAAACACACCCGGCTCTATCACCTAAGAAAAATACGTTCATGTTATGAGGGCTTGCCTCTTCATAAGACAGTTTTCAAATGCTAACTTTTGAATTGTAAGGAACTAAATCTTCTCAGCTAGAAGCTGGCATACATGTTCTGTAGATACTTGTCTGCCCAATAACTTATATAATGGTAATTATTGCACCAAAATGTTTTTTTGCTTATTAGAGAAACGGTGTATCAAATGCTAATGGGCCAGGGTTCTAGGGTAAAATGGGAATTGTGAACGACCTGTTCCTTTAAATGCTGATAAGAACCACTTTTCAACAAACACAGTCCCACAATTGACTTGGCAATGCACTACAAGTCTTCGTTACTGATCGTAAATTAAAAAATGCATTTGTCCCTGGACAACTCCTGTTGTCTTTCCTCTTGCTGGATATTCCTACTGATTACTGTATTAATTATTCCTTGGTGCTCTTGACTGGAAGATTCAAAATATACGCAGTTTTCGATGACATTTCAGTTCGCTCCTCATGACACGCTGCTAATAATTCTCCCCAAGCCATGAAATGAAATGATCTTCATTTAGGAAATGTAATTCAATCCTTTATTGTGTCATTTCATAGGATTTCCTGATGCCACCACTTTGAATGTTGTCGGCATCTGTATCCAAATTACATGCTCAAAATGCTGCATACCATTCACATAATAGAAAATCGAAGTATTTTTTTCATATGTTAATATATGATGATTAATTAGGACGATGGAAAACATTAGGTTCTATTCCATGGATTCAGCTATTACATCATATCATTGTGCATTAATTATTACCATCTTACACTGCCCTAACCAATTCATCTCCATTATCCTCTTTATACTTTATTTTACATACATAGCGACATCAACCCCAATGGCTGCTTTAGGAATACGAGATATAACGAGGTAACAGCCCTATATTTCCTATACCTCTAGCCAATTAGTGGGTTGCCATCCAGTAGAGAGGGTTATGGCTCAGCACTCTGTATCTTTCCCGCTTTAAATTCTAAAACTCAATCTGCCAGAGCCTAATCTTCCCCATTATCTCCAAGACCCCTCGGATATGTGAAATTGGCCCTTGTCATATATTCCTTTGCTGCATTAACTGTTCTGTGGTCTAGTGGCACATGATTCCAGCAGGTGTACATGACGTTTGATTTGTTGGGCCTGGTTGGGTCATGGTCGCAACACTAGTTTGACTTAGATAACCGATGCTTCCTAAGATAGAGACCGAACCCCCACACTCTATGCCTTCAGTAGGGTGTCAGGATTCAGGGGGTAATGGACCCGCTGAAGCCACACAACGCGATGATGATGTAAGCCGACACCTGGAACGGCGTCTAAGTGCAACTGGTTTTCAACAAGACCCGCCGTAAGGTGTTGTGACTGTGGCTGTGGTGTGGTACTAAAAGGTCGCTCCATAGGCCCAACTAGTGTCCACGGTGGTGGCCAAGGTGAAGGTCAGACAGAACCGCTGGTCGGGACAGCAGAGGGTCGGGCAGGCAGCAACGGGCGTAGTCAGTGGACGATCAGGGGTCACAACGGGAATTCACAAGACAGCACTAGGCTTAAAAGGACAAGCTTTCACGAGGCATTTGTCACAAAGTCCAGCAAGGACATGGAAGGAAGGCTGCCGCCAGCGCCATTATCGGCCCACGCTGGTTCTTAAAATCTCAGAACGCCATAGTGTGGTCCGTAGTGACGGGGATTGCGTCACGCCAGAGCGAAGGGACCCGCCCTGGAATGAGGAAGGGTGCTCCAGGGCGTGGGATGGCGCATGGGTTTGCCTGCACCCCGGAACTGGGTCACAGGAGCCACCCGTGACAAGTTGGGGCTAAATGTGTCTCTCTCCTCTTTTGGTTCCTTCTTATGTCTACACCAAAATGGTCTGCAATAATTTTCTTTTATTAGATGCTTTCTTCTTAATTCAATGCCAGTTTGAAGGCCTCGTCTTTTGGTTCTGTTATGGAAATAAGAGACTTAATTATTTCCAGCAACCACACAAACAAGTCCTCAAAGGGTAATCACAATTAATTAATTTGATGTTACCAATTCCACAATGCCAAATCTGTAAAAATGGGCTTTGCCAGCTCATAAGGGCCTCGACTCGTGTGCTGACTCAAATACTTGTGAATTATATTATTCATCAACAATAGTAATTAATTTTTGTTGGGAGGTGAGCCCATCTAAAAAGGGTCAAAAGCGTGTATTTAAATGTAAAAAAGCCAAGATATTACCAGCTTTATATAAAGTCCCTTTAATGCTGGGTTGATTTTTCGATAAACACTAATGTAAGGTCATCTTTAAAATCATAAGCATATTCTTATTTGCTGACACAATTTACAGGGTGGGTGTAACAACGGGGTGCAGTGGTTAGGGGGCCCCGCATCTGGGGTATTGGTTGTATACTGTCTGTATTTGTTGGTAATGTTTTAGTGTTATGTTGTGTGTGTATGCTGATGTCTGTTAGGTATTGTATGTGGTGTTTTGTATCTTTTGTATGTTCTGTATATTTCTATATTTGGTGTGTATATGTTATGTGTATATGTTCTACATTGTGTGACCAATGAAGATGTGTGTGTATATGCTATTTCTCTGTATCTTATTCTTGGTTGTATTGGTAATTGTTGTATGTATGTATATATGGGTGTCTATATACGTATGTTAATTGTACAATATATAATACATATAACAACATATGTTATTTTTATTGAGGTGCCGCCATTCATAATCTGCATGGGCCTTTCCCCCTTCTAATTACGCCCCAGCACCGCAACATTTATTTTGAAAACTATGTTTCTCATCGTTCATCAGTAACCTAGACATTGATGGAATGAGTGTGCAGTGCAGTAATATGGCTTATCAAATTGGGGAACACATTTGGTGAATTTGGTAAGATTTGTCCAGCTGTCAAGTCTATTTATGTGTTGGGATTGTGCTGGGATGGCTTTTTATTTGTACTTTCTACATTTGCTCTATCCACTACCGCAACCTACTGGGAGATGTTCCTATCCTTCAACTTCTTCTGCTAACACTGAAAATTGAGAGTCAAAACTGCTTTTGGACATTTTTTTTTAATAACCGCACAACAACCAGCACAAGACATACGGTGGTTTCCACTTTAAAAAAAGACATTGAGCACCACTGACCTGTTTGCTCTACTCTCCTGCGAGAAATGCTGTGTGATCTGTGCGCTCGCCATAATCAAGTTTAAAATCTGTACTTTACTTAAAATAATCCAGTTGTAGGAATGCACGGATCATAGATTCCAGATGCAACCTAAAACAATAGAACGAGAATTAATTAATACAAGGTTACAATTTTAAAACAACACCTTCATTTTGAACCCTACACGTTTATGATGTGCCTATCAACTGTTCGAGACATTTCCCATGAGTTGCTGTTTGTCCCCTTGAGACCTCATCAAAAACGGCAGTTTGCACATCAAGAACGTCTCGGGTTTAGTTTACAATTAACCCCATTCATATTTGAACCCTACAGAGAAGACCTCTGAAATTCTCTTTTTTATGGAGTCTATCACACTGTTCGAGACCTTTCCCAAATGAGTTTGCTGTTTGTCCACCTTGAAGAACCAGCATCAACAAACGGCATGTTTGGCACATCAAGAATCGGTCTCATAAGTGTTTAGTTTACAATTTAACACCATTCATTTTGAACCTACAGAGAAGAACCTCTGAAATTCTCTTGTTTTTAATGGCTGTCTAATCAACTGTTTCGAACAGCTTTCCCCAATGAGTTTGTGTTTGTCCACTGAATGACCATCAAAAACGGCTTGTTTTGCACAATCAAGAATCTCCTCAAGTTTAGTTTACAATTTTAACCAACATACTTCCATTGTTGAACCCACAGAGAAAACCACTGTAATTCTCTTTTTTTATGGTTCCTATCAACTGTTCGACGCAACATTTCCCCAATTAGTTCTGTTTTGTTCCACCTGAAGACCACATCAAATACCTGTTTGGCACATCACGAATTCGGTCTCAGTTTTGTTCTTATTTTTATCTACGTTCCTTTTTCAAAAACTTTTTCTTTCTCTAAGACAAGAAAACCCGAGTGTCTTGGATGTTTGATCAGACCGAACATAAGGTGGAAGCATATGTTGTACCTTGTCTAGGCAGCTTGAACGGCTGAAACCTCCAGTATCACACTTGGAGAATTCAGAAAGATGCTAAGGAATCTGGGGGGACAGAGTAAATTCATGACCCATTCAGCTGCACGACAGAGTCATGATAACAAACTGTGTGCCCTCGTGGTTCCAGCTGGTTGGTCTTCCATCTGCCTGCAGTGTGGATGTGATAATTGAAATTCTGATAATGCAGGGAAAAGCATATTTGTGTACAATATCTGCCTGCTGGCTGAGAGGGTCAGGAAGTGTTTCTCGCTCTTTCTTCTATCACTTGTTCTGTTTCCATGAGATATAGCAATGCTGACAGTCCCGCATTATTTCTATATTTACTTTATTTTGATCCGCATCGTATTCGTGACACAGGTGTGCGTAGCACTTTATTTCTTTGCCGCCCAACCCACGTATTCAGTGTGCAGAAGCCTGACAGATTGATGTCACATTTTCAAGTATTTCTCGTGGACTTGCATGTGTAAAAAATTATCTAAGGGAACAAATTTTTGTACTGTTCATGACCATGTCAAACTTAAAGTGTCAGCGGACTTGTTTGTTGTTGTGGTCAATGTTATATGACAGGACGCGCCCTCCTCCTCTTTTGCATTTTCCGTTTTACACTTTCTCTTCCGTTTAAAAACCAAACTTTTTTTTTGTTTTAATAAGACGTACGAGAGCTGTGTATTTTGCTGCCTAGTATCAAGAAGTGTTCATGCCATTACCCACATTTGAAAGTGAAACCCGCACACCCAACTGTAAGTTAATACATGTTGTCCAATCACCTTGAATTCATATGTTAACACAAAGAAGAAGTACTGTGTCTAGACGCTGGCTTACAAACACAATAATTTTATTAATGTACTAAACTTGAACCGACAAGATAAACTCATTACAAATTGTACCAATGCATCAAATATACAACTGGGCAGATTTACTTACGCCCCCGGCTCCTTCGCATCCAGCGGGCGCCTTTCTGTGCGGTGTGATTCGGGTCGGTCCGGATTCACTCAGGCAGTTCCTTCCACCGTCCACCATGTGGCGCTGCTCTTCGCTGAAAAGCATCGAGAAGCACTTTAAATACACCGAGGCCCGCTAGTGGTAAGTGCAAAGCTCCTGACCCATTTTCCGTTTTTAAAATCGGCGGTTTTGCCGATACGTCGGGTGTTTCATTCGCCACGCTCCCCGATTTCTGTGTATAAGTTAAAAACATGCACCTCCTGAGGGGGGTAAGATATCCCTAACTACACGAAATAAGTGGGCAATAATGTTAATATGTCAAAAAATACAAGCCACCATGTAGACAGTAAAGGGTCCATACTGAAAACCAGTAAGGTGTGTATAAACCCAAAGGGGACATCGCTAAGAGTGATCAATTATGACTGAGGTAATCCCACTATACTTACAAGTCACATGGCATGCAACACTATGCCGAAGTCAGGCATCGAGGTAGTTCGTAAACGGAGGTGATGGGCTTCATGCCATAACATCCAAAATTGAACTTCGGAATTACAAAAAGTAGCAATCACCCTTGGTCTTTAATATGAATTTAAAAGCAGTTTTTGTTTTTAATGTATTGTTTTTTCCTTCCAATTCCAAAAAAAAACCATGGACACAAGATATAGCTTTCGGCAAATTTTATATCTTATCAATCAAAAAGACTTTCTAAACATGTGTCCGTTTGGACGAACCAATTGGAAATGTTTCAGCATAATACACCGCACCACATTTGACTCTACCAAATCACTAACATATCAACACCCATCCTGTCAAGCAGGTTGTGGAAGGTTGATGCATTAAGTTTGTTTAAGCAGTCTACCTCACAATCACATTTGGTTCTTTACTAAGGTCCTGCACGGCCATTTTTCATCGTGTTTCCGCATCGTCCCGACTGCGATGCAACACAAATGGGGGGCTTGGCCGAACAGCAGAACTGACTGATTCGGGACTAAGCGCAGGATTTACAGTCAAATTGTGTCGCAAAGACCATGCACTCACCTGCACTCGGAAGAAAGAACGGTAACCCGGCGGACCTCATCGTGAAGCGCAGATGTCAGGAAATGGACCACAATCTGAAGATTGGCGTCCGGTCATACCTAATCAGAAGCCACCGTCGGGGATCGCGACAGGACCAGGTAAGTAAAATCTTGCATCATAGTGTATACTTATACCGTTATATTATAACCACACCCAAGTATAAGCCGGCCCCTAATGTTTAACACAAATAACTTGGAAAACTTATTGAATCAAGTAAGATCCTAGCGGTCAGGATCAATCATTGTCCGCCTCCCCACTAATTGTAATCACTGTGCAGCCCTTCACCAGTAAAATGCCCCATGCGCCACCCCCATAAGAAATGCTCAATGCACCCCTCCCAGCAAGCAACCCACTGGTAATAAAATTCCCTGCAAACATCCTCCCTGTAATAAAATTGCCCCTGGCCCCCCACAATATTGAATCCCTGCAATAATAATATAATTCCTTTATTTATATATCGCACACAGATTATACGCAGCGCTAACAGAGCTTGGTCCAAATCATCCTTGTCCCCCAATGGGGCCTCACAATCTAATCACCATTACCAGTGATGTTTTGGAGTGTGGGGGAAACCGGAGGACCCGGAGGAAACCCACGCAAACCAGGGGAATCATACAATCTTTGCAGATGTTGACCCTTGGTCTGAACCAGGTTCCCAGCGCTGGAAGCTGTATGCTAAACCAAAAGCCTTTTGGTGCCCCTAACCCCCTTTCATTCCAACGCTTCTGCAGTCCTCCCCCTATTAATGAATGCCCCTGCAGTCCCCAATTAATGAAATGCTATATTAGATGTAGTACAGGATGAAGACAACCGTCTGCAGCTTCGGCTCGACTGCCCCTTTCTTTGAGTGGCCCCTCAATGTTATGGAAATGGGCGGAGGACATTGGGGCAAATTTACTTACCCGGCCCATTTGCGATCCAGTGGCGCGTTCTCTGCTCTGGATTCGGGTCCGGCCGGGATTTAAGAAGTTAGTTCCTCAGCCGTCCACCAGGTGGCGCTGCTGCGCTGAAAGTCATCTCATCGCGCCGGAATGCACCACCTCGGACCAGGTGAAGGTAAGCGCTCCCCAAGCGACACTTTTTCGGTTTTTAAATGCGGCGGTTTTTCCGATGTGCCACAATCCGATCGCGTGCGCCACAATCCCGGGGCAATTCAGGTACAATCGGCGCAAATCGGAAATATTCGGGTAACACGTCGGGAAAACGCGAATCGGGCCCTTAGTAAATGACCCCCATTGTCTTCATTAGAATGGGCCTCCCTGTGGTGCTGGAGTCCACTACTCTAGTGGTTGGGGATTTCAACAGAACATACGGTTGTAATGGACGTGGTGAAATAGCATCTCAGGGGCGAACTGTATTTGCAACAATATGTGACTAAAATAGTAATTTTGTTATATAGTTGTATCCAAAAGTTTAAGAACATATTGTTAAATTATTAAATTTCACAATGTCGACTGAACTAGACTTAATATATTAGATGTAGTACAGGATGGAGACAACCGTCTGCAGCTTCGGCTCGACTGCCCCTTTCTTTGAATGGCCCCTCAATGTTATGGGAATGGGCGGAGGACATTGTGTCCATTAGAATGGGCCTCCCTGTGATGCTGGAGTCCACTACTCTAGTGGTTGGGGATTTCACCAGAACATACGGTTGTAGTGGACGCGGTGAAATAGCATCTCAGGGGTGAACTGTATTTACAACAATATCAGACTAAAATAGACACTTTGTTAATTAGATGTGTCCACAGGTTTGACAAAATTTTGTTTAACTACAAATTTTCAGGATATCTACTGAACGTGACCAAAAATATTAGATGTAGTACAGGATGAAGACAACCGTCTGCAGCTTCGGCTCGACTGCCCCTTTCTTTGAGTGGCCCCTCAATGTTATGGGAATGGGCGGAGGACATTGTCTTCATTGAAATGGCCTCCCTGTGATGCTGGAGTCCACTACTCTAGTGGTTGGGGGATTTCACCAGAACATACGGTTGTAGTGGACGCGGTAAATAGCACTCAGGGGTGAACTGTATTACAACAATATCGACTAAAATATACATTTGTTAATTAGATGTGTCCACAGGTTTGACAAATTTGTTTAACTTACAAATTTTCCAGAATCACTGAACGTGACCAAAAATATTGATGTAGTACAGATGAAGACACCGTCGGCAGCTTCGGCTCGACTGCCCCTTTCTTTGAGTGGCCCCTCAATGTTCTGGATTGGGTGGAGGACATTGTCTCCATTAGAATGGGCCTCCCTGTGATGCTGGAGTCCACTACTCTAGTGGTTGGGGATTTCACCAGAACATACGGTTGTAGTGGACGTGGTGAAATAGCATCTCAGGGGCGAACTGTATTTGCAACAATAGGCAAATAAAATTGTCATTTTGTTAATTCTATGTATGGGTAAATATATAAGGAATGAAACCACCAGACTGCTAAGCTTATATGAAATTTGAACACACGAGTCTTAAAGTGGATAAGGCCTCATTTGTGTGAGGGTAATCTCTGAACAATACTGTCAATTATGTTGTGATCCTATAAACAAATTATATAAATTATAATCAATATGAATCTATGGGGTTGGTCCTTAATTTTCATTGGCTCCTCATGTCATGAAATTGTTAAATAAATAACAATAAAGTATGAAATAAAACTCAATGTCCATTGTGCTTTTGATCTGATATCCTTGTTTGTACACACATCTGCCGCGATTCATGAAGATCGTGCACTCGATATTCTACATGTGCCGCTTCCCCGCTGAGGTCCGCCGGACTTCACCATCTTCCTCTCGGTGCATGTAAGTGCATGGCTTGCGACACAAAATACTTTGTTAAATCCTGGTATTCCGATGATAGTACGGACTGCTGACCCTTAGTAAATGAGCCCCACCGTCAGAACACGCAGAATCTGTGTGTAAAGGTTATTGAACCGGAGGTTTGGCCATTATGAGAGTCAAAATGGAGTTTTGACATTAGTTAGGACATATTAAATATAACAATAACCATATTGCCAACTGGGCAATCCATAGGGTACATAGAGTGAATACAAAATCAACAAACACTTTTTCTCACAGTACAGAATAGCTGCAAACATTCCTTATTCCCCCAAAAAGTGGGAGGAATGGGTATTTCCAATATTCACCATTACCATCCTTCTTCTACATCAATTATAAAACTGGTCTACATATTCATCTGCATCCAGCTGGGCAGATATAGAACAAGAGCTAAACGAAAACCGTGCCCAAAATCCCCTCCTTACGTTCTTTTGTAATAGAATGTACTTATGGCCTTTATAAAACCACGAAACTAAACTAATCCCCAGCATTCCTCTCTATATTTTAGAATATCCCAACCCAAAACTTTCTTCCAAACCCTACACAGAGAGATGCCCTCCTATATACAGGAGATTCTCTAAAATGACCATTTAATGTCGATATTAAAGAGAAATTTAATTTAACATAAATAAAAAATAACACATTGTAATACATAGGGGAAAAAGAGACGTCTTTGGCAAGTCTTAGTGGGACCGAGGCTGTCGTAGCAATTTATCGCCATTCCCCGATGTCATCACTGGGAGCGACGATCCAAGCTAAGATGGCGATGCCCACTTGCTGCCTGCTATTTAGTGCTAGCACTGATCGTGGGTGTTACTATGGGCTCGCAGGCGATGCAGTGTCATTTGTCAGTGAGATCGCCAAAGCTCTGTTTACAGGGGTCTGTATGTAAATGAATTTGAGAGGGGCTGTATATAAATTAATTAGGGGTTGCTATATATATATATATATATATATATATATATATATGAGTCATGGTTGCACTGTATATAAGGGTGTTGTATGTAAATGAATAATACCGCACTACGGTATTATTAGTCACACGATGCGTTTGCTTTGTGTTTTGAAATTCAATGCAAATGCATCAGCAAAACGCATCACGTGATGTGTACTGGAAATGTGTAGGGAATTATTATTTATAGTCAATTTGTGGAGGTACTACCCGGTAATTTATTCAAGTGATTCTAGTATATATTATAATGCATTTGAAGGGTCACATTATGGATTTTTTAATTGTGGTAGACATTGTGGTCAGTGGTGTTGTGAGGGGTGTATATTATTTAGTAGCACTGTTATCCAGATGACATTATAGTCTATGTGACTGTGGTATTTTTATGGGCGTGGTGTGAGAGATGTGCTGACTGGAGCTGAAAACGAATCTCGTGGCAGATGAACCATGGCAAGAAGAAGAATTAATGAAGTCCCTGATAGAGCAGATCGTCACCTGTAAGGCACTAGATGCCACTGACTGATACTAATATGTGAGACAGTGTCAGCTTGTGTAAAGCGCTGTGGGGGATGTCATCAATTATTGATACTGATACTGTAGGCCCTGTAGAAGCTACTATGGCTGCTACCCCTGTAGTTACACTCCTGCTGCTGCCCCCTCCCCATCCCCTATCATTTCTGATCTTAGCTATGAACATTGAAAGATTTGCACTGTTATATACATATTGGGGCACATTTACTTACCTGTCCTGTGTGATCCCCGAAACTGCGTTGTCTGACCAGAATGCACATCTGCCGTGATTCAACAAGATCGTGCGCCCGATTTCCTGCATGTTCGCTTCCCCGCTCAGGTCCGCCGGAGTTCACCTTCTTCTTCCTGGTGCATGTATGTGCTTCCTCTTGCGACACAAATTGAAAGTTAAATCCCGCGGTTCGGCCCCCTTCCCCATTTCTGTTGCATGAAAGCCGCTGCTCCAAAATCCGATCGCGGGCATCACAATCCCCTTCTAAATGCCTGTTCCAGCGGTGCGATCCCTGAAAAGTCGGAAAACCCAACGGAAATGTGTCTGCAGGACCCTTAGTAAAAAAGCCCCATTATGATGTACAATGTGCAGCATAATATGTATGTAACAGTGCAACTCCTCCCTCCTTTAGTGTAGCAGGTTGGGTATTCGGGCCCTCTGACTCTCCTGTTCTGGTCCTGTGCCTTATCATATTTGGGCCAGATCACATGATACAATACAGACAATCACAATCCATCTTGATAATGTTCCACTACACCATGAAACAAAAATTTAGCCAGCACTTGAGCTGTTAGGGTAACAATCATAAGATTTCATTTTTCCTTTGATGATTACTTCATATTTACTCCAAATCCTGTGTTACTTTTTTAATCTTTCCAAGGATAATGATAATGACCTTATAAGTAAACTACACAATTAATCTTTGAAGCGATGGGAAATGAACATTTCTCGTAAGAGTGACACAACTTCTGCAGGTAACACAATTTATCACTTTGTTTTTGATGAGAACTATGCAATGCACCGTGCATACGGATCATTCTGCATACTGTACCCTGCTCAATTGGTGCTGTGTTATACCATAAAAATGAGAAAATTGGTCCCCGAGGCCAGAAATAACTATGTCAACTTCTGCTGTTTATATTTTATTGAGTGCCTGGCTTCTAGATATTTTGTAATTTAATACTACTAAATGTCAACTGAAACTTCTCCCAACCACAGCATGATGTTCAGTGACAGAAAATCATTCAAACCAAGACAGGAGAAGCCTCGTTAATGTGTTTCTCCTCTTTTCCGTACAGTGATCTACCGGCTCTTTAAAATAGAAAAACACAAGTTGTTCCATGTCCAGATTTAACCAGATTTACTTGAATACATGGGTTGTAGGTCACAAGCCACAGCAGTGATGTTAAATGGAAAGAATACATTACAAAAGCCTGTACATTTAACTGGAGCCTAATAGGTTACTCACTTTTTTGGCTATTATCTATTGCTTGTGCATCTATGCAACAAGTAAGTTATCCATTGGTCAATACCAGGACCAAATTTTAAATGTTAAATTTAATTTCAATACCCTCCATCCCCAATTCAAATGATCTACCAGGTAACATTTCTATTATTATATTGCTGGAGCTGAGTTTCAATACTGGCACAAACCATAGTCAGATGTGGTGCTGTTTTTTGGATGAAAGCAGACATGTTTTTCAACTTCCAGAAAACCCCTTTAACAAGGACATGCCAGATGACTCACTCATAGGCCAAAGGATAAATTTGTGACTCTCTTCCTAAATCAGTGCCACACCTGACCATGGTTTGTTCCAGTATTGCAACTGAGCTCCATTCACTTCTACACAGTTGCAATACTGGCACAAACCATGGTCCAGTATGATTTTGAAAAAAAGCAACCATGTTTTTCAACCTCCGGACAATCCCTTTAAAGAAGAAATGCCAGATGTCTCAGCCAGTGCTCCTTCTATAGACCAAAAGTTCAATTGTGTCTCTCCATCTGAGTTAAGGTATATGCTCCATCAACACAGAGAATTTTGGATTAGGTTTTGAGAAATTTGCTTTTCATTGGTTTTATTTGTCAAATCACCACTGAAACCATGGCAAATGGCCACGTAGGAATAAACTCCATTGTTTGAGGATCATCTGCGTACAAACCCAAATTTCAGCCTCAGGTTTATGGCCCAGAAGCACATTCTAACAGCCAAGATATGTATTCTACTTATGGAGACGCAGTTGGTGTTGTGTTGATGTAATGGTCCCTTCGAAATATACCTGTCTACTTGGAAGAAGATTGAAATATTGCTGTAAAATTTGGTATATTTAATGGGCTGGTGTTGCCTCAGTGGACTTTATGGTAAATGATCTGTTCAAAAGGTTCCTCATGTGAAGTACATATGTAATATAGTAAAATAGTAGATCATTCTGAGAAACATATTTGGATTTTCTCCAAAGAGAAGAAAGCTGTGTTACGTGTGTCTCTGTCGGTAGCTAATCTGCAAGTCATTGTCCAAGTCAATAAAGAGTGAATTCTGCTCTTTTTATTGCAGAAAGACTTGACTTGATTTGGGGGGCGTGGGGGGTCTAGCATTCAGAGCTCAGACAGTCGGGCTTATTTCCTGCGGCCACATTTCCGTCGGGTTTTCCGACTTTTCGGGGATCGCGCCGCGGGACAGGGGTTTAGAAGGGCATTGTGTCGCACACGATTGGATTTTGGTGCAATCGTGCCAGCTTTCAAGCGACACTAATTGGGGGGCGGGGAGTCTGACGATCCAACGGGTTCAGACAAACCGCAGGATTTAACTTTCAAATTGTGTCGCGAGCCAAGCACTTACATGCACCAGGAAGAAGATGGTGAACTCCGGCGGACCTGAGCGGGGAAGCGACACATGCAGGATATCAGGCGCACATTGTAAGTGAATCGTGGCACAGTGCATTCTCGGCGGACACTCCGGATGGGGGAACGAGCAGGACCGGGAGTGTAAATGTGCTCCAGTAAGTTATGAGCTATCTGGTGAATGGGCCCAGCCTCCAACTCAATACATACCCCAGGAGGACCACAAGAAGACAACCAAATTTGGAGGCTCCTTGGGCTTGAGCTCCCAGAAAATGTTATCCTTTTAGTCCAATGACCAAGCAGTTCATCATGTTCCTCTGTTAATTTATTCATCCACAACTTACATTTAGTTAACATTCAAGAGCATGAGCATTAGGTAGCAAGACCGCAGATGTTATGGAGAAGATCTAAACAGATTAGAGGTGAAATCACAATGAACAGAACTATCATATTCTCCAAGGTATTACTATCCCCATTTACGGTACTTAACAAAGTTTTATTCAAAAGAGTAAAACATTTTAGTGTACATCTGCTCATATTCTTACGCTAGATTTTACTTAATCATATTGGAAAACAAAAACAATCACATCAACTTAAGTCTCCATATAACAGCTGCAGGCAGCCTATGCTTCTTTTACCTTGAAGTTGTCTCATTAGTGTAGATTTTGAGACACCTTCAGCAGTAAGATGTGGCTTATGTGTGTAAACCCGCAGTGTTCTGATTCCTCTGCTATACTGATATTTAATATTTTTATATCTATGAGGCTTAAAGGGTTTGGCCATGCTTTTTGTAATATGTGTGTAAATGTGAGGGGCAGGATATTAGGTAATTTACCATTATACATATTAGTTCTGCTCTGCTTTCTTGATATATAAAGTGAAGCCTCCTGTCTGTTACCTTATCAGCCAAACATTCCTGTCCATAAAATGGACATGTGATTTCTATCGGTCCATTAACAATCGCCCTGCCAGGACCTGAATAGTATTCACGAATAGAAGATGAAAGTCCTGGCAGGGTGATTGTTCATGGCCCAAGATCACATGTGTGGTCAGGAATCTCTGGCTGACGAGGTAAAAGACAGGAGGCTTAATTTTACATATCAGGAAAGCTGAGCACAAACATGTAATAAACATGTATAAATTACCTAATATTCTACCCCCCCCACACACACACACTTACACACATATTACAAAAAACATGAGGTAAAGTGGCCAACCCCTTCAACCAAAATCTACAACTTATTTGTGAGATTGCTATTTGTATATCTGATAGTATTTGTTGTAACAAATGGAGTAGTACATGGAGAAATATATTGGGTCACTCATATGTCATGATTCCTGGGAAACCCTATATAGTATTAAAGATTTATGATTATATAGAGACAGATCCTTAATTTAGGGCAGAGTAGAGAGTGATTTTTTAGAGGAAATATCTTGTACGACCATGACCGGCCCATGGATAGAGGGAACTGCAATATAGCAGACTGCAGGACCATAAGAGTTGACATGAAGGAATTGTAGAAAGACACACATACAATTGATTTGTAGCACGCATCGGCAGATACACGTATACAGCTACACTCCATGGCATCATTACGTCGCACCACCGCCGCATCATACAGTGTGCGCGGACATGCCTCTTCCCGGGAGGGAAGAAGAAGCCCTGTTGGACATTTCATCAATGAGAGGAGGTTCCTACATTTAATTAGTGAGCGGAAGTTGCTGGACATTTCATTAGTGAAGGGAGGCTGCTGCTGGACATTTCATTAGTGAGGAGAGGCTGCTGCTGGGCATTTCATTAGTGAGGGGAGGCTGCTGCTGGACACTTCATTAGTGAGGGGAGGCTGCTGCTGGACATTTCATTATTAAGAGGAGGCTGTAGGATATTTCATTAGCAAATGGAGATTGCTGGACATTTCATTAGTAAGTGGAGGCTGCTGGACACTTTATTAGTGAAGGAAGGATTCTGGACATTTCATTATTAACGTCAGGCTGATGAACATTTCATTAGTAAGGGGAAGCTGCTGTTGGACATTTCATTAGTGAGTGGAGGCTGCTGCTGGACATTCCAGTATATTAATTAATAAGGGGGCACTGTACTGTATAGCATGGGTGCTGTATGTAAATGAATGAGAGTCCCAAACCTGATATTTGCTCTGTGGCTCCATGACTATGTAATACCCTTGGTATCTATGATCCACATATATTATTGCTTTATCATATTTTAGCAAGAATAACATATACATCTTTACATTACACTGTCACAGACTATGACATACAGTTTATTTTTGTTATATACATTTTTAGCATGAAGTGACTGAGTCATTTCCGGCTGTTACTGTGTAGAGCCCTCAATACTAATTATTTAATAATTTGCCAAAACAGAGTGACTCTTCTTAGTGAAGTACTCTGATGCCAGGCCTATTATTATCATAAATACTTGCTATGTAGATATAAGTGTTGTTGATGGGTTTCCAAGGACATCGCTACTATGTGTACAGATGTAGCAGACTGAATATATAATTAGGCAGGGCAAATTACAAAAAATACTTATAATTCTGGTATGCAGATAGTAAATCTAGAAATCAAGCAAACAGGCTTCAACATACAGCAATGTTTTCTTGGACTTGAATTGTGAATCCTTCAGCTGTATCTACGGCATCAAACACAACAAGGCTGCACAGTAAAAGATAAGTTGTGCCAAGTTGTAGTTTGTAGGAACTTGGTGGTATTAGGCAGATTCCACAGGTACAAAGGAAGCAATACGGACCACTTGGATCAAATGGCATCCAACCAGAAATTTTATAGCAAATTATTTAAAGGAAATCCATCGTGATAACCCAGGGACACTTACTCATAGATCCGGTCATTGTGACTATGGCAATTTTCTTATATTTGTTATCCATGGCCTTCTAACATAAACTTTGTAAAATTATGCTAATGAGTCTGAAATGTGCTGTGAAATCCTCAGCTGTGTGTATTAGACCATAGAGAGACATAAGGTTGTGAACTACCTGCAAAAACCACGGCTCTATCACCTAAGGAAAATACGTTCATGTTCATGAGGGCTTGCCTCTATATAGACGTTTCATGCTAATTTTGAGAATGTAAGGAAACTAAAATCTTCATCAGCTAGAAGCTGGCATACATTTCTGTAGATACTTGTCCTGCCCATATTAGACTTATATAATGGTAATATTGCACCAAAAATGTTTTTTTGCTTATTAGAGAAAACGGGTGTATAAATGCTAAATGGGGCCAGTGGTTCCTGGGTAATAATGTGGAATTGTGAAGTATCCTGTTCCTTTAAATGCTAGATAGAAGACCACTTTTCAACAAACACAGCCCACAATACTTTGCAATGCACGACAAGTCTTCGTGACTGACTTAATTAAATGCATTTGTCACTGGAGCAACGCCTGTTGTCTTTCCTCTTGCTGGATATTCCTACGGATTTACTGTATTAAGTATTCCCTTTGTGCTTTGACTGTGTAAGACTTCAAAATATACAGCAGTGTTTCGATGACATTTCAGTTCTCTCCTCATGAACAACGCTGCATAATCTACCCACAATGCCAGGAAATGAAATGGATCTTCATTTAGAAATGTAATATAGATCTTTATTGTGCAATTTCATTAGGATTTCCTGATGCGCACCACTTTAATGTGTGTCTGGCAATCTGTATCCAAATTACAGCTAAAATGCTGCATACCAATGCACAACATCAAGAAAATCGAAAGTATTTTTTCATTGTTAATATGATGAATATTTAGCGATGAGAAAAGCATTAGGTTCTTATTCCATGGATATCAGCTGATTACATATATCATTGTGCATTAATTTACCATATTACACTTGCCTCAACCAATTCATCTCCATTATCCTCTTTATTACTTATTTTACATAGCGACATCAACCCCCATGGCTCTGGAGGAATATAAGATGAGACAGCCCTATATTTACCTATAACCTACTAGCCAAGTAGTGGGGTTGCCATCCAAGTAGAGAGGGTTATGCTCAGCACTCTGTATCTTCCCAGCTTTAATTCTAAAACTCAATCTGCCAGAGCCTATCTTCCCCATTATCTCCAAGGACCCATGCGGAATGTGAAATTGGCCCTTGATCATAGTAGTCATTTGCTGCATTAACGTTCTTGTGTCTTAGTGGCATGATTCCAGCAGTGTGGTACATGACGTTTGATTTGTTGGCTGGTTGGGTCATGGGCCGCAACACTAGTTGACCATTAGATAACCGATGCTCCTAAGATAGAGACGAACCCCCACACATCTATTGCCTTCAGTAGGGGTGTCAGGATTCAGGGGTAATGGACCCGCTGTACCACCGCGGATGATGATGTAAGCCGACACCTGGAAGCGGCGTCTAAGTGGCAACTGGTTTTCACAAGAACCCGCCGTAAAGCGTGTTGGACTTGCTGTGGTGTGGTACTAAAAGGTCGCTCCATAGGCCCAACTTTGTCCACGGTGGTGGCCAAGGTGAGGTCAGACAGAACCGTGGTCGGGGACAGGCAGGAGGTCAGGGCAGGCAGCAAACGGGCGTAGTCAGGGACGGATCAGGGGTCACAACGGGAATTCACAAGACGAGCACTAGGCTTAAAGGACAAGCTTTCACTGAGGCATGTGGCACAAAGATCCAGCAAGGGACATAGGAATGGAAGGCTGCCGACCAGCGCCAATTATCGGCACGCTGGTTCTTTAAATCTCAGAACGCCATAGTGTGTTCCGTAGGAGGCGGGGATGCGCACGCCAGAGCGAGGGGACCGCCACTGGAATGAGGGAAGGTGCTCCAGGGGCGTGGGGAGGCGCATGGGTTTGCCTGCGACCCGGAACATGGGTCACAGGAGCACCCGTGACAAGGGGGAGGCTATAGATAGTGTCTCTCTCTCTTTGGATTCCTTCTTATGTCTACACCAAAATGTCTGCATAATTTTCTTTTATTAGATGCTTTCTTTTATTAGATGCAGTTTAAGGACTCTCTTTTGGTTGCTGTTAGGAAGAAGAAGACTTAAAATTATGCTTAACATGCAAACCATCACATCCTCAAAGGGTAATCAAATTAATTAATTTTGATGTTACAAATTCCAAATGCCAATCTGTAAGAAAATGGCTTTGCCAGCTATAAGGGCCCGAGCGATGGCTGACCAAAATACTTGGAATTATATTTATTCATCAACAATAAGTAAATTAATTTTTGTTGGGAGTGTAGGCCATCTAAATAAGGGTCAAAAGCGGTATTTAAATGTAAGAAAAGCCAAGATATTACCAGCTTATATAAAGTCCTTCGAATGCTGGTGATTTTAGTAAACACTAATGTAAAGGTCAGTCTTTAAAATCAGAAGCAGATATTCTTATATTGCTGATCACAGTTACAGGGGTGGGTGTAACAACAGGGGTAGCAGTGTTAGGGGGCCCCAGCATCTGGGGTATTGTGTGTGTATATGCTGTATTTGTTGGTAATGTTTATTTTATGTATGTGTGTGTATGCTGTATGTCTGTTAATGGTATTGTATGTGTGTGTGTATCTTTTGTATGTGTCTGTATATGTTCTATATTTGTGTGTATATGTGATGTGTATATGTTCTACATGTGTGAGCAAATGAGATGTGTGTGTATATGCAGTATGTCTCTGTATCTTATGCTTGGTTGTATTGGTATTGTATGTATGTATGTATATATGGTGTCTATATACGGTATGTAATTGTACAAATATATATACATATACAAATATATGTATATTTTATTGAGGGGGCCCATTCATAAGTCTGCTATGGGGCCTTCCCCCTTCTAATTACGCCCCACCCGCACAGTTATTTGAAAACTAGTGTTGCTCATCTTCATCAGTAACCTAGACATTGAATGGAGATGAAGTGTGCAGCAGTAATATGGCTGATCAAATTGGGGAACACATTTTGATGATTTGTAGAGTTTCCAGCTGTCAAGTCTATTTATGGTGTTGGGATGGTGCTGGGGAATGGCCTTTTATTTGGTAGTCTTTCTACATTTGCTCTATCCAATACCGCAACCTACTGACCTTCAACTTCTTTGCTACAAACTGAAAATTCGAGGTCAAAAACTGATTTTGGACATTTTTTTTTAATAAACCAGCACAACAACAGCACAAAGACATCAGGGGTTTCCACTTTAAAAAAAAAGACATTGAGCACCACTGACCTAGTTTCTCACCTTTGCGAGATAAGCTGTGTGATCTGTGCGCTCCAGAAATAAAGTTGTAAAATCTGTACTTACTTAAAATAATCCATGTGGTAGGAATGCACGGAACAGTAGATTCCAGATGCAACCTACAATAGAAGAGAATAAATTATATACAAGTTTACAATTTAACCCATTCATTTTGAACCCTACAGTTTTATGGATGTCTATCAACTGTTCGAGACATTTCCCAAATGAGTTGCTGTTTGTCCACTTGAAGACCGCATCAAAAAACGGCATGTTTGCACATCAAGAATCGGTCTCAAGGTTTAGTTTACAATTTAACCCATTCATTTTGAACCCTACAGAGAAGAACCTCTGAAATTCTCTTGTTTTATGGATGTCTATCAACTGTTCGAGACATTTCCCAAATGAGTTGCTGTTTGTCCACCTGAAGACCGCATCAAAAAACGGCATGTTTGCACATCAAGAATCGGTCTCAAGGTTTAGTTTACAATTTAACCCATTCATTTTGAACCATACAGAGAAGAACCTCTGAAATTCTCTTGTTTTATGGATGTCTATCAACTGTTCGAGACATTTCCCAAATGAGTTGCTGTTTGTCCACCTGAAGACCACATCAAAAAACGGCTTGTTTGCACATCAAGAATCGGTCTCAAGGTTTAGTTTACAATTTAACCCATTCATTTTGAACCCTACAGAGAAGAACCACTGAAATTCTCTTGTTTTATGGATGTCTATCAACTGTTCGAGACATTTCCCAAATGAGTTGCTGTTTGTCCACCTGAAGACCACATCAAAATACGCCATGTTTGCACATCAAGAATCGGTCTCAAGGTTTTGTTCTTATTTTTATCTACGTTCCTTTTTCAAAACTTTTCTCTAAGACAAAGAAAACAGCCGGAGTGTCTTGGATGTTGATCAGCCGAACATAAAGGGGAAGCATATGTTGTACCTTGCTAGGCAGTTGAACGGCTGAACCTCCAGAGTATCACACTTGTGAGAATTCAGAAAGATGCTAAGGATCTGGGGGGACGAGGAGTAAAATTCATGACACATTCAGCTGCACAGACAGAGCAGGATTAAAAACTGTGCCTCGTGGTTCCAGCTGGTTTGTGCTTCAAATCTGCTGCAGTGTGGATGTGATAATGAAATATCTGATAATGCGAGGGAAAGGCTATATTTGTGTACAATATCTGCCTGCTGGCTGAGAGGTGTCAGGAAGTGTTCTCTCTTTCATTCTATCACTTGTTCTGTTTCCATGAGATGATGAGCAAATGCTGACAGTTCCCGCATTATTTATATATTTACTTATTTTGATCCGCATCGTATTCGTGACAAGGTGTGCGTAGACTTTTATTTCTTGCCGCGCCAACCACGTATTCAGTGTGGCAGAAGCCTGACAAGATGATGTCACATTTTCTAGTAATTTACTGTGGACTTGCATGGTGTAAAAAATTATCTAGGGAACAAATTTTTGTACTTGATTTTCAGGCCATTGTACAACTTAAAGTGCAGCGGTGACATTTGTTTGTTGTTGTGTCAATGTTTATATGAACAGGACGCAGCCCTCCTTCTTTTTGCATTTCCGTTTTACACTTTCTGCGTTCTAAAAACCCAAACTTTTTTTATTTGTTTATAAAGACGTACGAGAGCTTGTATTTTGCTTCCTAGTATCAGAATGTTCCATGCCATGTACACAATTTGAAAAGTGAACCCTGCACAGCCAACGCGTAAAGTTAGATACATGTTGCCAACTCACCTTGAATTCATATGTACAACAAGAAGAAGTACTGTGTCATAGACGCTGGATTACAAAACACAAATAATTTTATTAATGTACCAAACTTGAACACAGACAAGAATAAAATCAATTAAAATTGTACCAAAGTGCATACAAATATACACTGGGGCAGATTTACTTACCCGGTCCATTCGCGATCCAGCGGCGCCTTCTGTGCGGTGGATTCGGGTCCGGCCGGGATTCACTAAGGCAGTTCCTCCACCGTCCACCATGTGGCGCTGCTTCGCTGAAAAGCATCGGAAAGCACTTGAATACACCGAGGCCGGCTGAGTGAAGGTAAGTGCAAGCTCCGTGACACATTTTCCGTTTTTAAATGCGGCGGTTTTTCCGAATACGTCGGGTTTTCATTCGGCCACGCTCCCCGATTTCTGTGTATAAGTAAAACAACAATGCACCTCCTGAGGGGGGTAAGATATCCCTAAACTACCACGAAATAAGTGAGCAATAGATGTAAGTATGTCAAAGAAAATAACAAGCCACCATGAGACATGAAGGGTCCATACTGAAAACCAGTAAGTAGGTGTATAAACCCAAAGGGGACATCGCTAAAGGTGATCAATTATGACTGAGGTAAGTCCCTACTATACGTTACAAGTCACATGGCAGCAAACACGTATAGCGAAGTCAAGGCATCGAGGTAGTCGGTAAACAGGAGGTGGAGGGCTTCCATGCCATGTACATCCCAAAAATTTGAAATGCGTGGAATTTACAAAAAGTACATCACCCTTGTTCTTTAATATGAATTTAAGCAGTTTTGTTTTATTTATTTTTTTTCCAATTCCAAAAAAAAACCATGGACACAAAGATTAGCTTTGCAAAGTTATATCTTATCAAATCAAAAGACTTTCTAAACATTGTCCTTTGGACAGACCAAATTGGAGATGTTTCAGCATAATACACCGCACCACATTTGACTATGACCAAACACATAAATATCAACACCTCACCTGTCAAGCAGGTTGGTGGAAGGTTGATGCATTAAGTTTGTTTAGCAGCTACCTCACAATCACATTGGGGTTCATTTACTAAGGGTCCGCACGGCGCATTTTCATCGGGTTTCCCGATCGTGCCGACTTGCATGCAACACAAATGGGGGGCTTGGCCGACAGACAGACTGACTGATTCGGACTAAGCGCAGGATTTACAATTCAAATTGTGTCGCAAGACAATGCACTCACATGCACCAGGAAGAAGAAGGTGAACTCCGGCGGACCTCAGCGGGGAAGCGACAGATGCAGGAAAATGGACGCACAATCTTGAAGAATTGCGCCGGACTTCATCCTAATCAGAGAGCGCACCTCGGGGATCGCGACAGGACCAGGTAAGTAAATCTGCATCATAGTGTATATACTTATACGCTTATGAGTATAAGCCAACCCAAGTATAAGCCGAGGCCCCTAATTTTACCACAAATAACTTGGAAAACTTATTGAATCAAGTATAAGCCTAGGGTAGGAAATTCATTGGTCACAGCCTCCCCCACTAATGTAATGCACTGTGCAGCCCTTCACCAGTAAAATGCCCCATGCAGCCACCCCCAGTAAAGAAATGCTCAATGCACCCCTCCCAGCAGCAACCCCACTGGTAATAAAATTCCCTGCAACAGCCTCCCTAGTAATAAAATGCCCCGTGGCCCCCCAAATATTGAAATGCCCTGCAATAATAATAATAATTCCTTTATTTATATAGCGCACACAGATTACGCAGCGCTGAACAGAGCTTGCCAAATCAGTCCTTGTCCCCAATGGGGCTCACAATCTAATCAACCTACCAGTATGTTTTGGAGTGTGGGAGGAAACCGGAGGACCCGGAGGAAACCCACGCAAACACAGGGAGAACATACAAACTCTTTGCAGATGTTGACCCTTGGACTTGAACCCAGGTTCCCAGCGCTGGAAGGCTGTAATGCTAACCAAAAGCCATTTTGGTGCCCTAACCCCCTTTTCATGCAACGCTCTGCAGCCTCCCCCTATTAATGAAATGCCCTGCAGTCCCCCAATTAATGAAATGCGCTGCAATGTATGTGTAAAACAATAAACATACGTATGTACCTTCTAATGCTCCACTCGGCTCCTCTTCCTTCTCCTCTTCACTCGTAACAGAGCGGGCAGAGACGCGTCCCTTTAAATTATTCCACATGGTGGTAATCAGTATGTAATCATACACTGGTGTAAGTGAATTTTGAAAGGCTACACAAGTAACTTTGCTTTTGCTTAAATGTTACTTCGCATTAGAGAAATTTTACATTAATCTCTATGGTTTTCTGCTCTCTGACATGACAGGATGCATCATTAAGAAATGGGCAGTGCTATTCTTGCTTATTTTGAGATAATTGCAGATTTCTTCTAATATATCAGCCTATATAAATAAATGACACACAGCCAAATCCATCTCATTCTATAATGAAAAATATGAAAGGCATCGCACATTTATTTTATGCAGAATTAATAAAAATTACACTTGGCAGAAATATAAGTCTTGGCTTTGATGGGCCTCTATAAAACCTCTCTTATTAATCTGTACATTCAATAAATACAGTACAGTAAAAGCTACCAATTACTTCTGCAGCTTATATTATAAGTCTTCGGCTTAGTAATAAAAGTAATCTCCAGTTTATATTTTGTTTATTGGAAATCATTCTCACTGTAGATCTTATACATTTTACTGTCAGATGGAATAATCTTCTGAACATTAGGCAGGGAATAAATAGTATAATACATAATATAACAAAATATTCTTTATAAATATATGTGTAGAGAACCCATATGAAAAGCCGGATATATGGATCCTGACCTGAAAAATATCCGATTCCCAATGTACCCTTGATCCATAGAAATGTCAGGTGAAATTTATGGAGAAAGTAAAAGGTTTCCACCACTGTGATATTATATTATGGATGTAGGCCATTTAAGTGGAAGCAACCAATGGTGATTTCCTCATCCCACACAATTTATTAAATACTAAAACCAACAGAGGTGGGTTTAACCCCGCAAAAATATCAATGTCGAAGTAATTTGTCATGTGGCCTTTTATTACAACTTGACAATGGCAAAAACGCCACAATTTTACAAATTTTCAGAGAAGAACCTCTGAAATTCTCTAGTTTTAGGATATCTATCCACTGTTCGAGACATTTCCCTAATGAGTTGCTGTTTGTCCACTTGCACATCAAGAATCAGTCTTAAGATTTAGGTCTAATTTTTATCTATGTCCTTTTTAAAAAACTTTTCTCTAAGACAAAGATAACAGCCGAGGTGTCTTGGATGTTGATCAGCAGAACATAAAGGGGGAGCAAATGTTATACAGATGTTCTGCAGAGATATGGTACCGCACTCTTCTTGAAGCGTAACCCGCAGGTCAATGAGGTACCATCATATAGAGGTACAAGGGACTCATAAGTTTTTAACTGGATTCAAAGAACGAATGAGCCACTCCATTTGAGGTACCTCAGTCTCCAACAGCCACTCCCTCATTAATGAGCTGGCAAATTGTTCTCCATGAAGATGAAATTTGGCCTATTTTGTTCATGCAGAAGCACAATGACTGGATTAATAATGTTATTCAAGTAGTTTGGGACTGTTACTGTACAATTCACAAAGTGACAAAGTGCAGAACAGCAGTGAACAAAGGTACCTGGAAAGGGATAGACACACGGACACTGTGGGGCATATTTACTTACCCGGTCCTGTCGCAATCCCCGAGGTGAATTCTCCGACGAGAGGTCCCCACTGAGGTCCGCCGGAGTTCCCCTTCTTCTTCCTGGTGTATGTGAGTGCATTGTGTTGCGACACAATTTGAATTGTAAATCCCGCGCTTAGTCCAAATCAGTCAGTCTGTCTGTCAGCCACGCCCCCCCGACGAAAATACGCCGCGCTGACCCTTAGCAAATGTGCCCCCGTGCGTCTTGCAACAGGGAGATAAGCACAAACACAAAGGGGCGACCCTAGTGTAATACTGAGTTGAATATAGTGGATGAATTAATGGTAAAACCCTCACCTGGTTTCGGGTGAAAGTACGCCTTGAAAGAAAGTGGTAGCAGATTCAATGGATTTCCACATTGAACCCTGGCCAGGAGTCCCAGGTAACGTAGGAGAATGATGCAAATGACCGTGGAATAATGGTGAGAAGGAGGACCGGCGCTCAAGACGTTTGAGCGCCGGTACGCCTTCTCGCCCTTATTCCACAATTTTGAATAGTCTGATGAGTCCCAAATTTAGTCCCAAAGAGTAAGTCACATTAACAATTAGATGTCTTTCCTTAATTTCAGTAAGCAGCAGTTTTAATTAGTACCATTTTGAGGACTGTATGACCCTTTTGAATGTCTTGCATGACTCTTTTTATGAAAAAGTTGTGAAATACCTTAAAAGAGAAGATTTGGATGTTATTCTCTGTTATGGGGTTCACTTGCTTTTATTTTTTGATATTTATTTTTGTGCTGAAAAACTAGGCTTATACTTGAGTATATATGGTATATATATTATTTATATTATATATATTTATAAAATATACATTGGAGCCTGCTGTTCATTTAGTTCAATGTAGCCACAAATGTGTATATTCTTTGAAAGTTGACTTGTGTATAAGAGTGGATTGCTTGGCTCGTGCTTGTCTAATTTGGAAAATAATTTGAGATAATGCGCTGGAAAAGCTGAACGGGATGGAAGTCTGATTGTCATCTCGAATCTTTACAGGTAGATGCAGGCTTTATTTTTCTCTATCACATGCTAAAGTAAATAGATGGGTTATTGAAGTCTCCCTGCAGGCTTTATTCAAGCAATTGCAGGTGGAACAGGCAGGTAACATCACCAAAGGGAATTGATGTCAAATCCAGCACTTATATTCACAAATTATGTCAGCAATCAGTTGGTAAAATAAAGAGATTTCATGTGTATATTTAGTAAACCAACATGACAATGTCATATACAATTGGAGCTAATTAAGCCAATGATACCTTCCTATATAGAAGCCTTAAGGCTGCAGTACAGCACAATATCTCGCTAGCCGCTCAGCGCATCTTTGCAAATTTGAATGATGGTTCTCCCGTCCCTCACTTTTATAAGAAATTTACGTCAAAACGTCATGTCAAAGTAGAGACGTGTTTTGCTAGTTAGTGTTTGATTGTTCTCTGCTCCTCCTGACAGAATCGCAGATGTGTATACTCCTTTTCTTGTGCACTTTCCCCAATAGCAATGCAAAGAGGACTGTAAATATCTAAAAAAGCAACCCCCGTTAGATGGTATTAATGTGGCACTGCACTGACAACCCTATCCACGCATGAAAAAGAGCCTTAATGAAGAAAAGCGGAGAGAGGGGGAGTGGATGTGCCGGTTGGAATAATAGTGATGGTTAATTTAATGAGAAAGTTTATCCCAAAATTGAAACTGACTGTCAAAATAAAGCGAGAAAATGGTTATTTCAAGTTGCTTAAAAATTATTGATAATTATACCTCCGGTAACTGGGTGACGTTACTGACTGCATCCTAACGATTTAATGGGAGTTTGCTGCTCGTTGAGCATCACTGTAATTAAAGCTGTGTTACATTGTCTGTGAGTTTTAGACAGAATAGATAGATTAAGACTGTAATGGAATATGATTTGGGAAGTAAATATGATGTATATGTAACACAATATATTGTGTTATTGTGCATCTCTATGTAATAAGTAAATATGCCAAAGTTTGGTACAAGAGTGTTCCTTCAAATGACAATCATCTCCTGTCGGCAGATCCCTAAGCAATCCTGAGGACAGGGTTAAGCATCTACCCATTGTAAATGTATTAAATGTAGTAAATGTAACACACATGTCCACAAGTTAGAAAAAGAGGCATATTTCCAAGAATCCCTTAGTGGAGCATCAATGGCTATAAGTCTCCACACGCCCGCAAGGTGGCCTCAATTGGCAAAGTCTACGTAAGGCGAGCTCTTACTTCCTGACCCTAGTCAAAAGCCTCTCACTAAAGGCTTAACCATTTCCCTAAACTGTACTGAAGAGACGTAATCACGTCAAAACAGCGATGTCTACAGTTGGGAATCCGTTGCTTCTAGAATAGATATACTGGTTTGGTTTTAATTCCACATCTTCAAGTTTTTGAAAGAAGCATGATGGTAAGGGGCCCGCTTACAAGGATAGCTAAAGAGGCAATGTTTTTCTTATCCCATACTGGAAAATGTATTTGCATATATGCATCGTTCGATTCCCTTCCATTAAATGGCAATCCCAAAGACATGAATGCAGTAAAGGTGATATACAATGGGGCACATTTACTTACCCGTCCTACACGATCCCCGACCAGAATGCACATCTGACGCGATTCACTGAAATCATGCGCCTTAAATTTCCTGCATCTGTCGCTTCCCTGCTTAGGTTCGCCGGAGTTCACCTTCTTCTTGGTGCATGTAAGTGCATTGTCTTGTGATACAAATTGAAAGTTAAACCCCCCGCTCAGTCCGAATCAGTCGGATCGTCCAATGGCCTGTCCCCTGATTTCTGCCACATGAAAGCCAGCGCAGCTGCGCCACAATCCGATCACATGCGACACAATTCCCAGTTAAATACCTGTCCCAGTGGCGCAAATCCAGAAAACTTTGAAAATCCAACAAAAGTGCGGCCCCTTAGTAAATAAACCCCAATATATGAGCACCCCCAGTGGCCAGTCCCCCATCAATCCTTCAAAATATATAACTGAACTTTATGAACTTCTATAATAAAAGCCAAGGACATATGTGTGGTAATCCATTTTTTAATTTATATCACATATCTGCAGAATAGAAAATCTTCCAATCTTGCTATACATACGTAGTTAAAATTCTACCTAAATGTTTAATATGAGGACACCGTATGGTATGGTCCAAATCCAAAGAACTTGGATCGTGTGATACATTGATGGGCAAAGTAAATTCAGCTAAAGATCACGTCAGTGAGTTTGCATCTTATTCATCATGTGACCCAGGGTATTTGGTTAGTCACAGGATTACATGACATACAGTACATGTGCTGGGTCGGCTTAGAAGACACATACATGGGGCTACAACAAAAATGGTGGTAACACATCTTTTTTATATTTACCTCTATGGAGGCACTTAAAATAATTAAAATGGGCCATAGCTGTTTTTCTTCTAGACATCTTGTCATCTAACTGCATTGTTACCATTTTTGTTATCATTTTGTATATCCACCATTACTGGTCAACTCATTTGGGTACAAATACAGTTTTTTCTTCACCTTTTCCCACAAGTGTCCAAATGGATTGAGGTCCGGGGATTGTGAGGCCGAACAGCAACTCTACTTAATTGTTATTTCACCATGTCTTCGACAATTTTAGCGTAGGCTTAGAATCGTTGTCCTATTGCATTACTACGTCATCCTTTTCATACCCCATAGTACTTGAGAGTACAAAGTAGCTCAGCTTGTAGGATACTCACATGTAGACCACCATCGATCTTGGTCACACCTTTGGTTGTGAATTCATATACTCATGAATTACGATACTGAACTTGCCAGTTCCTCCAATTTTGGCTTCATTAGCTCCCTTTCTCCATGATTTTTCTAACCACCATTAGTACCCATCAGAGCCCAGTCTATTGGCTTTCAATCAAAACTGCTGTAATGCTCATTTCATGGCACTTGAATGGACTTCTTGTATCTTTCCATTATAAAACATACGAGCCACCTCCACTACCATGTTTTTTTTTTTGTGAGAAATGACAGACTTTGGGATGAGCCAAGCTGGTTAAGTTATCACTGGTGTCTGTAATGAAGCTTTATTGTTAATCCTGGTTCTTATGACAACCCAACATTTTTAAAATCCAATTGTCACAGAGACCAAAAAAAATTTGACTGGACGTTACAATGATAAAGTATACGGTTCCGACTTACATACACATTCAACTTAAGAACAAACCTACAGACCCTATCTTGTATGTAACCCAGGGACTGCCTGTATTCAATTTGTTTTTTATTATTTATGTAATATATTATTTACATATAGACCCCAAGATCCCCTTCATCAAGAACCAATATTCATTTAGTTTTTAGATGTAAGGATTTTGCTTCAGGCGCATCACTGGGTTAAACCAAAAATTTGTCTTATTTGAATAAAATGTGCATTATGTAAGCATTGGTATAATCTAAAGGATCTGTAATTCAATGCAAGTGAAAAAAAAAACTCTGGAAGAATTTCTTAAAATAAGAAACAGCAGAATCGGAAAGAAAGCAAAAATATTCATGATGTAGTGTATTTCACATCCCGCTGTGCAATTTCAAAGCACCAAACTGCATAGTCGTTCTGGATAGAAGGTAAAATAGTCCCCCCAGGGCGATCTCATGGTATGTTTGTTACTCCCAAAAGTAAAAAAAAAAAAAAAAAAAGCCTACTCGCTGCTAACTGATCAGGAGGTGTCATGTATATCCAGTCTGTTAGGATGCACATATTCTACAAGCCGTAGCTAAGTAGACAGGAGTAAATCAGGTCTGATTTATTGGTGACATGCTATCCTACTGCATCGATGTCTTGTCTTTGGTTTGCTGCAGAGCTCCTATTTAGGAAAGATTAATTTTGAATCTGTGTCACCCATGTGTCTCCACAGGTATAAGATCTGTCATCCAGACTGTCACTGGTAACATAAAGGAATCCTGCTTGGGAGTGCAGGATGCCATAAAGAATCTACGGCAAGAAGAAGAGGAAGCGAGACAGAGAGGGAGAACATGTGTTTTATTTTAAAGCCAAAGCACACGAGAAACAAGAAAATTGGTTTTGGCTCCGAACCTTGCTTATTTAGAGGTGAAAAACAGTCACACCGCTTACAAATATTTGCTAGTTTCCCCGCAGAAATGTAGAAAGAGTTAAACAAAGATTGCTTGGCATTGATACATTAGGACCTCAGCGATCAGTCTTAATCTTGGCAGCTCTTATCAGCCGAGGAAAAGATTTTTAACAACCAAACCATAAGCAAGATAAAGTGTCAACAGTTTCCAGGAAGGGCTTTTCAATGAGCCAAGATGACTTGTCTGTGCTGCAGGCATTAGGACAACATATGTCATTGTGTTTGAGATTGAAGAGCAAAGAGATGTGCCATGTTGCTATGATAATGGTGCCAGTAATTTTAACTATCTTAACTCTACCAGTGCCAAAAATATGAGCTCTATGATTAACATCTGTGCTAGTAATATGGTGCCCCCTAACCCCAATGTGGTATGGCACCGAAGATTTTGGCCCATGCCGATCATCTTACTCCTTACAACTTGAGTCAACCCCTTTAGATCTATGTATTTATGGATATAAAAACCTAAATAAAAGGGTTAATAAGTGAGGCGGGTAGGATACAGATAACAGTGAGGAAAAATATATCTACCTACAATACCAACAACATATTGTTAAAGGGGGTTTCCATATTTTCCAGGAGACATGGGCTTGGCAAAGTTAAAAGGACACATACTTACCCTGCTCCGGCTCCTGGTTCCGCTACACTTTCCCATTTAGGGCCCTGCACCTAAACGTTTGTTTGGGGAAGTCTTGAGACTTGCTTCATCCAATGCATGACCTCTTCAGACACAGGACATCAATTTCTTATTCCATGGGACTTCCATAGGTCTGTAGCAACTTTGTTAACATTTTTCTATTTTCCTATTGTCTTATACGATACACCTGTTGTTAACATTTTATTGTTACCCGATCTTGCGGCCATGCATGAGAGGTCCACTCTATATCGGTGTAATATGACACAATATAGGAAGGACCGGCCTTGAGCGTGACGCAGCAACCTGGGAGTTACAGATTTCAATGCAATGCACATGTGTATAGGAATGACTAGGACACGGTAGCGCCAAAACGCATCAATCCATCTGTGCACCATGTCTGCTGTATATTTTTAATGCTGGAATAAACCTTCCCTTATAATTAATATTCCATGCAATGTACCAGGAATCTGTCTTTAAGACAATAAGACACTAATACTGCTGATTATAGGATATGGCTGCTTCTTTGGGTGCAGACATTGTAATTTTACTGCTGCCTGCGCCTTCTGTATGTCTTGGGTGGCGCTGTCTGTACCTCCTGTGTCATGAAGAGGATACCAGAAAATATGACCTTACATTTACTGTTTTTACAGTTTCTTTCAGGCCCTTTTTGGGTGTCTTGGAGGCCTAATCAATTATACATTATACTGTAAAACCATTTCTATCTGACATAGAATTGAGCCGCTGAGTCATAGTAGCCATAATATAGGCACCCACCTTACTTAGAACTCAGCTAAGCTGTCGTGTTAGAAAAAGATGTAATATGGGTATGCTGTTTCTAAACCACATGTGGATTTTTTTTGTGGGTGAAAGGGGGAAACATATCCCAATCCAATTAAAGCAGGTAAATTATCTAATTTGTTGAACGTGGTGAAAGATTCTTTTTAAAGCGATTGGACAGGGAATGTCATGCTGATTCAACTATTAGGATCCCAACCAATTAAAAAAAGGGGGTTTTGACCCTCATCTAAATTTAGAGGTAGCTTTTGAATGCCCCGTTGCTTATGGGACTGCCGGAGATAACTGGGTACAGTTCTTGGCCATGTTGAGCTGACTCACCCTTTGGGTGGAACCAGTGTGGAGTCAAAGTCTAGAGGTGGCATGTGACTGGGTGAGACAAGGTGCAACGCACGCTGACCATCAGCGAAGACCCTCGGTGAAGAGAAGAAAGGGGAGGCCTTTTCGGGATGTCTGTGACCACGTCCGGTGCCAGCACCGGGCATGTGCCAGGACCCAGAGCTGCTGGGTTGGCCCACTCGTGGCCACAGAGTCCTCAGTAGCCTGGCAGTGCTTGGGTGCTGGTGCTGTAAAGCCACCTCAGAAAGACTGAGGTGAGTATTACTTTTTTTCTTTGTTACTGATTACATTTAGTCCATGAGGAGGCTGCATATTATCCATGAGCGGGAGGGGGGCTGCATATAATGAATCCATGGAAGCGGAGAGGGACCGCATATAATTAATCCATGGGGGAGGCCTGCATGTAATCCACGTTACATATTAGGTATTGCCATGGCCCAAAATGTATGATCAATGAAAATATAATAATGGTGATTCCCAACGTTTAACCCCGTATCGGAAAATAGCACACGAATGTCCAAAACACTACTTTTTCGCCATTTTGCAACATATAAAAAATGTAAGAAAAAGTGATCAAAAGGTCATTACATTTTTTTTTTTCATTTATACCACATTGCAAGAGGGGTAGTCTTATACTGCGAGTATATCCCAAACTCTATATTTTAACCGGAACTGTCAGGGGTCGTCTTATACGCCGGAAAATAAGCTAACTGTCAATGTCATTACAAAATGGAACTTAAATAGTTTGCTTTTATGGTTCACAAAATTTTATGGTCTTTCTAAAGTAGGGGGGAATTATCTCCAAGATGGCCTTCACAGGATACCACAACTTCCCTGAGCCCTCATTAACAACTTGTCCCTCTCCTGCTCTTCTCCCAGTGATCTTTGAGGTGATGACCGGACAGACTGTCCTAGTAACGACAGCTAACAAACTACATGTTTCTCTCATTTACTTTATCTGTGTGTGTAACTGCAATCACTGCAAATGATCTCAGCCACACTGAGATGATGGAGGGGGATTTATAAATGTACTTGGGCTACAATTTTGGTCTTAAATGCCTTGCACCACAGTTATCAAGTCTTTTAGTCCTTTTTTTGGCACTTTCCCAACTTATCAGACTAAGGGGGCGTGACCTATTGAGAAAGGGCGTGGTTTATGGGAAATCGTCCATGCGCCCAAAATTCTGCTGCACATTTTAGACCAACTAAGAGTAGGTCTAAAGTAGGACAGTCTTATACTGCACCAGAATTCATCATCATAGTGATAAATGTGGCGCAGCAAAAAACATGTTTTCCAGCTAGAGACTGGCAGAACCTGAGACACATTGTTAAATCTCCCCCGATGTTTCACCACAACACTGACCATACTGGATTACTGGATCATATACTTTGTGTTGTATCCTGCAGCAGCGTGTGATACATCCCGCCCTATATCATCATGACCTGCCATGTGCTGATTGCCTCCATATAAATCATCATCCAGTCTCCTCCTTGTAAAAACCATCTCTTTCCTCCAACATACAGGCCCTTGTTAACAATAACACGCTCTCCTCACTTAAAAAATTCTATATGGCATTTGACATGGCTGCTTTCTTCCACAAACAGTACCACACCTGACCACAGTTTATGCTGCTATTACACTCAGCTATAGAAAAATGTATGCAGCTGAGCATCAATACCATTACCACATTACACGTTATCTGTTTATTGAAGGAAGTAAACATCTTTTTCAAATCTGAGACAACCCCTTTAAATCATCAACAACAACCAGACCCCCACTGATCAGCAAGTAAGTCTTGGATAGGGCCAAACTTTTGTTTGAGGGAAAAGTCCTTTAAGTGAAATCTACCATCAAAATCAAGCATGATAAACCAGGGACACTTACTCAAAGATTATGTGAATTACGTAGGATTGTGAATGTGGTCTTTTTTATCTTTTTATACTTGTTATCCATTGCCCCCTTCCTTTTAAAATCAACTTTGAAAATTATGCTAATCATTCCGAAGGGCTATGGGTGGGCGTTACCAGAGCCTCTCCATGCTGCAGCTTCACAGGCTGTTACATTGTCTGACCCTCCCCTCTGCTTTCTCAGCACTTCCCCCCTCCATCTGCCTGATGTACTCTCACAGCATCAGAAGGAGTTTTAGCACACAGCGGGATGGAGGAAGTTCCCCTTGCACAGTGTAAACTACAGTACGGAGGGGCTCTAGTAAAGCCCCTCTGAGACCTTCTGGCTCATTAGCATCATTTTAAAAGTTGATTTTCGAAGGAAAGAGGCCATGGATAACACATATAAGAAGATTACCACAGTCACGGTGCCTGGATCTATGAGTAAGTGTCCTTGGTTTATCACACTTGATTTTGATGGCAGATTTCCTTTAAATACATGGAATTTAAAAACAGGAGTAGACACAAGGATATGTTCTCTCATATAGTACAGAATATGAAAACCATTTCATCTGCTCTGAGAATAAGGCAAATAAAAAATGGTAACCAAAAACAAGCTCCTCTTATCCCAGATCTGTACTACAGTTTTTACTTCTAAACTCCTGTTCCCAGAATTCATAATGTCAGGGCAATGATAGAACAAAGCAGATCTTTTAGCCACTTCTCATATATTAGGGAATCTCTATACACCCCCTTCAGCTATATTCCCAGGTAATGAACTTGCAGCATTGCACATATTTAATATCTTTTGCTCTTTAGTTTTTTCGGAAAACATTCTCGCCTGCTCTCATTTTCCTTCTTTCCAAAATTTGCATTTATGACCGTTTCCTCCGAACCCAGCGATGAATAATTGTGCCGACGCTCTGCTTTCACGCTCTGTTTAACAAAACTAGCTGTCGTTTTTTTTTCCCCCCTTCTTTCCTTATCTTAGGGTTGCACTTTTAAAAATAATGGTAAACCCAAAGAAAATCATTTCTTTACAACTCCTCTATAAAAAGAGAAGCTATGCCTTAAAAATAATTAAACTTAAAAGTTATAAATCAGCTTGTTCTGGAGTCTCCGTCTCAAGCCTCCGGAGGCTGCTTCTCCGCTATCTTACCGTAGATGCCGCTTCTTATATTTTTGGGACAAAAGGCATTTTTATTACAGTAATTTATCACAGAAATAAAAGAGGCTCTTCTGAAACACTGAATAATTTTGAAAGAAATATGTTTTTAAAATTAAAAATGCAGGATGTGTGCACACTAGGGTCCCCCGGGAGGCATTTCTGCAAGTACTGTAACTGCGCCGATAGTTTTAATGCGGTTGCCTTCCATTATTTAAAGTGTGATTGTATTTCTCCTGCTCGCAGCTTTGTCGGCTATAAATAAAAAATAAGGGTTGAATTGTATCGAGTATCAGTAAGCACCTCTATTATTGATACTTAATGTGACTTTGAAAGAATATGGCATAAGCTTTATTTTGATCTTAAACCCTTTTGGCTTCAATGTGGGAAGGAAAAGCTGATTGTCAAAATCTGAATGCATCTTCCTCTTTCGTTTTTTGGAGGCCTCAGGAGGTAAGTGTTTAACCTGTGCCGAGCTACTGAATGGCTACAAAATATTACGCTACATGACTAGAAGGAATGTGTATTTTTACCTGAAACCATTGATTCTATAACAGACAACTTTTTTAAAAATAATTTCAGATGATAATATTATAATTAGAGATGAGCGAACATACTCGTCCGAGCTTGATGCTCGTTCGAGCATTAGCGTACTCGAAACTGCTCGTTGCTCGGACGAATACTTCGCCCGCTCGAGAAAATGGCATCTCCCGCCGTTTTGCTTTTTGGCGGCCAGAAACAGAGCCAATCACAAGCCAGGAGACTCTGCACTCCACCAAGCATGACGTGGTACCCTTACACGTCAATAGCAGTGGTTGGCTGGCCAGATCAGGTGACCCTGGGATAGACTAGCCCCTGCCCGCGCTGCTCGGATCATTCTGTGTCTGAATGCCGCTAGGGAGAGAGCTGCTGCTGGTCAGGGAAAGCGTTAGGCTGTTCTATTAGAATAGTGTTAGGCAGGAGTGATTCAACAAGAACCCAACAGCCCTTCTTAGGGCTACAATAACGTTATACTTTTTTTTTTTTTATTTGCATCTAGTACCATTTTGTGAGGAATTAGCAGGGGGACTTGCTACCGTTGTGTTTAGCTCTTAGTGGCACACATATCCACCTCAAACACCAAAGTGGGACAATTTATTAGGGGTTTGATTTCAATTAGGCACAGTCTGCCAGTTTCTTTTTATTTTACGTTTATTTTTTGATAACTCAGCGTCATCTCATCTGGCATAGTAGTGTGCTTTCATAGTTGGCTAGAAAATAGCCATAGGAGAATCCAAACGGCTTACTTAGGCCTACAATAGCGTTATATATTTTATTTCTGGTTGATCTGCTGGTGGCTGGCCTTGCTGTAGTGCATCTACTACCATATTGTGAGGAATTTGCAGTGAGACTTGCGACCATTGTGTTTAGCGCTTAGTGACGCACATATCCATCGCAAGCACCAAAGTAGGACAATTTATTAGATGTTGGATTTCAATTAGGCACAGTCTGCCATTTACTTTTTATTTTACGTTTATTTTTTCATAACTCAGTGTCATCTCATCTGGCATAGCAGTGTGCTTTCAGACTTGGCTAGAAAATCCTGGAGATGCTGCCCTATAGGCTAGTAGAGACCGAGGCCTTTCGCAGCCTCATGGCGGCGGCCGCCCCTCGGTATTCGGTCCCCAGCCGCCACTACTTTTCCCGATGTGCCGTCCCAGCCCTGCACCAGCACGTGTCAGACAACATAATCCGTGCCCTGACCAACGCCGTTTCTGACAAGGTCCACCTGACCACGGACACGTGGACGAGTGCTGCCGGGCAGGGCCACTATATATCGCTGACGGCACATTGGGTTAACTTGGTGGAGGCTGGGACCGAGTCTGACCCTGCGGCTGGTCATATACTGCCGACGCCGAGGATTGCGGGGCCTACCTCGGTCCAGGTCTTTCAGGCCTACTATGCCTCCTCCTCCTCCCACCCCTCCTCCACCTCCTCCTCCGAACTATCATCCGTGGGCATGGCGCCATCAGTCGCTAGCTCTAGGCACAGCAGCAGTGCCGTCGCTAAGCGACAGCAGGCGGTGCTCAAACTGCTGAGCCTAGGCGATAAAAGGCACACCGCCCAAGAACTATTACAGGGCATCACGGCGCAGACTGATCTGTGGCTGGCACCGCTGAACCTGAAGCCAGGCATGGTTGTGTGTGACAACGGCCGTAACCTGGTGGCGGCTCTGCAACTCGGCAGACTGACACATGTGCCATGCCTGGCCCATGTGTTAAATCTGATAGTTCAGCGTTTCCTCAAGACATACCCCAATCTGTCAGATTTGCTCACGAAGGTGCGCTGCATCTGTGCGCATTTCAGGAAGTCGAGCACAGATACTGCCACTCTCAGGGCAGCCCAGCGCCGCCTTTGACTGCCCGCTCACCGTCTGTTGTTCAACGTGCCCATGAGGTGGAATTCAACATTAACCATGTTATCCAGAGTTTACCAGCAGCGCAGAGCGATTGTAGACTGCCAGATGTCAACTTCCTCCAGAACTGGTAGTCAGGGCAGTCAGCTTCCTCAAGTCTACAATGAGGAGTGGACGTGGATGTCTGATATCTGTCAGGTGCTGAGTAACTTTGAGGAGTCAACACAGATGGTCAGTGGCGATGCCGCCATCATCAGCCTCACCATCCCGCTGCTTGGCCTGTTGAAAAACTCTCTGGGCAGCATGAAGTCGGAAGCTTTGCGCTCGTCACAAGAGACGGGGGAAGAAGATTCCCTTGTTGATAGCCAAAGGTCTGTTTCTCAGCACATATCGGAGGAGGTGAAGGAGAATGAGGAGGAAGAGGAGGAGAATGTTGGTGAGACAGAAGAGGGGAGCATTGCTCAGTCCTTCACTGTTCAGCGTGTATGGGCAGAAGAAGAGTAGTTGGAGGAGTTGGAGGAGGAGGAAATGGACAGTCAGGCCAGTGAGGGGAGTGAATTCTTGCGAGAGATTTCATGCTAGACTGCCTATCCCGTGACCCTTGCGTTCAAAGTATTTATTCCAGCACCAATTACTGGGTATTCACTCTCCTGGACCCACGGTACAAGCAAAATCTATCCACTCTCATCCCTGGAGAGGAAAGGAGTGTGAGAATGCATGAATACCAGCAGGCCCTGGTGCACAAGCTGAAACAGTATTTCCCTTCTGACAGCGCTAGTGGCAGAGGACGTACTTCTGCGGGACAAGTAGCGAGGGAGATTAGGTGAGCAGGCAGCTTGTCTAGCACTGGCAAGGGTACGCTTTACAAGGCATTTGCCAGTTTTATGTCACCCCAGAAAGACACTGTCACCTGTCCCCAGTCTCGGCAGAGTAGGGCTGATCTTTACAGAAAGATGGTGAGGGAGTACGTAGCTGACCATACCATCATCCTAAATGATCACACAGGTCCCTACAACTACTGGGTTTCAAAGCTGGACATGTGGCACGAACTGGCGCTGTACGCCTTGGAGGTTCTTGCCTGCCCTACCGCTAGCATGTTGTCTGAGCGGGTTTTCAGTGCAGCTGGTGGCATCATCACCGATTAGCGTACACGCCTGTCGAATGACAGCGCTGACAGGCTGACGCTAATCAAGATGAATAAAGCCTGGATTTCTCAGGATTTCCATTCTCCACCAGGTGAAAGAAGCTCAACCCGGTCCTCTGTTTAAAACAATTTTTGGGAGTGCCACATACAGGTACTCTATGTATTTAATTTTTATGGAGGGCCACCCATTCTGTCCTCTGGTTTGAAAACTTTTTTGGACTGCCACATACAGGCACTATCCAAATTTAATTGTCTCCATAGCAGCCTCCACATGTCGTCTTTATAGCTGCCTCCACACGTTGTCTCCATTGCTACCTCCACACACCATCTCCATAGCTGCCTCCCAAAGTTGTCCATATAGCTTCCTCCATACATCGTCCCCTTAGCAAACGAGCTGTGTCAGGCAGAATTTTGGGTTGTTTTCATTGCTTCCACATCAAACTTGTTATAATCTACTACTAGTTCACTGCCTCCATACATGGTCCCCTTATCAAAGACCCCTGAGGAAGTCGCAGTTTGCGACGGAACGCGTGGGGCATCCCTAAACATTGCATTCGACTTACTTAGCCCTTTGCTCCATTGATCCCTGTTCCTTCATGTGGTAACTATATTTTAGCTAAGTGCTGCACCTTTATAGGTTGTGCCATCTTTTGTTTATCTACTCTATGGTGTTATACCCTATTACCTTTTCTCACAACCATTCTGTGCACAAATTGCTGTTTACAATTGGGGCTTGTGGCAATATTTATTTATTGAACATCAACTTTTGCAATGTATTGTATCTACTTATCAGGGTTTGATACAGAGGTCTCTCTTACATGTACTTTTGTACTTTTTAGATGTTTTTAATCATGTTTTGTATGGTACTGTATCATGTTACATAAATAAAATTTTGTATATAGTTTTTGGCCATTATACACACTTCTTTCTTGTTTTTCTTGGATCTAGCTTCATTCTGTCACTCTGTCATGGCCATGCTGTTGCCCATAATTTTGGCATAATGGTGCGTTTAAGCAGCCTCAGAGGCATCCATGCATGCTGCCCCTGCTGTTTCCTGTCCATTTCCGTGGTGTTTCCATCCTTTTCTGAGGTTTCCAGGTGTTTGGCCAAGCTTGCCTGTGCAGAGCCTTGGTCCCCTTGAAAAATGCTCGAGTCTCCCATTGACTTCAATGGGGCTCGTTATTCGAGACGAGCACTCGAGCATCGGGAAAAGTTCGTCTCGAATAAAGAGTACCCGAGCATCTTAGTGCTCGCTCATCTCTAATTATAATGTCATAGTACATAAAGTTGACAAAGACATAGGTCCATCAAGTCCAAGCTATATGATGTATAGGGTCAGGGAATGGACTGGTGGGCTCTGAGAATAACTCCATTTCGCAGATGCCCCTGCCTAATTGTCTTACTTACCCTACGTGTGAGGAGACAACTGGTCAACCTTCTCTTCCTGTGGCAAACAAGGAGACAAAAAACAGACAATAGGGGTGAAATAGGGGTCAAAACCAAGAGGACAATTCAGTACAAAATCACTAGGCAAATGGTAGGTCATAGAATCAAACACAGAAAAAGAAGACAGAATAAACACTAGGAGTCCAGTACTATAGTAAGCAACAGATCAGTGAGTTGTAGCATTACACAATGTTAATGCATATCAATTGTATATCAAAGTAGTGTAGTAAGTAAAAGTTAGGCTTGTACCTGCATTTGGCAGTTTCTGTTCACCCTTCCTTTATCAAACAATATGGTGCAGCAGTCTGCAATAATGGGGCAGATTTACTTACCCAGTCCATTCGCGATCCAGCGGCGTATTCTCTGCGGTGGATTTGGGTCCGGCCAGGATTCATTAAGACAGTTCCTCCGACATCCACCAGGTGGCGCTGCTGCGCTGAAGAGCATCGGAACGCACTCAAGTTCACCGGCCTATTCCTAGTGAAGGTAAGTGCAAGCTCCATGACACATTTTTTTTTTTTTAAATGCGGCGGTTTTTCCGAATCCGCCAGGTTTTCGTTCGGCCACACCCCCCCTCCCCCGATTTCCGTCGCATGCATGCCAGCGCCGATGTGCCACAATCCGATCACGTGCGCCAAAATCCCGCGGCAATTCAGGGTAAATCGGCGCAAATCGGAAATATTCGGGTAACACGCCGGGAAAACGTGAATCGGGCCCTTAGTAAATGACCCCCAATGTTTCCACTACTATAAAGGAAGTGTATTGGAAGTCAATCTTCTCTACATTAAAATTAATGGGGAACAAAGTGAAAAGAGATTTTCCATTCATCCTCTGTTCTCAGTTTCAGGTACACTCAATTTAAATAGAGAGAGTGTAAACCCCCAAATCAGGTGTGAAATGAGCCTAAGGTTGGGCGTGTGCCTTGTCCGTTTCATATCCATTGGGGCTTATTTACTAAGGGTCCGAAGACGAAGGGCTTCTCGACAAAACGGGATTGTGTCGTACACAATCGGATTTTGGCGCAGCGGCGCCGGCTTTCATGTGAAGGCTATTGAACGACCTGACTGATTCGGACTGAGCGCGGGAATTAACTTTCAAATTTTGTTGCAAGATCAAGTACTTACATGCACCACTAAACAGATGGTAAACTCCATCGGACCTGAGCGGGGAAGCGACACTTGCAGGATATTGGACGCACAATCTTAGTGAATTGCGGCAAAGTGCATGATCGTCAGACTCCTCCGGATGGGTAAGTGAATGTGCCCCATTGTGTTTTGTCTCTGATTTGCTTCCGTTTTGTCTCCGCTTCTGCTAAAAAAAACTGAAGGTTTAACATTGGTTAGAAACATAACACCTGATTTCCCAGCCCCATCAATAAAAAAATGGGCCCATCATCATTTATTTTATGCAGACCCATAGGGAGTAATTTATCTTATTTCTGTTTTTTTGACTAATCTCTTTTCCATCTGATTCTTTGGTAATTTATATATATCTCACTTCTTCCTTGTGTTAAATGGGTTTATTTTTCAGTTCTCTTTTTGACTTATATTACAAATGTTGCAAAAATGTGCAAACATTTCTCTCCATTTCCAAAGTTTTCCTTAAAGGGGTATTCCGGGAATATGAACGTCTGACACAAAAAGCCATGATGATATAAAGAAATGAATACGACAATACTCAATTTCATTAGTCACAAAACAGAGCTTAAATAGTTTGATTTTATGATTTACAAAATGTATGGCCTCTCTAAAGTAGGTGGAGTTATCACTAAGATGGCCGCCACTGGAAACTACAAGTTCCATGATCCTTTAGTTCTCAGCAACTCCTCCCACCTCTTATGCTCTGCTTTCGATGATGATGTAACAGACTGTGCTGCTCTGTTACCATAGTAATGATGTGTAACTGCCATCCCTGCCCATCAACACAACACTGACCATACTGGATGCACTTCAACCGACTACAGCCAAACGTAGTGGTGATCACATGACCTGCCCAGGCAGGTGCAGGACATGTGATGTGGACTAGAGATGAGCGAGTATACTCGTCCGAGCTTGATGCTCGTTCGAGTATTAAGGTACTCGAAACGGCTCGTTGCTCGGACGAGTATTTCCCCTGCTCGAGATCGAGCATTTAATTAAACAAACACAGTGAAGAACAGTGAAGAATAGAATAAAAACAGTGAACACAGGATCATTTAAGTGAAAAACACAGTGAAGAACACAGTGAAGAATAGATTACAGATGTTCGGCACATCTGCTTACTTGTCGGAAGATACACGCGGAACAGGGAGACATTGCGCACCAGGGAGACATCGGGCGCAGCAGAGACACATCGGGCGCAGCAGAGACACATCGGTCCGCAGCATGGAGACATCGGCGCAGCAGGAAGACTCGCAGCGCAGCAGGAAGACATCGCACGCAGCAGGGAGACATCCGCGCAGCAGAGACATGCGCGCAGCAGGGAGACATCGCGCGCAGCAGGGAGACATCGCGCGCAGCAGGGAGACATTGCACGCAGCAGGGAGACATCGCGCGCAGCAGGGAGACATCGCACGCAGCAGGGAGACATCGCACGCAGCAGGGAGACATCGCGCGCAGCAGGGAGACATCGCGCGCAGCAGGGAGACATCGCGCGCAGCAGGGAGACATCGCGCGCAGCAGGGAGACATCGGGCACCAGGGAGACATCGGGCACCAGGGAGACATCGGGGAGACTTCAGTGGAAGAAGAGGAGCGGATCCCGGGACAGCGTATCTCCTCTCCCGACAAGTAAGCAGATGTGCCGAACATCTGTAATCTATTCTTCACTGTGTTTTTCACTTAAATGATCCTGTGGTCACTGTGTTCACTGTTTTTATTCTATTCTTCACTGTTCTTCACATCTGCTAACTTGTCGGGAGATAATATACGCGCGGAACAGTGAAGAATAGATTGCAGATGTTTGCATACATCTGCTAACTTATCAGAAGACATTCTTTTTCAATTAAATAACACATTTTATTCCCGAACCATGGTCCCTTTGAAAAATGCTCGAGTCTCCCATTGACTTCAATGGGGCTCGTTATTCGAGACGAGCACTCGAGCATCTGGAAAAGTTCGTCTCGAATAACGAGCACCCGAGCATTTTAGTGCTCGCTCATCTCTAATGTGGACATGTGACCAGTGGCCATCTTCTTTTCTGTGTCTGTTCCGCAATGGACCGCGCGGAGGAGATTAACGGACTGATTAAAGGGCCAGTAGCATTTTAATTCTGCATTACAGTCTATGTCACAAGCATTTTCTGCTAAGGGGAGCAAAATTTTAAATAACAACTAATTACACATTAGCTTAAATTTTAAGGACCCATTAGTATATGAATTATGCTGATTCCTGGAATACCCCTTTAAGTATAGTTTTGTCTGAAATTTTTTGTACCAAAAAAATATTGCAAATATTAGACAATTTGAAATGATAAATGTAATTTGCGACATTTAGCAAATCTGTAATAGAAGATAAATGTGTCTTACTGACGAAAAACAAATGTCCGGCGGACATTTCAAAATGTCCCTAAAAATTGCAATGAGCCATGAAATAACTACAAAAAGACAGAAAAAACAGGAAGTAAAATAAAGATAAATGACCCCATAGTTTTCTATTGCCTTCCATGTTCCGCATCAGTTAAAAACAATGGGCAGGTATTCCAAAATTTTTCCACAGCCAATTGACACCCATTGAAAACAATGGGGCTCATTTACTTACCCAGTCCATTCGCGATCCTGGAGCGCGTTGTCCAACGTTGATTCGTAGCGTGCGCCCGATATCCACTAGGTGCCGCTGCTGCACTGAAGTCCGCCGGAATTCACCTTCGTCCCGGTGTATGTGAGTGCTATTCCTGCGACACAAATTTTTTTAAAATTCCACAGTTTTTCCGAATCCGTCGGGTTTTCCGACGGCCACGCTCCCCAATTTTTGTTGCGTGAAAGCCGGCGCCGATGCGCCACAATCCGATTGTGTGCGCCAAAATCCTGGGGCAAATCGGAGATATTCGGGAAACCCGATGAAAATGCGCGATTCGGACCCTTAGTAAATGAGCCCCAATGGCTCTATAAGGCATCCGTGAAAATCACTGAACCACAGATATGAAAAACGAAGCTAGTGTGAATGAGCCCTTACTCTAAGTAATTGCTCTCATCTTTGACCAAGAACCTAAATAGGAGTCAACCACCTCAATTATCGTAACATTTTTAGTCTAGGAACCTTTCTTAACCTACTATCATATTTTCTAAATAATCAATCTACAAAGTTACAAAGCATTCTTATGAGTTTTCTTACAAAGTATGCTATGATGAAATTAGTAACCAATTATAATATAGCCTTCTCACTAATTAACGGGAGCACGCTAGGGGGCATCCATGGAGTAATGTAAATATGTTAAGACATTCCAGAAATACAGGTCACGTAAACAGAGTTTGTCTACAATTTACAATATTCTCTATTGTATTTGTTTAGTGTGCAATATGTTGCAAATATATCACGATGTAGCAGAGCTCAGGGCTTGATTCTACATTGGCTGACTTCCTTCATATTCCAGTATGTTGTGTAACTGAGCAGCACACTACACCAATTTATCTCCATCACAAAGAAAATACCAACCCCTCTCTCAGTGCCTTTTGTGGATTTTTGGGTGTTAATGGCAAAGTCATTTTTTGCAATTTTCCCTTGTCGCATGCCAAAAGCTATAACTTTTTTTATTTTTCCATCAATGCTGAATTATTTGGGCTTAGTTTTGTGGGACAATTTGTACATTTTATTGGCCGCAGGGTGGGGTTTAAAAACGTATTGATGAAATTTTATTAACTTTTTCTTGGAAAAAATAAGAAAGAAATAGCAGTGATGTCAATGGCTTTTTACATGAGAAAATGTAGCATTGTTCACAGTGCAGCTTAAATAACAAAAATTTATCATTAGGCGGCTCTTTGGGAAAGTTCTGTTTATTTTTGGAGATCCACTGCCCATCAGATTCATTATAGTGGCTTTGATCCTTTAATAAATGTTCTTATGGATTACTTTCTGTCTGGGATTTTTTTTTTCAAAAAGTCACAAAAAAGTCTCAACATGCATAAAAAGTCCTGACACATAAGCCTGCAGTGAACTGGAGTAATAATGAGACTTTTTATGGGACTTTTTGCAAATGTCTCAAGTCATGAATCATAGCAGTAGTTCTATGTTTATGCCAGATCAACGAAGGGATGGAAATAGCCCTGTGAGACTTTTCAGTAGTGATACGTTCCAAAAAACCTCAATGTAACTTTTTTTAGACTTTAATATGCAAAAAAAGCCCAATGAAAACCAATGATAAATAGCTCTCAATATCTTTATTCTCTGGGTTAAAACGATTACGGCAATACCAAATATTAATTAGCTTTTAGTTTTTCAATATTTTTTTCAAAAAGGAAAGTGTTTCGTCTGGAACGCGTTGTTCTTTATACCGGTTCCATTTGTTTTATCAGACTTTTTGATTGCTTTTTATTTAGCCTATTTTGAATTATTTACTCGTCTATTAAGATTTATTTTTATTTACACCACCCACCATAGTGGATAAATAGTTGATTTGTTTTTTCAGACTGATTTATAAATAATATGTATATATTTTTTTATTTTTTTTACTTTTTGGTTTATTTTTTTCCCAAGGGTTGAGCGTTAGACAGTGTAACAGTCTGTAAAGCCAGATTACAAAGGCTTATAAGCATAATTTAAAAAGTTGATTTTGGAAGGAAGGAGGCCATGGATAAATGAAATAAGAAGATTACCACAGTCACGGTGCCTGGATGTATGAGTAAGTTCCCCTGGTTTATCATGCTTAATTTGGCTGGTAGATGTCCTTTAACTATATGGTATAACTGGAGGCCACAGCAAGGGCAATAGCAGGAGATGAGGTGCCCCCTAGCTCACACTTTATTGTAATAGGATTCTTTGTACCTATATCATAAACCAAGCAGTTGAGAAAGGTTTCAGTACCACGGACAGCGGTGAATGAATCTACATTACTAGCTGATACCCTATTACTCTAGGGAAGCAAAAACATGAAGAAAGAATTTAATCTTTCAAATGTAAATATGTGTTCAGAAAGTGCATTAATAGAAATTGAAACTATAATATAATGAGCAAATCTGTAAAAAAAAAAAAAGGTTAAAAATAGGTTGAAAGCATGATCTGATAATAAGCAGATCACAGGGTTTCCTGTTGTTGGAACCTTTCGGATCATCTGTAATGCGTGGAGACCATAGGGAGCAAGTGTTCAATTCCCCCTAAGCTGCAGCTCCCTTTTACTACTCCATTGGGAATGTCTCATTTCTCAACTGGTGCCTTTTGATTAGATGTCAAAATTGGCTCCAGTTCCTTGTCTTCTGATTGAGGTTCACGACTTGTCCCTGGATCTTATTTCTTGCAATTGTTTTCTATTTGAGCATGATCCTATTATCCCTGTTTACTCCTGTTTTAGGCTTTGTCATCTGGTATCTGTTATTTGACTCCCTGGTCTGGATTAGGTTCAATTGTCAACTCGGTCTTGGTTTTTGTCCTTGACTCAATAATAAATGTGACTATGCTGATGATGTACCAGCACTACACTCACCAAGCCATGAGAGGTCCATGGTGAGGTCAAAAGGGGGTCAGCTGAGGGCCAGTTACATTATAAAAATTTAGTTACGTCCTTTTTTACCACACCCCTGGGCATCACAGATTCCATTCCTTGCCACACCTCAGGGAACACAAAATGATGCCACTTAGAAGACACTGGCATTGGTGGCTCATCACTACAACCACGGATGGCTGAGCAGTCCACATCAAGAAGATACATAGGGGTGCGGTAAGGATCAGGGAAGCAGTCAGCACCAAGGAGCAGGACCAGGGAAGCAGTCAGCGGCAAGGAGCAGGAAAAGGGAAGCAGTCAGCACCAAGGGGCAGGATCAGGGAAGCAGTCAGCGGCAAGGGGCAGGATCAGGGAACCAGTCAGCACCAAGGAGCAGGACCAGGGAAGCAGTCAGCGGCAAGGAGCAGGATCAGGGAGGGAGCAGTCAGCACTAAGGGGACAGATCAGGGGAAGAATGGGTGCCGTACCCCGCTTGCTTTCTCTTGTTCCGGCCTCTTCATCTAACGTCTCCTACTGTACTTCTTGATTTCCTCTCCCTCACATATCTGTCTTTTCATTTTGATACGCCTTTGTGCTCCTCCTTTTCCTTTTTCCTATTATTTCTTACACCCCCGTCATTTATTAAGCGGCAAGGGGCAGGATCAGGGAAGCAGTCAGCAGCAAGGAGCAGGATCAGGGAAGGAGTCAGCAGCAAGGAGCAGGAATACCATTTTATTAGGGTGCCTTATCGGCATCATATAACATCATCATAAAACCCCTTTGAGGGTGTGAACCAAGGTGTTCCTAAGACTAGCCAGTGCAAAATGGATTATGGTATACAGATTGCACATCTGGATTATATGGTCATGACTAGAGATGAGCGAGCACTAAAATGCTCGGGTACTCGTTATTCGAGACGAACTTTTCCCGATGCTCGAGTGCTCGTCTCGAATAACGAGCCCCATTGAAGTCAATGGGAGACTCGAGCATTTTTCAAGGGGACCAAGGATCTGCACAGGGAAGCTTGGCCAAGCACCTGGGAACCTCAGAAAAGGATGGAAACACCACGGAAATGGACAGGAAACAGCAGGGGCAGCATGCATGGATGCCTCTGAGGCTGCTTAATCGCACCATTATGCCAAAAGTATGGGCAACAGCATGGCAATGACAGAGTGACCGAATGAGGCTAGATAGCATCTAAAACATCCAATAATTGACCCTGACACTATAGGGGACTATGCAGAGGCAGCGGCAGGCTAGAGAGTGTCTTGGCAACATACCCCAAATGGACTCAGGCTTAAAACCAATGGGTGGCAGAGAGGAACCAAAGGAGGTGAGCAAGAAGCGCTCAAATAATATCGGTAAATGATAAAAGTTTGCCAGTATATTTTGTGGATTACACAGCAGGGTGGCGACAAAGTTAACAAGTTTGATGAGGATCCAATATATTATTAAAATCTCCCACAAGTAACATGTGAACACCTCCTACTTTAGTGAAAAAAGTGAAAAATTCTGTTAAAATGTGCCCGTGAAACGGTGGAGGAATATAAATGTTGCCCAGGACCCAGGCCATCCCCTCAATGACACAATGTACAAACGCGTATCTCCCCTCTGAGTCTAGTTTCACCAACTTTTCCTGAAACTCTAATTTCCTATTCACCAAAATAGATACCCCTCGTGAGTATTGCGAATGGCAAGAGTGGTAACTCCATCCACACCACTTTCTCTGGATCTTAGCATACGTGTCGGACGTCAGATGGGTTTCTTGCAAAGCGATGATATCAGGGTTGTGTTTGTTTATTAAATCAAATACTGCGACCCTCTTATTTGGGGTACTCAAGCCCCTAACATTCCAGGACAGTACTCTCATGTGGAAACCTCACGTACTAATATCCAAAAGATCGATAGACCGAGAGCGAGGTGAGGGGACAGAGCAGGAACGGAGAGAGAGAGAGAGGGGGAAGAAAAAATAAAAAAAAAAAAAAAAAAAAAAAAAAAAAACCCCGGACCTCCCGAACCCATACCCTAATACCCCAGTAACCTACTGGTAGAGAGAAGATCATCGACCGAAATGGTCGGTGACTACCTCCATATATTGGATCCACAGTTGGATGTTCTCCAGCTTGATAAGGTTACAGGAACACATCATAGGTCAAAGTCATTATTAAATATAATCGACACATTTGGGTGGTATGAGGTATGGCGAGAAATTAATAAAGACAAAAGGATTTTTTCATATTTTTCAAAGTCGCACAAAACCTTTTCACGTTTGGACATGGCATTCACTAATTCTAATACACTTAAATTGTGCTATAATTGTATATATGGGCTAAGGGGGGTCTCAGACCATGCACCACTAATTTGCCATATTAAAACTGGTAATGAGGGTTATACTGGGTGGTTTAGAATTGGCCCCTCTTGGGTCGATACATTGGGAAAAAGTGAATGGGTAATAAGACAAATCAAAGAATTTTTTGAGTTTAATAAGGGGTGTTCTCCCCTACATATAGTCTGGGATACTGCTAAGTCTTTTATAAGAGGCCTATATAAAGCCCAAATTCGTAGGTACTGGCTAGAATCCAATAAAACTATGAAGGAACTAGAAGAAAAGATCCAACTACTGGAAAAGAAATATGTGGAGGATCCTACAGACCAGAACAGGGTTAGTTGGGAAAAAGAGCAGGCTTTATACTCTGATCTAAATTATATACAAGCCAACAGGAAAATTAGCATACAAGCAAGACGGGATTACCTTGAATCTAATATGCCAGGGAAAGTGCTAGCGAATCTTATTAAAGAAGGTAAAAAACGTACCATGATCAGAACCTTAGAGATACCGGGAAGGGGTATTACACATCAGCAGGAGGAAATACAGGAAGCCTTTGTTCAATATTATAAAGATTTATTTAGCTCTCAAAAGGTACCCCCCTTAGAAGACATTGCAGCGTATATTCTAGGCTCCCATCTCCCCCGATTGTCAGAGCAGGAGAGATTAGTATTAGATTCTCCGATAACACTGGAGGAAGTGTATAAGACCCTGTCTCTTACAGCAAGGGGTCGTTCCCCGGGGTTAGACGGCATCCCATTTGAAGTATACGAGATATACAAAGAGGTAATTGTGGGGCATCTCCGTGAGGTTTGGACTTATCGTTTGGAGAAGAGGGGGAACTTGCGTCCATCTCATGAGTGAGTCCCTGATTACTTTGATCTAAAAAACGGGAAGGACAGTCTGAAGATGGATTATCCGCCCTATCTTTTGATAACAGGATAATAAATTATAGCTAAACTTTTAGCGAACGCTCCTCTTAAAAGATGTATTAGAAGTGTTGTTCATGGGGACCAGCGTGGTTTTATGCCGGGCTGCTCTACGATGGATACCTCAGGAATATTCTTAAGTTACAGCTTGTGCCCGAGAACCCCGGGGAACGTACCATAATGATGTTAGATGCTTCTAAAAGCATTCGATACAATCGAATGGGACTTTCTGTGGCCTACTTGGAAAAATATGGGTTTGGCACAGATTCATATGCTTGGATAAACATGCTCTATAATACTCCCTCAGCTAGACTCTCAATAAATGGCAAAATTTCCCGGCCTAAGCTAGTAGAGGAACAAAACAGGGGTGTCCGCTCTCCCCTACTGTTCGCCATAGCCCTGGAACCACTGCTTGCAGGATTCGCGGTCGTCAGCAATATCGTGGGTTTTAAACAGGGAGAATACACGAAAAGATCTCGTTATAACGCCGACGACCTGCCTCCTGTTTCTGGGCTCCCATGAATCTATAACGAGGTATTCTCTACTTTCAGCGAATATGGGGATGATCCGGGTTAAGGATCAATTGGCAAAGTCTGCCTTGCCTTCGTTAGATCCATTAAAATCATTACCAATAAGCGACATTAAAGATTATTCGAACCCGATGGTCCGTAGCAATATCTAGGTTAGGATATCAGCTAATATCTTGGGTTATATTGAGAATAATGTTATCCCTGTGGTAGGCTCATTAGAAGTAAAATAAAATTGGAAAAAACTACCCCTCATACGATAGGTAGGATAGCGCTGATTAAATGCATGTAGTTACTCCCTAAGGTATTATACGTGCTGTCTGCCTCCGATCTGGATACCGGGGCAGATTTTTAAGATCTTTGACTCTCTTTTCCGTGATCTGGTTTGGAGGGGAAGACAACCCCGAATGAAGCTGGAGTTGTTGAGGTCTTCCATATGATAAGGGGGTCTTGAAACTCCCAGATATGCATGTGTTATTTCCTTACCGAGCAGATAAAGTATATACTGACATGGATTGTTCCCCATTGGCGATTCCCACATAAGGATACTGGAGGGGGGGATAAGAGAATTTAATATTCTGGAACTTATGGAAACTGGCCTCTGGGTGGGCAAATAGTTAAACGACAGTTATCCCACCCTTTCACGATGTATCAAGTATGGAGGGAGATCAAAAATCTATGGCGATCTTACGGATATACTCCCATTTACTCAAACTATGGAAAATCAGATCATACTGACCCCTAAAATAAATTCAGAACCATGGATTGGGAAAGGGATAAGCTTATATCAATTGTTGGAGAGAACGGTAGTATGAAGCCATACGCCTAAACTACAGAGGAGGAATTCAGATCCGCAATCCTGCTTCTTTCCCTACTTACAACGGCCCACTGGTGAGATATCTTGATAAAGCATACTGGATGGGGAGGAAAACTCCCTGATCTTTAATCTTATGTGGGCGTCATTAAAAAAAAAGTGAAAAGTAAGAACTTTTTCAACTATTGCTAATCCAAAAAGTATATGCTATATGAATCGAGTACCTGAGAAATGGGTCAAGGAAATAGGAATACTCGATGAACAGGGGTGGAGATCCACATATAGAACATCCACAGATACTAAATTCCAGCTCATCGGTGGGAACAAATCTCTATCTTACCAGAATGTACTATACGACCGAGAGGATAATGAAATTCTAAGGGAGATGGTTCGATTTAAAACTGCGGTTTAGAGCTAAAAGCCGATGATATCATCTCTCTGGTTTTCCGGACCGAGAGAATTTGGGGCAGAACATTAAGGAAAATCGGGAAGTGCTGTGATAGCAGATCCCAGTGAACTTTCTGACTGTGTCTTTGGGTAATTTGGAGGGGAACGAGGGAATGGGAAAAAGGGAATGAATGTGGCTAGGAAATTACTGCTTAGCTAGGGAGATTTTGTATTATTAAAAAGGGGCAGCCCCAGACCCTCCAGTTACATTGTGGAAAAACGTATACAAACACAACAATCTTTCTAAGCTTTGGGAATAAGAGTACAGTCCATGGGAGACAGAAATATAAAACAACAGTGGCTCATGGTGGATAGAAGTTTTTTCCCCGAGGAGAAAAGATCTTGGGTTAGCAGTTCGTAAGTTAACGATTATGTTGACTTGCCATCCTATAACCGCTGGAGTCCTATGACTTTCAGTGTGAGACTTGCGGGGAGGGGGTGGGTGGGGGGGGTAGGAGAGAGAGAATCCTTTTTTTTTGTTTTTTTTTTTTTTTTTCTCCCCCACTTCCTCCTCTTTGAGCAATACCTGATTTTTGAACGATGCACAAACACACAATCATTGGGGGAGGGCGGGAGAGGGTTATCTAGCATGGGTGCGAGGAGGGTGGGGGAGGGTGGGCGAGGGTAAGGAAAAAGTGTTCAGGTGCAAGTGGATATTTAAAATTGGTTTCATGCTTGGCTTATGGTATTGAAATTTTGTTTTTTTTTTGTAGATAGTATCGGAACAAAAGTGTGTGGTTCCTATCTTTAATCAAATGGAAGAATTAATGTAAGAAAGAAGAGAATGGGGGGGGTGGGGGGGGGTTGGGGGGGGCTTTCTCAGTGGGATAAGAGAAAAATTGTATTGACTAAGAATGTACAGTGAACATGTGATGCCCTTTTTCTATGTAATGTATTTAAATAGTGTAGCATTGTATTTTACGCATTTGTATAAATAGGTTTTTGTCTAAGTGGCATAAAAAAATTTAAAAAAAATAAAAAAAAAAAAAAAAAAAAACTAGTTGATGTAGGAACCCATGAAAAACAATCCAAAAATTGCCTGACACAGCTCGTTTGATTAAGGGAACATGTATAGGAGGAGTATTAGGAGATAGTTGGAAATGGAGAAGAGTGCGATGAAGTGTGGATGTATGCGCTGCTGTGGGTAGCAATGGAGCAACGTGTGAAGCAGGCAGCTAAAAGACGACTGTGGAGGATTGTAATCGATGAGAACCAAATCTTTAAAAAAAAATTGGATAGTGCTTGTATTGGCATTCCAAAAAGTTTCAAACAGAGGAACAGGTAGTGTGCTCCAGAAAAATCATAGATTGAGTGGCCTGTATGTGGCAGTCCAAAAAAGTTTTCAAAACCAGAGGAGCAGGTTAAGCTGGTCCTCCAGAAATAAAAAGACATAGATTTAGTGCCTGTATGTGGCAGTCCAAAAAGTTTTCAAACCAGAGGAGCAGTAGCTGGTCCTCCGAAAAATTACATAGATTGAGTGCCTGTATGTGGCAGTCCAAAAAAGTTTTCAAAGCAGAGGAGCAGGTAGCTGGTCCTCCAAAAAGATTACAAATTGAGTGCCTGTATGTGGCAGTCCAAAAAAGTTTTCAAACCAGAGGAGACAGGTAGCTGGTCCTCCAGAAAAATTACATAGATTGAGTGCCTGTATGTGGCACTTCCCAAATTGTTTTAAAACAGAGGACAGGGTAGTTGCCCTCCAGAAATTTAAATAACATAGAGTATATATAGCCAGTAGCCAGATAGGCTCCTGGCAAAAAAATAGCCATTTCCTCTGCTTAGTGTACAAAGAGGAGGAGAAGGAGGACAATGAGGAGGAGGAGTGCATACATTATTCAGGTTCAGCTTCTTTCACCTGGTGGAGAATGGAAATGCGGAGAAATCCCAGGCTTTATTCATTTTGATAAGCGTCAGCCTGTCAGCGCTGTCAGTCGACAGGCGTGTACGCTTATCGGTGATGATGCCACCAGCTGCACATGAAAACCGCTCGGGACAACACGCTAGCGGCAGGGCAGGCAAGGAACCTCCAAGGCGTACAGCGCCAGTTCGTGCGCCATGTCCACTTTGAAACCCAGTAGTTGTAGGGAACTGTGTGATCATTTAGGACGATGGTATGGTCAGCTACGTACTCCTCACCCATCTTTCTGTAAAGATCAGCCCTACTCTGCCGAGATTGGGGACAGGTGACAGGTCTTGCAGGGTGACATAAAACTGGCAAAGGCCTTGTAAAGCGTACCCCTGCCAGTGCGGACAAGCTGCCTGGTCGCCTACTCTCCTCGTTACTGCGTCCCGCAGAACTACGCCCTCTGCCGCTAGCGCTGTCAGAAGGGAAATACTGTTTCAGCTTGTGCACCAGGGCCGGCTGGTATTCATGCATTCTCACACTCCTTTCCTCTCCAGGATGAGAGTGGAAAGATTTTGCTTGTACCGTGGGTCCAGGAGAGGAATACCCAGTAATCGGTGCGGAAGAAATTTCTTTGAACGCGAGGGTCACGGGATAGGCAGGCTTAGCATGAATCTGCCATATGCGCCAGATACCACGCGCAAGAATTCACTCACCCTCACTGGCCTGACTGTCCATTTTTTTCCTCCTCCTCCAACTCCTCTCTTCTGCCACATACAGCTGAACATTGAGGACTGAACAATGGTCCCCTCTTCTGTTCGTCCAACTTCTCCTCCTCTTCCTCGCGCCCCTCCTCCACCTCCTCCGATATGACGCTGAGAAACAGACCTGGGAGTGCTTTGGCTCATCAACAAGGGAAGAATCTTCTTCCCCCCGTCTCTTGGGACGAGCGCAAGCTTCCGAATCAGCTGACCAAGAGTTTTTCAACAGCCAAGCAGAGGCATGGTGAGGCTGATGATGGTGGCATCACCACTGACCGCATCTGTGTTGACTCCCAAAGTTACTCAGCACCTGACAGATATCAGACATCCACGTCACTCCTCATGTAGACCTTGAGAAGCTGGAATTGAACCCGACTACCGTTCTGGTGGAAGTTGACATCTGCAGTTCTACAATCGCCTCCTGTGCTGCTGGTAAACTCTGATACATGGTTAGTGTTGAATTCCACCTCGTGGGCACGCGCACACGTCGAACTATGAGATGTTAAACATGGGCCAGGCTGGCACAACATGTTGTAAGTCTGCCGAGTGTAGAGCTGCACCAGGTATAGGCGTTGTCACAAACACACCATGCCGGACTTCAGGTCAGCTGTGACCAGCCACAGATCAGTCCTGACGCCGTGATGCCCTGTAATAATTTGGGCGTGTGTGCCTTTTATTCGCCTAGGCTCAGCAGTGTTGAGCACCGCCTGCGTCGCTTAGCGATGGCACTTCTGTGTGCTAAGAGGCTATGACTGATGGCCGCCATGCCCACGGATGGTATTCAGAGGAGGAGGTGGAGGAGGTGTGGGAGGAGGGGAGGCATAGTAGGCCTTTGAGACCTTGACCATGTAGTCCCGCCAATCCTCGGCTGTCGGCGTATATGACCAGCCCCAAGGTCAGACTCGGTCCAGCCTTCCACAACCAGTTACCCAGGTGCAGTCAGCGATATCATAGTGCCCTGCCGCAGAACTGCGTCCACGTGTCCGTGGCAGGTGGACCTTGTCAATAAAAACGGCGTTGGTCAGGGCACGGAGGATGTTCTCTGACACGTGCTTGTGCATGGCGTGGAGGACATCGGAAAGTATGGGGCTGGGGACCGATCACCGAGGGGGCCAGCCGCCATGAGTTTTCGAAAGGTCCCGGTCTCTCTTAACCAGCTATTAGGGCAGCATCCCAGGCTAAGGCAACTTGGAGATGTGGCGTTGAGGGCTGGGCGTGTGGGGTGGGTTGCGCTATACCTCCTTTGTGCTCTCAGCGCGGGTCTGGGTTAAGTGGTATGAGCTAACGTCTGGTGGATTGCTGTGGAGATCGGGAGGCGAAGATGGGTTTTCGCACGGGAGTGTTGGGCCGGGTCCGGGCAGGAGGGACTGACTAGCAGATGACACAGGGGAAGAGCGCAGTGGTGTGCCACGGACACCGGAGTGAAAGGGCTTTTGGGGGTGCCATTGAGTGGGGTGTTTAGCATTTCAGATCCTGCGCATACTGTGGTGGTTAGTTAAGCTAGTAGTGGTGGAACCCCTGCTGATCCTGGTTTGGCAAGGTTGCACACCACAGTCCGTCGGTCACCGGTTTCGTTTAAAGAACCTCAGACTTCTGAAAACTAGCCCCTCAGCCAAGGGAGCTTGACTACGGGCAACATTTGGCGCGATGCACCAGCCTCTGGCCTGCTCTCCGTTGGCCCCACCCACTGCCTATCTTCCAACTGTTCTGCTATAGGATCCTCCGCCTCCGTCTCAGAAGCAATGTGTTCCTCCCGGCCATCAACCTCAGATCGGGTCTGTCACCCCTATCATTCCTCCGATCCCTCAGTCTGCTCCCTCCCTCGGACTTCCTGCCCTGCAACAATTCACCACTGTCTGACAACCGTGTCTCCTATCGTCCGACACCCTTTATTAGCACACTTCTTCCCCTGTGAATAAGTCATTCATCACCCAGACTGCGGACAGCAGCAGTGACAGTGGTTTGTGAACGTGGGAAAGGGTCCAGAAAAACAGTCCTCAGAGTATGCCGGTCTTCAAAATGCAAATTTGGGTGGGAAGGGGGCAGACGGGGGGAAGGAGGCTGAGGTGAGGAGTCTGGAGGAGTGGCCGATTTCGGTGACTGGGGGACTGCCGTGGAAGAACTTGACTGGTGACAAATGCTAGAAGCATTGTCCGCAGATCCACGACATCACCTCTTCCACTGTTCTGGCTCAACAATGCTCTCTCCACCACGAGTCCCCGTAACTTGAGGCATGATGAACCTAGGAAGGTAGCTCTGCGCGTCCACCTGCTCCCCCACAGCAGGTGGTGTCTCAACCCGCTCCCAGGGCCACGGCCCTCTGACCCCTGCAAGTTAGTTGGACGCCCAGTCCACGCCCTCGTCCTCTACCCCTAGCCCTCGGTTTGTAACATTTCCAAAATTAAAGTGTAAACTTGAAAAAAAAAAAATTTGTGTTTATTTTTTTTTTTTTATTTTATTTTTTTGTAAAACAAAAACGATGCAATCCTATTGCTATTGCTAGTTTTACCTACCTGACAGCACAACTGGATTTTGTGCTTTGCAAGAGGAGTTTGCAGATATAAAATGAAGTCAGCTAAAAAAAAAAAAAATCGCAAGCTCTGCTAATTCTACTCAAACCCTAATAAATTGTCCCCACTATCGGTGTTTTGAGGTGGATATGCGTGTCACTAGAGCATAAACACAACGGTCGACGGTCTCCCAGGCAAATTCCTCACAGTATGGTATTCTAGCTGCAGCTAATAGTGCCAGCAAGCCAGGCCACAAGACAAAAAACAAAAAAAGGAAAAATATAACGCTATTGTAGGCTAAGTAAGCCGGTTGGGGTTCTCCTATGGCTATTTGTAGCCTACAATGAGGAGCACAACTGCTTTGCAGATGAGTTTGAGCTTAAAATGAAATACAGCATAAAAAAAAAAATCAGAGACCTGCCTAATTCTACTCAAACCCCTAATAAATTGTCCACTTTGTTGTTTTGAGGTTGATATTGTGTGTCATAGAGCTGAAACACACTTGGTAGCAAGTCCCCTGCAATTACCTCACAATATGGTAACTAGCTGCACTACTTAGTGCCAGCAAGCCAGCCACAAGCAAATAAATAAAAAAAAGTATAACGTTATTGTGCCCTAAGAAGGGCTGTGTTGGGTTCTTGTTAGACTCAATCCTACTAACAGTAGCTAATAACACCCTAACGCTATCCCTTCAGCAGCAGCAGCTCTCTCCCTAGCGGCCATCCAGACACAGATATTCCGGCAACGCGGCGAGGGCAGGGGCTGTCTATTCCAAGGGTCACCTGATCTGGCAGCCACTATGCTATCGAACGTGTAAGTGTACCACGTCATGCTGGGTGGAGTCGAGTCTCTTGGCTGTGAATGGCGGGGGACGATGCCATTTTCTCGAGCGGGCGAAGTATTCGTCCGACAACGAGCAGTTTCGAGTACCTAATGCTCGAACGAGCATCAGCTCGGACAGTATGTTTCGCTCATCCTAGTCACTACCAAAGCCATCGACTCGCCTTGGTGCAAGGTTTGCCACAATACAAAACCATATCAAGGTATAGGGCATCTGATGATCAATCACAAATACGTTCCACTTGTCTTTGTTACAACTAGAAAGATCTTCCTACTGTGCTGCGTCCTGACAATAGTTCCTAGTTGCATCACTATTGTTCTCTCGGTCCATTACCATTCTCCATAAAAGCTCCAGCAATATTTTATATTTTCTAATATTCTCTTATACTGGGAAGAGCCAGCTCTGTGAGTGTTCGCTACCAAACAAGCATTACCACTGCCACAACCATACTGTTGGGGCTTACATATATTAAAGGCAACTTACCTGGGTTTTTTTCGGCTCCTGCACAAGTATTTGACTGTTCAAATCACAGCAATCCCTTCTTTGTGGGCGCTGTAACCTTCCCCATGAACGCATCTTGAATTTTCTTTTATATAGGATTTTTAAACCGTTTAAAGCAGCAACCATTCAGTATTGTTAATTGGTTTGTACTCGATTCTAGTACTGCTTTATATTGTATGTTGACATTACTGTTAGAAATATTATCGAGTTTATTGGCAATATTATCAAAAGTTCGTCGCAACTTTTTTTTAAATTCTCCTTTTTTTTTTTACGGATCCTTGGTTTTGAGTACCTATTCCCTATGGATAAGGAACTCTGATACTTAATATGTCTGGCAGAGGATGTTTGTTACAGTTGTGCCAGGGGTTTCTTTAGTTGAGATAGAAATAAAATTTTTTTATGTTTAAGCCATGCACAGCCAGTCAGATGTATATTGGAAAAAATAGATCCATAATAGGAGACAAGATGAACAATAGAATATTTTTTAAAAACATGTGTAAAATTGTCTAAGGAGTCATACAAAATTTTCTCTCCCACATCCACCATATTATATGCACACTTGTTAGGCCCAATCATGCATGTATATAGAGTACCGTGAGGTAAGCTGATGGCAGACATCACTAGTGGAAGATTATTTTCTAGTGAGACAGGATGAGATTTTAAAATTACAGGGACACACATTTCACTAAAAACAGTTGACGTGTGCACTATTGCAGTTTTGCCTTGTATAGTGCAGGGGGCCAGATACGGATTTCTGGTGACACATTCTTCAGATCTGTGGTGCTCCTGCACTGCTCCCGACAGAGTGCGCCACTTTTTTTTGGTGCTGTCCTTTTAACATGGGCGTGCAAACACATTTTCTCTCAGACTTTGCGCTGAAATGGTGGCGCCCGGTCTATACTGAGCACACAGAAAGCTACATTTCAGTGCAGAAATTTGGAAGCATGAAGAATAGTGCAGCCCACGCCCACAAAGTTCAACTGACCGACAACATATACGCAACACTTCTTTAATACTTGTGCAAGCATTTGCACTGCAAAGAAGACTGCACAGTCCAACAGAAAACGGCGAAACAACTTAAAAAATATTGGCCGAAGGTGTCCGAGAAATTTCTTTCCCCAAAATTGTCTTTTGGAAAGAGACTACTTCGCTGCTTACACTGTCAGGTTTTCTGACCTTATGGGTATTATATGGGATATCTCACTAGTGTGTAATCAATCCGAACATAGCAATCTGGCAACCTGATCCTGCCACCACTAGAGGAACCTGAGAGTTTACTGCTAGGGAGGGTAGAGATCTACCATATGTAGTAAAGCAGTCAACGCTCCTCTATTGGCACTTTTTAGAAACACGCAGTTTTCCTTAAAAGCCTATGCCTTCCCAGGGGATGTTAGCTTGATGAGTAGAACAGAAACACTACCATTATCTACTATATTAATCAAGCCCAACCATTGTGTGATCATCTCTATCTTGAATTATGGGGTGTTCATATATGGCAATAGTAATTAAAAAATTACAGTCTGCATGTAGGCGTTTTAATGGAATCTATAAAGCTTTAACAAATTTTGTTTAGTCCAGTGCCGGGATCGACCTCTGAACAACCACCACCGTGATATGACCTTAAGAATCTGATCGTTAGTTTGCAGCAAGAGGATTTACAAGGGTAAGCTACATGACTCCTATTCATTATATAAAAGTGAGAATCACTTGGTTGAATTTTATGTTATCAATATCAATATACAAAAGTATTTAACATTCTGTATCAAAAATATAAATTCTTAATAATTCCATTTTATATCCTGTTTGAATATTGTCGAATCCGTTATTCGCAGTTCTTCACTCAGTGACCTGTTTTCTCGTCCAGATTGATGGGCGGCAGAACGATTTAGTCTGATAATCTTCCCTACTGAAAATCAATTCAGCTTTCTAAAGTATAACTCATTGTAATTGCAGTCGTCCCAGTTCATGTAGGTGGCAGTGCTGCACCATGGGAAACCGGCTTGATCTGAATTACTGAACAAATACATTTACATGTCAGGTATCTTCAAGATATATTGTGATGCGGCAGAGATCAGACCCAAAGGTATAAGCATAATGAACAGAAAGGATTGATTAAAACAACCAAGTATTTTACTGATCACTACTGTACATGAAAGACTATACGAATTGGTGGGTGGTCGGTTTAGCTAGGACTAACCAAAACATATGATTAGGTCTCAATGAAAAAGTCCCACAATATTCATAGAAAGAATGTTATAAAGATATATGAGTGCTCATTTACTACAGGGTCGATCGCCGCACTTTCGTCAGGATTTCCCGAATATTTCCGTTTTGAACGAATTGCCCCGGGAATTTTGGCGCACGTGCGACTCGGATTGTGTTGTAATAGGGCGCTGGCTTGCACACGACAGAAACGGGGGGCGTGGCCGTGGATTCTGAAAAAACTGCAGAATTATAAAACTAATTGTGTCACAAGACATCAAGCACTCACATACACCAAAAAGGAAGAAGAGGTGAAACACCGGAGGACCTCGGCGCATAGCAGCGACACCTGCTGGATAGAGGGCACGCGACCTTAGTGAATCCCGGCAGCACCCGAAATCCACGTCGGAAAACACGCTCGGGATCGCGACTGGACAGGGTAGGTAAATGAGCCCCCCAAATGAACTTTTCCTACAATTCTATATTGTTTCAGCCTTATTTATGATAGCAGATGGATCCCTATAGCATTGTGATAGATTCCATTAAATGCATTGTAACACCAAAATTATATGTAATCCCCATCTACAGATATGGCCTAAGGATGAGATCAGTTGCCACGGCTTTTTGAGGGGATGCAGGGACTCTTACATCACTTGATGATGGATTCCCATCTTCAGCACACAGTAGTCAGTCGCGAATCCAGCCAAACGCCTTATGTCTATTTTTCATGGACAAACAATAGTCTATGCAACATGGAAAAAGAAACAAAGGAAAAAGTAATAGTTTCTGATGCAAATGTCTTTAACCGGCTCAAGATTACTTCTTGTGACATGCAGTACAACGGAAAGGTCTCTTCTTCCATACATATTAGCACCATTTTTCTTCACATTTGACTCTTCAGAACGTCAGAAATAACCTTGGTGTACACTTTGAATTAAAACACACACCCAAACCTGCATATAATGACCGATATCAGAAGTTGCATTTCGGGTAAATGCCGACATAAAGGGCATTGAAGGTTTTCTTACACCCACAAGACCTCTTTGACAAAGGGAAAGCCCACTTCTTCGGAAAAGAAGGATTGAAAGGAAAGGTGCTGCAAACAAAACACACATTGTTGTTTGCCCTAATTAGCTGTGACACTGATCTAAGAACATATTAAAGTGTCTAGAGGAAAAGGAAAAACAGCTGGCAAGGTAAGGCACAAATAGACTTACATAACCAAAGTGTCATCTATTCAGCGGGAAATTGTTACTTCACTTCAATAACAATCTATCTGTGGTTCTTCAAAGCTCCGGACAATTTTGGTACTTGATTCATCTATGAATGCTTTGATTGCTCTCTTCTCAGCTGTAAAAACAAGCACATAACTGTCCAGAAATAGGACTTCATCAGACTCAGCGCATTGTGGCTCATCTCCCAACTTCTTGAAGCCCACATTTAAGGAGGGACAGGATTATATGGATTAAGAATAACAAAAAACACATTGGGAAGATTCACTGAAACTTGTTTAATACAAGGCATTAAACCTACGATCGTGTCCACAAGGCAAACCGGCTGCGATGAATGCAATATGTCTAAGAGGGACCATTTATTTGTTCTGTTAAAAGTTAGTAGAGAATGTCCTAATTGAAACTGTTTTCAGACATCTGAGAAGGGTTCATTTTTTTCACTGCCCCATTTACTTCTATTGTTACACAAGAGTCGGTGAAAAAAAAATCATGGCACTCGCAAGGCATTAAGTGCCATCTGGGAAGGAAAAACACAGATTGTTGAGATAGTACTCTTAACATTCTTGCCGTGAGAAAAAGGATGCCATCTTGTCAGTTAAAAATATACTGATGGATCCAAAATAGATGAGGAATAGGCCGTTAAAAAAAAAAATGGAGGTTAATGGCAAAGCGGACGGAAGGATGTACAGTTAGGCAAAGCTCAGGGTTTCGCATTTCCATCAGAATATTAAAGTATTCTACGAAAAACAATGGTGTGAAAATGATTGTTCTTTGTGGTCATTTTCGAGGGAGTGGAGGCAACAAGGGAAAAGAAGAGGGCTGAACTGAATAAGTCATGAGAGAAACCCAGCGGACACAATTTAGCGCATCTATGTTTGGCACTATAGATGAATATAAAGAATGCCTTAATCGCTTACCCACTACCATAGCATTTACTGCAAACAACAGAGCACCATAAAGCAATCAATAGCGCCAGGTGTTCCGAACTTGGAAAAAAACCATAACCATTCATCCAAAAAATAATCAAATGGTGAAAGCCAATTAAGTGTGCAAAAACTAAGTAAGTACTAAACCTCCCCCTTCACATGAATATAGTTTATGAAAGTACTGTTTATTTGGGTGGTGTTCATTTGTAATGTACGTTACTTTTCTCTAGATATGAGCTGCACAGCGGTGAGTACAAAATTAATTTCCATCGGGAATAAATAAAGTTTATTATTTATTAAGCTCGTTCATGGCGAGAATCTGCGTTTTGGACATCTACCCTTTTTTTAGAGACTATATGTCTCTAAAAGAAGTGACAGACCGTATTTACCTGTGTTCTGATCACGGACAATGCAAACACCTCGGCCATCATTAGCAATGATTCTTGAATTCAATGGAAGCTTTTCTCATGGTTTGTACAGCAGTTATTGCCATGTGGGTAGGTTTGAGAGTGGGTCGGCGCAAACCTCTTAGATTATGGGCTACAGTGTGCATCTAGGGAGGGAGGATTACGAATGGTGCAATATTAAACAAGTCATATATAAATCTCTCCCAATGCTTGAATCTATCACCCACAAAATTTAATGTCATGCTAAGGCTACATTCCATGGGGACGTATATATATGACCGAAGCTACAGCTCCACATAAACGCCCCCATATATGGCAACAGGCTCACCGTGGGACATGCAACAATACACAGCAGAGAAAAAAAGGGAGATAGAACTTGCAAATAGCCTTTTCCCGTCAGGAAACACTTTTTCAGGTGATTGTTTTGTGGGTAAGTGTTGCAGATCAAATGCATTGGTAGAGAAAATATATAGGCGAATTAAACGCAAATGCCACGAGAAAAAATGCACATTCTCCAATGACACAAGTAACTAGGTATATACTAAAACAAACTCAGGTTTCTGAATTACATTATGATTAATCATAGGCTTAAGGGGGTTTTCCCATTGAATCAAAGTGCTGATCAGGGGGGGGTCTCAGTGATGGAACAAGGGGTCTGTCTGAATGGCATCCCAGGTACTTCAGTCGCAGACCCCTTTGCTCCCAGAAAGAGTAATCGAGCAGACGGCCTGTGCATGACTGGTCTGAACCCATACATATCAATGGAGCCGACTGAAATTGCCGAGCGGCATGTCAGGGATCTCTGTCAGCTCCATAGAGATGAATGGAGGACCATGAGGGGGAGAACCCCTTTAATGCTAATGCAGGGAATGATTAGAAATGGGGGAAAATGGCTCGTATGTCTGAGAGCCGAACTGATTTTAGTTGCTCATTGGCAACCAATCAGAGCTCAGCTTCTTTTCCCATAGTGTTTATAAAATGAAGCTGAGCTCTGATTGGCGGACTGCTATGGGTTCGAGATCAGTTTTACCTCAGACACTTCTGATTAAAGCTCTCCCTGTATGGTTTTAGTCAGTCTTTTTTGTGGGGGAGCATGTTGACCTGAAGTTGTAATGAACAGTTATAAACCCGCTCTGTGTAATGATGTTACTTAAGTCAAAAATCGCAGTAAAAATTAGGTACAATTGATACAATAGGCATGAGGTCAAGAGCGTAAAAAAACGTACATAGGATACTAAAAAACAATGCAGCTTTAACCCAGTTTGACAAAAGTGTGTTCTTGTATACGAAATGAAGAAATAGAAAGCCCCAGTCACGGCATTCAGAGGAGAACATACTGGATGCGTCATTGGCAGTGAAGGAGTTGGAGGGACGAAGTTTGTCTTTGTGGATTGCGATGTTGTATTGTGTATGAAAATCAAAGTGTACTGTGGTAGGGCACATTCACAGGTCATTCCCTCGGCTGCTAGTAAGAAGCAGAATCCCTTTATTCGGAACTCAGTTGGGGCCTTGTTATTTTATGGGTGCAGTGAGGGCTGCTCCTCTGCGGGAAGAATAGGATTGTAGAAATAAATGCCAAAGTTAGTGATAACACACCTGCAGTGAGACATGAGCATTCATATTCTCGCTTCTTGCCATTCTTGTCAGACATGCTGAGGTCTGCTTTGCATTATGAGTTTATTAGAAGGCCATTGCAACGAAGTAAAGTAATGTTGGTATATGTCTAAATATTGAGTAGTCAATGCGAGGAAAAAAGTAAACTCTAAAGACACTGGAAACATTAGAACACGCACATTATAATAAAAACAGTACAAAAAAAATCTCTCCATATTAATCTTTTCATCTCAGATCCAGAGATTCCATGTTATCTCATTGACCTTCTCTGATAACCTTGAAAACAATTGTTAAAAACTCTTCAGCCATGCTATTCCTCTGAAGAACAACGGCTGGAGAAGTCTTATCAGCGAGCACAAAAAAAGCATGTTAAGCCCTTCCCATTTGCTGAGCCACGCCCTCAGACATCTATAGTCAAAGAAAGAATAGATAATAGGAGATTTCATAAAATTTTCAGATATATCAAAACAAAAGTTGCCTTTTTCTGGTCTAAATGTTCTATTTTTGCTGCTAACAAATCCAATGGCAATAGAAGGTTATTATCCACACCCACTTTTAAAGGACATCTACCACCAAAATGACGAGATTATAACTGCATACTTGCTGGTGCCCCGATCTGGCAGGATCGCTCTTCTTTTATCTTCTTATTCCCTGGTTTAAAAAAAAAAAAACGCTTTTAAAATTGTGTTGCAAATGAGCCTTAGGACTCCAGGCTCCGGGTCGTTTAAGGGAAGCCTAGAGCCCCTACGGCTGAGTTGCATGATTTTAAAGCATTTTTCTTTTAAAAACTAGGGCATAAAAGATAAAAGAAGAACCTATCCTGCCCAGAGGGAGCACACACTGCTGTCAGTGTCTGGTTTACAATCCTTCATCCTGTGGTAGATGTCTTTACTAAGATGAGGTCTTGTAACAGCTACATCTTCTTATTTAACAGTCACAACTTACCGCATCTTCGTAAAGCCAATTATTTCTGGCCACGTTGTGTTGCCCAGTTTTAGAGTGTCATAATAAGGTGGAAGGATTTTTCCGAATTCACAATATTTTGCAGGTCAAAAAACTTTAGCTTCGGCTCCATTAATTTCAGTAAATCTTCTTGCACTATCTGCGAATTCGGCAGTCCTCAGATTAGGGTCTCAGTAAGTGGACATGAACATTTACAAACTTCCCAGTTGATTGATCATCAGACAGACATTTGGCAGCCAGACAGATATCCGGGAATCGGAACTAACTCTTAACAGAACAGAAAATCTTTCAAACCAGCCTCTGGAAAAATGATAAGCCTTCAGCTGATTATTGATGTTGGATGTACTAATCACCCTCAGAATAGCGTCTTTGCTTACAGCATTTTTATTTTTTTTTGGTGGTAGAAAGTAGTAAATAAGTTGACGCCGGTATTATTATTTTTCTTAATCTCTAATACAAATTGCTATGAATGGAATAGTTTCCTTTTTGTAGAGGATCCTCAGATGGCTCAAGGTTCTGACAAAATAGCAATGCCAAGATTTCGGTTTTGTTAGATGCCAGTAATTTATCATTTGAGAGATATATGAATAGTGTATGGCTACAAATGCCAACTTGACTACGAGTCTAAGGACCCTACCTAACAGCATCATTAAATTTGTCCACTGTATGGATAAGTCTCACATGTAACCTCTCCTCTACAGGCTTGTAGGTAACTAGATTTGTTAGAGACATCCTGGTAGAGGGTAACTAAAAAAAGATCTTTTTAGTTCTGTGAGACATGCCAAGAAGGTCGATGATGGCCTCAATCGTTTGGGTCATTTAACCCATTATCATTATATGTTGACCTGTGCATGCATGAACTAAAACAATGCTTGTTATGTTACAGATGGCCATACGAGAGGGACATGGGATATGTTCACGTGGCAGATATAACCATGCGGTTAATTTGTTCATCAAGGCATGAAAAAGTCACACTTTTGGGTGCCTATTATTGAAGTAATTGACAATTTTGGTATGTGTATCCAGCTTCTCAAAAAAGTGGAATGGGGGAGAAAGAAGTTCGGTTAGGATATGTGAAGAGTTGGCCAATCAGATTGTGCTATAGATAACAAAGGCTGATTAACCTATAGCGAAATGTACATCCTTGGTGTTTTGGACAATTCTAAGGCAAATCACGACCCAGAATGTAATCGTCGGGACACCAACAAAAAAAGCTGCCGAATCTGGCATGGTGGTAGGAGAATTATTAAGACAATGCAATGGTCTAAAAAATATGTTACAATGTATGTCCATGACAGATATCCCAAGCTCCATCCTCAACTGCTGTCCGGCAGCAGAATTTTAATCTGTCCTACTGTCTTTCAACAGGATTCATCCTTTCAATTTACACTTGCCCCCAGAAATAATTTTTAAAGGGATTTGGCACAAAAGGCTGATAGCAAATTGTTATTACACTATACCACCTTCTGGACTATTGATGGAAACCAGGAGCTTGATTTACAGCACTTCTTCCTTAAAGCCTTCTAGGCATAAGTGTTCTTGATGAGTCAAGAGGGACATGGCTGAGTATAGTGGGGGAATAAGTTTATTTTTGTTCGGGAGAACAAGAAAAAAATGCCATGTTAAATTCTTCCCTTGCCCCCAACAATTAGCGCTGGAAAGGAAGGGGGCAAAACAAGGAGTGACAATTCAGATACCATTGTATATGTGAACATTAAACACCCTTAGCTCTGCACCTTTCTTAATATAATTGTCAGACAATTTTCAGATTGCATATATCCTACTTTGCATACAATACTTTTGGAGGGGGGGATGAAACTTTTTGCTTTGCCACCCGTAAAGTTCAATAAACTTTTGAATTTTTCAATTGGCTTTGTGAGGAGGTTATTTTTTGTGATAAGACCTGATATGATTTTATATTACACACTGGGGCTCATAAAATTTTTTGATCACGATTGATATTATTTTTTGTGTTTGTATTGGGCATCATTTTTCCAGTTATTTTTGTTGTATGGATGAATACTATTATAGTTTGTTGCTCTGGTTGTATATGGGGGAAGGTTACAAAAGTGTATTTCTTTGTTGGTGTATGTGGTGGTGTTCGCAAAGGTTTTTTTTTTTTTTTTTTTTTTTAGAATATTGATTATTTTTTTATACGAACTTATTTTCACATTGTATTTAACATTACTTTGTCCACAAGGGGACACTGATCTCTCTTATGAGATTATTTGATTCTTATATAATGCACTGCAATACTGGTGTAGTTCAATGCATATACAATCCCCATATATCCATTAGAACAGGCAGGAGGGGTCATTCAGAGGGACCTGGACTGCTGTGCGACACCATGGCACTCGACGATTGCTCATGCAGGTGGCACTGGGGTGACAGAGGGAGCTCACTCCCTCTCAGCCCTTAGACCACATACATATGTGAGCGTTCGCTGATCCTGAGTTGTGAGTGATTATTAAAAAAAGGGTAACCCCCACAGCAGCAGGACGCTAGGTCCGCAATCTTTTCCGATTGGCAAGCAAAGAAAGGCGTTTGTCAAGAAGAAAGTAAAGGCTAATATGACCCCATAAAAAAAACTGATAAGCAGTTGTTAAGAGAAAGTTGGTGCGATTGCAGTTTACATATATAGCTCCACACCAGTCGATCAGCAATCATGAAAAATAATATTTTGGGTCAATTTATTGTCCCTCAGAGCGTGCATTTTGCCAGTTCAAACTATATTTTTTAACATAGTTCTTTGTCAATGATTAGTTTAGATGAGAGTTATTCATTCTGAGGAAGGAGTGTTTTTTGATCCATGGACCAGAGATTTTTAATCCACCTGGCATCATAGAGAAGAGGGGTATTTTAATAAAACATGCCCTCTGCTGTTTTCTTTCTCCATTACAAGGGCCATTAAAAAGTAGTGGATGTCTCACTCTTTAGTTATGTGACAGCCCTTTGGTACATACTTGCCAGCTATTGTCCATTTGCAAAGGACCCCAAGTCTATTGAAGATGGTCAAACGGGAGAATGGGCAAGTTCTCTTATCACCGTGTATGGCCTAGAGAATATTTCCTATCTCAGTGAGCAGCGACTTTCAGTGCCCTTTGCCTGCCTCTGTTTGGTAGTGACAGCTGATCACAGAGGAACTTTCCAACAGCAAAAAACCTCTGAGAAAGTGCCAAAGAGAGGCCTTGTCTGTATTCAGAGACTCGGCACAGCGGCGGTCAGTGGAGGTTCCCCCATTGTACTGCAAAACACAATGACACTGCAGAAAAAAGCTGTTCGCTCAGGCTCTATCACCCAATAGGCAGACATGATGAATGAAAATGTAAGAAATAGGGACACAAGCAGATGTGAGCTATTTTACGAGGGACTGACACAAGTACACTGAACATTGCCCGCCCTGGCTTTGCAAAAGCCACAGTCTCAAAAAAAAAGAAAAGAAAGCATTCACTTGGGTTTAAGAGGACGCATTCATGGGTTCCAGTGCTTGCTTCTGTACTATTGAGAAGCCATCTTACCTCTGATTACTGCTTGCTTTTATACCGTCCCCCCCCCCATCCCATTGACAATGAAACCCTGCACAGTCTGCAAAGTCTCTTCTTTTTAAAGACTAGACTTTTTGGTGGAATGCTGTCCCCAAGAAGTTTGCTGTTTGTGTAGGCATAAAATGGTTTATGATAGAGAATTTCGGACAACAGATAGAAGTAACCGTTACGTTTTATCAAAGGATTTCTAACCAATACAACGCTCAATAAAAGCTATTTGCAATGTAGTGGCATATTTTGTATTCAAAAGTATCTGAAATAGAAAGCAAACAAAACTGCATAAAAAAAAAAACATTTTTTTTACGTATTATTAAAGTTTTGGTAAGAAATTATGTGAATTTTGTTGCCAACAAATTAGCTTTATAAACCATAACATTAAAAATTGAATTACAAATTGTGCCATATGAATGCTTCACCCTCTGCGGCTGTAGAGAGCTTAATGATCTATATGGAAGACCTTGACAGAAAAAAATATAGAAAAACCTTATAAAAATAAGTTATAAAATCTTTGATAAAACCTATAGTAAGTATGTTGAACAGTGATTGTCAAACATTTTATCCAGAAAATCGCCAAATGCAATGGCACTACCCCCAACTATGGATGGAGGAGAACGGCAGAAAGGTGGATGCATAGTTTATGTACTTTTGTGGTGGTCTCGCTCGCGAATACAGTCCATTTGTGATATAGGTCAGTGAAGGAGAAAACATAGCGGTGGCCCTAACAGATATTCGTACAAATTATTATTTTCAGATGCAACACATAGAAAACACGAGTGATGGGGTGACGGGCGTTTGCGTCTTCAGGGCGTTCTGTTTTTCTATGTGCTGCATCGGAAAAAACGTATTCATGACGAAGATATCGGTGAGTGCCGCCTTATGCTTTCGTCACTGGAACTTTCAACATTTTTATGTTCCCTTTAACCCTTACCACCCTTTCGCCCCATTATGAGGCAAGCATATGGTTGGCTGGTAGAATTTAGACTACAAACCACCATAAAATCAGCATTAAGGAAGGTCACGTAAAGTCATGATAGATTTTTACATGCTGCAGCTGCCAGGTCAATGTGATCAATCTGATCCTAGACTAAAATTGGAATTTTTAAAGGTAAAGTAAAATCAAGAGGGTCGTTAGATAACTCGGACAATCGGTTAAAACATATCATTTCAAAATGTGTTTCACGGGAATGGAGAAAGAAGTCAGCGAAGATTCCGCAGACTATTTTTGTATCATTCGTTTAGTGAACAAGGCAAAATACAAAGTCCAAAAGATAGACCATTGATCACGAGCAATTAAATATAGACCGTAGTACACGCAGGCACAGGGGATTGAAGTGAAGTTCACATCTTTTAATCACATAACAAAATTTGCGATGCATTTCAAGCATTTAAAAGGGCTTTGGTCAGGTGTGTAGAAGAAGGGTTTTAAAACAATTCAGCTGCACATTATTTGTGTAAAAATAAGTAAGCAGAGATTTCTTGGAAGGGATCCAATATTCATCTCCAGCCAAGAGTTTAAATTACCGTCACACTTGACGGTAACAGTATACTGAAGTTTCTTTAATTATATTTTTTATTTATATATTTTTTCAGGCGAACAATTATATGACGTTGGTCCCTATTTACGGACCGTCCTAGACAGGTTTGCAGTATCGGACATATTAAGTACACCAGACTTACATACGACCGTACGCTACAAACGGGACCTCTGGATGTTGGGAAATACTTTACTGAAGCCTTTAGGACACCAATAAATACAAAAAGCTGTAAAACAGTTATCAAATATGGTCTGCCATGAAGCTTTATGTTAATACTGGTTCTTAGGGACAACCCAACCTTTTTAATCCAATTGTCACAGAGACTAAAACATTCTCGCTGGGGCTACAATTATAAAATATTAAAGTTCCGACGTAACATACCAACTCAGATTAAGAACAAACCTACAGAACTATACTGTCGGCAATATTCTTCGGGTAGTTTTTATTTTAATGTTGTACTGGTACTTATTATGTCTCCCTTTGCTACAACTAGCAACTGAACAGACCAAGAAGGCAATCAAAAATGCAAAGTCACTTTTTTTTAGGGGTGGAATAAGAGAGAAAATGTCAAGTGTTAACCCTATACTTTTAGTAAAATAAATATGGATGATGTTCACCATATATAAATTACTACAATCCACATTTTATCTAAAGTTAGTATAATATTGTAATATAGTATAAAAAAATTTATAATTTTAACATTTTTGAAGTTTTCAGGGAAAAATACTTAACAAAATGTCGCCAAATTACAACTTCAAATATTGTTTTTTAGTACGTGAAAGGCTGTTTTTTTGTTAATTGGTTGTAGTTATTTTGATTGTTGAGATATTCAGATTTTTTTTATTGACCTTCTATATTCTTGATTTTTTGGGGAGGCAAAAAGCAGCAATTAATTAGGTTGTATACCTTTCAGCAAAGGCAGCAAGTTAGCACTTACCTCTGCCTTCATAGAGGTTGCATTGTATCTTTGGGATATTATAAGAGCAGGCCCCAGACGTTGTCTTTACTTCTTTGTGTTGCCTTACTGTGAGGATTAACTCTAAAGTGTCTGTAAGGTTATAAATTGACTCCAAATATAGTCCAGTATGGATCACATTGTAAAAATCTTTTTTATCTTAACAATAGATCTGATGGTTTGATTTGTGCATACTGAGGGTGATAATATCAAGGCATACGGACAGCCTTAGTTTAGGTCACCTCTGAATCGATCTGCCCCAATTAAAATATCTGGTCATTACAATTTGACCAAAGTTAAATTAATCCGTGTCTTCTGCACTTTAAGAATTCCCTTCACTAGTAAGGTTTGGTTTATTAATGGCTCATTCAAAATGTACTCTTTCATAATGTATCATGTTATTCGGTCGATAAAAGCCAGTATTGTAATATGTATAGCCTCAGATGGACTGAATTTGAGAAATGAAATGGCCTGCCTGCCAAAGAACCATTTTAATGACAATTGTATATGAAGTGTGCGCTGACATTAAATATAGGAATTTGCGTAACAAACTAGTGTGATTTTTTCCTAATAGAACGTCATTGATTTTCCATTAAGGAAAGTTCCACAATCCACACTAGACTTAATAGTAGTTTTTCTATATATTGTTAATACTGTTCGGTTTAGTCATTACATGGCAATAAAGGGACATGTATCTACAATGAAAAATGTGATAGTATCCAGATTACTGACCCACCTACATTCACTTCTGTCCTCATGCCTGGGCATATGTGTGAAGTTCAAGGCAATTTCCATGATAAAGTGATAAGGATTGGATTACAAGTTGTCCTCCTAGTTGGGTCATGTACATAGGTCATGCCTCCTTACCTCTTCTAGGCTTAGGGAACCTTATCAAATCAAAAGTTGTCTACTCATATTGTAGGTGAGTGTGATGAACAGACTTTCTCCACATATGCGCCTTGATATTCAAACCTGGAATGATGAAGTTATAAACTACTATATATGGTATTGATGCTACCAAAGTATTCCCCTTTTGGTTGCTCATAAGCAGTACTAAGTGGTTAAAACTTGGCCGACACTCCACCCTTCCACCTGCCAGAGCAATTCTTGCCTCTGGCCAGCATTTTGCACCCTTACACTATTATTTTAACTTCAATAAAGACAGGATAAAGAGATGACAAGACATACTTCAAAAGAGGGGAAGAGCTATTCCCAAATGATTTTTTTTTTCCTCTGCTCGGGAGTAACCAGTTTGTTTAAAACACCAGATTCCCATTTAAAAAAGGCGATCAAAGTCGGATCCACTTACTAAAGAAAGCGTTATAAGAGCACAATAGCTGCTGGGTGAAATATACTCAGTCACAAGAAAGCAAGTACTTCATTCGGAGAGGGGAATGTAGGTGATAATTAACACACGTATTGACTGTCAAGATAGATAGTTGCCCAAAGATACCACAATGTAATGAACATCTGGAAGCTGCCTTGTTCATGCAACATCGTCGGAAATAAGGTAACAAAAATGATTGATCTGAATTATACATAAGAATGCATTGCCTTTAAAGGTTGTGGTCCAAAGCTTCAAATACTGAATCCTCATTCATTGAAATGAGACTACACAAATGAATGATCAGAGTATCAACGTGAATACAAATGCAATTTATAATGAAGACATGACTGAACAAGAACCCTTAAATATGTCTACTCAAGGCACTGGACACCGTGGGGGGGTGGAACACCGGCGGGAAGATGATCATCGAACTGCTCCAGTGACAAGAGGACTGAACCACTCTTTGAAATCTATCTCAGGTGTTTAGACCTGTCCCCCCATCCTAGTTCTTTTGGACCTGCCCCATCCATCCATTTCATGTGTTTGGACTGCTCCATCCATCCATTCATGTGCTTGGAAACTACCCCATCCATCCATTCATGTGTTTCGGACCTTCCACCATCCATCCATTCATTTGTTTCGGACCTTCCCCATACATCCATCCATTTTCATGTGTTTTGGACATGATCCACTCAATCCATTTCATGTGCTGTGGACACTGCCCCCACCATTCAGTCATGTATTTTGGGCCTGCCCCATCCATCCATTTAATGTCTTGGAACCTGCCCATCCATTCATGTCATGTTTAGGACCCCCCCATCATGAATTTGTCATTCATGGAATGGCCAACATCTAATGCTATGTGCACTTTAACATTGTGAACTACTTAAGCTGGTTAGCTCACCACAGGGTCTAGGACAGTAATGGCGAACCTTTAGAGGCACCGAGTACCAAACAGAACCCAAATCCGCGCTTATTTAGCGTAGAGGTGCACAAAAATAAAGCAGTTACTTATGCTTTAATCATATTAACCTCCCGAGAACAGCAGCACAGTGAAAGATGAAAATTAGCAGTATTCTAGCCTTAGTTCCAGTGTCCTCTGCACACAGAGAAGTGGGGGTGCCAGAGGAGGTCCTCCAAAGATAATGTGGCCCTGTCTACTCATTCGCCCCCTTCCTTTACAGTCCCAAGTAGCGAAGTAAAGTAGTAGGAGTCATCGGTGGGCACAAATCTCTATCTTACACAGAATGTACTATACGCCCGAGAGGATAATGAAATTCTCAAGGGAGATGGTTCGATGTAAGAAATGCGGTAGAGAAAAAGCCGATGATATGCATCTTCTCTGGTTCTGTCCGGACATAGCAGAATTTTGGGCAGAAATCATTAAGGAACTCGGGAAGTGCTGTGATATGCAGATCCCAGTGAATTTCTTGACTTGTGTTTTGGGTATTTGGGAGGGGAACGAGGGAAGGGAAAAAGGGAATTATGTGGTTAGGAAATTACTTTTCTTAGCTAGATTTTGTATTATTAAAAAGTGGGCAGCCCCAGACCCTCCCTCAGTTACATTGTGGAAACGTATCACAAACAAAACAATTCTTTCTGAAAGCTTTGGGAATAAGAGTTACAGTTCATTGGGGAGACAGAAATATAAACAACAGTGGCATAGGTGGATAGAACAGTTTTTTTCCCCGGAGGAGAAAAAGATCTTGGGTTAAGCAGATTCGTGAATGTTAACGATATGTTGTAACTTGCCATCCTATAAACCGGTGGTAGTCACCTATGACCATTAAGGAGACTGGCGGTGGAGGGGGTGGGGTGGGGGGGGTAGGGAGAGAGAGAATCCTTTTTTCTCTTTAACCTTTTTCTCCTTTTCTCCCCCACTTCCTCCCTCTTATGAGCAAATACGATTTTTGAACGATGCACAAACACACAATCATTGGGGGAGGGGGGAGAGGGTTATTAGCAGGGGTGCGAGGAGGGTGGGGGGAGGGTGGGCGAGGTAAAGGAAAAGTGTTCCAGGTTCAAGATGTATATTAAAATTGGTTTCATGCTATGGCTTATTGTAATTGAAATTTTGTATTTTTTTTTGTAAGATAGCTATCGGCAAAAAGTGGTTCCTATCTTTAAATCCAAAGGAAGAATTAATTAAAGGAAAGAAGAGAATTGGGGGGGGTGGGGGGGGTTGGGGAGGGTTTTCTCAAGGGGGAAAGAAAAAATTGTACTTGACTTAAGATGTACATGAAACAGTGTTGCCCTTTTTCTATGTAATGTATTTAAATAGTGTATTCATTGTATTTTAAGCATTTGTAAAATGGTTTTTTGTCTAGTGCAATAAAAAAAAAAAAAAAAAAAAATTTTAAGAAGGAAAAAAACATTGATTTAAATGCCATCGCATTTAAAACAATGAGTACCCATGATTAGTTAATGCCCACCAGATTTGATTGCATGTATTAACAGCTGACACTGAAAACCCGCTCGGACAACACGCTAGCGGCAGGGCAGGCAAGAGCCTCCAAGGCGTACAGCGCCCGTTCTTGCCACATGTCCAACTTTGAAACCCAGTAGTTGTTGGGAACTGTGTGATCATTTAGGACGATGGTATGGTCAGCTACGTACTCCCTCACCATCTTTCTGTAAAGATCAGCCCTACTCTGCCGAGACTGGGGACAGGTGACAGTGTCTTGCTGGGGTGACATAAAACTGGCAAAGGCCTTGTAAAGCGTACCCCTGCCAGTGCTGGACAAGCTGCCTGCTCGCCTACTCTCCCTCGCTACTTGTCCCGCAGAAGTACGCCCTCTGCCGCTAGTGCTGTCAGAAGGGAAGTACTGTTTCAGCTTGTGCACCAGGGCCTGCTGGTATTCATGCATTCTCCCGCCGTTTTGCTTTTTGGCGGGAGATGCCATTTTCTCGAGCGGGCGAAGTATTCGTCCGAGCAACGAGCAGTTTCGAGTACGCTAATGCTCGAACGAGCATCAAGCTCGGAAGGGGCTTGGATTGGCGAAAGCTCGCCTGGCAGCGGAGCGCCAGCTCCATCCCAAGAATCCAACTAACATTATTGTATTTTAACTGCAAGCACCTTTTATCTCCTACTAGTTCACTGCCTCCATACCTGGTCCCCTTACAAGACCCCTGAGGAAGTCGCAGTTTGCGCGGAACGCGTGGGCATCCCTAAACATTGCCTTCGACTTACTTAGCCCTTTGTCCATTGGAGCCCTGTTTTCCTTCATGTGGTACCTATATTTTTTAGCTAAGTGCTGCACCTTTATAGGTTGTGCCATCTGTTGTTTATTACTCTATGGTGTTATACCCTATTACCTTTTCTCACAACCATTCTGTGCACAATTGCTGTTTAAACAATTGGGGCTTGTGGCAATTTTATTTATTGAACATCAACGTTTGGCAATGTATGTAATCTACGTACTACTCTACTATCAGGTTTGATACAGAGGTCCTCTCTTACATGTACTTTTGTACTTTGTAGATGTTTTTTATCATGTTTTGTTTGGTCTGTATCATGTGACATACATAAATTTGGTATATAGTTTTTGTTTGGCCATTATACAACACTTCTTCTTGTTTTTTCCTTGGGATCTAGCTTCATTCTGTCACTTATCTGTCATGGCCATGCTGTTGCCCCTAATTTTGGCATAATGGTTCGTTTAAGCAGCCTCAGAGGCAATCCATGATGCTGCCACCTGCTGTTTCCTGTCCTTTCCGTGGTGTTTCCATCCTTTTCTGAGGTTTTCCAGTTTTGGCCAAGCTTGCCTGTGCATAGCTTGGTCCCCTTGAAAATGCTCGAGTCTCCCATTGACTTTGCAATGGGGCTCGTTATTCGAGACGAGCACCGAGCATCGGGAAAAGTTTCGTCTCGAATAAAAGTAACCCGAGCACTTAGTGCTCGCTCATCTCTAATTATAAATGTCATAGTACATAAAGTTGACAAAGCTAGGTCCATAAGTCCAAGCTATCTGATGTATAGGGTCAGGGAATGGACTGGTGGGCTCTGAGAATAACTCCATTTCGCAGCATGCCCTGCCTAATTGTCCTTACCTACCCTACGTGTTGAGGAGACAACGTGGTCAACCTTCTCTTCCCTGTGCAAACAATGAGACCAAAAAACAGACAATAGGGGTTGAAAGAGGGTCAAAACTCAGAAGAAAATTCAGTACAAATCATAGGCAAATGGTAGGTCCTGAATCAAACACCATAAAAAGAATACATAATAACACTAAGGAGTTCCAGTACTATATTAAGCAACAGATCAGTGAGTTTTAGCATTACACAAGTGAATGCATATCAGTGTATATCAAGTAGTTTAGTAAGTAAAGTTAGCTTGTACTCTGTCATTTGGCAGTTTCTGTTCACCCTTCCTTTATCAACATATGGTGCAGCCGTCTGCAATATGGGCAGATTTACTTACCCGTCCCATATCGCGAGCCAGCGGCGTATTCTCTGCGGTGGATTTTGGGTCCGGCAAATTCATTGCAGACAGTTCCTTTCCGACATTCCACCGGTGTCGCTGCTGCGCGAAGAGCATCGGAACGCACTCCAAGTTCACCGGCTATTCCTAGTGAAGGTAAGTGCAAGCTCCATGACACAATTTTTTTTTTTTTCAAATGCGGCGGTTTTTCCGATCCTGCCAGTTTTTTCGTCGGCGGGCCACACCCTCCCCTCCCCCGATTTTCCGTCGCATGCATGCCAGCGCCGATGTTGCCACAATCCGATCACGTGCCGCCAAAATCCCGCGGCATTTTACCCAAGGGGTACATCGGCGCAAATCGGAAATATTCGGGTAACACGCCGGAAACCGTGAATCGGGCCCTAGTAAATGACCCCGCAATGTTTCCACTACTATAAAGGAAGTGTATTGAAGTCAATCTTCTCTACATTAATTAATGGGAACAAAGTGAAAAGAGGATTTCCATTCATCCTCTGTTCTAAGTTTCAGGACACTCAATTTAAATAGAGAGAGTGTAAACCCCCAAATCAGGTTGAAATGAGGCCTAAGGTTGGGCGTGTGCCTTGTCCGTTTATATCCTTGGGGCTTATTTACTAAGGGTCCGATACGAAGGCTTCTCGACAAACGGGATTGTGTCGTACACATCTGATTTTGGCGCAGCGGCGCCGGCTTTCATGTGAGAGGCTATTGACGACCTGACTGATTCGGACTGAGCGCGGGAATTAACTTTCAAATTTTGTTGCAAGATCAAGTACTTACATGCCACTAAACAGATGGTAAACTCCATCGACCTGAGCGGGGAAGCGACACTTGCAGGATATTGGACGCACATCTTAGTGAATTGGGCGGCAAAGTGCATGATCGCAGACTCCTCCGGATGGGGTAAGTGAATGTGCCCCATTGTGTTTTGTCTCTGATTTGCTTCCGTTTGTCTCCGCTTCTGCTAAAAAAAACGAATGTTTAACATTGGTTAAAACATAACACCTGATTTCCCAGCCCCCATCAATAAAAAAAGTGGGCCATCATCATTCTTTAATATGCAGACACCCATAGGATAATTTATCTTATTCTGTTTTTTGACTAAATCTCTTTTCCATCTGATTCTTTGGTAATTTTATAAGAGATCTCACTTCTTCCTTGTGTTTAATGGGTTTATTTTTCAGTTCTCTTTTTGACTTATATTACACATGTTGCATGAAATGTGCAAACCGTTTCTCATCCATTTCCAAAGTTTTCCTTAAAAGGGGTATTCCCCGGGAATAGAACGTCTGACACAAAACGCCATGATATATAAAGAAATGATACACAATACTCAATTCATAGTCACCAAACAGAGCTTAAATGTTGATTTTAATAGATTTACAAATGTATGGCTCTCTAAGTAGGTGGAGTTTCACTAAATGGCCGCCACTGGGAAACTAACAAGTTCCATGATCCTTTGTTTCTCATCAAAGCCTCCCTCACCTTTATGCTCTGCTTTTCGTGAGGAGGTAAACAGACTTTGGGCTGGGCTCTGTTTACCATAGTAATGATGTGTAACTGACTGCCATCCTGCCCATCAACACACACTGACCATACTGGATCACTTCAACCGCCTACAGCCAACGTATGGTGATCACTGACCTGCCCAGCAGTTGCAGACATGTGATGTGGACTATAGAGATGAGCGAGTATACTCCGTCCGAGCTTGTGCTCTTCGATATTAAGGTATCCGAAACGTCTCGTTGGCTCGGACGAGTATTTCCCTGCTCAGATCGAGCATTTAATTAAACAAACACAGTGAAGAAAAGTGAAGAATAGAATCAAAAACAGTGCACACAGATCATTAGTGACAAACCGTGAAGAACACATGAAGAATAGATTACAGATGTTCGGCACATCTGCTTACTTGTCGTAAGATTACACTCGGAACAGGGAGACCTTGCGCACAGCAGGGATAACAATCGGGCGCAGCAGAGACACCTCGGGTCGCAGCAGAGACACATCGGCGGCGCAGCAAGACACATCGGATGGCGGCAGCAGGGATACATCTGGCGGCAGGCAGGAAGATCAATCGCATCGCAGCAGGGAGACACGCGCGCAGCGGAAGACATCGCGCGCAGCAGGGAGGACATCGCGCTCAGCAAGGGAGACCTCGCGCCAGCAGGGAGCATCGCGCGCAGCGGAGACATTGCACCATGCAGGGAGACATCGCGCGCGCAGGGAGACAATCGCACGCAGCAGGGAGACAATCGCACGCATCATGAGACAATCCGCGCGCAGCAGGGAGACATCGCGCGCAGAGGGGACTCGCGCGCAGCAGGGAGACATCGGGCACCAGGAACATCGGGCACCAGGGAGAACATCGGGGAGACTTCAGTTGGAATAAGAGGAGCGATCCTGGACAAGCGTCTCTCCTCTCCCGAAATTAAGCAGATGTGCCGAACTCTGTAAGCTATTCTTCACTGTGTTTTTCAACTTAATGATCCTGTGGTCCACTGTTTTCACTGTTTTTATCTTTCTTCACTGTTCTTCACATCTGTCTGCTAACTTGTTCGGGAGATATATCGCGCTGAACAGGTGAAGAAATAGATTGCAGATGTTTTGCATACTCTGCTAACATTATCAGAAGACATTCTTTTTCAATTAATAACACATTTATTCCGGGGCCGAAACCCCATGGTCCCCTTTGAAAAATGCTCGAGTCTCTCCATTGAACTCAATGGGGCTCGTTATTGAGACGAGCCTCGAGCATCTGGAAAAGTTCGTCTCGAAGACGAGCACCCGGCATTTTAGTGCTCGCGCATCTCTAATGTGGACATGTGGACCAGTGGCCCATCTTCTTTTCTGTTTCTGTTCCGTCAATGGACCTCGCGGAGGATATTAACGGACTGATTAAAGGGCCAGTAGCATTTTAATTCTGGCTTACAGTCTATGTCACAAGCATTTTCTGCTAAGGGGAGCAAAATTTAAATAACAACTAATTCCATTAGCTTAAATTTTAAGGACCCATTAGTTATGAATTATGCTGATTCCTGCATACCCCTTTAAGTATCGTTTTTGTCTGAAATTTTTTGTCCCAAAAAAAATATTGGCAAAATATTAGACAATTTGAATTATAAATGTACTTTGCGACATTAGCAATCTGTATAGAAGATAAATGTGTCTTACTGACGAAAAACAATGTCCGGCGGACATTTCAAATGTCCCCCTAAAATTGCATTGAAGCCATGAACTAACACAAAAAGACAGAAAAGAACGGAAGTAAAAATAAAGATAAATACCCCATAGTTTTTCTATTGCCTTCCATGGTTCCCATCGTTAAACAATGGGCAGGTATTTCCAAAATTTTTCCACACCAATTTGACCACACCCATTGAAAACAATGGGCGCATTTACTTACCAGTCCATTCGCGATCTCTGGAGCGCGTTTTCCAACGTTGATATTTCTAGCGGCGCCCGATATTCCACTAGGTTTGCCGCTTCTTCACTGAAGTCATCCGGAATTCCCTTCGTCCCGGGTGTATGTGAGTGCTATTCCTTCGACACAAATTTTTTAAAATTCCACAGTTTTCCGAATCCGTCGGTTTTTTCCTACTTCCACGCTCCCACAATTTTTGTTGCGTGAAGCGGCGCCGATGCGCCATCAATCCGATTGTGTGCGCCAAAATCCTGGGGCAAATCGAGATATTCGGGAACCGATGAAATGCCGATTCGGAGCCCTTAGTAAATGACCCCAATTGGCTCTATAAAGGCTCCGGTGAAATCACTGACCACAGATATGAACGAAGCTAGTGTGAATGACCCTTACTCCTAAGTACTTGTCTCACTTTAGCCAAGAACCTAAATAGGAGTCACCACCTCATTATGCGTAACATTTTTAGTCTAGGACCTTTCTTAACCTACTATCATATTTGTTCCTCAATAATCAATCTACAAAGTTACAAAGCATTCTTATTAGTTTCTTACAACGTAAGCTATGCTGAAATTAGTAACCATTATAATATAGCCTTCTCACTAATTAACGGGAGCACGCTAGGGGGCTCCCATGGAGTAATGTAAATATTTAAGAAATTCCACAAAACAGGTCACTAAACAGAGTTTTTTGTCTACCTTTACAATATTCTCTAATTGTATTTTTTAGGTGCAATAGTTTGCCAATATATCACGATGGTAGCATAGCTCAGGGCTGATTCTCAATTGGCTGACTTCCTTCCTATGCCAGTATGGTTTGTGTAACTGAGCCGCACACTACAACAAACCAATTTATATCTCCATCACAAAGAAAATCCAACTCCCTCTCTCAGGCCTTTTTGTGGATGTTTGGGTGGTTAATGGCAAAGTCCTTTTTGCAATGTTCCCTTGTCGCATGCAAAGCTATAACTTTTTTTTTATTTTTCCATCAATGCTGAATTATTTGGGCTTATTTTTGTTGGACATGGGTACATTTATTGGCCGCAGGTGGGGTTTTTAAAACGTATTGATGAAATTTTATTAACTTTTTCTTGAAAATAAGAAAATAAATAGCAGTGAGGGTCCAATGGCTTTTTACATGAGAAAATGTGCATTGTTCACAGTGCAGCTTAAATAACAAAAATTTATCATTAGGGCGGCTTTTGGGAAAGTTTCTGTTTATTTTTTGAGATCCACTGCTGCCCATCAGATTCATTTAGTGGCTTTGATCCTTTAAAAATAAATGGTTCTTAAATTGATTACTTTCTGTCCTGGGATTTTTTTTAACAAAATTCACAAAACAAGTCTCAACATGCTAACAAAAATCCTGACCACATACGCCTTGGCAGTGAACTGGAGTAATAAGAGAATTTTTATGGACCTTTTTGCAAATGGTTCTCAAGTCATGAATCAATCGCCAGTAGTTCTATTTTATGCCAGATCAACGAAGGTATGGAAATAGCCCTGGTGAGACTTTTCAGTAGTGATACGTTCCAAAAAACCTCATGTCCTTTTTTTAGACTTAATATGCAAAAAGCCAATGAAAACCATGATAAATAGCTCCTCAATATCTTTATTCTCTGGGTTAAAAACGATTACGGCAATACGCACATATTAATTGCTTTTAGTTTTTTCAAATATTTTTTCAAAAGGAAGTGGTTTCGTCGTAACGCTTTGTTCTTATACCGGTTCCATTTGTTTTATTCAGACTTTTTGATTTCTTTTTATTTAGCCTATTTTGAATTATTTAGCACTCTCGTCTATTAATTATTTTTATTTACCCACCCCCCATAGTGGATAAATACTTGTTTGTTTTTTCAGACTGATTTATAAATAATATGTATAAATATTTTTTTATTTTTTACTTTTTGGTTTATTTGTTTTCCCAAGGGTTGAAGCGTTAGAACAGTGTAACAGTCTGTACAGCCAGATTACAAAGGCTAAAGCAATTAAAAATTGATTTTGGAAGGAGGAGGCCATGGAATAAATAAATAAGATGATACCACAGCACGGTGCCTGGTGTATGAGTAAGTTCCCCTGGTTTATCATCTTAATTTGGCGGGTCGAATGTCCTTTACCTAATGGTAATCACTGGAGGCCACAGCCAGGGCAATATCAGGAGATAGTGCCCTAGCTCACACTTTATGTAATATGATTCTTTGTACCTTATCATCAACCAAGCAGTTCTGAGACGGTTTTCAGTATCCCACGGACAGCGGGATGAATCTACATACTAGCTGATACCCTATACTCGAGGGAAGCAAAAACATGAAGAGAATTTATCTCAAATGTATATGTGTTTCAGAAAGTGCATTAATAGAATTGAAACTAAATATAATGAGCAAATCTGTAAAAAAAAAAAAGAGTTAAAAATAGGTTGAAAGCATGATCTGCTAATAAGGCAATCACGGGTTCCTGTTGTGGAACCTTTCCGGATCATCTGTAATGCGTGGAGACATAGGGAGCAATGTTCAATTCCCCCGAAGCTGCAGCCTCCCGTTTACTACTTCCATTGGTAATGTCGCATTTCTCAACTGGTGCCCTTTTGATTAGATGTCAAAATTGCTCCAGTTCCTTGTCTTCTGATTGAGGTTCCGATTGTCCTGGATCTTTTTCTTGCAATTGTTTTCTATTTGAGCAGATCCTATCTCCCTTTTTACTCCTGTGTTTTAGCTTTGTCATCTGGTATCTGTTTATTTTGACTCCCTGGTCTGGATTAGTTCCAATTGTCAAAACTAACCTCGGTCTTGGTTTTTTTCTCCTTGACTCAATAAGAATGTGCTATGCGATTATGTACCAGCCTACACTCACCAGCATTAGAGGTCCATGGTGATGTCAAAGGGGGTCAGCTGAGGGCCCAGTTACAAATTATAAAAAAATTTTAGTTACGTCCTTTTTTACCCACACCCCCTGGGCATCACAGATTCCATTCCTTGCCACACCTCAGGGCCACAAAATGATGCCACTTAGAAAGACACTGGCATTGGTGGCTCATCACTACAACCCACGGATGGCTGAGTCAGTCCACATCAAGAATATACCTAGGGTGCGGTAAGGATCAGTGAAGCAGAATCAGCACCACGAGTTCAGGACCAGGGAGCAGTCAGCGGCAAGGACAGGAAAAGGGAAGCAGGTCCGCACCAATGGGCCAGGATCAGGGAAGCATCAGCGGCAAGGGGCAGGAATCAGGGAACCAGTCAGCACCAAGGAGCAGGCCAGGGAAGCATCCGCGGCAAGGAGGCGGATCAGGGAAAGCAGTCAGCAACTAAGGGGCGAGGTCGGAAGCATTCACGGCAAGGGCAGGATCAGTGAAGCAGCTCGCAGCAAGGAGCAGGATCATGGAAGGATCAGCACAAGGAGCAGGAATAAAACCATATTTAAATAAGGGTGCCTTAATCGGCATCATATAACATCATCATAAACCCCCTTTGAGGGTGTGAACCAGTGTTCCTAAGACTACCCAGGCAAAATGGATTATGGTATACAGAATTGCACATCTGGATTATATGGTCATGCACTAGAGATGGCGAGCCTAAAATGCTCGGGTACTCGTTATTTTCGGACGACATAAACAACCTATAAAATTCATCAGACCTATGCTCGAGTGCTCGTCTCGAATAACGGCCCCTTGAAGTCAAATGGGAGACGCGAGCATTTTCAGGGAACAAGGATCTGCACAGGGAATCTTGTCCAATCACCTGGGAACCTCAAAAGGATGGAAACACCGACGGAAATGGACATGAAACAGCAAAGGGGCAGCATGCATGATGCCTCTGAGGCTGCTTTAAATCTTAATCGGCACACCATTTATGCCCGAAAATTATGTGGCAAAAACAGCTGCAATGACAGAGGTGGACGAATGAGGCTAGATAGCTCTAAACATCCAAGAAATTGACCCTACACTATAGGGGACAGCAGAGGCAGCCGGCAGGCTGAGAGTGTCTTGCACATCACCCCAAATGGCTTGCAGGCTTTAAAACCAATGGTGGCAGAGAGGAATCCAGAGGAGGTGAGCAAGAAGCCTCAAATAATAGGTAAATTCTAAAAAGTTTGCCAGTATATTTTGTGGATTTCACAGTCAGGTGGTGGCGACAAAGTTAACAAGTTTGATGAGGATCCAATATATTATTAACCTCTCCCACAATTACCTGGTTAACACCTCCTACTTTAGTGAAAAAGTGAAAAATTCTGTTAAATTGCCCGTGAAACGGTGGAGGAATAGAATGTTGCCCAGGGAACCATGCCATCCCCCGTCAATGACACAATGTACAAACGCGTAATCTTCTCCCCTCTGAGTCTAGTTTCACACACATCATCATTCAGCATCCTCATCCATCATCATCAAATCAGTTTCAGATCAATCGGCCATTCAACATCAATCCTCGGGCAATTCACCACCAACTACTTTTCCCTGAAACTCCTATTTTCCTATTCCCAAAATATACCCTCGTGAGTAATTGCGAATGGCAAGGTTGTAACTCCATCCACACCCGACTTTCTCCTGGATCTTTAGCATAACTTGGTCGGCGTCGATATGGTTTCTTGCAAATCGATGATATCAAGGGTTGGTGTTTTTTTAAATTAAAAAATCAAATACTTGCGACCAAACTCTTATTTGGGGTACTAAAGCCCCTAACATTCCAGACAGTAATCCATGTGACAACCTCACGTACTAATATCAAAAGATCGATAGACCTAGGCGAGGTTAGGGGACAGAGCGGAACGGAGAGAGAGAGAGAGGGGGGAAGAAACAAAATAAAAAAAAAAAAAAAAAAAAAAAAAAAAAACCCCGGGACCTCCCTGAACCCATACCCTAATACACGCACCAACCCCCCCATAACCTACTGGTAGAGAGAAGTCATCGACCGAAATGGTCGGTGACTACCTCCATAGTATTGGATCCATCAGTTGGGATTTTTTGTTCTCCAGCTTGATAAGGTTTAGATCGGAAACCCATCATAGGTCACAGTTCATTATTAATATTCGACACATTTGGGTGGTATGAGGTATGGCGAGAAATTAATACACAGACAAAAAGGATTTTTTCAATATTTTTTCCAAAAGTCGCACCAACCTTTTCACGTTTGGACATGGCATTCACTAATTCTAATACACTTAAATTGTTGCTATAAATTGTATATATGGGCTAAGGGGGGTCTCAGACCATGCACCACTAATTTGCCTCTTCAAATTAAAACTGGAATGAGGGTATACTGGGTGGTTTAGAATTGGCCGCCTCTTGGGTCGATACATTGGGAAAAAAAAAAGTGAATGGGTAATCAACAAATCAAAGAATGTTTTGAGTTTACTAAGGTGTGTTGCTCCCCTACATATATCTGGGATACTGCTAAGTCTTTTATAAGAGCCTATATAAAGCCCAAATTCGTAGTACTGGCTAGAATCAAATAAAACTAATGAAGGACCCTAGAAGAAAAGATCCAACTACTACTATCTGAAAAGAAATATGTGGAGGATCCTAGCCAGACCAGAACAGGTTATTTGGGAAAAAGAGCATGCTTTATACTCTGATCTAAATTTATTACAAGCCAACAGGAAAATTCGCATACAAGCAAGACGGGAATACCTTGAATCTAATATGCCGGGAAATGCTAGCGGAATCTTATTAAAGAAGGTAAAAAACTTACCATGATCAAACCTTAGAGATACGGGAAGGGGGTATTATACACATCAGCAGGAGGAAATACGTAAGCCTTTGTTCATAATTATAAAGAAATTTATTTGCTCTCAAAAGAAGGTACCCCCTTATAGACATTGCAGCGTATAGTCTAAGCTCCCATCTCCCCCCCGATTTGTCAGCGCAGGAGAGTATTATTAGATTCCTCCGAAACACTGGAGGAAGTGTATAAACCCCTTCCCTGTCTCTAAGCAAGGGGTCGTTCCCCGGGGTTAACGGCATCCCATTTGAGTATAACGATATATACAAAAGATGACTTGTGGGGCATCTCCTTGAGGTTTGGACTTATCTTTGGAGAAGAGGGGAACTTGCTCCATCCGAGAGTGAGTCCCGATTACTTTGATCTTAAAAACGGGAAGGGACAGTCTGAAGATGGATTCTCCGCCCTATCTCTTTGATAACACGGATATAAATTATTTAGCTAAACTTTTGTCCGAGACGCCTAAAAGATGTATTAGAAGTGTTGTTCATGTGGACCGCGTGGTTTTATGCCGTGGCTTGCTCTACGATGGATACCTCAGGAATTTTTCTTAAGTTACAAAGTTGTGCCCTAGAACCCCGGGGAACGTACCTAATGATGTTAGTGCTTCTAAAAGCATGTCGATACAATCGAATGGGACTTCTTCTGTGTCGCGTACGTTGGAAATATTGGGTTTTGGCACCAATTCATCTCTTGGATAAAACTGCTCTATAAAAAACTTCTCCTCAGCTAGACTCTCATAAATGGCAAAATTTCCCGGCCTTTTTCAGCTAAGTATAGGAACAAAACGGGTGTCCGCTCGTCCCCTTCCTGTTCGCCATAGCCTGGAACCACTGGCTTGCATGAATTCGCCGTCGGTCGAATATCGTCGGGGCTTTAAACAGGGAGAGTATACACCGAAAGATCTCGTTATAACGCCGACGACAGCCTCCTGTTTCTGGCTCCCCTGAATCTATAACGAGGTATTCTCTACTTTCATTCACAGCGATATAGGGGATGATCCGGGTTTTTAAGGATCAATTGGCAAAGTCTGCCTTGCCTTCCTTGATCCATTAAAAAAAATCATACCCCCAAGGACATTTAAGATTTCGAACCCGATGGGTCCATGTCGAATATCTAGGTTAGGATATCAGCTAAGATCTTGGGTTATATTGAGAATAATGTTATCCCTGTGGTAGGTCCACATTAGAATAAATAAAAACTTGGAAAAAACTACCCCTCATACGATAGGTAGGATAGCGCTGATTAAATGCAGTTACTCCCTAGGTATATACGTGCTGTCTGCCCTCCCCGATCTGGATACCGGGGACAGATTTTTAAGATCTTTGACTCGCTTTTCCGTGATCTGGTTTGGGAGGGGAACGACACCCCCGAATGAGCTGGAGTTGTTGAGGGCTTCCATAGGATAAGTGGGGGTCTTGAACTCCCAGATATGCATGTTTATTTCCTTACCGACAGATAAAGTATATACTGACATGGATTGTTTCCCCTTGCGGTTCCCAATAAGGATACTGGTAGGGGGGGATAAGAGAATTTAATATTCTGGAACTTTGGAAACTGGCCTCTGGATGGGCAAATAGTTACACGACATTATCCCACCCTTCAACTTGATGTATCAAGTATGGAAGGGAGATCAAAAATCTATGGCGATCTTTACGGATTACTCCCCCTTTACTCCTATGGAAAATCAGATCATACTGACCCCTAAAATAAATTCAGAACCATGGATTGGGGAAAGGGATAAGCTTACTATCAATTGTTTGGAGAAACGGTAGTAATGAAGCCATACAACGCTAAACTACAGGAGGAATTCAGATCCCCCCCCCGCAATCCTGCTTCTTTCCCCTACTTACAACTGGCCCACTGGTGGAGATATCTTTATAAGCATAACTGGATGGGAGAAAACTCCCTGATCTTTAATCTTATGTGGGCGTCATTAAAAAAAACGTAAAAGTAGAAATTTTATCAACTATTGCTAATCCAAATAAGTACTAGCTAATATGATCGAGTACCTGAGAATGGGTCAAGGATAGGAATACTTCGATGAACGGGGTGGAGATCCACATATAGAGACATCAGCAGATACTAAATATCCAGCTCATCGGTGGGCACAATCTCTATCTTACACAAGATGTACTATACCGAAATACTAACCGTACACAGGATAACATAATAATCCTAAACGTATACGACAACTAAATACTGCACTAATAACCTAACTGACGTATAATCACCGAGTCCTACATACTCAACTTATAACTATCACTCCCACATCAACCGAGCGTATACACCTACAATACGGGATCCTCCGGGACTCCGTGCTCAGGGCTACACATAACGGCAGCGGGTGGTAAATCGCGGATCCCGGGGACACGGGAACTCATTCCCAGAACATCCTCCGGGCCTGACCCGCGTAGAGCACCTTCTCCTCCCCAGTCTGATGCCATGAATCAAGTGCGGGAGGAGGGTGGGAAGGAGAGGAATGTATGGGGCATTTACCTCATCGCGAAGGTTTTCGCCTTCGCATTTTGACGCGTGCTCCCGCTCCCGTTGCGGTATCTTCTACTTCCGGGGGTACTAGTCTCCGTCTCGTCCGCCTCCGTCGGTACTCATGCGGTCACCGTCTGCCAGATGGGGAGGGTTATTCCGAGTTCCGGGGGGTCTCCGCGACCCCTTTCTACAGAGAGTCCCAGGCTTATCCTTCAACATCCCGGGCTCTCCTTCTTTCGCCGGGGCCTCCTGCGGCATTATCACCCGAAGTCACGCGGGATTGGAGTATAGCAGTATCCCTCCCACCCCTCCTAGTCATCCAACCCACTCCTACTCCGACTCCGTCCTTGTGACTCCTGCTCAACTCCACGCAAACATGGACCGTCCGTCACTGTAGCTCATCTACTGACGGGGGCGCATCCCCCGTCTGTGGTGCCTCTTCGTGTGTCACATCCCTCCCTTCGTATCCCTCTCCCGAGGTCTCGTCCGAGGGCCCTCCCGTGATTATAATGAAAATTCTAAGGGGAGATGGTTTCGATGTAGAGAACATGCGGTTAGAGCAAAAGCCGATGATATGCATCTCTCATGGGTTTCTGTCCGGACAAGCAGAATTTGGGGCAAACATTAAGGAAAATCGGGAAGTTGCTTTGATAGCAGATCCCAGTGAATTTCTGACTGTGTTCTTTGTGGTATTTGGGAGGGGAACGAGGGAAGGAAAAAGGGAATGATGTGGTTAGGAATTACTCTTAGCTAGGAGTTTTGTATTATTAAAAAGGGGCAGCCCCAGCCCTCCCATTTACATGTGGAAACGTATAACAAACACAACAATTCTTTCTGAAAGCTGTGGGAATAAGAGTACAGTTCATGGGGAGACAGAAATATAAAACAACAGTGGCCATAGGTGGATAGAACAGTTTTTTTCCCCGAGGAGAAAAAAGATCTTGGGTTACAGTATCGTAGATGTTAACGATAGTTGACTTGCCACCTATAAACCGGTGGAGTCACCCTATGACACATTTAGGGATGTGGCGGGGGGGGGGTGGGTGGGGGGGGTAGGGAGAGAGAGAATCCTTTTTTTTTTTTTTTTTTTTTTTTTTTTTCCTCCCCCACTTCCTCCTCTTATGAGCAATACGATTTTTAACATGTCAAAACACACACATCACTTTGGGAAGGGGGAGAGGGTTATTATCAGGGGGTCGAGGAGGGTGGGGGGGTGGGCGAGGGTAAAGGAGAAAGTGTTCCGGTTCAAGATGTTATATATTAAAATTGTTTCATGCTATGGCTTATGTGTAATTGAAATTTTGTATTTTTTTTTGTACGATAAGCTACGGCAACAACAAGTGTGTGGTCTCCTATCTTTAAACCAAAGGAAGAATTATTAAGGAAAGAAGAGATGGGGGGGTGGGGGGGGTTGGGGGGGTTTTCCCAAGGGGATAAGAGACAAAAAATTGTACTTGACTTAAGATGTACAGAACAGTGTTGCCCTTTTCTATGTAATGTATGTAAATAGTGTAGTCATGTATTTTTAGCATTTGTAAAATGGTTTTTGTCTAGCAATAAAAAAATTTAAAAAAAAAAAATGAAAAAAAAAAAAAAAAAAAAAAAAACAAGTTGATGAGGAAGCCATGAAAACAATCCAAATTCTGCCTGGACACCGCTCGTTTGATTAAGGGGAACCATGTATGGAGGAAAGTCTATATAGATACTTTGGATGGAAGGAGTATGACGATGAATGATTCCCTGTCGGTGGAGGTAGCATGGAGCAACGTGTGAAGGGCCAGCTAAAAAGACGACGTGTGGAGGATTGCTGAGATGCGATGACAAATTTAAAAATTTGGATAGTGCCTTGTATGTGGTCAGTCCAAAAAAGTTTTCAACAGAGGAGCAGTAGTGGTCCCAAGAGAAAAATACATAGATTGATTGGCCTGTATGTGGCGTCCAAAAAGTTTTCAAAACCAGAGGAGCAGGTAAGCTGGTCCTCCAGAAATAAGACATAGGATTTAGTGCCTGTATGTGCAGTCCAAAAAGTTTCAAACACGAGGGATCAGTAGGCTGGTCCTCCGAAACAATTACATAGATGAGTGCCTGTATGTGGCAGTCCAAAAAGTTTTCAAAGCAGAGGAGCCAGGTAGCTGGTCCTCCAAAAAGATTAAAATTGAGTGCCTGTATGTGGCAGTCACAAAAAAGTTTTCAACCAGAAGGAGACAGGTAGCTGCGTCCTCCAGAAAAAATTACAATAGATGAGTGTCCTGTATGTGGCACCCCAAACATTGTTTAAAAACGAGACAGGGTAGTTGGGCCCTCACGAAATTTAAATAAACATAGGTAATATAAGCCAAGCCGAGTGGCTCCTGGCAAAAAAATAGCATTTCCTCTGCTTAGTGTACAAAGAGGAGGAGAAGGAGGACAATGAGGAGGAGGAGTGCATACAATTATTCAGGTTCAGCTTCTTTCACCTGGTGGAGAATGGAAATGCGGAGAAATCCCAGGCTTTTATTCATTTTGATAAGCGCAAGCTGTCAGGCTGTCCAGTCGGACAGGCCGTGTACGCTTATCGGTGTATGATGCCATCCCACGCGCAATGAAAACCGCCGCTGGACAACACGCTAGCGGCAGGGCAGGCAAGAACCTCCAAGGCGTACAGCGCCAGTTCGTTTGCCACATGTCCAGTTTGAAACCCAGTAGTTGTAGGGAACTGTGTGATCATTTAGGACGATGGTTATGGTCAGCACGTACTCCCTCACCATCTTTCTGTAAAGATCAGCCCTACTCTGCCGAGACTGGGGACAGGTGACAGTGTCTTGCCCGGGTGGACATAAAACTGGCAAAGGCCTTGTAAAGCGTAGCCCTGCCAGTGCTGGACAAGCTGCCTGGTCGCCTACTCTCCCTCGTCTTACTTGTCCCGCGACTAAACGACGCCCTCTGCCGCTAGCGCTGTCAGAAGGGAAATACTGTTCAGCTTGTGCACCAGGGCCTGGCTGGTATTCATGCATTCTCACACTCCTTTCCTCTCCAGGGATGAGAGTGGAAAGATTTTGCTTGTACCGTGGGTCCAGGAGAGTGAATACCCAGTAATTGGTGCGGAATAAATTCTTTGAACGCGAGGGTCACGGGATAGGCAGCTTAGCATGAAATCTGCCATATGCGCACAGATTACCAACGCGCAAGAATCACTCCCCTCACTGGCCTGAACTGTCCATTTCCTCTCCTCCTCCAACTCCTCTCTTCTGCCCATACAGCTGAACAGTGAAGGACTGAACAATGGTCCCCTCTTCTGTCTCGCCAACATTCTCCTCTCTTCTCCTCATCCTCCTCTCCACCTCCTCCGATATGCGCTGAGAAAACAGACCTGGGGTGCTTGGCTATCAACAAGGGAATCTTCTTCCCCCGTCTCTTGGGACGACGCAAAGCTTCCGACTCATGCTGACCAGAGAGTTTTTTCAACAGGCCAAGCAGAGCGGATGGTGAGGCTGATGTGGTGGCATCACCACTGACCATCTGTGTTGACTCCTCAAAGTTACTCAGCACTGACAGATATCAGACATCCACGTCCACTCCTCATTGTAGACTGAGAAGCTGACTGAACCTGACTACCAGTTCTGGTGGAAGTGAATCTGGCAGTCTACAATCGCTCTGTGCTGCTGGTAAACTCTGGATAACATGGTTAGTGTTGATTCCACCTCGTGGGCACGTCGCACCAGTCGAACATATGAGATTAAACCATGGGCCAGGCATGGCACATGTGTCAGTCTGCCGAGTTGCCTAGAGCTGCACCAGGTTACGGACCGTTGTCACACAACCATGCCTGGCTTCAGGTTCAGCGGTGCCAGCCACAGATCAGTCTGCGCGCGTGATGCCTGTAATAATCTTGGGCGGTGTGCCTTTTATCGCCTAGGCTCAGCAGTTTGAGCACCGCCTGCTGTCGCTTAGCGATGGCACTGCTGCTGTGCCTAGAGCTACTGACTGATGGCGCCATGCCCACGGATGGTATTCAGAGGAGGAGGTGGAGGAGGGTGGGAGGAGGAGGCATAGTAGGCCTTTGAGACCTGGACCGATGTAGGCCCGCAATCCTCGGCGTCGGCAGTATATGACCAGCCCCAGGGTCAGACTCGGTCCCAGCCTCCACCAAGTTAACCCAAGTGCCAGTCAGCGATATATAGTGGCCCTGCCGGCAGCACTCGTCCACGTGTCCGGGTCAGGTGGACCTTGTCAGAAACGGCGTTGGTCAGGGCACGGAGGATGTTCTCTGACACCGTGCTTGTGCAGGGCTGGACGGCACATCGGGAAAGTAGTGGCGGCTGGGGACCGAATACCGAGGGGCGGCCAGCCGCCATGGAGTTTTCGAAAGGCCTCGGTCTCTCTACCAGCCTATAGGGCAGCATCTCCAGGCTAAGCAACTTGGAGATGTGGACGTTGAGGGCTTGGGCGTGTGGGTGGGTTGCGCTATACCTCCTTTTGTGCTCCAGCGTCTGGGTATGGAGAGCTGAACGCTGGTGGATGCTGTGGAGGATCGGGAGGCGAAGAGTGGGTTTTCGCACGGGAGGTGTTTGGGCCGGGGTCTGGGCAGGGGGCTGACTAGCAGATGACACAGGGGAAGGAGCAGTGGTGTGCCCGGCCGGAGGTGAACGGGCTTTGGTGCCATTGAGTGGGGTGTTTAGCATTCAGATGCCTGCGCATACTGGTGGTAGTTAAGCTAGTAGTGGTGGAACCCCTGTGATCCTGGTTTGGCAAAGGGTTGCACACCACAGTCGTCGGTCATCCGTGTTTCTTTAAAGAACCTCAGACTTCTGAAAATCTAGCCCCTCAGCAGGGAGCTTGACTACGGGCAACATTTGGCGCTGATGCACCAGCTCTGGCCCTGCCTCTCCGTCTGGCCCCACCACTGCCTCTTCCAACCTGTTCTGCTATAGGACTCGCCTCCGTCTCAGAAGCATGTGTTCCCCGGCCTATCAACCGCTTGGGTCTGTCACCCTCATCATCCTCGATCCCTCAGTCTGCTCCCCCCTCGGACTTCCTGCCCTGACAACAACTTCACCACTGTTGACAACCGTGTCTCCTCATCGTCCGACACCTCTTTACACACTTTTCCACTGTGAATAATTCATCATCACCCACGACTGCGACAGCAGCAGAGCAAGTGGTTTGTGACCGTGGGAAGGGTCCAGAAAACAGTTCCTCAGAGTATGCCGGTTCAAATGCCAAATTTTGGTGGGAGGGGGCAGACTGGGGGGAAGGAGGCTGAGGTGGAGACTGGAGGAGTGCCGATTTCGGTGACATGGTGGACTGCGTGGAAGAACTGACTGGTGGACAAATGGCTAGAAGCATTGTCCGCAATCCACGACATCACCTCTTCGCACTGTTCTGGCCTCAACAGTGCTCTCTACACGAGTCCCGTAACTTGAGACATATGAACCTAGGAAGTGTAGCTCTCGGCGTTCCCCTGCTCCCCCATCAGCAGGTGGTGTCTCACCCCCCCAGGACCACGGCCTCTGACCCCTGCAGTAGTTGGACGCCCGTCCACGCCCTCGTCCTCTACCCTAGCCCTCGGTTTTTAAACATTTCCAAATTAAGTGTAAACTTGAAAAAAAAAAATTTGTGTTTATTTTTTTTTTTTTTTTTTATTTTTAAAACAAAAACGATGCTATCCTATTGCTATGGCTAGTTTCCTAACCTACCTGACAGCACACACTGGATTTTGTGCTTTGCAAGATGAGTTTGAGATATAAAATGAAATACAGCTAAAAAAAAAAAAATCAGCAGACTCTGCCTAATTCTACTCAAACCCCTAATAAATTGTCCCCACTTCGGTGTTTGAGGTGGATATGCGTGTCACTAAGAGTAAACACAACGGTCGCAGGTCTCCCAGCAAATTCCTCACAGTATGGTACTAGCTGCACTATAGTGCCAGCAAGCCCAGCCACAAGCAAACAAAAAAAGGAAAAATATAACGCTATTGTAGGCCTAGTAAGCCGTTGGGGTTCTCCTATGGCTTATTTGTAGCCTACATGAGAGCACACTGCTTTGCAAGATGAGTTTGAGCTATAAAATGAAATACAGCTAAAAAAAAAAATCAGCAGACTCTGCCTATTCTACTCAAACCCCTAATAAATGTCCCACTTGGTGTTTGAGGTGGATATTGTGTGTCACTAAGAGCAAACACACGGTAGCAAGTCCCCTGCAAATTCCTCACAATATGGTACTAGCTGCACTACTAGTGCCAGCAAGCCCAGCCACAAGCAAATAAAAAAAAAAAGTATAACGTTATTGTAGCCCTAAGAAGGGCTGTTGGGTTCTTGTAGACTCACTCCTACCTAACAGTAAGCTAATATAACACCCTAACGCTATCCCTGCAGCAGCAGCAGCTCTCTCCCTAGCGGCATCCAGACACAGAATGATCCGAGCAGCGCGGGCAGGGGCTAGTCTATTCCAGGGTCACCTGATCTGGCCAGCCAACCACTGCTATCGACGTGTAAGGGTACCACGTCATGCTGGGTGGAGTGCAGAGTCTCTTGGCTTGTGATTGGCGGGAGATGCCATTTTCTCGAGCGGGCGAAGTATTCGTCCGAGCAACGAGCAGTTTCGAGTACGCTAATGCTCGAACGAGCATCAAGCTCGGACGAGTATGTTCGCTCATCTCTAGTCACGACCAAAGCCATCGACTCGCCTTGGTGCAAGTTTATGCACAATACAAAACCATATCAAAGGTATAGGGCATCTGATGTATCAGCACAAATACAGTTTCCACTTGTCTTTGTTACAACTAGAACAGATCTTCCCTACTGTGCTGCTCCTACAATAGTCTCCTAGTTGCCATCACCTATTGTTCTCTCTGTCCATTACATTCTCCCATAAAAGCTCCAGCAATATTTTATATTTTCTAATATTCTCTTACTACTGGGAAGAGCCAGCTCCTGTGAGTGTTCGCTACAAACAAGCATTACCACTGCCACCATCTGTTGGGCTTACATATATTAAAGGCAACTATTACCCATGGGTTTTTCCGGCTCCTGCACAAGTATTTGACTTTCAAATCACAGCTAATCCTTCTTCTGGGCGCTGTAGACCTTCCCCATGAACTGCATCTTGATATTTTCTTTTAATTATAGGATTTTAAACCGTTTAAAGCCAGCAATCCTATTTCTAGTATTGTTATTTGTTGTATCTGTATTCTAGTAACTGCTTTATTGTAAGTGATACAATTATCTGTTATAAAAATATTATGAGTTTATTGAAATATTATCAAAAGTTTCGCAACTTTTTTTTTTAAATTCTCCTTTTTTTTTTTTTACGGATCCTTGGTTTTGAGTACTATCCCATGGATAAGACTCTGTACTTAATATGTCTGGCAGAGGATAGTTTGTTACAGTGTGCCAGGGCTTTCTTTTAGTTAGAAATTAAAATTTTTTTATGTTTTAAGCCATGCACAGCCAGCAGAGGTATTGGAAAAAATAGATCCATAATATGGAGACAAATGAACAATAGAATATTTTTAAACAATTGTAAAATTGTCTTAAGGAGTCCATACAAAATTTTCTCTCCCAATCCACCATATATATGCACACTTGTATAGGCCAATCATGCATGTATATAGAGTACCATGGAGTAAGCTGATGGCAGACATCACTAGTGGAAGATTATTTCTAGTGAGACAAAGGATGAGGATGTTAAAATTCAAGGGCCCACATTTACTAAAAACAGTGCAGTGTGCACTATGTGCAGTTTGCCTTTGTATAGTGCAGGGGGCGCCAGATACAGGATTTCTGGTGCACATTCTTCATGAATCTGGTGCTCCCTGCACTGCCCCGACAGAGTGCGCCACTTTTTTTTGGTGCTCCTTTAACATAGGGCGTGCAACACATTTCTCTCAGACTTTGCATGATAAATGTGGCGCACGGTCTTACTGAGCACCGAAAAGCTCATTTCAGTGCAGAAATTTGTGAAGCATGAAGAATAGTGCAGCCACGCCACAAAAAGTTCACATGCGACACATATACGCAGACACTTCTTAAATACTTGTGCAAGCAGTTTGCACTGCAAAGAACGTGCAAAGTCCAACAGAAAACTGGCGCAAACAACTTAAAAAATATGGGCCAAGGTGTCCAGAATTTCTTTCCCCAAAATTGTCTTTTGGAAAAGAGACTACCTTCGCTCTTACCACTGTCAGGTTTTCTGACCTTACTGTATTATATTGGAATCTCAACAGTGTGTATCAATCAGACATATCAATCTGGCAACCTGCTGCCACCACTAGAGGGAACCTGAGAGTTTACTGTATACTGGGGTAGAGATCTACATATGTAGTAAAGCAGTCAGCGCCCTCTATTGGCACTTTTAGGAACACAGCATGTTCCTTAAAGCCTATGCCTTCCCAGGGGATTGTTAGCTTTATATGAGTAGAACAGAACACATACCATTATCTAACTATATTAATGCAAGCAACATTGTGTGATACATCTCTATCTTGATTATGGGGTGTTATATATGGCAATAGTAAGAATTAAAAAATTTACAGTCTGCATGTAGGCATGTTTTAATGTAATCTAATAAAGCATTAAAGATTTTTTAGTCCAGTGCCGGGATCTACTCTGAACAACCAACCACCGTGATATGGACCTAAGATCTGATCGGTTTAGTTTGCAGCAAAGAGGATCTTCAAGGGTAAGCTGACATGGACTCCTATTCATTATATAAAAGTGAGAATCGCTTTGTTGAATTTTATGTTAAGACATCAATATACAAAAAGTATTTAACATTCTGTAATCAAATAATAAAATTCTTAATAATTCATTTTATATCTTGTTTGAATATTTCAGAATCCTTTATTCCAGTCTTCACATCATTGACCTGTTTTCTCAGCAGATTGATGGGCGGCAGATTTTATGTCTGATACATCTTTCCCATACTGAAAAATCAATTCAGCTTTCTGAAAGTATAACTCATTTGTAATTGATCGTTCCCAGTTCATGTAGGTGGCAGTGCTGCACCACTGGGCCAGGCTTGACTGAATTACTGAACAAATACATTTACATGTCAGGTTCTTCAATATATTGTGATGGCAGAGAATCAGACAAAGGTATAAGCATAATGAACAGAAAGGGATTGATAAAACAACCAAGTATTTTACTGATCACTTACTGTACATGAAAGACATATAAGAATTGGTGAGTGGTCGGTTTAGCTAGTGACTAGACCAAAACCTATGATTAGGTCTCAATGAAAAAGCTCCCCAATATTCATAGAAAGAATGGTAATAAAGATATAATGAGGCTCATTTACTAAGGGTCCGATCGCCGCACTTTCGTCAGATTTCCCGAATATTTCCGTTTTGCACCGAATTGCCCCGGGATTTTGGCGCACGCGATCGGATTGTGTTGTATAGGCGCCGGCTTGCACACGACAGAAATCGGGGGGCGTGGCCGTCGGATTCTGAAAAACTGCAGAATTTAAAAAACTAATTGTGTCACAAGATCAAGCACTCACATACACCAGGAAGAAGAAGGTGAACACCGGCGGACCTCGGCGCAGCAGCGACACCTGCTGGATATCGGGCACGCGACCTTAGTGAATCCCGGCAGACCCGAATCCACGTCGGACAACACGCATCGGGATCGCGACTGGACCGGGTAAGTAAATGAGCCCCAAATGACTTTTCCTACAATTCTATATTGTTCAGCTATATTATGATAGCAGATTGACCCTATAGCATTGTGATAGATTCCATTAAATGCATTGTAACACAAAATTAATGTAATCCCCATCTACAGGATATGGCATAAGATGAGGATCAGTTTGCCACTGCTTTTTGAGGGGATGCAGGGACTTCTTACATCACTATGATGCATGGATTCCCATCTTCTGCACAGTAGTCAGTCTGCGAAATCCAGCCAACGCATGGTCTATTTTTCATGGACAAACTAATAGTTCTATGCAACATGGGAAAAAAAGGAAAAAGTTAATAGTTCTATGCACATGTCTTTAACCGGCTCAAGATTACTTCATTGTGACATGCCTGTACACGGAAAGGTCTCTTCTTCATACATATCTAGCACACATTTCTTCATCCCATTTGACCTCTTCAGAAATAACCTTGTGCTACACTTTGAATTAAAACAACACCCAAACCTGCTATAATGACGATATCAGAAGTTGCATTTCGGTAAATGCGACATAAAGGGCATTGAAGGCTTTTCTTACACCCACAAGACCTTGACAAAGTGAAAGCCACTTCTTTGGAAAAAGAAGGATGAAAGGAAATGTGCAAACAAAACACACATGTTGTTTGCCCTAATTAGCTGTGACACTGATCTAAGAACATATTAAAGTAGTCTAGAAAGGAACAGCTGTGCAGGTAAGGCACAACTAGATCTTACATAACCAAAGTGTCATCTATTCAGCAGGATAATTGTTACTTCACTTTCAATAACAATCTATTCTGTGTTCTCAAGCTCCCGGGACAATTTTGTTCTTGATTCATCTACTGAATGCTTTGATTGCTCTCTTCTCAGCTGTAAAACAAGCACATAACTGTCCCGAAATATGGACTTCATCAGACTCAGCGCATCTTGTGGCTCATCTCCCAACTTTCTTTGAAGTCCCACATTTAAGGAGGGACAGGATTATATGGATTCAGATAACAAAATAACACATTGGGATAGATTCACTGAACTTGTTTTATAATACAAGGCATAAACCTAAGACTCGTGTCCACAAGGGCAAACGGCTGCGCTGAATGCAATATGTCTTAATAGACCATTTATTTGTTCTGTTAAAAAGTAGAGAATGTCCTAATTTGAACTGTTTTCAGACATCTGAGAAGGGTCATTTTTTTCACTGACCCATTTACTTCTATTGTACACAAGAGTCGGTGAAAAAAAATCATGGCACTCGCAAGGCATCTAAGTGCCATCTGGGAAAAACACATGATTGTTGCGATATACTCTTAACATTCTTGACGTGAGAAAACGGATGCCATCTTGTCAGTTAAAAATATACTGATGGATCCAAAATAGATGAGAATAGGCCGTAAAAAATGGAAGTTAAATGGCAAAGCGACGGCCAGACTGTACTAGTTATGGAAGCTCAGGTTGTTTCGCATTTCCATCAGAATATTAAAGTTATTCTACGAAACAACAATGGTGAAAATGATGTTCTTTGTGGTCATTTCTTAGGGTGGAGGCAACAATGGAAAAGAAGAGGCTGAATAAAGTCATGAGAGAACCCAGGGCACAATTTAGGCATCTATGTTTGGCACTATAGATGCATAAAGAATGCCTTAAAATCGCTTACCCACTACCATAGCATTATACTGCAACAACAGAGCACCATAAGCAATCACTATCGCCAGGTGCCGAACTTGGAAAAACCATAACTCATTCATCCCAAAAATAATCAAATGGTGAAGCCAATTAGTGGCAAAAACTAAACGTAAGTACTAAATCCCTCCCCCTTCACTATGCATATAGTATTATTGTAAAGTACTGTTTATTTTTGGGTGGTGTTCATTTGTAATGTACTGTTTACTTTTCTCTAAGATATGAGCTGCAGCTGTGATGTACAAAATAATTTTCCATCGGGATAAATAAAGTTTTATTTTATTCTATTAACGCTCGTTCATGGCTGAGAATCTGTCGTTGGCATCTAGCCTTAGACTATATAGTCTAAAAGAAGTGACAGCAGTATTTTACCTGTGTTCTTATCACAGGGACAATGCAACACCTCGCCATCATTAGCAATGATTCTTTTGAATTCAATGGAAGCTTTTCTCATGGTTTGTACAGCAGTTATATGCCATGTGGGTAGGTTTGAGAGTGGGCCGGCGCAGAACCTCTTAGATTATGGGCTACATTGTGCATCTAGGGAGGGATTACGACTGGTGCACTATTAACAAGTCATGATAAATCTCTCCCAATGTCTTGAATCCTTATCACCCACAAAATTTAATGTCATGCTAAGGCTACATTCCCATGGGGACGTATATATATGACCGCAAGCTTACAGCCACATAAACGCCCCCATATATGGCAACAGGCTCCCACCGTGGTACGATGCCACCATACACAGAGAAGAGATAGAACTCTTGCAAATACCTTTTCCCGTCAGGAAACACTTTTTCAGGTGATTGTTTTTTGTGGGTAAAGTGTTGCAGATCAAAATGCATTTGTAGAGAAAATCTATAGGCTGAATTAAAAGAAATGCCACCGAGTAAAAAATGCACATCTCCAAATGACACAATGTCACTAGGCTAGATTACTAAAACAAACTCAAGGTTCTTAATTACATATGATTCATCATAGGCTTAAGGGGGTTTTCCCATGAATCAAAGTTGCTGATCAGTGGGGGTCTCAGTGATGAGAACAAGGGGTCTAATGGCATCCCAGGTACTTCAGTCGGACCCCTCTTTGCTCCCGAAGAGTAATCGAGCAGACGGCTGTGCATGACTGTTCTGAACCATACATCTCAATGGAGCCGACTGAAATTGCCGAGCGCCATGCTCAGGGATCTCTGTCAGCTCCATAGAGATGAATGGAGGACATTTGAGGGAAAACCCCTTTAATGCTAATGCAGGGAATGATTAGAAATATGGGGGAAAATTTTATCAGTAGTGTCTGAGAGCCGAACTGTTTTAGTTGCTCATGGCAACCAATCAGAGCTCAGCTTTCTTTTTCCCATAGCTGTTTATAAAATGAAAGCTGAGCTCTGATTGGCTGCTATGGGCTTCGAGATCAGTTTTACCTCAGACACTTCTGATAAAGCTCTCCCATGTATGGTTTTAGTCAGTCTTTTTGGAGCATGTTTTGACTGAAGTCTGTAATGAACAGATTGATAAACCCGCTGTAATGAGTTCCTTATAGTACACTAATATCTGCAGTAAAAATTATGGACATTTTATACAATAGTCAGTGAGGTCAAGAGCTGTAAAAAACGTACATAAGGTACTAAAACTGCAGCTTTAAACCCAGTTTGACAAAAGTGTGTCTTGTATACGAATGAAGACATAGAAAGCCCCAGTCACGGCATTCAGAGGAGAAAATACTGGATGCGTTCACTGTGGCAGTGAAGGAGTTGGAGGGACGAAGTTGTCTTTGTGATTGCGATGTTGTATTTGTCTGAAAATCAATGTGTACTGTGGTAGGGCACATTCACAGGCTCATCCCTCGGCTGCTATAAGAAGCAGACATCTCCTTTATTCGGAACTCAGTTGGGGCCTTGTTATTTTTATGGGTGCAGTGAGGCTGCTCTGCGGGAAGAATAGATTTGTTGAAATAAAATGCCAAAGTTAGTGATAAACACACCCTGCAGTGAGACATGAGCATTCATATTCTCGCTATTCTTTGGCCATTTCTTGTCAGACATGCTGGGTCTGCTTTGCATTAATGATTTTATTTAGAAGGACATTGGCAACGAAGTAATGTGGTATATGTCTACATATCTGAGTAGTCAAGCGAGTAAACTCTAAAAGAACACTGAACATAGAAAAAGCACATTAAATAAAACAGTACAAAAAAATCTCTCCATATTAATCTTTTCATCTCAGATGATTCCATTTTATCTCATATGACATTATCTGATAAACCTTGAAAACAATTTTTAAAAAATCTCTCTCAGCCATGCTATTCCTCTGCAGAACAACTGGCTGGAGAAGTCTTATCAGCAGCAGCACAAAAAAGATTGTTAAGCCCTTCCCATTTTGCTGAGCCACGCCCCTCAGATCATCTATAGTCAAAGAAATAGATCAATAGGAGATTTCATAAAATTTTTCAGATATATCAAAACAAAAGTTGCCTTTTTCTGGTCTAAATGTTCTATTTTTGCTCAACCAATCACTGGCCATAGCAAGGTTTATTATCCACACCCACTTAAAGGACATCTACCACCAAAATGAAGGATTATAACTGACATACTGCTGTGTGCCCGATCTGGCAGGATCTGCTCTTCTTTTATCTTCTTATTCCCTGGTTTAAAAAAAAAAAAAACGCTTTTAAAATTGTGCAAATGAGCCTTAGGGACTCCAGGCTCCGGGTGTTAATGGAGCCTAGAGCCCCTAAGGCTGATTTGCATGATTTTTAAAGCATTTTTCTTTTAAAAACTAGGGCATAAGAAGATAAAAGAAGAACATATCCTGCCAGAGGGAGCACACACTGCTATGTCAGTGTGCTTGGTTTACAATCCTTCATCCTGGTGGTAGATGTCCTTTACTTAAGATGAGGTCTGTAACAGCTACATTTCTCTCTAAACAGTCACCAACTTACCGCATCTTCGTAAAGCCCATTATTTCATGGCCACGCTGTGTTGCCAGTTTCTAGAGGTCATATAAGGTGGAAGGATTTTTTCCGAAATTCACAATATTTTTGCAGGTCAAAAACTTTAGCTTCGGCTCCATTAATTTCAGTAAATCTTCTTGCACTATCTGCCCGATTAGGCAGTCCTCAGATTAGGTCTCAGTAAGTGGAATGAACATTACAAACTTCCCAGTTGATTTGCTTCATCAGACAGACATTTGGCAGCCAGACAGATATCCGGGAATCGGAACTTAACTCTTAACAGAACAGAAAATCTTTCAAACCAGCCTCTGGAAATGATAAGCCTTTCAGCTGATATATTAGCTGTTGGATGTACTAATTCACCCTCAGAATAGCTCTTTGCTTACCAGCATTTTTTGGTGGTAGAAGTAGTAAATAAGTTGACCGCCTGTATTACTACTTTTCTTAATCTCTAATAAACTTGCTATGAATTAATAGTTTCCTTTTGGTAGAGGATCCTTCAGTGGCTCCAGGTTCTGACAAAATAGCAATGCCAAGATTTCGGTTTTGGTTAGATGCCAGTAATTTATCATTTGAGATATATGAATAGTGCTATGGCTACAAATGCCAACTTGACCACGAGTCTAATGACCATAACTAACAGCATCATTAAATTTGTCCCACTGTATGGATATAGTTCTCACATGTAACCTCTCCTCTACAGGCTTTGTTAGGTAACTAGATTTTTAGGACATCCTGGTCTAGGTAACCTAAAACAAGAACTTTAGTTCTGTAGACATGACAAGAAGTGTCGATGATGGCCTCAATCATTTGGGTCATTAACCATTATCATTATATGTTTGACCTTTGCATGCATGAATAAAACAATGCTTGTTCTGTACAGATTGTCCATCTAATAGGGCACATGGGATATGTTCACATGGCAGAATAAAACCAATGCGGTTAATTTGTCATCAAGGCATGAAAAAGTCACACTTTTGGGTGCATATTATTGAAGTATTGACATATTTTGGCTATGTGTATCCAGCTTCTCAAAAAAGTGGATGTGGGAGGAAAGGTCGGTTAGGATATGGAAGAGTTGGCCAATCAGATGTGCTATAGATAACAAATGCCTGATTAACCTATAGCTGAAATGTACATCCTTGGTTGTTTTGGACAATTCTAATGCAAATCAAGACCCAGAATTAATAGTCGGGAACCAACAAAAAATTCTGCCGAATCTGGCACTGGTGGGTAGGAGAATTAAGACAAATGCACTGGTCTAAAAAGATCTGTACTAATGTATTTCCATGACAGATATCCAAGGCTCCATCCTCAACTGTGTCCTGCAGCAGATTTTAACTGTCCTACTGTCTTTCAACAGGTATCATCCTTTCAATTTACACTATGCCCCCAGAAATAATTTTTAAATGGATTTGGGCACAAAATCTGCTAGCAAATTTGTTATTACACTATTACCACCCTTCTGACTATTGCTGGCCAACCATGAGCTTTTGATTTACAGCCATTCTTCCTAAAGCCTTCTATGCATAAGTGTCCTTGAATGAGTCAAGAGGACATGTGCTGGTAATAGTAAGCGGGGAATAAGTTTATTTTTGTTCTGAGAACAAGAAAAAAATGCCATGTTAAATTTCTTCCCTGCCCCCAACAATTAGCAGCTGGAAAGGAAGGGGGCAAACAAGGATGAACAATTCAGATACAGTGTATATGTGAACATTAAACCCTTAGCTCTGCACCTTTCTTCCATATTAATTGTCAGACCATTTTTCAGTATTGCATAATATTCCCTACTTTGCATACAATACTTTTTGGGGGATTGAAACTTTTTGCTTTGCCACCCTTAAAGTTCCATAACTTTTGAATTTTTTTCAATTTGGCTTTGTGAGGGTTTATTTTTTTGTGATAAGACCTGTAGATTTTATATTTACACACTAGGGGCTCATAAAATTTTTTGATCACGATTGATATATATTTTTTGTGTTTTGTTTGGGCATCATTTTTCATTTATTTTTGTTGTATGGGATGAATACTATTATAGTTTTGTTGCCTGGGTTGGTATAGGTGTGGAGGTACAAAATGTGTGATTTTCTTTGTTGGTGTGTTGGTGGTTTTTCGCAAGTTTTTTTTTTAGAATTGATTATTTTTTTATACATAACTTATTTTTCACATTTTATTACATTACTTTGTCCCACAAGGGGACACTGATATGAGATTATTTGATCTCTTATATAATGCACTGCACTACTTGTGTAGTTCAATGCATTATACCATCCCCCAGATATCCATTAGACAGGCAGGAGGGGTCATTCAGTGGACCTGGACTGCTGTGCGACACCATTGGCACTCCGCGATTGCTCCTGCAGGTTGGCAATGGGTGACAGAGGGAGCTCACTCCCTCTTCAGCTCCTTAGACACGATTGACCATATGTGAGCTTTCTCTGATCCTGAGTGTGAGTGATAAAACAGGTTAACCCCAACAGCAGCAGGACGCTAGGTCCTGCAATCTTTTTCCGATGCAATGCCAAAGAAAGGCGTTGTATAAGAAGAAGTACAGCTAATGACCCCCATAAAAAAACTGATAAGGCAGTTAAGAGAAATTTGGTGCGATGCCTGTTTACATATATAGCTCCACACCAAGATCTGATCAGCAATCATGAAAATAATATTTTGGGTCAATTTTATTGTCCCTCAGAGCTGCATTTGCCAGTTCAAACATAATATTTTTTAACATTTTCTTTGTCCATGATGTATTTTAGATGAGAGTTATCTCATTCTGAGGAGTTTTTTTTTTATCCATGGACCAGAGATTTTAATCCACCTGGCATAGAAGAGGGTTAAACATGCCCTCTCTTGTTTTCTTTTTCCATTTACAAGGGCCAATAAAAAGTAGTGGACTGTTCTCACTCTTTAGTTATGTGCAGCCTTGTACATACTTGCCAGCTATTGTCCATTTGCAAAGGACCCCAGTCTATTTGAGTGGTCAAACGGGACAATGGGCAAGTTCTCTTATTCACCGCTGATGGCCTAGAGAATATTTCCTACTCAGTGAGCAGCGCCTTTCAGTGCCCCTTTGCCTGCCTCTGAGTGACAGCTGAATCACAGAGGAACTTTCCAACAGCAAAACCTCTGAGCAAGTGCCAAGAGAGGCCTTGTTGTATTCAGAGCTCGGCACAGCTGCGGTCAGTGGGAGGTCCCCCTATTGTCCTGCAAACACAATGACAACTGCAGAAAAAGATGCTTCTGTACAGGCCTCTATCACCCAATAAGGCAGACAAGATGAATGAAAATGTCAGAAATAGGGAACAAGCAGATGTGAAGCTATTTAGAGGGACTGACACAAGTACACTGAACATGCCGTCCCTGGCTTTGCAAAAGCCACAGTCCAAAAAGAAAGCACTTCACTTGTGTTTAAGAGACGCACTCATGGGTTCCCAGTGCTGCTTCTGTACTATTGAGAAGCCATCCTTACCTCTGATTACTTCTTGCTTTTTATACCGTCCCCCCCCCCCCTCCCATTGACAATGAAACCCTGCAAAGTCTTGCAAAGTCTCTTCTTTTTTTTAAAGACTAGACTTTTTGGTGAATGCTGCTCCCCAAGAAGTTTGCTTGTTTGTTAGCATTAAATGTTTATGATAGAGGAATTTCGGACAAAAATAGAAGTAACCGTTACGTTTTACAAAGGATTCTAACCAATACAAACGCTCAATAAAAGCTATTTGAAATGTAGTTGGCATTTTTTATTCCAAAGTATCTGAAATAGAAAGCAAAACAAAAATTGCATATAAAAAAACATTTTTTTAAGTATTATTAATTTTGTTAATGAAATTTATTTGTGAATTTTGCCAACAAATTAGCTTTATAAACCATAACATTAAAAATTGAATTACAAATTGTGCCATATGAATGCTTCACCCTCTGCTGCTGTAGAGACTTAATGCATCTATATGAAAGCCCTTACAGAAAAATATAGAAAAACCTTATAAAAATAAGTTTATAAAAATCTTTGATAAAACATAGTAAGTATGTTGAACAGTGATTGTCAACATTTTATCCAGAAATCTGCAAAAAATGCAATGGCACTACCCAACTAATGGATGGAGGAGAACGGAAAGGTGGATTGCAAGTTTATCGTACTTATTGGTGGTGCTCTGCTCGGAATACAGTCCATGTGATATAGTTCAAGTGAAGAAAACATACGGTGGCCCTAACCGATATTCGTACAAATTATTTATTTTCAGATGCAACACATAGAAAACAGAGTGAGGTGACGGGCCGTTTTGCGTCTTCAGGCGCTTTCTGTTTTCTATGTGCTGCATCTGAAAATAAAGTATTCATCCGAATATCGGTGAGTGCCGCCTTATGCTTTCTTCACTGGAACTTTCAACATTTTATGTTGCCCTTTAACCCTCTACCACCCTTTCGACCCCATTATGAGGCAGCATATGGTTGGCTGGTAGACTTTAGACTACAAACCACCATAAAATCAGCATTAAAGGAAGGTCAGTAAAGTCATGATAGATTTTTACATGCTGCAGCTGCCAGGTCAATGTGATCAATCTGATCCTAGACTAAAACTTGGAATTTTTTAAAGGTAAAGTAAAATCAATATGGTCGTGTAGATAACTCGCTACAATCGGTTAAACATATCATTTCAAAATGATGTTTCACGGAATGGAGAAGTCAGCGAAGATTCCGCAGACTATTTTTGTATCATTCAGTTTATTGAACAAGGAATACAAAGTCAAAATATAGACCATTGATCACGAGCAATTACATCATAGACCTTAGTACACGCAGGCACAGGGAGATGAAGTGAAGTTCACATCTTTAATCACATAACAAAATTTGCATGCATTCAAGCATTTTAAAGGGCTTTGGTCAGGTGTGTAGAAGAAGTTGGGTAAAACAATTCAGCTGCACATTATTTGTGTAAAAATAATTAAGATTCTCTGGAAAGGGATCCAATCCCTTCTCCATGCCAATAGTTGAAATTCCCGTCACACTTACGGTATACAGTTACTGATTTTCTTTATTATATTTTTTATTTTTATTATATTTTTCAAGGCGAACAATTATCTGACGTTTTGGTCCCTATTTACGGACCGTCCTCAGACAAGGTTTGCAGTATAGGACATATTAAGTACACCAGACTTACATACGACCGTAAGCTACAAACGGACCTCTGGATGTTGGGAAATTACTGTACTTAAGCCTTAGGCTACAATAAAAAGCTGTAACAGTTATCAAAATTGTCTGCAATGAAGCTTTATTGTTAATCCTGGTTCTTAGGACAACCCAACATTTTTTAAATCCAATTGTCACAGAGACTAAAAACATTCTTCGCTGGGGCTACAATTATAAAATATACAGTTCCGACTTACATACAAACTCAACTTAAGAACAAACCTACAGAACCTATCCTGTAGGCAATTATTCTTCGGGTAGTTTTTATTAAATGTTGTTACTGTTACTTATGTCTCCCCTTTGCTACAACATAGCAACTGAACAGAACAAGATCGGCAATCAAAATGTCAAAGTCACTTTTTTTTAGGGGTGGAATAAAGAGAGAAATGTCACTGTAACCCTATTACTTTTTAGTAAAATAAATATGATGATGTTCACCATATGGTATAAATTATACAATCACATTTTATTCTAAAGTTAGTATAATATTTGTAATATAGTATAAAAAATTTATAATTTTAACATTTTTGAAGTTTTCAGAGGAAAAATACTTAACAAAATGTCGCCAAATTACAACATTCAAATATTTTTTTTTTAGTAGTGAAAGGGCTTGTTTTTTTGTAATTGGTTTGTAGTTATTTTGATTGTTTGTAGATATTCAGATTTTTTTTATTGCCTCTCTATTCTGATTTTTTGGGGAGGCAAAATGCAGCAATTTAATTAGTTTGTATACCTTTCAGCAAAGGCAAGTTAGCCACTTACCTCTGCCTTCATAGAGGTTGCATTGTATCCTTTGGGATATAAGAGCAGTGCCCCATGACGTTGTCTTTTACTTCTTTGTGTTGCTTTAATGTGAGAATTAACTCTAAAGTTCTGTAGGTTATCATTATTGCTACAATATATTCCAGTATGGATCACATTGTAAAAATCTTTTTTTTCTTAACAATAGAATATGATTGGTTGATTTGTTGCATACTGAGGTTGATAAATCAATGGATATAAGGACAGCCTTAGTTTAGGTCACCTCTGAATCGATCTGCCCCAATTAAATATCTTTCATTAAAATTTGACCAAAGTAAAATCTCATCATTGTCATTCTTGACACTTTAAGAATTCCCTTCACTATTAAGTTTGGTTTATTAATGGCTCATTCAAAATGTACTATCATAATGTATCATGTTATGTATCGATAAAGACAGTATTGTAATATGTATAGCCTCAGACTGACTGAATTTGATCAAATTAAATGGCTGCAAAGAACCATTTTAATGACCATTGATCATATGAAGTGTGCGCTGACATAAACTATTAGGAATTTGTAACAAACTAGTGCTTATTTTTTCCTAATATGAACCTTCCATTGTATTTTCCATTAATGGAAAGTTCCACAATCCCACAATAGACTTAATTAGTAGTTTTTCTATATATTTGTTAATACTGTCTTTTTTCTTCATCTACATGGCAATAAAGTGACATGTCTCTACAATGAACATGTGATAGTCATCCAGATTTACTGACCCACCTACATTCTATCTTCTGTCTCCATGTCCTGGGGCATATGTGTGAAGTTCAAGGGCAAATTTCCATGATAAAGTGAAGGATTACAAGTTGTCCTCCTGAGTTGGGTCATGGTACATAGGTCATGCCTCCTCACCTCTTCTAGGCTTAGGTAACCTTCTCAAATCAAAGTTGTTTCTACTCAATATTGTAGGTTGATGTGTGATGAACAGAACTTTCTTCCACATATGCTGCTTGATATTCAAACCTGGAATGACTGAGTTTATAAACTACTATATCTGAGTATTTGATGTCTCCAAAGTATCGGTTTCTCATAAGCAGGTAGCTAAGTGGTTAAAACTTTGGCCGACACTCCACCCTTCTCACCTGCAGAGCAGATTCTTTGCCTCTGGCCAGCATTTTGCACCCCTACACTTATTATTTTAACTTCAATAAAGACAGGATTAAAGAGAATGAAAGACATACTTCAAAAGAGGGAAGAGCATTCCCAAATGATTTTTTTTTCCTCTTGCCTCGGTGAGATAACTCATGTTTAAACACCAGATTCCCATTTAAAAAGGGATCAAAGTCGGATCACTTACTAAAGAAAGCGTTATAAAAGAGCAAAATAGCTGCGGGTGAAATATACTCAGTCAAAGGAAGCAAGTTACTTCATTCAGGAGATGGGCATGTATGTGATAAATTAACACACGTATTGACTGTCAAGATAGATAGTGCCAAATATACCAAACAATGTAATAGAACATCTGGCAGCTGCCTTGTTCATGCACAGCGTCGGAAATAAGGTACAAACCTGATCTGATCTGTAATTATCAATAATGCATTGCTTTAACAGGTTGGTCCAAGCTTCAAATACTGAATCCTCATTCTATTGAAATGAGACTACAAAATGCAGATCCAGACTCAACGTGAATACACATGCAATATTATAATGAAGACATGACAAGAACCCTTAAATATGTCCTACTAAAGCACTTGGACACCGTGGGGGTGTGACACCTGCCTGGAAACTGATCATAGAACTGCTCAGTACAAGAGGACGGAACCACTCTTTGAAATCTATCTCAGGTGTTTTAGACCTGTCCCCTCCATCCATTTAGTTTCTTTTGGACCTGCCCCATCCATCCATTTCATGTGTTTTGGACCTGCTCCATCCATCCATTTCATGTGCTTTGGAACTACCCCATCCATCCATTTCATGTGTTTCGGACCTTTCCCACCATCCATCCATTTCATTTGTTTCGGACCTTCCCCACCATCCATCCATTTCATGTGTTTTGGACCTGATCCATCCATCCATTTCATGTGCTTTGGAACTGCCCCATCCATTCATTTCATGTATTTTGGACCTGCCCCATCCATCCATTTCATGTCTTTTGGACCTGCTCCATCCATTCATTTCATGTGTTTAGGACCCGCCCCATCATGAATTTTGTTCATTCATTGGAATGGCCAACATCTAATGCTATGTTGCACTTATACATTGTGACTACTAAGCTGGTTAGCTCACCACAAGGTTCTAGGACAGTAATGGCGAACCTTTTAGAGGCCGAGTACCCAAACAGCAACCCAAACCGCCGCTTATTTATCGTGAGGTGCCACCAAAAATTAAAGCAGTAACTTATTGCTTTCAATCATATTAACCTCCCGAGGACAGCAGCACAGTAGAAAGATGGAAAATTAGCATTATTCTAGCTTCGTTCCAGTGTCCCTCTGCACACAGAGAATTGTGGGGTGCCAGCAGGAGGTCCTCCAAAGATAATGTGGCCCTGTCTACTCATTCTCCCCCTTCCTACAGTCCCAAGTAGCGAAGTAAGTATCACTTTAAGATTCTTTAAATCCTGTCTGGTGTGCTGGGGCGATGGCCCGGATGCCCACAAAAAGGGCTCAGAGTGCCACCTCTGGCACCCGTGCCATAGGTTCGCCACCCCTGTTCTACGATAAACTATATTCCATGCAGTGGAACTGCACAGGTCTTAACACTTTGATATGAATGTAAACGTTTGAAACCAACCCAATATTGATCCTCAGGGTTTGAGCCACTACAATAATTACAGAAACAACTACAATATGTCTTCCAACCCCAAACTCATTCACAGCTAAATAGTCAAATGGTCACTAACTTTTAGAAAATATTTTGTATGCATCAATACCAAGTGATCATAAGGGACTTTAGATTTTGTCTGAGAAAAGTGTAACCTTCTCCATTTACTATGGCTCTCATCATCCTGTCTCCCTTTTTCCCACCTAAACTAATCATCACTCTGAAATTTCTCCTAAATTCCATCTTGCTATTAAGATGGATAGCTTAGACGAGCTAATCATTCAATATTCGATTCACTAAAGATTAGATTCAAATCTAATAAGACCAAATCAATATCGCTCCAATTATTTTGGAAATTGGTATATAACCGCGCCTAGTCCTCTAAAACACAGTTTTTTTTTTTTAAATAAAGAGGTCATACTTCATTTCATTCATTTTGTTAGATTTTTTTTTAATTAGGGTAGGAGTCAGGGTTACTGTTGGGTTGCAACTAGAGATGAGCAAGTATACTCGTCCGAGTATACTGCTCGGTCGAGTATTAGCATACTCGGACCGGCTCGTTACTCGGACGAGTATCTCGCCGGCTCGAGATCGAGCAGTAAATTAATAAAATAAATTGAATAAAAGTATTTTTATTGTAAAAAAAAAAATATTACACATGTTTGCAGATGTTTTACTTGTAAGAACACATTGAAATAACACTATTCTTCACTTTCCAGGTGTTCGCGCGTGTCTCCCGCTAAGTTAGGAGATGTTCAGAACATCTGGAATGTGAAGAATAGTGTTCTTTCAATGTGTTCTGCACTTAAATGCTCCTGTATTCACTGTTTTTAATGTTTTAATTCTATTCTTCACTTTGCAGCTGTGCACGCGTATCTCCGAACCTATCGGGAGACACGCGCGCACACCTGCAATGTGAAGAATAGAATCGGGGGCGTGGCCGAACAAAAAAAACCCAACGGATTCGGAAAAACCGCTGCATTTAAAAAAAATTAAAAATTAATGTTTTTCACTACAAGATGAAGGTTTTCGTTATTATAATGTACTATTATTATGATTATATGATTATGATTATATGATATGATTATATGATTAGTGTCAGTAGTTGCTTAAAACTTGTATCATAGAATGTTTGGAATACAAAGTATCTCTGATGCACATCTTATAGCAGTATAAGGGATCAGTTTTATTGCCAAGAACATTGACATATAATTTTATTGGAATTCATTTTGTATAAATTATAAAATACATTCACTTACATTCCAACTAATTCTGGGATTTGAAGTCTAGTGGGCGGAGCTACACAGTGATAATAGCCGTCCTTATATCTGAGCGCATACATCAATCACTGAGTAGCTCCTCCCACTGGACTCTTAAGCCCAGGATGAGCAAGTAGATTTACTCTCTATATTTGTGACAAATTCCATCAATCCAGATCACATGCCACAAAGAACTATCAGACAAAGACCTACCCTTACAGACGTCTACCTTCCTCTGCTTGTTATAGGCTACATATTTTAAGCTTATAGCTGAATAATCCCTAAGCTTGCAATTAAAGATCATCCAAACTTTGGGGGTCATATGGAGAGTGCTTCAAGATAATGTTAAGTATAGTAGACTTCATTTAGTCATCCTCATTGAGGAATTGTTTAATTAGTATTGTGGAAATGGAACAGCAAAACATAGAGTTGACCCTTTGGTCCTGGAAGAGTTAAAGTGTCCAATAATTAATAGAACGGTAAACATAGCATTTCAGATGAGCCCCTTTTCTTTAGTGTCAGGGGCATGGGCTGGAAATGACCCCTGTCTCATTAAATTTTTAAAGCAGTAAAATCTCCTCAGCAGCAGGTCCTTGCAGTGGGAGTTTATTCCTAGCTGCCTGACCTTTTTTAATAAACATGGAATTATTGACTATCAAAGATCTGTGTCGAGGCGATATGTAAATAATATATGAATACACCGCTAGAGACCGTCAAGAGCTTAGAGTCTATTCTTTTTTATTTCTCAAACGACCTTGGGCGAAAGGTAACACTGGACAGCATTTTGTTTGCATCAATTTTAGAACCAAGCGTTCCACATAGTCACCACAGGATTCGGACTAAATTATGCATGGTAGGTTTGTCTCAATTTTTTAAGCTGTACCAGTTTACCTATTAATAAGTTCAACCTGGATTTGTTCAACCTTTTTAGGGCGATGAACACTGCTTTGGACCTTGGGCTGCATAAAAAATTGTGTGCATATTAAAAGAGGACCTGTCACCTAAAATTTCGGCACTAGGAGCTGCTTACTAAAGTAAGCAGCTCCTAGTGCTTGAACAAATGCTGCAGTGTTAGAAGGATACTGCGTCGGGGTACAATGTAATCATCGGACCGCTCGCAAAGCGGTCCGATGTTTTCAAGAAGGGGGCGGGGTTGGAGCGTGGTTAGGGGCGGTGACTGCCGCATGACGTGCAGCAGTCACCGCCGGCCTATGTGAGCGAGCGCGGCGGTTCGGGGTAGAGGAAGCGCCTTGGACCGCCTCCTCATGAATACATCGGACCGCTTTGCAAGTGGTCCGGTGATTACATTGTGCCCCGCCGCAGTGGTAACACTATCCTTCTAACACTGCAGCGTTTGTTTAAGCACTAGTTGCTGCTTACTTTAGTAAGAAGCTCCTAGTGTTGACATTTTGGGTGACAGGTCCTCTTTAAGGACTAAGCTCATTTTCACCCTTAGGACACATCTGCCTGTGCAGTTATAACTTTGGAACGCTTTATCTTACTGAGTTTTAGACAGTTTTTTCATGACATGTTGTACTGTACATTAATGCTACATTCATTTGAAATATATTGGACTTTATTTGTAAAAGAAATTTGAAATTTGGTGAAAATTTTGAATAAATTTCCTATTTTTCTGATTTCTAAATGTTATGCTCATTATACACTTAGACTTACTGCCCAAATTGGTTCCTAACTAACATTAACCATATGTCTGCTTTATGCTGACATAACTTTTTATATGTTCATTTATTTTATTAGGACTTTAGGAGGCTTCAAAAAAAGCGATTTTCCAAATCGTCAAGTTTATTTCAGATTCAATATTTTTAGAGGACAATTAATCTTCTTAAGGGTATTCAAGGTTATTATTAGAAGCTCCCCACAAATCGCCCTAAATGCACCCCTCAAACTATTCAGAACAGCCTTTGATAAGCGTATTAACTAGAGATGAGCAGCAGCGCAGAGCGATTGTAGACTGCCAGATGTCAACTTCCACCAGACTAGGGGGAGCTCAGGAGATTACTACATACTGTGTATACAGCCACCACTAGGAGGAGCTCAGGAGATTACTACATACTATACATACACCACCACTAGGGGGAGCTCAGGAGATTACTACATACTATATATACAGCCACCACTAGGAGGAGCTCAGGAGATTACTACATACTGTATATACAGCACCACTCGGAGGAGCTCAGGAGATTACTACATACTGTATATACAGCCACAACTAGGAGGAGCTCAGGAGATTACTATATACTGTATATACAGCACCACTAGAGGGAGCTCAGGAGATTACTACATACTGTATATACAGCCACCACTAGGGGAGCTCAGGAGATTACTACATACAGTATATATAGCAATCGTAGGGGGAGCTCAGGAGATTACTACATACTGTATATACAGCTACCACTAGGAGGAGCTCAGGAGATTACTACATACTGTATATAAACCACCACTAGGGGTAGCTCAGGAGATTACTACATACTGTATATACAGCCACCACTAGGGGAGCTCAGGAGATTACTACATACTGTATATACAGCCAACACTAGGAGGATCTCAGGAGATTACTACATACTGTATATACAGCCACCACTAGGGGAGCTCAGGAGATTACTATATACTGTATATACAGCCACCACTAGGAGGAGCTCAGGAGATTACTATATACTGTATATACAGCCACCACTAGGAGGATCTCAAGAGATTACTACATACTGTATATGCAGCCACCACTAGGGGAGCTCAGGAGATTACTACATACTGTGTATACAGCCACCACTAGGAGGAGCTCAGGAGATTACTATATAGTATATATACACCACCACTAGGAGGAGCTCAGGAGATTACTATATACTGTATGTACAGCCACCACTAGGAGGATCTCAGGAGATTACTACATACTGTGTATACACCACCACTAGGAGGAGCTCAGGAGATTACTACATACTGTATATACAGCCACCACTAGGAGGATCTCAAGAGATTACTACATACTATATATGCAGCCACCACTAGGGGAGCTCAGGAGATTACTACATACTGTGTATATAGCCACCACTAGGAGGAGCTCAGGAGATTACTATATAGTATATATACACCACCACTAGGAGGAGCTCAGGAGATTACTATATACTGTATATACAGCCACCACTAGGAGGAGCTCAGGAGATTACTACATACTGTATATACACCGCCACTAGGAGGAGCTCAGGAGATTACTAAATACTGTATATACAGCCACCACTAGGGGGAGCTCAGGTGATTACTACATACTGTGTATACAGCCACCACTAGGAGGAGCTCAGGAGATTACTATATACTGTATATACACCACCACTAGAGGTAGCTCAGGAGATTGCTACATATTGTATATACACCACCACAAGGGGGAGCTCAGGAGATTACTACATACTGTATATACACCACCACTAGAGGTAGCTCAGGTGATTACTACATACTGTGTATACAGCCACCACTAGGAGGAGCTCAGGAGATTACTACATACTGTATATACAGTCACCACTAGGGGGAGCTCAGAAGATTACTACATACTGAATATACAGCCACCACTAGGGGGAGCTCAGGAGATTACTACATACTGTATATACACCATCACTAGGAGGAGCTCAGGAAATTACTACATACTGTATATACAGCCACCACTAGGGGGAGCTCAGGAGATTACTACATACTATATATACAGCAACCACTAGGGGAAGCTCAGGAGATTACTAGATTCTGTGTATACAGTCACCACTAGGGGGAGCTCAGGAGATTACTACATACTGTATATACAGCCACCACTAGGAGGAGCTCAGAAGATTACTACATACTGTATATACACCACCACTAGGGGAGCTCAGTATTGGTTTGAGATAACTCTCAGCTCCATATCAAACACAAAAATATGTCATGGCTTTGCAACCTTATTATTAAGACAGAGCTAAACAGAAGAGAAATGTCCAGCAGTTTCGTGTATATTTCAGTTTATTTTTAACACATTTTCATGACTGTGTTGATTACTGGTTATAGAAACCCATCTGTCATATGTTTCAATGCAGCAATTTTCTGAGCCCTAAATGGATTGTGGAATCTCTGTTCTGGGCATCAGGGCTGAATTATATTCTCAGGAGCGACGAGCTTGAAAGAAAATCTATGGTCCTTGGGTTTTTAAAGCTGGTGTGCTGTCGCCCTCTCAAAACCCAATTGCATTGATGAATCGTACTCCCTAACAAGAAATGTTCTCTGCTTGTCGCGTGAGGAGGTGATAAATACCGTGCGGCCGCTCGCCTCTGGAATGGAGATTTTCCCATGTGGCAGGGAAACAACAGTTCTCATAGAGCACTGTACATGGATATTATGTATGACAGAGCGCTGGCTACACGAGGCTGGAAAGCGAGGAGGGAAGCAGGAAAGGAATTAAGCCACATGCCTCACAACTTATCAGGAATCACCACTACTTTTCTGGCCTCTGCAGGATCAAGGAATGTTCTTGAACGGCTGTTAATACATGTGCGTCATAACGCCATTAAGGATGTATGAATAAGGCTCACAGGCTGAACCCTCTTCATACATGGTGGGAGTTTGCTGCATTATGCAGCAAACCCTCACCACTGGCACTGTGGGTGTTAACCATTTTACCGATGCAGGCAAAGCCACTGGCAGTAGTTAAATGCGTTGGCGAGTTGGGGCAGCCATTTTTATTATAAGACTCCAGGATCTCTTGTTGAGCAAGATCAGTAAAAATAATAATATCTGTCATGGGTGCTCCTGCGACCCACATCTCACCTGTGATCCTCCGTGTGCCTCAGCGCCCCAATGTAATCCCTTACCTGTCCCTGTTCCTGCCACCCGTCCGGTGACCGTGTGTGAGCATCCCAGTCTCTAAGGCTGGCGGCACACGTGGTGTATTGACCCCATTTTTGGGCCGTGTTTAAGCAGTCCGTTAAAAAACGTATACGTTTTTGAGCGGTTTTGACAATTACCTTAATTAAAAAGGGTCAAAAGCGGATGCATTTTCAAAATACACATGCGTTTTTAAAGCATTCAATGTTTAATGAACTGCTTAAGAATGGCCCAAAAACGGGTTCAAAACGTCACATTTGCCGCCGGCCTTAGGGATTTAATACAGCACTTAAAGGGCCAGCGCACCGCTGATTGGTGCTAGGCCTTTTCAGGAAATGCTTAAAACTCGGTTTCATCCAGCATCCCCTGCTGGATCTTCGTGTTTTATGCCGTCGAGAAAGCTTGTTCCGTGTATCTGTAGATTGATCTCCCGTTGTGACCTCAGACCTGTTCCTGTTTACGCTCGTCCGCTCCCAGCCCTGACATTTTGCTCTACTTCTGACCCTGATCCTTTGCTGTCTGTCTTGACCTGCTGCCTGTACCCGACCACCAACCTGCCTTCCATTTCTGTACCTCACCTTGGCTGCCTCTGCGGACAAAGTCACCCCTGTGGAATGACCTGGTGGTATCCCACCGCAGCGGGCTCCGCTGAAGACCGGGTGCCACTTAGATTCCGGTCACAGATGTCGGCTTACGTCATCATCCGCGATGGTCCAGTGGGTCCACTACCATACACTACCCCTGAAGCCTGACAATAATAATCTTTATTTATATAGCGCCATCATATTCTGTGTCGCTTTACAAATCGTAGGGGACATATACAAATATAATATTATGCAACATCCCCCACCGGGGCCTAACCTTTCAGGGGAGGCCTGGAGACAGCCGGGCCCGCAGTACCGGAGTGGCTGGCGGTTGCGGCCTAAGCACGCTATTGTCACGGTGCTTGGTACGGGGGAACCGGAGGGCTGTCCTACAGCCTGGCAGGTCTCCAGCAGGGTGGTGTTGGCAAGAAATGATGAGGGAGAGGCTGCTATAGCGGATCTCCCTGGGGCAACCCCTTAATGTCCCGAGTGTGAGTCTCTGTGTGGTGGACAGGGTGCCGGTGGTGATGGTAGATGTAGTAGCAGGAACCAGACGGAGGCAGAGGTTGAACAAAAACACTTACAGTTCTTTATTGGAACCGCAGGAACTTCAGCAACATGCCGTGAACAAATTGGTGGAGTGCTGGAGAGGTGCTTGGAGGGAGCCACAGGAGTAGAGCACCAGCCTGGATGCAGATGGCAGGCTGGGCGGTAGCTGTGTCCTTAGAGGATGCTTCAGATCGGTCCTGGATCTCTTCAGGTATCACCCTTGAAGGTAGGATGATACCCCTTTCCTCACTACACTAACTCTAGTCTTATTCTCCACTTCAGGCAGGGGCTAGGCTCATCCTGCACTGGTCCGGTGTGCTAGAGACTCTCTGCTGCTGCTGCTCAGCTAACTACTCTCTACATACGTCCTGCAGACCCAGAGGGCCTGACTAGGACCGGTCTCTTCTCCCTTTCGGGAGAGACTACTCTCCTGGAGTCATCTTCTTTAGAACATTCCTGGCCAGCGGGTTTTATTACCTCCCTTTGGTCAGGTGGTGGCTGCTCCTCCAATTACCTCTCAGTGCACAGAGACAGGATGTAACACAGACATTGGTTGACATAATTACATCACAAATTAACATCTGCCTTGCCAGGCAGGATTAACCACTGCAATTTCCCCTTGATCCTATAAGGACCATGTAGTGTAATGTGGTGTTACCTACAGGTGGGACGTATTCGCAAGCACTACCTCGCCATTGCATCGGCGAGGGTGTTGCAATTACATTACAGAGTAATAACAGTCCTATGGAACAATAGCAATGTAACAACACTTCTGATAAATCTCCCCCATACAGTATATACAGACACCATATACCATATACACATACAGCATATACACATCACATATATGTCAGTATACATTATATGCTGTACAATGTGCAGTATAATATGTATATAATGGTGCACATCCTCCACTCTTCAGTGCGTCAGGTTGGATGACTGGGACCCCTGACACTGGGGCTGCTGTGGCTGCTACTATTGTAGCTACGTCCCTGATTAGGATGATGGAGGACATAGATTTGCACTACCTCATGTGGAAGGGAAGGGGAGAGAGAGCCACATTTCCATCAGGGCAGATTGGAGGGCTTAGGTTTTATGTTGGCACTATGTTTTTTACAAGTAATAGATGTTCAGTGATAAATTGATTCCTCTTTGCAATGAATGAGGTGACTTCATCCTTTCCATCACTCTCAGATCTTGTCCTTTATTTTGCTCCATCATTCTTCCCGCTATGTACTGTATACTGTGTCCATGTTGTGTAGTGCCGCCCCTGACATTGATGAGCAGCGGCTATAGGAGCTTCATTAATGCCAGGCCAAGCGGCGGCTCCCGTCAGCTACACAGAGTGACAGATCTGCAGTCATTGCGTTTCTCCCGGTGACCCCCTCCAGCCCAGCAGGGCTCGCCCCCTCCCCCCCAGACATTGCTTTATCAGCTTGTCTTGCTATCTGCGGTCAAAAATCAATCTATATTTGTAACATGTGAGAAGGTGATTATACCAGATGATGATTCCAGATGGCCTCACCGCACACAAGACGTCTTATCAGTGCCACACTATTTCCCGCTAAGGTTATTTGCTTATTCTGAAAATAGTTTTCTAAAGATTGTCATTAATATCACCTCCGGGCATACAGCGATGAGGGCGAAGCGAGTGACAACAGAATGGCTGAAGGACGCGCAGTGTCAGACTACAGAATAAACACAACACACTGCAACAGAGCAGCATATGAACACTAACCGACCCTCCACCAAAAATAGGCTCCTATAATTAAAGGGGATTCATTCTACACTCACCGGCCACTTTATTAGGTACACCATGCTAGTAACGGGTTGGACCCCCTTTTGCCTTCAGAACTGCCTCAATTCTTCGTGGCATGGATACAACAAGGTGCTGGAAGCTCCTCAGAGATTTTGGTCCATATTGACATGATGGCATCACACAGTTGCCGCAGATTTGTCGGCTGCACATCCATGATGCGAATCTCCCGTTCCACCACATCCCAAAGATGCTCTATTGGATTGAGAAAAAAGTTAAGTCTGGGATTACAATGATAAAATATACAGTTCCGACTCACATACAAATTCAACTTAAGAACAAACCTACATACCCTATCTTGTAATTAACCCAGGGGCTGCCTGTATATAATACTGTTATTACTATCTAATCTCTTAAACTCCTTCTACTGGTGTCTGTATTTAAACTAAATTGTAATCTATTTAGCTCCTCCTATAGGTGGCTGTATATACAGTATGTAGTAATCTTCCGCGCTCTGCCTAGTAGTGGCTGTATATACTGTATACAGTAATTTCCTGTGTCCCCTAGTCATGAATGTATATGCAATATTTAGTAATCTCTTGTTCTCCACCCAGTGATGGGGTTTGTATGGTATGTAGTTTTCTTTTGAGGTCCACTTAGTGGTGGCTGTATATACAGTATGTAATAATCTCTTAAAGAACTCCTAGAGTTGGCTGTACTAAGAGTATGTATTATATGGATTAGTGAGTGTACAGTACTTCCACTCATAGAGAAAATGTGAATCTGGTGACTGACAAGTGATCAATAATCTTATCCCCTGCTCTGTCAGAGATGTGTAATCTGGAGCTGTCCAGTGCTGAAAGCTTAAAGGGGAAGTTCTGACAGAGTGATAATAATAATCATTTTTTATTTATATAGCGCACACAGATTACGCAGCGCTGCACAGAGCTTGCCAAATTGGTCCCTGTCCCCAATGAGTCTTTTGATATGTCATAGATACCTCTGTAGATTGACAATGGCAGAAATGAGATCTTACATCTGTCCTCAGCAATGCTGCAGATTTCTGGTACAAAGAAGAATTGATACTCACGTGAGTGACTGTACGTCCTAATACAACCTGCATCTGAAATAATGAGACGTGAAATCAGAGTGAGCTTATTATCTGGTATAGACATTCTATTCAGGAGTGTGCAAAGGCTCATGGACAAACCACTGCAATAGCTGTAGCGATTGTAACCCAGTATTTTAGCTTTAAATTTCCTGCATAGACTTTTGCTTGCTTCCTGCAGCTTGCTTTATTAAAAAACTCAATAGCTTCATTCATAACAAATAAATAGGCACCACTAGGGGGAGCTCAGGAGATTACTACATACTGTACTTGCAGGGAGAACTCAATGCACTCGCCTGGCTTCAGATTGTGCTGGCTCTCCGGCAGATCAGGCCTCTTGACGGACCGGCGGGGTATAAATACTTCCCGTCCGGTGTAGTTTTGGGTGGCGAAGCCATAGCCCCGCTGCTTATCAAAGAACCGGACCATGCCGGTGGTGCGGTTCTTCTCCACCCAGGCTCCAGCTGTAGACCGGCCGGCCATATAACGTTGGGCCTCCTTCTCGCGGCGTCGCTGCTCCAAGACAGCGTCCCGGAGTCGCTGGCGGGCGGCCTCACCTCGGCCTCGAGGCTGCGGAGGTTTCGGTGCTGGGGCTCGTGGCTCCGGTTCAGGCTCGGATCTCCTTGGGCGACAGGTAGGTGCCGGAACAGGAGCAGGAACCACCGGAGGATCAGGAACCACCACCACGGGGCTAGCAGGCCGCGGAGCCGGAGTAGCAGGCCTCGGAGCAGGTGGAGCGGCAACACTAGGCCCAGGCGTTGGCTCGCCAGGAGTCGGGGCCTCCCCACGTGGTGCCTCCACGTGGGCCCGCGGTACCGGGATGGTAGCCGGGATAGGGACGAGGAACCGCCCGGGTGGAATCTGGTACTGTGTCACCGTTTGGTAACATGTCCTGGTGACGAAGGCCCGAGTCAATCCTCGGTGCAGCCGATGTCCAGCGGAGGGTCTTCGGACGGGCTGCGCCGAGACCACCACCATAGTCTCTAGGACCTCGTAAAAATCCGGACGCTCCACCGGAGGGAAAGGCAGAGGACCCCACATGGTGTTGTCCTCACTGTCCAAAGTCCCCTCGAGTTCTGGCGCTTCTCTGAGGCGGGACAGGAAGTCCGCCTCGAGCCAGTGGGAGGAGTCCAAGTCCTTCCCGCCAAGAACTGTGGCGGGCTCTAATTTTTCCTGCGCCACAGGAGGCGGGGTTCGCGCCCTTCGCGCGTGGGTGGAGCTTGATGCGTCATCTGGGTTTCCCGCCAGTGAAGGTTTTGGCGGGCTTGAATTATTTGCTGCGCCACAGTTTCTGAGGTAAAAATCTTCGGGCGCGGCAGCGCCGGATGTAGCAGAGCTGGTACAGTTCTTGCCAGGATTAACCTCTGGAGTGCTGGAGCGGCGCTCGACAGCACGTGGCAGCAGTATAACACAGTTCATTCCAGAAACACACAAGTCCTTGGGCCTAAACCCGGATGGCAGCAGGGTTAGGCAGCACAGTCTTTTTCTTAATAAAGTACAGTCTTTAGTGCCAGGATAAGGCACAGAAGTATATATCCTGTTCGTGACGCCACTTGCAACATCCCCCACCGGGGCCTAGCCCTTTGAGGTGAGGCCTGGAGTCGAATAACGAGTACCCGAGCATTTTAGTGTTCGCTCATCTCTAGTTCTATGGGTCATTACGGTTACAGTAATATCCAATTTATATAGCTTTTTTTTATGTCTGACTACTAAGCAGCGTAATATTTTTTGATTGAGCTGTTTTAGGACTTATTTTTTGCGGGATGAGTTGTACTTTATTTTGGTAAATGTGACAATTTCTGCTGTGTTTTATTTTTTAAGGCGTTCACCATACAGGTTCAGTAATGATTTTATTTTATTGTACGGACGTGGCTATACCCAATATGTGCTGTAGTAATGTTTTATTGTGTTTGGTAGTTTTATACTCTATGGGGCATCTTGGGTCTTCTAATTTGCATTATTATTTTTTTTAATTACATTTTTTTTGTGTCTCTCACTGGGATTTTAACAATTGATCATCTGATCACTTGTTCAAATTAATACACTGCCATAATGATTTAGATTATAACAGTAAATCTAAGCCAATGTATAGGCTGACACCGGCACTGCTGCGTCCGACCCAGCAGGCATTCATGTAAGGCAGCTCCTTGGTCCTTTATCGGATACCAGGGCTGCCATGGAGACGATTGGCAGCCCCATACTCGGCAAATGGATGGGCTATCGGCGGCATGGATGGGCTATCGGCGGGTGGAGAGGTAGGAAACCCCTTTAGGTGCTGCGTCCGTGTTCGACCACGCGCCTAAATGGTTAAACAGCCAGGATCGCGACTATCTCAGCTCGTGCAGAGGCATGTCTGTCACATAAAGCCGGCCTCCTGCACAAATCGCTCCCCATGACGTTTGGGGAAGCTGACCATGTTGTTTCCCAGCATCATGGTGGCCTAAGGGGTTAATGCCTGCATACTCTACCAGAACCAAGCTTGTTGGGAAAGGAGGATGGTACTTTTGAGCGTTCTGTAGTCTAAAGCGAACCTGTCACAAGGAAATTTTATTTTTAGCTGGTGACAGGTTCCAATAGCCTTTACCTTTGTCAGCATTCTGAATCATTTCAGTTCTTCATCTCCCTCTTCCTGTCGTGTACATTGAGCAGGCCGGGGAGTGGGAAAGAACTGGAGTGTGGAGGAGAGAAAAATGAAGGGAGACACAGGCACACCAGCTGTTACTGCCCCCCAGGACTCCACACACACTTCTGGCAGAGTGCCAGGTAATGTGAAAAAAGTTCTGTAAAGTACTGGAATGATTGTGAATGCTGACAAAGGTTGCTTTAAAGACCTAAAGACTGGTGTGTCTAGAGCCTGTACACATGCAGGGTATTTTATCAACTACATTAACAAGACAGTATCAAACTTGGTGGGTAGTTTGGATGTCCATGGGGCCCTGACTGCTACACAAAGCACCCTACATTTATGGATGTAAACTAATCTACTATTTGGGGCAGACATACCATAAGTACAACCTATGCCTAGTAGACCTCACAGATATCCAAAAACAAGTTTCCTTCTCTATTATGCTCTCATTACTTATTTTGTAGTTTTTACACTGCAAAAAAAATACCTGGTAGATTTTCTACAGGGCTCTTTTGGTACCTTTCTGTGCATATATAATTTTTGCAGGAAAATCCACAGCAGCACAATTTCCAAAGTACTCCTACAAAGGGGGGTGCAGAGGCCTCAGAGTTCGGGGTGGGAACCCATGTATGCATAAAACCAAAAAAATAAGCAGCACTCCAGATCCAAGCAGATAAAAGTGAAGAAGAGTTTATTCCAAAAGTAGCGATGTTTCGGTGTGTTATGACCTTTTACCTGCTTGGATTGTAGGGCTGCTTAATTTTTGGAATATATATGTATATGGCTCTCTGGTTCAGTATGGCATAGACAGCCACACACCCACTACATGTGCCATTGACGTCACCCCTCTATATACTAGCAGAGACCAAGGATGTTGGGGGGTCAGATTTCCAGATCAGGTGAGTATGTGCTCTTTGATATTTTAACACCTTTTGGAGAATTATATATAAAAACCGCTAATCCTGGTTGACCTCTTTAAGTAATAGAAACACGCAAGTAAGAAAGAGAAATAAGTCAAGCAAAGCTAATTGTCATTTGGATAAAATTTCATTTCACAAAGACCCAAATTTTGGGGTCTTAATCACAGTATTGATAAATCTCTTATACATACTACAATTTTCAATAAGACTTGTTAGAACTTGTAGTGCCCCAGATGTTAGAGAGCCGGCTTGCCTTTGTGTTCCCTGCTTTCCAGCACATGTTACGGCTTTTTTTTTCCCTATTATCTTAGCTCGAGTCTTATTTTTTAATAACATATTATTGCTCTTATTGCTGAGACACCTCACCAGAGCCTCCTTTTTCATTTCCACACAGTCAGAGGTTAGAATAGCAATAGTGTTCCCAACTGATGTTCTGCCAGACCCCTCTATCAGTACATAGAAATACTTTGTATGTACAGAATGTATTGATTGTGGTATATTGTGGCCAAATCCCTCCAAAAAAAATGTCCAGATGTAGCCAAACTACAAAATCTGCATTCTATTAAAATGTGTTGCTATTAGGGGAAAATGCTTGAGCAATGCACATACAAGCTCAAATCCTTCCCTCAAGCCCAACTTTATACACATCACAGGCATTGCAAAACCTCTCCATTACTCGCTATGTGTCACAACCACTTCTAGGCTTCGTGGAAACAAATCATTCTAAAAAGCACAGTACGGAGCGCATTGGTTGAGGGAGTTGGTTGAAAAATATTTGTAACTAAATATTCAGCTTCCACTGGGACCAATTAGGACAATGTCCGTTGTGAAGGAGCCTGAGCGGAGCTACACCTGTAGCAAGACACAAGGGGCGCTTAGAGCTTGATGTGGGCACCTCCGATATGTGTACAAAAAAGTGATGCCATGTCCTCTCAATCTGTATTAGGAACATGTGGCTCTATTTCCTAGAGAAATAGATTCCATATGTAAACACCCCGCAAGTGCCCATCAACACAGATCAGTGGTCACAGCTGGATTCTGAGCGGGGACTTTCACTCATTATGCGTCAATCTGAATTTTGCTACTCTCCCTATGGGAGGCTTAGATTGCAGCATAAGGATCTCTGCCAAAAGTCAGACATACAGCAGCTGTCTATAGAAGACACTGTAGCTGTGCCTGTGTGTGGAGAGCTCCGCTCTGTAGACCTTGACATATATAATCCTATTCTGATATAAAACAGGACCCCTGTGCTCTGGAATTTGGAATCACTACTGTGCTCTTGTAATGTTGTAACCAAATCACTTACAGGAGACCATTTAATTTTACTAGGCTAATGCAACAAAATGTCATTAAGTACCATGTAATGATAAGTATTTTGTTAAGGTGGGATGTATGGGAAAAAGGCATAAAAATGTAATAATATAATGGTGTTATAGAGCAGGAGGAGCTGAGTAGATTGTACATAGTGTCCTTTCTGCAAGCTGCATGTTATAGAGCAGGAAACGCTGAGAAAATTGTATATAGTCTCTTATATGCAGGCTGCATGCTACATACCTCCCAACTGTCCCAGATCTTGTGGGACAATCCCAGATTTTGGGATCAGTCACTCTGTCCTGTTCAGCAGGAGGTCCTCCAGATACTGATAGAGCTATATATACGGTAATGATGCAGGGAGCCATCATCCCCATCCCCATGCCTCTACTGCAGCTGCATGCAGCAGAGGCCGCAAGGCGTGATGATAAGATGTCATCCTGCATACTGCCCTCACAGCAGAAGGAAATAACTGCTGCAGGAGAGCTCAGAGAGGTGATAATAGGACTTCTGTGATGGTTCAGGGATAGGTGAGGCAGGGACTGCTGAGGGAGTGTGGTGAGAGTAGCACTTCTGCAAAGAAATGGGGAGAGGTAAAGTGAGGAGAGGACTGCTGCAGGGGAAAGGGGAGAGGTGGGTATCTGGTGTTTAGTATTTTAAGCAGCAGCAAGGAAAGGAGGAGTTTAGAGGGCCACAATATGAGGGGGAGCTCAGGGGCCACAATGTGAGTAGGGGAGTTGGGGATAACCACACAATCTTTGGATAAATGACGGCTCCTTTGCGTTTTATTGGGCATGTTAAGGTTATGGTGCACCATGAAAGTGCTGACTGACCCTGCCGCAAATGATAGAGCTCTTAAGATCTGTACACATTTGGGACCTGCAGATCGTCCCGTCTTGTTGTAACTTCATTTCATTCACTGGAGACATCGATGGACACATCTTGGGAGACTCTAGAAGAAAAAATGGAGGAGACATCTTGTATCACCTGCTCCTGTATTCTAGCAAGAAGCGTTGCCACTTTAATTGATAGAGTGTTAGATGAGTAAGGTGAGGATAGGTAATGAACAGGTCAAAATATATATAGAAAAAATTGTAAAAAATATAAGGGTATTTATTATTCTAGAATATATTTAGGTCAATATAATAGTTAGGGTTTTTTTTTCTTGGTGGATGATTTCACTATGTCGAAACCATTAAATTGGGCCTTATATTATGTGGGAATACAAGGGGGTGGAGTAAGGGATGGGACAATAAGGTGTGTATTAAGGGTAAACAAAAATCTCCAACAGATTGTGCACAGTGGGGCACATGTATCATAGATTCAGCTAGGCAAATTGTAAAATTTTAACAACTTTTGTCGTTTTTGCGCCATTTTTACGACTTTTAACTCTGTTCTTTTTCAATTACGTCTTGTCTGCACCTTTGTGCAGTGTGGCTTATGTATCATTGTTTTCCAGATGTTCATTTTTGGCGCAATTCTGCACCTGGTCCAGGGCAGGTGCAAAGGAAGTTTTTTATTTTCATGGACCAGATTTTAACATGTAAATTGGAATTATTTCACATGCTTTAAATGTTTAACATTTTGCACAGTAACCTCTTTTGTCAAAATTCTTACATTTGTGCATTTTTTTTAATTGCATTTTTAATTCATTTTGAAACTAATTACAACAGCTGAGGTGATTTGCCTTATTTCTTTACTGTTAACATTTGTGTTTAGAAAACGCAATGTAAACACTCCATTAACGCATGTGTTAACATTGCATTTACTATGTGTTTTGTACATTCAAATGTAAACAGTAATGTAATTAGGAAAATCACCTCTCCTCAGCTGTTGTAATTAGTTTCAAAATACATTAAAAATGAAATATGTTAAATCCCAAATTAGCAGTAGTGTCCTCTCCTGTATATAACCCCTCACGTGGCTTGTATCCATGTTGATTTGAGACATTTGCAACAAAATGTCTCAAAAAGAAGACAAAATTTGCGCCTGACAGGATAGGAAACACTGAACATGTATCACAAAAAGTAAAAAGACAGGATCATACATAAGGTGCAAAAAAGAGCCGCTAAATGTCTCTAAAATTCACATCAGGGTACATACACACAAGGTATGCCCGACGTGTGCTGGAGAGGAGGAGGAGGTGACCCCTCCTCCTCTCCATAGAAAACAGTGGCACACAGCCGCACACTCGCCGAAAGATAGAGCATGCAGATTTTTGCAGTGTGTGGCCCGTATCCCCGCCGTACCGCTATTGCCATCAATGGGGACGTACATGCGTCCGCAAATTTGCCGCCGCATGTACGGCCCCGCAGATGGCAGTGTGAATGAGCTTTTAGAGAGACAAAACTATGATACATGTGCCCCAGTGTCTTTTCAGCAGGCAGCATGTTATAGAGCAGGAGAGGGTGATCAGATTATACATAGTGCCTTGTCTGCAGGCAGCATGTTATACAGCAGGAGGGGCTGAGCTGATTATACATAGTGTCCCATCTGCAGGCAGCATGTTATAGAGCAGGTGGAGCTGAGATTGTACATAGTGCCCTATCTAGCAGGCATTTCCAGGCCTTACTGCTTTTATGGCCGTAGCAGGGAAGTGGTATACAATATGCCTAAGAAAAAGCATGGATCAGTGAAGTGAGCATAACCTCACCATGCATTCAATAATAAGAAATCCTCGTGGTTCTCTAGATTGTTATTTATTAGAAACAGAATTCATGATATTTTACATCCTGAACATAAAACTATGTCCTGGTCATTTGATGGACACACAGGTGTGCGGCTTGTTACAGTAATCAGAGCTGCGTCTTGTAATGATCCCTGCACCGGTACATCTGTCCATGACCAGTACAAGGTTTTATATTCTACAAGTAACAATTGAAGGATCTTGTTTCCAGTAAACTGAGACCTGAAAATTGTAAGGAATAGGTACACAGAGAATACTAAAAAACCTAATATCTTTTTATTGGATAATAATTAAATGTTTTTTGCCAAACGTTTAATAGGATGTCATAATTGTAAGTCGTGTGAGCATGTGACCAAAAGGATTTATGGTTTTATTTAAAAAAAACAAAAACCTAAAACTTAAATGGGTTTCCCCATGAAGACGAGATTCTTAAAATACTCAGGATAACAAAATAACACATTCCATCCTGTCTCCATCAGTCCTGCTCTATACAATTTTGGTTGCCCCTGGATCCGACCATCAATCTTCTGACTATGGTCGGATTCTTCTCATGTATAGCTTCTCGTCTGCACACTGCCTCCTGCCCCTCCCCCCTGTATTAGAAGACCAGTGTGCAGAGACTTACTCTACAAGCTACAGACAGATAAGGTCTTTATCCAGGAGGGAGGCAAATAGCAAAGCTGACTCATCTCTCTTTGCCATGTATCAGATACTATTAGTAGAATGTTCAGAAGCTAAATAAAAGTGTAGATAAACCTTGTACCCTGATAATCAAAGCACATTGTCAGCAGTGAACAGTGCAGTGGGTGGGATAAATATGCCAGAACTCTCTGTCTCCCTACCGAACTTCAGCACTGGCATTGTTACTGTTGTGACAATACAAGGACTTCTGTCCACTGCACTGTGATCAGACACCACACGGGCCTGTTGGACGGACTGAACACATTCAGGTGCAGCCGACCTTACACTGCAAATTTCTAATATATGGAGGTCTTTGTTGTTGTTTCAACAACATATATGGAGGTCTGTGAAGAAAAAAACCTATCTTGTATGTAACCTGGGGACTGCCTGTGTGTCAGAAAACGAAATTTTTGTTTTGTATTTTTTATGCTACCAATAATGTTCAAGCTTACAGAGATATATCTGTATTGTACTATATTGTACTATACTATACTACTATACTACTGGTACTACCGGTATACTGTATATTGTACTATATTTCAGAATCAGGCTATTGAGACATTAAAACGAACAATGAATGCTGTGGCAGGGTGGCTGCCACTAGAGAAGCTTTTCGGCATAAAATGTGCATTTTGCCTTATGAAAAGCTGAGTAGAAGACAGACCTGGAAAAGTTGGGTTCTGTCTAATTAAGTTTGATTAGTTTTTCATTGGAGGGGCTGCACTAATCATGGGGCAGACTTCACACTGGCTCCCCTGGGAAGACGCAGAGCTACGCAAAGGCCTTGGGAGCGTGCAGTGAACTGTTGCTGTGTTTTTGGGTGGCTGGCAGTAGGCCAACCCTGGTGAGGTAGGGAACCTTGATGTTTAGTTAGTGCCGGAGAGGCTTAGGTATTATTTTTATGTTTTGAGTTGTGTACTGCCAAATAAACTGGCTGAGGCCAGTCTTAACCTTACTCACATTGTTGAATTCCTGTGGTGTGCTGTCGTCTGCTTAGGAGACGACGATCCCCGGAGCTAATCTCCTACATATGGTGGCGGTATGCTTATGGCATGGAAATCAGCACACACAGCGAGATTTAAAGGGCCAGTAGCCCTCATTGATAGACTGTTGTTCTGCTGCTGGAGGCGCTGTGGTCACCGGGAAGATTTGTCTTGGTGTGAGATATATACAAACTGCTGGTTTGCTGTGGGAGTAATCGCCATGGGTCCGATGGATGAGTTCCAGAGACGCTGCCGGCAGATGATTGGGAGGACCTTGGAATGCCAGAAGCCATTGCGGTTGTGGAGACCCCAACTGCCAAGGCGAGCGGATCCAGCCGATGGTTCAAGAGTCTGTGATCGGTCTGCAGTTCCTGAGAGAGGTTGCTATGTGCGTTGCCAGGGGCAACAGACGGGAGCAGCCTTGCAGATGTTCTACGGATGAACCGTGTGTGTGGCGGAATGTCCTGCGGCCAAGTGGCCACGTGTTGCAGCGTGTATGCAGCAGCGCGCAAAGATGTGGTTGCTAGGGGCAACCCGGCACAGCATGCTGTGCCAGGTGAGGTCAGTGCACCTCATTGTCCTCTGGTCAGGAGACCAAAAGTTGCCAGTCACAGACCTGTGAGATGATAGTGGTTGGAATCCTGATGGTGGAACTGGACTGTTTTCTCAGGAGTCTCCAGAGTTAATCCGGACATCTTATTGTTCCTGAAGTACCAGCCGGGTAAGGGTAAAGACTGTCTCGATTGACTTGTAAAGTGATATTGCGATTGTGACACATATGGGAGATTGTGCAGATCTGGAGGTGGAGTTCATCCTGGGGAAAAACTCCCTTTTTCTGGGATTGTGGGAAAGTATTCCAAGTGGTGGGATAGCTGCTTTTCCGGGAGACCCCCTGACAAGATCGGTACGTCCCAATCTCCCCAAAGGAAGATCTGGAGAAGTCTCAGCGACCTGAGGTGATGGTGGGTGAGTCTCAACAGGTTGCAGTCTGAACTGTGACCAAGGGGTCTTGATCCCACAGAAGGAGACTCTGCCACTGAGACTGATAAAGTCTGAGGCTATTGATGATGATAATATTTGTGATGCCTTTAATTTCTGAAGTTAAACCAAAAATTGTAATGTTGTGCATAATCTGCCTCTAACCTGTGATTATAGTGTTAAACTGTGATTATAAGTACACTACTGTACATCTGTGACAATACTGCAATGCCGAAAACTCTGATAGCGTTACAATGTTGTTCAGATTATGCAGATGTGAACTAGTGCAGCCCTAGAACTGAGAGAGTTAGCTCAGAGGTGCCCCTAAGATGGTGATTGTAATGCCACAGGTACGAGCCTGAGATGTGTATGTAGCTAATGGCAGTTCAGATAGGGATACCGCCATGCAAGGGCAGGTGAGATAATGAATCCTGATTGTTAGTGTTTCCTTCACCCGAGTTACACAAACAGTGAGTGTGAACAGAGCCCTAGAGAAGCAGCTACTCGCTCAGAACCTTGCAGGAGTGTGATAGCCTGTGTCAGTCACCTGTGAGGAGTCTCACATCATGTTCAGGAAATGTCAGGGGGAGACCAGACATCTAATCACCTGAGGCTTCTGAGGAGATTGATGTACTGATTCGTGTGTGAACAAGGCCGAAAAGCATCAATAAACTGAGCTTCATGGTGAATACTGGTTTTGCGGAATAACTGGTATAAATGCTACAATGTCAGCTGTCTTATAGAAGAAAAGATGACCTAAAAAGACATATATTACAGAACCAGTAGTTGAAGATTGATATCTCGTACTTCCTTTCGTGATACAGTGTTTGCAAAGAAAGTGAATGGGAGGTTCACATGTGTACTGTTCGGGAACAAAAGAAAGTGCCAAAATGGTGATCCGACCTCCAGGGTGTTCTGTCGTGATGTGGCACCAGAAGTGTCCAGGAAGGAACCAGCGTAAACCAGACCCCTGTACACCTGCTTATGAACCGCAGAATACGCATGATGGCGTGCTGACGAAATGTGTTGAACAGGGTGGAAGCGCCACTCTTAATCATACACCTGCGGATGAGGGACCCCAGATTCCCAGAAGGTGGGTTGGACCATGTGATGCACCAGCCCTTTGGTAGTTCTGCCTGCGTTGTTGGTGAGTGCACTCTACAACTCTACATCTGTGAGGGAAGTCGCCCATGCATCCGCAGTGATCGTGATGTTGCTGAGAAGGAGGAGAAGCCCTTGATGAGTTACAGTGACTGGATCAAGGCCTCTCATAGGCATTGGGAGCCAACCGGTTGCCACAAGTCATGACTTTGCTTGCAAAGGTTTGGGGAAACAGGAGTCCAACCCTGGCTTTTCTTCGCAGCCAACTGAAAGCCTATTGAAGACAAATACAGTGACTGGTGCCCAGAACACTATTACAGGTGCGATGTCGGTATATGGGCGTGGGAAGCTGGTGCGGACAAGGCGGTGTGGTTGTGATAAGGTCTGTAGTCTAACGTGGATGGCCACCCCAAGTGGGAGACGTCTTATAACCAGTAGCCTGAATACAGTCTTGGGAAAATAAGAAGAATGTTGATGGTTACCCCACTCCCGAAGACAGGTGAAAGAGCGTCCAGCTGCTGAACCTGTGGAGAAGTAAGTGGCGCCAAGTCTACACAAAGGGACCAGCCAAGTTGCCTGTGTGTACGTGTGAACTCTGTCGTCTCGTCTCTTCATAGTGCTGCCAGCATCTCTGGCAAGTGGAGGATACCCAGATGCCTACAGAGACTCCCAGCACAGCTGACCCAACGTAGATCTGCCTGATCATCTGAAGAGCGAAATGTGAAGATGGTCTGGATGGTGAGAAGTGCCCTGAAGGTATACCGGGTGATGACTGCAGTGGATGTGAGGAGACGGTGTCTGATAAGGTCGGCAGAGCCTCGAAAATTCCCTACACGGAAAGACTCGGTGAAGACTGAGGTGTTAGCCACAAAGGCGTATGAAGAACGCTGACCGGGAAAGAGGTCAGCCAGGAACCTAGTGCAAGCCATAAAGACTTAAGGTCTGCCATTTTGGAAATCATGCCGGACTTGGGTTCCGAAGTCCGAAGTGTTTGCTGGGTGATGAGGATGATGCTGATGTTGAGATGATTTCACCTACACAGAACGGAGGTGGTGAGCCTCAGAGGTAGCAATTGCACAGCTTTGCAGCATGTACCAGAAGCTCACCAATGTGAATCGTGCCCTGGTTCTGAACGGTAATGCCCCCTTCAATGACAAGAAGGTGCCAGCGAGACTGGAAAAACGGGCAAACCCGTGCGTGTTCGTGTGCAAATGATAGGGGAAGACGCACAGTGCATATGCCTCAGTGGATGGTACACGGTGGTGACGGCATCCACAAGTGATGAAGAATGGGGGCCTAACCATGCCAAGCCCTGAGGGTAATGTGGAGTCTCCAGTAAAAGGAAAGAGAAAGAGGAAGAAAATCTATCATTGTTAATGAGACTGATTGAAGATGATCAGTTGTGTGAAGGAAGAGGTGCTGGGACTATTTTGAGCTGTCTGTGTCTCCCTGCAGTTTAAGGAAAAAAGCGGTCATTTTCCAGGTATAGAAGATTAGTAGAGAGTAGGGTCTCTGCAGTTCTTTTAGGAACCGTAGGGATTAACCCCAAATAGAGCTTTGACCCGGGGAGAATTAAGCTTTATTGATCCAGGCCTAACGGCCTTGATCACAGGGGGAGGATATTGCAGGTGGCTGCCACTAGAAGCTTTTCGTGCATAATGTGCATTTTGCCTTATGAAAAGCTGAGTAGAAGACAGACCTGGAAAAGTTGGGTCTGTCTAATTAAGTTGATTATTTTTTCAGCTGGAGGGGTGGCACCTAATACGATGGGGCAGACTTCACACTGGGCCCACCCTGGGGAAGAGACACTACGGCAAAGGCCTGTGGACGGTGGCAGTGAACTGTTGCTGTGTTTTTTGGGTGGGCTGGCAGTAGGCCAGCACCTGGTGAGGTAGGGAACCTTGATGTTTAGTTAGTGCCGGAGAGGCTTAGGTATTATTTTTATGTTTTGAGTTTTGTGTACTGCCAAATATAAGCTGGCTGAGCCAGTCTTAACCTTACTCACATTGGTGTGAATTCCTGTGTGTGCTGGTCTCGCTTAGCGAGAAAACGACGATCCCCGGAGCTAATCTCCTACAATGCTTAAAAAATGTCAAGTACAGGCGGTCCCCTACTTAAGAACACTCGACTTACATACGACCCATAGTTACAAACGGACCTCTGGATGTTGGTAATTTACTGTACTTTAGCCTTAGGCTACAATAAACAGCTATAAGTTATCACAGGCGTCTGTAATGAAGCTTCATTGTTAATCCTGGTTCTTATGACAATCCAACATTTTTAAAATCCAATTGTCAAAGAGACCAAAAAAGTTCTGGCTGGGATTACAATGATAATCTTTACAGTTCCGACTTACATACAAATTCAACTTAAGAACAAACCTACAGACCCTATCTTGTATGTAACCCGGGGACTGCTTGTACTGGGGTTAATGTATTATTATTTATGTATTTAAGTCCTTTGTTCTTTTTAAAAACATTTCTGTATCGTTGTGATCATTGTCCTGCTGTAGAATACAATTTTAACACTTCTGTTACATGTGTCACACTTCTGATTCCATTTATTCTGTTATTTCGAGTACGTTGAATATTGCTGTAGGAAGCATAAACTCTATGTGGAAATGTATTCATAGAGTTGCTATATCAGACATAGAAGCCTTGTGGGTAAATTTTGCCTACCCCCAATTTGAACTCTAAAAAGGCTGCCTGAGGACTCGGCAGTTCTGATGCGTGTTGTTTGGGCTTTTGATGCATTACATTCATATATCCATTTTGTGCTTCCCTGAAGTGCGCCTGCTTAGGCTCATGGAAGTACCAAAGTGTGATCAACCAACGGGGAGTTAGAGAAACTTTTTCACCATCCACCTGGGACCATTATTGTTTTACAGTGGCAGTTTTACGACACCATCCTGAGAGCACTGAAAGATTTATTGGAGAAAGAGCAGCTTTTGGATGTATATCAGCAGATATTCCATGTTTACAAGTGTAAACCAAGTAATAACACAGCGGTACAAGAGCCGTAACTAATTCAAAGAAAAAAAATGTTTTATGTAATCAGGGACTTTTAGGGTTAACATAGAGTATAATAAAAATTAGAAGTCCCAAAAAGGAAATTAAGTGAAATGTTTCTGTGGTAGTTGCTGTATTTAACCATATTCCTTATTTAAAAGTTTATACATATCAAAAAGTTGGTTGCCAAGTACCCACATAATTTTCGTTTGAACTATTGGGATGCTGACATTTTTTGGTTTTACTTTTCTTTAATGGATTTGTTTCATTCTCATCATACATTTATCAATAATCTACTTCATTGGTAATAAATTTAAGATCATTAGCAGAATCAACAATGGAACCCCCACTGAAGAAGACGGTTGGATCCCTAATAGAACTGTTAAAAATGGTTCTACTATGTAGGTAACATGGTAACTCAGTTGCTAGAACTGTGGAAGTGCATGCCACTGACGTGCAACCTGCCATACTATTCCTGTTCCTCATGCTCCTCAGTCTTCTCTGGTCACCTCACACCTTCCTGTTCCTGGCCGTCAACTTTTGGGTTGTAAGGCGCAGTTGTGCATGAGTTGGTGTGATTTAAAAGGTTGAGGTTTTCCTGTTACTCCAATTCTAACTGCATTACTCTAATTGACCCTCAACTCCATTTATTGACTCTTTGTTGATGACCTCATCTTGATGATGGTATGCACCCTGGACTCTACATCTACTTACTTGGAATTCTGCTGGACTACTGTCTTCCCTGAGTACTGGACTGTAATTGGCTAAAGTTGTTCTCCTGAACTGCCTGGGATGGATGCTATCTACATTGGGACCACCAAAAGAGGTAGCAGTCTTGCGATCTTTCTGCAGCAAAGTCCAGATCCCTGTATTGAGGTGAAAGGATAAAAACACGAGGAGTTCCCTTAGTGGTGGCCCAAAGTCAAACCAGTTGAATAGCACTATGGGGGTCAATTACTAAGGGCCCGATTCGCGTTTTCCCGACGTGTTACCCAAATATTTATGGGTGAAGGTCTTTCTCAGTATAAAATTTGGTGGGTGGTTTGGATGGCCTTGAAGCCATGTGCTACAAATCTAACCGCCTATATTATAATACACTTAAAGTGAATTGACTTTAATGTGAGCTAATGTGCAGTTACCCAGCTTGGCCACTACACTATAGACAGGCCTTCCGTTGTGTAGTCCTGTCGGTAGAAGCAGCCCAAAACAGCTAATATGTGGGGCTGCTAGCTGTCAGACCCCACTAAACTTATTTTGATCAGCCAATGTCCTACATACAAGTCCTCAAAGTCCTTGAAAATCTTTTTGAATAGTGGGCATTGTGGGAATATCCCAACCTGATGAATTTACTATAATCTGGCACAGGTTATAACTTAAAAATACACCAGGTCGGAACCAACACAGATTTCATTCTAGCGTATGAATACTGTGCATCTCTTAATAAATCAGGCTTCTCATGTGCAGGTGCAGGAATTATTATGGTAAATCCAAATTTCACCCAAAGTGAATTGGAAAAGATTAGCCAAAAAATTGTCTAATTCTTGCCAAGTCTAAAAATCCCCAAATAGATTGGTTTATCCTTACTCTTCATAAATTCAAAATACAAACTACCCATATATATATATATATATATATATATATATATATGATACAACATAAAGAATAGATAATAGACAGACAATAGGCTAGATATTTGTCATATACTAGAAACCATGCTATGTACATCATAGTAGATAAGGTTGAGTAAACACAAAGATCCATCAATTATAACATTTGGCTGATGCCAATAGGTCCACAATAAAGGAAAACATTACCTCCTTACTCAAAATGTGACATTTGTAAGATGGCGACTTTGAGAAACATTGTGGACACAAGTTTTTTCAATGCATCTGTTCATTTGTTATCTGCAGGATTGCTGAGCATTAACCCTCCATTTCTCCCTCCTAATTATAACTTTGGATACTTTAAAGTTAATTCCAAAGAGGGATTATTCTTGTTTACTAGACTATGAAGTTGTAAGGAAGGTAATAAGAAAACTCCTGATGATGACAGCAGTAAAGGATGGCTATAATGTTGTCTGCGCAGTGTTTCTACAATGTATCACTGTCTCTAGCTGGAAAGATTATGATGGCTATTGATTACTTGTCTTTGTGGCAAGAGATTTTTTTAGCAATTATACACAGTGCTTCCTCCAGTTTTCAGAACCCAGCAATTTACTCATTATGAAGAAAAACTAGATGGAGGGTAAGTGTTCTCACAGCAAGTTGCTTTAGATAGAGCTTGTTATCTGTAGGACAGACAAGAAAAGCCACATTACTGGCAAAATGAATGAAAAATGTGTTTGATGGCACTTCACCATTTATATCATTTTGGTTTCAAGGCATTAAACTGAGAGTGCTTTATAGTGCAAGAGAAAAAAATAGATGTCCAGTCCGGTCTTCAAGGGGAGAAATAACTATGTCAGTAAAAGGTGATGTGACAGACGAACAAACGCTATTCATACTATAAGCGGTTAATAGAAAAATTTGTTAAATGAGTAAAAAAAAACTTAACTTACTTTGCAATAGACCAATGCAGTTTATAAGGGAAATAACCATGCCTTGGCTTCTTGATTCTGATCTTACTTGGACACACCTTAAAAACCACTGTGCAAATAACAGCAAATTAACAGGTATACAGCCACATTGCCAACTGTATGTCAAAGCTTCTAATCTTAGCTAAAGATACATTGATACTTTGACTCCCTGGGGGATTATCATAGGTTGATGCATGGCACATCAGCATATTATGTAACACTACCACCTTCCACCAGATACATCTAGTGGCTCCGGTCTCCCTGATACATCTGTTGGCGGGGCAGTACTACTTCTGGTCCTGACTGGTATAAAACTGCACTATATGCCTGGTGCAGGGTATACCACTCATGCTGGCCCACTCCACGGGGAACTGACCCTTCCAAGCACCTTCAGGTTCACTGTGAAGTAAGGGGTAAAATAATTGCAAGGGCTTTGTGTCACAAATGGCAACTATTTCAAGCCCTGATAAATGCCCCCCACTGATTATAACACATTTATACTACCAGTAGGGGACTATAATATGGGCATTTGGGAAGCTCATATGGCCCATGGCCACTCAAAGCACCCACCAAGTTTGATATTGGTCTGTTGAGATACCGATCCTCATATATGTGTATCTTGCGGCTTGTATACATGCGGCCCTTGGCTCAGTTTCAGACTGGGCTTACTTGGGTCCATCAGATAAAATTATTGTGACAGCCCCCTCTCCATTAACTTTTTGAAGCCTTCAGATTAGGTTGTCTATTTCAGTATCTCTCCGAATCCCATTATTGTATTACAGCTTAGACCTACTGGAGGATTCTTTGGAGCTCTGATGGGCCAGTCCAACCCTGGACACAAATGTATACAAGGACCGAAAAGCCCAGAAAGCCAACAATAGTTACCCTCTTTTTCTCCAAAGAATATTGGTTCTGGTACCATATGTAGTCAGCAAATGTCAACCATGAAAAAGATTAGACTTTTAGGGAACCAAAATTCTCATTCTGTCCATGCCCATGGTTCTAATCCACTCCGTTATACTACCTATTGTTTTGATTGTTCAAAAAATCCAAAATTTTCTCCAATTGTTTTCTAATTTTTCAATACCTACTATAATCAGAAAGTGAATTAAAGAGAATTTGCTAATTTATAATAAGCTACATAACTAGAAAAAAAGCAGAAAACAAGAATCTGTACAAAATCTTATGAAAAGAAGTCTACTTGTATTGTGAATATTTGGATAAAAGCACAATGGACTATGCTAGAGCTGTATGTACCTTGGTAAAAATCTGAACTTTCTACCCCGAGGACACAGGGCCTTCTCATACATGGCTGAGACAGCAAAGCCAACGTGTCTGGCTACTTCTGTACATGACTAATGAGCTAGTCAATGGAATGTAAAGGTCCATCACAGAGACAGCTGGAAGGAGAGAGCCACGTTTGATCAATGATGCCAGTTTAACTCAACGTCATCATTAAAATTCTGAAAATCAATGTTAAAACAATCAGAATTACACTGTTGTTGGACAAACGGCGATGGGCAGCCAGGCTGTGACATGCATAGAAGCGATCTTTAAGATCCAAAGGAAATTAAATTAAATTCCAATTATAGGAACCATCCAATACAGAGATCAGTAAGGATTTAATGAGAACCAACCCTGACTTTTTACATGTAAACTACCGTAGTCATATTATGGCAACTAATTTACCAAAGGACCTTTATTTATCTGCCGTTTCCACATGTATCTTATCTAAGTTGTTAAAAGAAAAAAAAATGTCATCACAGCTTCTTCATATAATTCAAGGAGATTTAACAGTTTTGGAAATGTCTTTAAAACTTTGATAAATTATATGTCATTTTGTATCTGCTTATTACAGGCGGTCCCCTATTTGAGAACACCCGACTTACAGGTGACCCCTAGTTACAAACAGACCTCTGGATGTTGGTAATTTACTTTACTTTAGCCTTAGGCTACAATAATCTATAACATTTATAAAAGGTGTTTGCAATGAAGCTGTTAATCCTGGTTCTTATGACAACTCAACATTTTTAAAATCCAATTGTCACAGAGAGCTGGGGCTACAATTATAAAATTTACCGTTCCGACTTACATACAAATTCAACTTAAGAACAAACCTACAGAACCTTTCTTGTACGTAACCTGTCTGTACTTCTATTCCTGAGTTTGTAACCAGTCACCCTCACAACAAATGCTAGCACCAATGGGGCCTTCCAAAAGACCAAGAACTTCCTGCTCCCTCATACATATAGCATAGAATTCTACAGCTATTTTTTAGTTTCACACATCAGTAACAATTTTTACACAAGATAGTAAAATTCTAGTTCAAATAGTTAAATCTTTAAAAATCTTAATACATTTAAGTTACTTTACCCAATCATTTGATATTCCCACATAAATTCACAACAACATATGAAGCAATTCAAATAGTTTTAATTACATCTTTAATTTGTTTTTTTTGTTACTTTCATCACGCCTTTCAGACGCCTGGCCCGATCACAAAGCGACGAGGCAACATGTGCTCACTGCCCCTCCATCAGGTCCCAAAGACCTCAATGGGTGCTGTGATCTGGCTGAAAATTGTGTGTCTAGGTCACGGCCCCCATTGCTTTTGTGTGAATGTGGCCTTAGGCTAAGTTTACACCAGCGGCAGGGGTTTCTATAACACTCTACAATTTAGCAGAGTATACGAAGGATAGAATGTGAGCAGAATATCTTTGTTCACCTTCCATTCCCCATTGACTTCCATGTACTGTAACGGTTGCCTTCCGTTACAGTATAATAGCAGAAAAAAAAGGTAATTTTGTACTATTTTTTCCACTGCTTCATAACAGAAAATGGAAGCAGTACCTCCCAAACACAGGTGTGAACTAAACCATAGTTAAAATGCTTTATAATTAGGGATGAGTAATATGCAGCCTCAAACACTAACCATGATACCCTAACTATGTAATGCCCTATTGGTACATTTGCTCCTGAGTAGGATTATTAGTCTGGTCATGCACCTTAGGGGACAAATGCTTCTTTGACTGACAGCTATTCATCCTTACCCCTCATACACCTGCACCTTTGGCTTGGTCAAGCATACATGTGTTCTTCAAAAGGAGAAGTGAACAACCTGCTGCCAGACTCTTCAGGCAGTGACTTATATTTCTTAAATTAAATCTACCAAGGGGAATCAGCTGCATCCAAGAATTAGTGAAAAACTGGATGCATCTACTGCAGGGACGGGGAATCTACCATGGGGAATTTTTCCAAAAGTAGATTCCGCATGGTAGGTTTCCATTAAAACCAATATTATTAGGTATTTTGAAATTCCACTATTCATTTCTTCTTTCCCAAACATCAGTGCAAAATCATAAGTCCCCCACATGGGATGGTTAGAAGGTCCCACAAATAAGTTTGGTGTATGGCCACCTTTAAGTAGCATATTACCCC